>CM065808.1:20966817-22168174 GCA_033398695.1 Orobanche coerulescens
GTATCCCAGATTAAGTATGTACGGATCAGTCATATCATTGATTTGGCGAGATCAAGATGGCTCATGATAGCTCGTTCGAGGAGAGGCAATCAAGATACTTGGCGGATCAAACAATTGAGAATAAACCCGTGCCATTGAATTTAATGCTCTGATAGTCACGACACGGAGTTAGAAGAGGCTACTTGGGAAACGGAGGTGAGTATAGAGACTAGATCAAGGATTTTGATGTGTATTTGAACCTTGTGATATTGTATATATTACATTTTTATCTGAGTATTATCCTCAGAGATTTCATGGTCTTTGTGTTATTGGCGTATGATTTCATACGTATTGTTTCATCTTGCATTTTGCATGCATAGCGCCACAGCAGCCCAACATCTTAACATTAAGCGCCCTAATTGAGTTAGCTAAGCGTGGGCTCACGTATGAGTTGTGGCGCCTTTCTTTACACATAGTCACGTGATTGAGACGGGTTGGTAGAGTGAGATCAGGCCATGGATTTCAGTGGGATTATGGCGGGATAGACTTGGAGCCCGACTTGCAGGGAAATCGAGTCAATGGTGTTAGCACCTGCGAGTAAGCAGGGATTAAGCGCACGCTAAATCAAATCTGATGAGTTAGTGAACTTTACCGTTGATGAATTAGCGGAGCGCTAAAAATAGTTGTTGATGTCGCTAATCATTGATTTTAAGCATACGTAAAGAAATTTATTTAGCGTCGCGCTATGTCGAGACGTCGAGAGGCGATGAGAACACTGCCATTGTTTCACGCTAATTTGAGAGAGTAAGCGTAGCGTTAATAACCTTTTCCATAAATAAAATGACACCTAACTTCATTTTGATTACACCTCTTCCCACACCCGATTTTGGGACTTACGAGTCACTCCTTCCATCTATTAATCATTACTGGCCTCTAACATCACCGTTGAAGACAAGGCTTTGAGGATTGAGTATTCTAGCTCTTGGACGTGGATTTTGTCAGATATTTCAACCTTTGCTTCAGAATAAAGGTATGTTATGATTTAATAATGCAAAATTTCGTTCGACTATATTTTGAGCACCTTCCGGAAATCCTTCGTTATTAATGATCTTATGAATCCGGCAACATATTTCATTTGAAGATTAGAGCGATTTATACCTTGTTTTCTTTCATTACTAAAGTCGCCAGTGCCTCATTGGATAAAAACCTTGGGGATGTAGTATCCTTAGTTAATTTGGAATCATGGCATGATTTTGATTAGATTCCATGAATTCTATGATGTTCACGATGAAATTCATGTTTGCTAGGGGTATTTGTTTGTGATATTCTTCATGTTCTGAGGATGATGAACCCGGCCATGTCATTGAACTCAATCAGAATCACCGTAAGTATAGATTTCCTTGCACAATAATGTAGGCATGCTTGCTATCTTCGTCCACGTTTGTGGTAAAATCGTATTAGCCAAACATATGAGAATTAGGAATTTAAGCTACTTATTTAAACAAATATTTACTAACTTATATCAACGAATCCGTAGACATGAACTTGGACTCCGGAAATGATCATTTCAGCTCCCACGCCAGAAGTGTATCATTATTTCCGGTTCGGCTTTCATCTGTGCCATACTAACGTGAAATAGGCCTTCGTCTTTATTTCCGATTAATATAAGATATTCGGTGATCGTATGTTAGTTTTGAGTAGAATATTAGTTCCTTATTATCTCTTGCAGTCAAGAGTCCGAGACCTTGCATGATCATCGATCAAGCGGCAGGCTGCGGAGCGTGTGACATTCGTTAAGGAGTAATTAGTTCTTGCCTGTCTTTGAGGCAAGTATCGTGTTTTAAAATTTGTTAATGTGTTGGTATTATGAGCATGCATGCCTGGTTTATTCATGTTATTGAACATGAAGGATTTATTTAAAATTGAATTGTCACTTGATATTTTGTTATAGATTACTTGTATGTTCATGTTGATGGACATAGCGATTTCTGCATATATGATATGCATAAGTTGTGTTTGTGAATGTTATAATACGATCTATGTTGAGAGGAAGCTGGATCGGATGTCCACTCGTGTTGAGTCGGCCCGGGATCTTCTTGGGATCTATCTTGAGAAGCTGGATCATTGGATGGTTTTTTCCACCTCGTTGGTCAGAAGGCAGGATCATCTGGCAGGATCTATCTTTGAGAAGTATTTGGATCATTCAGAATACTCATGTTGTGTTAATGGGGAATTTTGTGGATTCGCATTGTTGAATTCGGTAGCGGAGAGTCCGTGTTGTGCTGATACGTATATGCATTGTTGTTGCATATTCGATTTGTTTGATATGATACTTGTACTAGCAATCGTTTTGCTAACCCCTTCGAGGGGGTGGACATTTGTTTTGATGTTCGGGTAAGGCGGGAGTGGGAAAAGCAGTACTTGGTGCTGAGCATGATGAAAAAGGGGCTCGATTGATGTTTATTGTTATTGTGACTTGTCTTTACCACCGGTTCATTTCGATTACCTAAGTACGCGTGTAAATCATTAATATTTTGAGATGGTTGTAATAATGGACTCATTTGATGCTGTTTGAACCCGGTTTGCATTTTGAAGCGTTAATGGAAATGCTGTTGTATTATTTTACATTTCTTCAAATTGCTTTAGTAAATTCTTACTTAGAGGGTTTCGTGTGTAATTATTCCGAATATCTTGAGGGTGTTACACGTGCATGGTTTCCTCTAGGCCGAGATGGTCGGCCTTCCCGAGGGTCTGCCAAGGTCAGAAGATCGCAAGAACCTAGTCAATTCGCTAAGCTAAGCGATTTATTTTGGATTCCACTCCTCACCCAAGTAAACAAAAATAAGGGGCGGATCGGTCGGATGAGGGCTATACATCGGCGATCGATGAGTTCAATGCGAGCAAACATAATAAATCAAACAGGAAATACCTCTTTTCATTTCATTTGAAGAAATTACAAACACTGGTCGCCAGAAGGCGAAATCTGATAAGCTAAAAAATTACAAGTGGAAGTAAAAACAAAAATCGCTCAAGGATAAGCGTTTCCCTCCCTCGCCGGATTTAGGCTCCCGGAACCCCCATCTTAAGGGCATCCCGGGTGAGCTCAAGGCTTGCCCGGTGACGGATACCGGCTCAAGTCGAGCCCTGATCAGTAGAAGGTCGAGATCGGCTGACTGAAAGTGGGTGCCAAGGGATGTTCAAGCACGTAGGCCTTGAAGTTATCAACCGAGAGGGCCGACCTCGAGCCCTCCGCTCTTGCAACAACACGGATGGCGTTAGCATAAGCCATATAGCCAGCCTGGCCAAATTCAAGCATAGCTTCCACGTTGAGAGGGATCGGTCTCGATCGCCCTCGAACCCCCTTGGACCCATGATCATCTGGTTCGCATCTTAGAGCATTCGGCAACCTTGGATGCTGCCACCTGCTTTTGGGATTTGGTGCCTTAGCGAAGGCCCAGTGGAAGGCGGTAAAAGCGAAAATTAAATTCGATCCGAATCCACTACCGAGGATCGATCGAGCTCGCATATCACGAATATAAAATAAACGAAGGAAGATTCGATATCCCATACCCTTGTCGTCCAGTTGATTATATGGATTTCCTTCTCTTTGAGCTATTCCCCCAAACGATCTAAAATAACTCCCAAGCCCTTGGATGATCCAGCGCCGAAAAACCGCGTCTCTACTTTACATCACAGCAAATCGGAGAAGCGAAGGCGGAATGACAACACTTTCGATTAACCTCTAAGGTTACGGCTAGAATCAAGTGATGAAACTTTAATTATAACACTCTAAGTGTTAAAATATATATCCCTCAATTTTTTCTTGATTTTTCTCCAAGAACAACAAGAACAAGATGAATAATGAGATGAAGACTTTGGAATGAACTCTAAGTTCTTTCTCCTTTGTTTCTCTCTCTTTTACTTACGTATGGAATCGATAGTGTGTAAAGAGAATTACAAGTCTTCTCCCTTTATTAAATTTCTTTATTCACCAACAATACCGCACTAAAAGATCTCATCTCACATGAGAGATGCACACTTTTGAAGTCATTATCTTCCATTTTAAAAATGGAAAGCAAAGACAAGATGAAAGGTGGTGGAAATGGAGAAGCGAAGCCATCTAGAAGGGTAGGTGGAGTTCGGTCCGTTTCGGACTCCATGTGATCCCAGCGGATAAACTCAGAATCCGATTACGATGTATTTATATCAATTAATTAATCGATTAATTAATCATATCAAATACATAATAACATAATTAATTTCTCAAGAAATAATTATTTTCATGAATTAAATTAATCACCCATTAATTTATTTAATTCATTGGTAGTAAATTAATTTATCGATAAATCAATTTAGACATCGATGTCTGATTAATTAGATATTCAATATCTAATATTCATTATGAGAGAATAAGCTTGATTCATTTAAAATGTCGTCAATCCTGTTGCGCGACTCGGTAGGTCCGTCTCGATCGGCAATAGGAGGAATCAAAGTAGTAGCACCACTGGCGGCTGGCAGCTTACACTGCTGTACCCCAGCGAGAGCGAATGATTGGGGATCATTCCAAGAACCATTCTGTCGTGAATACCGGTATCGTATAAACCGCTTCTTTCAAATGTCTGATCAAGTTATAGGGTCGCGGTCGGTCAAACCTATCTGTTACTTGTGCTGTGCGTTAATGCGAATCGAGATCATTGAGCTCTCATGTATCGATACAACTAGCTCCGATGCTTTGGCCAAAGACTTATGATCTCATCGCGGTAACCGCATAGGACATATAACCCGCTCACTAGCAGGAGAAAGAATTCTATCTTGGTATTCGGTGAGGACTGCTACTTGCCGTCGAGATGCACGTCGAGTTGACCCCGCCTCCGGTTTATAGGGTCGAACTACTCTAATGAAAATCTTGACGTCACAAGCACATCCCTACTAAATCCTCAAGTCGAAGGTTCACGAATACCTATCACAACCTTTCGATTCCGTCATTGGTATCCGGAGTGAAATCCGTGTGACGAATCGAGGTGAGTCGGTTCAGTATACTAATCCAATTAGCATACCTATAACGTGTGCTCCACTAACCATTAGCGTTAAGCAGGCACTCTCCATGTCAAAGAACCACGTCATACAAGTCTTCACATAAACTTAATGCTCGGTTAAGTTTCATCGACTTCTTGACGATTAAGTATTTGAGCTATAAACCTTTCAGTGCCGACCTCCTTATCGATAAAGAGTGGAGCGTTTGCTCTCAAATACATGGACTAGTTTCTATACGTATATTCACGAGTTAGGAGCGCATGGTAACTACCGATAAATAAAAACATTCATTACCTTATATTAATGATTTACATAATTACTAGTACAATGCCCTCCTCAACATCCTCTGAGTGGCATTCGGCGCATTTTCTAACAATCTCCCACTTGCACTCAATGCCACACACTATAGTATCTAATACCCATGTTCTCAGTTACGCTCCAAGCTAATGCGAGTTATCAGCAGTCGGTGGATCGGCGCGTAGTCGGCGGCTCTACTCTATGCGGCCTGATGTATCTCTATGCGAACAAATTCTCTTACGAGATGATACTCTCTCTCAATATGTTTGAATCTTTGTTGTGAAACCTCGGCTCCTAGTCTGCGCTCTTTGCTGCAGCGGCGTAACACAGTCTCACGAGAAGTTTACCTAGTAACTTCTTAACCCTTCCTTTGGAGGCCTCAGGGCCGCTTTATACTCGGCTGGCGGTGGAATCGCGGTCGCGCTATACTTGGCACTATGCCAGATCTGCTCCTCCATTAAGAGTAAATGTAGCAGTAGACATATAATAGTCTTTACATCCTTGGAAGTTCAATACGGTGAATCCCATCACATTCGATTCTCCACGCCATATATAAGAACCATATCTCTAGTCCTTCTAAAGTACTTGAGAGCGTTCTTTACGGTAGTCTAATGTTCCCTGCACAGGTTTCCTGAAACCTATTCACCACGCTTACGGCATGCGCAATGTCGGTCTACGTACACAATATAGCATACATAAGGCTACCCATGGCAGAAGCATATTACTCATTTCCTTAGTTGTTCCTCACTTTGAGGACACATCTTCAAGGAGAGTTTTATTCCATGTCGCATCGTTAGGAACCCTCTTTTAGAATCATCCATCTTAAATTGCTTTAAGATTTTATCTATATAGAGGGCTTGGAAAGACCTATTGTTCTCTTCGCTCTATCCGGTAGAGTCGAATACCAAGAATATAGGTAGCTTCTCCCAAGTCTTTCATGGAGAAATTACTCAAAAGCCAAGCTTTCTGGTGAGCATTCCCACATCATTTCCTATTAGTATAATGTCATTTACACATAGTACTAAGAATATGATCTAGCTCCCACTAACCCTCTTGTATACACGAGGTTCCTCTTCGTTTTGCATGAAGTCGAACTCTTTGTTGCCTCGTCAAAGCGAAAAGGTCTAACTACATGAAGGCCCTTTCTGATGTTTCATGGAGTCTACATCCCACCATTGCTAGGTCATTTGGTGGCAGGTCGGTCTCTTGTTTATCACTGGAACCTCGTAGAAACCCGGTTCCTCCAAGTGCATAAAACTATACCTCTCGGAGTAATTGAGACACCTACTTGACCTACGAGGTGGTTGTACTTGTGTTATAGAAGGTTTGGTTCCATTTTCTTGCGAGTGTCTCAGGAGCTTCATTGTATTCTTCTAAAGAAATACTTTGCTGCTCCGCCTTCTGAATGAACTCATCTTCCGGGAAGTGTGCTTGTAAAGCAACAATGATCTTTCGATCTTTGGGCATGTAGAATAGATATCCCATTGTCCCAGAGACGGTAATCGATGAAACGTCCCTTCGCGGACCTAGCTTCCAACTTCTCCACCTTAGTCTTCTTGACATAGGCGGAACATCCCCAAATCTAATATGATTAAGACTTGGTTTCTGCCCTCCCACATCTCATGTGGAGTTTTAGGAACGGATTTGGAAGGACATCTGTTCAAGATGTAGGCGGAAGTCGAGTGCATACCCCCACGAGTAAATCGGTAAGTCGGTATAGCCCGGCATGGAACGGACCATGTTCGACAAGGTCGGTTCCTTCTTTCGACACACCATTTAGCGAGGAGTACTGAGGTGTTAGTTGTGAAACTATTCCATGTTCCTTAAGGAACTCATCAAACTTCGTACTCATATACTGCCACCTCGGTCCGGCCGAAGTGCTTTGATATGATTACCGGTTTGTTTCTCAACTAGGGCCTTGAATTCTGGAATTTCTCAAAGGCCTCGGTTATGTTTCATTAAGTAAACATAACCATACATAGTATGATCATCATAAGCGTAATGAAATATTGATATCCGTCACGTCTTTGCTTCAAGCACCACAAGCGTCGGTATGGATTAATCCCGGTTTATCGGCTCTTTCAAAAGTCCTGTGAAGGGGACTTAGTCATTTGCCTTTAAGGCAAGATTCACAAGTAGGAAAGGGATCCGATCCCAATGGACCCATAAGTCCATCTTTTTCCATTTGTAAACCTTGAGTCGACCAACATGACCAAGTCTAAGATGCCATTTCAAGACTTGATTGGTTTCATCCCTACCACGTTTTCTAGTCATAGTATTCACAACTACTTTGTTCTTTGAGATTTAGATGATACAATCCGTTTAACAATGTAGCGGTACCCACTAGTTTATTTACGAAATAAATTTTGGGAACCATCACCATTGAAAAATGAAAAGCCTTTTCGGTCCATGGCCAGGAATGGATACAATGTTTTTGTGCCTTGGGCAAAACAAGTACATCTTCTAAAGTCAAAACAAAACCGGATTCTAAACCCGAAAGAAGTGATCTATGTCGGTCGCCTCGACACTTTGCACCTTCATTGTGATCATAACTTCTCCGGCTCAAGTTTCCTACTTTGTTCCAGGATCACGATTCACGGTACAAATATGAGAACTAGCACGAGAATCGATTATCCGAAGTAGAAAATACGATGTAGCGAGAACAATTTGTTTCCAAAACTAAAAGTTACGTACAGCTGCCATGAAGAATCGGGACAGTCTCTAGCCCGGTGGACGACTCATCGCACTTGAGACAAGCATCCTTCTTCTTCTTGTTCTTGAACCATCGGGGCCTTGCCCTTTCCCTTAAAGTCCTTGGCTTGTGGTCTTGCTTCTTGGTCTTTTCTTCTTGTTCTTAGACCTCAGGAGTCGAGAAGAAATCACAAGAGCGAGACTCCTTCATCCGCGGAGTCTTCATCGAGGCGAGTCACAAGTTTGTTCATTAGCCCGGCTAAATTACATGCAATCTCATTGCGATTAAAGTTTATAACAAACTTTGAGAAGGAATCGGAAGAGAAGCGTAGGATAAGGTCGGTTTGGAAAGTATCCATTTTAAAATCAAGAGCCTCAATCTCTCGATCATGGATATCATTTTGAGGACATGTTCCCCAACCTTCTCACCTTCCTTCATCCTTGCAGAGCAGTTCCTTGGATATCTCATATCTAGCGATTCTGTTGTGCTCGCCATAAAGCTCGGTTAAGTGAGATAGAATGCACTGGCGAAGTCATTTTCTCATGAGCTCTGAAGCTCATTAGACATAGAAGCCATCATGTACGCACGAACTTTTATGTCATCCTTAACCCACTTTTCGTGGTTTCAATCTCTTCTGATTGGATGCAGTCGCCACGAGAGGCACGGAATGTCCGTCTCCAAGGCGTATCCCGGTGCCTCTATCTAAGGACAATCATCAGTTGCGGAGCAGTCCACAAAGTTAGGTCAATCGGGGTGTTCTTTTGAGTAAATTGCGAGTGGATTCATTGTCATATTGAGAGTTATGTATGCATTAAGTATAGCAGTTAATTAGAGACTTGTTATATTATGATACGAGTATAGAATTAAGGACTTTTCTATTCTTGTTACCCGGCTCCCACTATTTTTATCGGAACAACACACTCCCATGTGAAATCCGGAAGTATCGTCGCTCTACTTCATAGTGGTGATCGAGTTCTTTATAAATCTTAATAGAGGCAAGAGCAGGTTTCTAGTCAATTAATTTTCATAAAGTGGTGTCAACACCAACCCATATAATGGATGATTCGATCTTCTTTTTCCCCTTGTTCACTCCCCTCGGCCTATACGGTTTCTATGGTTCGTGAACAAGTTAAGTTTATACCATCGGCAAATCGGTTTCACAATTGAATCTTATCAGGCAGCCTATCGGGTTTCTAGGGATAAAATTTGCTCCAAGAAGGCATCGATGCGCTCCGGTAATTTATCCGTCCTCCCGACGACTACCCCGATAACTCGGAAGCATAGCACATCGGTTTGGATTTCAATTTCGAAAACTTCGATGGAGGAAGGAAAACCTTGAAACCTTATAAACTTAATAATTTGTTGTGGGAGAATTTTCGCGATTAACGTTACACTTTGCACATTAATCATTTTAGCGCGTTTGTTGCATTCATACAATATGAAACAACCATTCACGACCTAGTTGCTACCAACATGTGGTTCATGGACCGTTCTGAAAACAAAAACTCGTAATCTAATTACAAGTCTTCGTCTTGAATCTTCGTATTCTCGAAGCGGATCTTCCTCGGTCTTCGTCATTACATATAAATTTTACATTGAAAATTGCATCTTAGATACAAATATTTCTAGTAAAATAAATAGGCTCAAAAGCGGCCTTTACAGTGATCGAATAAAGCGAGCGATTCAAACTAAGTCCATGAACCACATCCCCATTCAAAAGCATTCATCGATAAATACTCAATAAATGGATAGCGAGAAGATTACATATGATCGATCAATAATCAACAATAAATAGAATTGATCGATCAATTCAACAATATCGACAATTTAATTTTCGTTCGTAGTGTACCCTTAAAATATTTTCTTTGAATTTTCCTTCATCAAAATTCTAAATTAATGATTTTAATACGGAAAATTCAATAATCGAAAATATCTTGAAAAGCAGACCCGGTGCGGCGGCTGAAGCGCGGCGACACCGGGCACCACGGCCGGCGGCCTACGAGCCACGCTCGGCTCAGGAGCGGGAAAGGGCACCGGCCATGCCGGACCACGGCCACAAGATCTGCACTACCGGCGCATCTGGCGAGCACTCGGCTCGTCTGACAACACGCCCGGCGGGGACTCGGCTCGTCGGCAAGTGTCGGCGGATCAGCGAGCACTCGGATCGTCGGCAACACGCCGCGGGACTCGGCTCGAGGCGGCAAGTGTCGGCCGGATCAGCGAGCACTCGGCTCGTCTGACAACACGCCGTGCGAGACTCGGCTCGAGGCGGCAAGTGTATGCGGCGGATCGGCGAGCACTCGGCTCGTCTGACAACACGCCCATTGGACTCGGCGAGAATACGGCAAGCGTCGGCCGGATCAGCGAGCACTCGGCTCGTCTGACAAGGCGCTCGGCCGGACTCGGCGAGAATCGACAAGCGTCCGACGCGGCGGGCGTGCTCGGCCATACTCGGCGGTGTATGGAAAAAGCGTCCAAGCGATTCGATCGGCTTCGTTTTGGCGATTTCTAAAATCCTGTTATTCACGATCGAATATTATTAATATAAATCATATTTCCAAGAAAAACGATTTATACCATAACATAAAATCACGGAAAAAGCGACAACTACGACGAGCAATAAAATATCTACGATTATCAAAGTGATTCTAAATCACAAAATAAGCATTCGAATGCTAAATATCATATATACGATCGCAAGACCTCGCTCAAATACCACTTTTGGGATTTGGTGCCTTAAGCGAAGGCCAATGAAGCGGTAAAGCGAAAATTAATTCGTCAGAATCCTACGAGGATCGATCGAGCTACGCATATACGAATATAAAATAAACAAAGAAAGATTCGATATCATACCTGTAACACCCCCAAGACGTTCAGGGCATATTACAGCGCCATGGACCCCACACTGTGGAATCCACCAGGCTAACATACCAACAAGACATTCGACAACGAAAATCTATCATTAATAAAACGACAATTCAAATAAAGACTACAAGCCAAACAATTAAATTCGACATCAAATCCGTTTCCCAAAGCGGGAACCTGACATTAACAATTTCAAACAATAAGTACTCGAGTACTTAAACGATTTTATAATACATAAAATCCCAAAATCGGACATCAATAATGGCAAGCGGACATAACGCCGAAAATCAAATCTTGGACAATATCATGCTTGCCCATCATCCTCATCGTCCAGTGCTCGTTTATCCCCACGATCGATACGAAATACAAAAGTATTTCCCCATTTAAGGGTTAGCGACAAGCTGCTAGTGCAATCTGATCCATTTGAACTACATTCTAATCGGATGAATATATGCGCCAAAAGTCATTTTAGAAAACATTTTATATTAGGAATATTTACAATCACAAAACACGTTATCTCGACAAATCACAATTCAAAGTTAACCGTTGATACGAGACTCACGGCCACCGTACCCATGAGTCCGTCGGACATCCACAGGTGGCTAACCACGGTTCACGATACGCACACTCACGGCAATCGTATCCACTAGAGGCCCGTCGGACCGTCCCTAGGTGAACATACACATAACCATCCACAACAACCACGATCTGACCATAATTCAAATCTAGAACATGTAAACAAATGTAAAGTACTTGCCTTTGAGACATTCTTGAAGAATCGGAAGTGAAAAATGACTACGGATGATCCGAATGGAAAGCAGCGGTTCTAAGCGAAGAATTAGCATAACTTCGATCCCAACGGACATCAATAATCGAAAGGAATACTCCCGAAACCCGATTACAATTAACGACAAAAGGCGTTCAATCAATACGGGTGAGGGTTTCTGCAAAATCTCCCCGTATTGATAATTCGCGGATTAAAATCAAGGAAGCTGGATTTGGAATCATTGATAATCACAATCGGTGAAGAATATCGTAATATAGATGAACAATTCGGGCTGAACCTAAAATCCCGAAATCCCCAAAAGCGTCAAAATTAGGGTTCTGAGGAATTACCTTGGATTCGTGATGGAAGATGTGAATGTTGTAGATTAATCTCCCTTGGTACACGGTAATCAATCTCTAAGGGAAATCCACGGTTGTTACGGACAAATCGCTCCAAAGGCACTCAAGAACACTCACGTCGCGAGAAGGGTTGAAGAAGAATGAAAAGAAGCGGCGAGGTTAAGTCGGGTTTAAAAGCAATGACGGTAGCGTTAAATGCGTTAACACAGTGTTAGCGTGCGTTATGATGGTTACGTCGTAACCCAATCTTTGGTTAACGTCGTAACCAAATGCATCTTGGTGTGAAGGGTCATAGCGTCGTTATGGATCATGCATGCGTCGTTATGCGCATGTGAACGATTGAACACCAGTTACGCACGGTCGATTGACGACGAACTACAACACGAGGATAGAATCAAAAGTGTAAATACGAGGTATTCATAACAACGAAGTTGAGTGCTCGAAAGTAAATGCACTTCCAACTACGAGGAATCCAAAATCGACAAGGAGATGAATTTCCCTAAATTTATAGGAAATTACGAAAATGACCCAGCGTCAGAAAATCACGATACGGCATCGGATTTACAAGCGGAAGTCTCAACATGACCAACTCAACCATACGGACTTGAACAAACCAGAAACAACGGAAGCGAGCGAGTTTTACAAGAATCGAGCGTTCATACGGCAAAACATGTCATAAAATGAAATTACGTGAAAACATCATCAAAACTCGTCGAATGGAAAAACTCCAAGAACAAAATAGATTCGAAATGTCGAAGCGGTTACAAGTGAGTCAACTAAAATAGACATACCCCAAAAATGGAAAGCTTGACTAAAAATGGAAAAATTACGGATATTACATTCTCCCCCTAAAATAAAGTTTCGTCCGAAACTTAAGAATCAAAAAGCTCGGGGTATCTCGAATGCATATCCTCCTCTAGCTCCCGTCGCTTCTTCTACTCCGTGCCTCGACCATTGCACCTTAACGAAGGAATGGTTTTGTGCCTTAAGCTGTTTGTCACGGCGTTCCAAAATTGACGAGCCACTCCTCAAGCGTAACATCCTTCTCGATCTCCACGTCCCCAAAGTCAATAATGTGGGGCGAATCAGGGCAATACTTCCTCAAGCGGGAAACGTGAAATACGCTATGTACATGACTCGGCGACGGAGGTAAAGCCAAGCGGTATGCCAACTCGCCGACTCTTTCCAATACCTCGAAGGGTCGATATATCTCGGGCTGAGTTTCCCCTTCTTCCCAAAGCGGAAAACTCCTTTCGTCGGAGATACTCTCAGCGAGCGTGATCTCCCACCTCGAACTCCAAAGGTCTCGCCTAACATCCGCATAAGATTTTTGTCGACTACGAGCGGCTGACATCCTCTTTCTAATCAATTCAACTTTCTCTCTCGTCTCAACACAAGGTCGGCTCGGTGCCAACCAAATCGGACGGTTCATCCCAACATATCGGTGATCGGCAACGTCGGCCATAAAGGGCCTCATATGGTGCCATCTTAATCGGCGCATGCGGCTATTATTATAAGTAAGCTCAATTAAGGCGAATGATCCTCCCGATTACTACTCGATCTACGCGCACGCGCGCGCAGCAAATCCTCGAGCGTCTGGATGATGCGTTGGACCTTGTCGATGCAGGGATGGAGCGAAGTGCTCAAGCGTGGTGAGTCCCCAATGCCTTATGCTGCTGCCAAAATGCGATACAAATCGGCCATCTCATGCGAAATAATGGTCTCGGCGTACCATGAAGCCTCACTATCGAGTGATAAAAATACGAGCCAACTTTTACGGACCCCAAGTATCCTTGATGCCCGGAAAATGTGCCGACTTAATCGATCGGTCTACAATCACCCACACCATATTCATACGTCTTCGTTCTCGGTAAACTCGTGACAAAATCCATAGAAATGTCCTCCCACTTCCATTAGGAGCGAAGTGGTTTCAATATCCGGTGGCGGCTGATGCTCAATCTTGACTTGTGACAAGTCAAACACTTATCCACAAAGCGAACTACCTCTTTCTTCATATCGTTCCACGAGAAATTCTTCCTCGAGATCTTTATACATTTTACTCGAGCCGGATGGGTGAGTAAGGTGGCCATGAGCCTCTCGCATGATATTACATCTCAATTCCAGTCGTTCGGAACACACAACCGACCTCGGAATCTCAACACTCCGTCCTCATGAATAACGAATCCGGGGCTTTCCCCTTCTCTACACTCTCCGAATTTGAATAAACATCGGGTCCTCAGTATCGATTTAATGTCCTCGACCGAGAGACGAAGAAATCTCAAGAGTACGCAATTGCCGGAACTCTCTGGCGTACAATCTCAATGCTCGACTTCATAAAATCACGGCTGAAGTCACATTGGGCGTAAGCAACTCAAGCGCTCGGCGTGCGATTTCGGCTCAAGGCGTACGCTACCACATTAGCCTTGCCGGATGATAAAGGATCTCGAGATCGTAATCCTTAATCAATTCCAACCACCTCCTCTGCCTCATATTAAGCTCTTTACTGCGTGAAAATGTACTTGAGGCTCTTGTGATCGGTGAAAATCGACACGGCCAGGCCATACAAGTAATGACGCCAAATCTTCAACGCAAAAACAAGCTGCGGCCAACTCAAGATCGTGCGTAGGGTAATTGATTCATATGGTTTCAGGCGGGGAAGCATAAGCAATTGTCCTCCGTCTTTGCATAAATGCATCAAGGCCCTTGGCGAAGCATCACTATAAGGCGAAACCATCATTACCACTCGGTAAGGCCAAAGCAGGAGCGGTCGTCAGCGCTTCTTCAACTCCTCAAAACTATTACGCCTCTCATCGGTCCACACAAACTTCTCGACACGTAACAAGCGAGTCGGCGGTCGGCAGTTTAGAGAACCCCTCGGCGAATCTGCGATAATACCGGCTAATCCCGAGAAAACTACGGACCTCTTTCACGTTCTTGGCGGCGCCCAATCCAACTTGCCTCTACCTTATGTGGGTCCACACGAACACCTCGGCCGAGATCACATGGCCAGAAACATAACTTCCGTAACCAAAACTCGCACCTTGAGAACTTGCAAAAGATCTTTGAGTTCTCAAAATATCTAACCTGATATACGAATGACAGGCGTGCTCCTCCTCGCTCCTCGAGTAAATCGGGATGTCATCGATAAAAGCGACTACACACTTATCGAGGTACTCGATAAAGACTTTGTTCATAAATTTGCATGAACACGGGTGGTGCGTTAGTTGTGGCATAACCACAAACTCGTAGTGGCCGTATCTCGTCAGAAAGGCCGTCTTGAATGTCGGTATCCTTCACTCGGGTGATAATACCCGATCTCAAATCAATCTTGGCTCGGTTGCCCCTTGCAGCCCGATCAAACAAATCATCAATCCTCGGGAGCGGATACTTGTTTTGATGGTCACTTTGTTCAACTCTCGGTAGTCGATACCTGCGAAGTGACCCATCCTTCTTCTTTCTGAATAGGACCGGTGCGCCCCAAGGCGAGCGCTCGGTCGAATATATCCCATGTCTAGCAACTCTCCCATTGTTTCTTCAACTCAAGCATCTCGGCGGGTGCCATCCGGTATGGCGTCTTAGAGATAGGTCTTTGCACCGGCTCTAAATCGGTGTAAATTCAACCTCTCGGTCCGGCGGCAAACCGGCAACTCATCTGGAAAAGCGTCGGGATACTCACATACTAGGAATAGGCGAGGCTCGACTCCCCCTTCTTAGATCTCAAGCGTAACACCAATAGCCGTCTGACCTCCCGAAGAGTCTCACCGCCCTCAGCGGCGATCGGTAATCTCTGGCTACCGCTTCGCCCCACAAAGAATGCTCGGTACCATCGGAGGCTAACATCGAAGCAGTCCTCGTTCTATAATTCATGATCGCCCCATGGACGGTCCGGCCGATCCTCACCCGAGAATCAAATCCTCATCCCTAATATCTACATGATCAGTTAAGCGATCCCTCCCGCGATACTCACGGAAAAATCTCTAATCTCACGGTCCCCACGATGCTATCCCAGCTAGGAAGTTTAACAACAAAGGCTCACAAGCAACAAGGCAATCAACATGCGGGCGCGCACACATTCCATAGATATAAAAGAATGAGTAGCACCGAGAATCGAACAATACGGAAGCGGGATGGTCAAGGATGTGGGCGGTACACCTTAGCCACCGCGTCGGGATCTCGGCTCGCCTCATCTCATACACACGGGCGGAACGGACCCCGCACTAGAAGCTCCCCCTCTAGAAGGTGACCACGACCTCGACCTCTACCAAAACTCTGCTGCGGTGAGGCGTCAGTGCTGATTCACACTCGGCTCTCCGCGGTGGTGATATACGAGTAGCTGAGTCAGTGCATCCGTACAAAACTTAGCACGATGACCCATCCGACCACGGGAAAGACGGTGAATCGGAGGCCTATCACACTCACTCATCATGTGGCCGGACGGCTCACGGTTGAAGCACGTAGGACCACGAGCGGAACCGGCGAGGCGGACCTAGAACCGTTTCCTCGACCAGCGGTGGCGGCCCGGCTCCCGAGGCTTCGCGGCCGGGTGAGCCTTGGATACCCTCTGACTTGCCTCCCGCGGCGGAGGTCTGCCTTCTTTCCTTCGGTTGCCGTCTGTCGAAAAGCGACATCTCATAAGCCATAGCTTTATTGATATTCCTTCAAAGTCGTGCACCCCGGACCCGGACATGTAGTGGCGCACCCTCGGTTTCATCGGCATGTCAAAGTGGCGGATCTTATCAAGCTCATCGCGGACTTGGTTTCTCACATAATGTAACTGTTGATTGTAGTCTTTGATAGCTTGAGAAATAGGAACATCTTGGGGCTTAGCCTCAAAGAAGGCTCGGATCCTCCCCTCTTTCAGCGAGACAATATTCATCTTCCATCGGATCTCGAAACTACCACGTAGTGCCAGTCACGCGGTTTCACCGCTTGCCACCATTCTTGCTTCCTTGGCGAGAAATCTTGGCGATAGGTACCTTCCTCTCCTCGGGCGATTAGCGACCTCAAACACCTTTTCCATCTCAAACAACCAACTCTCCCAGCGGAAGGTCGGAAGCACCATCAAGCTGCGGAGGGCGCATACGAATCACGTCACGAAGTAGCTTATCATTAGGATCCGGCGGGCGGAACCGGGTTGGCATTAGCATGGCCGGCCGAGCGGCTGAGTCGATAACGTCATCAGTTCGCTACTGCTGTAAAATGTTGGCCACTCCAACATTCTCATGAGCATTAGGAGCTAGCGGTAGTCCTGTGACCTCCCGGAACTAGGGAACAACATTGACAAGGAAGGCATCGCCGAATCGGTTCGAGTGATCGGACATGGCCGCCCCACCATTGCGCCACGTCCCCTACCGCGTCGCGACGCGTCGCGTCCTCTACCGGGAATTACGAAGAAGCAGCGGGTAAGTACAAATCAAGCGCAAGCGCAATAAGATACTAAGGCAGAATAGAAGCGAGCGGTGAAGCGAGTCAAGTTAGGAAAACTTACGAGCACCGGCGTCTTGAGATGATGGCATAGCGGTAATCTTGTCCCAAAAGCGACACTTAACTAGACCCGAATAGCAAGCGGCTAGGTATCCATAAACCTAAGCTCTCGATACCATATTAACACCCCAAGGCGTTCGGGGCATATTACGGCGCCATGGACCCCTGCTATGGAATCCACCAGCTAACATACCAACAAGACATTCGACAACGAAAATCTATCATTAATAAAGCGACAATTCAAATAAAAGACTACAAGCGACAATTAAATTCGACATCAAATCCATTTCCCAAAGCGGGAACACAACATTAACAATTTCAAGCGGAAGTACTCGAGTACTTAAACCAATTTTATAATACATAAAATCCCAAAATCGGAACATCAATAATGGCAAGCGGACATAACGCCGAAAATCAAATCTTGGACAATATCATGCTTGCCCATCATCCTCATACGTCCGAGTGCTCGTTTATCCCCACGATCAATACGAAATACAAAAAGTATTTCCCCCATTTAAGGGTTAGCGACAAGCTGCTAGTGCAAGTACAATCCATTTGAACTACATTCTAATCGGATGAATATATGCGCCAAAAAGTCATTTTAGAAAACATTTTATATTAGGAATATTTACAATCACAAAACACGTTATCTCGACAAATCACAATTCAAAGTTAGCAGTTGATACGAGACTCACGGCCACCGTACCCATGAGTCCGTCGGACATCCACAGGTGGCTAACCACGGTTCACGATCGCACACTCACGGCAATACGTATCCCTGAGGCCCGTCGGACCGTCCCTAGGTGAACATACACATAACCATCCACAACAACCACGATCGACCATAATTCAAATACTAGAACATGTAAACAAATGTAAAGTACTTGCCTTTGAGACATTCTTGAAGAATCGGAAGTGAAAAATGACTACGGATGATCGAATGGAAAGCAGCGGTTCTAAGCGAAGAATTAGCATAACTTCGATCCCAGCGGACATCAATAATCGAAAGGAATACTCCCGAAACCCGATTACAGTGCGACAAAAGGCGTTCAATCAATGCGGGTGAGGGTTTCGCAAAATCTCCCGTATTGATAATTCGCGGATTAAAATCAAGGAAGCTGGATTTGGAATCATTGATAATCACAATCGGTGAAGAATATCGTAATATAGATGAACAATTGGAACTAAACCTAAAATCCCGAAATCCCCAAAAACGTCAAAATTAGGGTTCTGAGGAATTACCTTGGATTATTTGATGGAAGATGTGAATGTTGTAGATTAATCTCCCTTGGTACACGATAATCAATCTCTAAGGAAATCCACGGATTGTTGGACAAATCGCTCCAAAGGCACTCAAGAACACTCACGTCGCGAGAAGGGTTGAAGAAGAATGAAAAGAAAGCGGTGAGGTTAAGTCGGGTTTAAAAGCGTTGACGGTAGCGTTAAATGCGTTAACACAAGGTATTGCGTGCGTTATGATAATTCGTCGTAACCCAATCTTTGGTTAACGTCGTAACCAAATGCATCTTGAATTGTGAAGGGTCATAGCGTCGTTATGGATCATGCATAACGTCGTTATGCGCGTAACGAACCCGATTACGAACACCGATTACGCACGGTCGATTCGACGGCGAACTACAACACGAGGATAGAATCAAAAGTGTAAATACGAGGTATTCATAACAACGAAGTTGAGTGCTCGAAAGTAAATGCACTTCCAACTACGAGGAATCCAAAATACGACAAGGAGATGAATTTCCCTAAATTTATAGGAAATTACGAAAATGACCAGCGTCAGAAAATCACGATACGGCATCGGATTTACAAGCGGAAGTCTCAACATGACCAACTCAACCATACGGACTTGAACAAACCAAGAAACAACGGAAGCGAGCGAGTTTTACAAGAATCGAGCGTTCATACGGCAAAACATGTCATAAAATGAAATTACGTGAAAACATCATCAAAACTTCGTCGAATGGAAAAACTCCAAGAACAAAATAGATTCGAAATGTCGAAGCGGTTACAAGTGAGTCAACTAAAATAGACATACCCCAAAAATGGAAAGCATTAAAAATGGAAAAATTACGGATATTACATTCTCCCCCAAAATAAAGTTTCGTCCGAAACTTAAGAATCAAAAAGCTCGGGGTATCTCGAATGCATATCCTCCTCTAGCTCCCACGTCGCTTCTTCTACTCAGTGCCTCGACCATTGCACCTTAACCGAAGGAATGGTTTTGTGCCTTAAGCTGTTTGTCACGACGTTCCAAAATTGACAGAGCCACTCCTCAAGCGTAACATCCTTCTCGATCTCCACGTCCCCAAAGTCAATAATGTGGGGCCAGGTAAGACGTACTTCCTCAAGCAGGAAGCGTGAAATCGCTATGTACATGACTCGGCGACGGAGGTAAAGCCAAGCGGTATGCCAACTCGCCGACTCTTTCCAATACCTCGAAGGGTCGATATATCTCGGGCTGAGTTTCCCCTTCTTCCCAAAGCGGAAAACTCCTTTCGTCGGAGATACTCTCAGCGACGTGATCTCCCACCTCGAACTCCAAGGTCTCGCCTAACATCCGCATAAGATTTTTGTCGACTACTGGCGTGACATCCTCTTTCTAATCAATTCAACTTTCTCTCTCGTCTCAACACAAGGTCGGCTCGGTGCCAACCAAATCGGACAGTTCATCCCAACATATCGGTGATCGGCAACGTCGGCCATAAAGGGCCTCATATGGTGCCATCTTAATCGGCATGCCGGCTATTATTATAAGTAAGCTCAATTAAGGCCAAATGATCCTCCCGATTACTACTCGATCTAACGCAGCGCGCAGCAAATCCTCGAGCGTCTGGATGAGTGCGTTGGACCTTATCGATGCAGGGATGGAGCAAGTGCTCAAGCGTGTTGAGTCCCCAATGCCTTATGCCTTTTGCCAAAATGCGTCTGAATCGGCCATCTCATGCGAAATAATGGTCCTCGGCGTACCATGAAGCCTCACTATGCGAGTGATAAAAATACGAGCCAACTTTTACGGACCCCAAGTATCCTTGATGCCCGGAAAATGTGCGACTTAGTCGATCGGTCTACAATCACCCACACCATATTCATACCGGTCTTCGTTCTCGGTAAACTCGTGACAAAATCCATAGAAATGTCCTCCCACTTCCATTAGGAGCGAAGTGGTTTCAATAATCCGGTGGCGCTGATGCTCAATCTTGACTTGTGACAAGTCGAACACTTAACCTAAGTGAACTACCTCTTTCTTCATATCGTTCCACGAAATTCTTCCTCAGATCTTTATACATTTTACTCGAGCCGGATGGGTGAGTAAGGTGGCATGAGCCTCTCGCATGATATTACATCTCAATTCCAGTCGTTCGGAACACCTGACCGACCTCGGAATCTCAACACTCCGTCCTCATGAATAACGAATCCAGGGCTTTCCCCTTCTCTACACTCTCCGAAAATTTGAATAAACATCGGGTCCTCCAGTATCCGATTTAATGTCCTCGACGAGAGGCAGAAGAAATCTCAAGAGTACGCAATTGCCGGAACTCTCTGGCGGTACAATCTCAATGCTCGGCTTCATAAAATCACGGCTGAAGTCTGGTGGGCCGTAAGCAACTCAAGCGCTCGAAGCGTCGATTTCCGGCTCAAGGCGTCTGCTACCACATTAGCCTTGCCGGATGATAAAGGATCTCGAGATCGTAATCCTTAATCAATTCCAACCACCTCCTCTGCCTCATATTAAGCTCTTTCTGCGTGAAAATGTACTTGAGGCTCTTGTGATCGGTGAAAATCGACACGGCCAGGCCATACAAGTAATGACGCCAAATCTTAGCGCAAAAACAAGCTGCGGCCAACTCAAGATCGTGCGTAGGGTAATTCAATTCATATGGTTTCAAGCGGCAGGAAGCATAAGCAATTGTCCTCCGTCTTTGCATAAATCGCATCAGAGCCCTTGGCGAAGCATCACTATAAAGAGAAACCATCATTACCACTCGGTAAGGCGAAAGCAGAGCGGTCGTCAACCGCTTCTTCAACTCCTCAAAACTATTACGCCTCTCATCGGTCCACACAAACTTCTCGACACCTGTAACAAGCGAGTGGTGGTCGGCAGTTTAGAGAACCCCTCGTGAATCTGCGATAATACCGGCTAATCCCGAGAAAACTACGGACCTCTTTCACGTTCTTGGCGGCGCCCAATCAACTGCCTCTACCTTATGTGGGTCCACACGAACACCCTCGGCCGAGATCACATGGCCAGAAACATAACTTCCGTAACCAAAACTCGCACCTTGAGAACTTCGCAAAGATCTTTGAGTTCTCAAAATATCTAACCTGATATGCAAATGGACGGGCGTGCTCCTCCTCGCTCCTCGAGTAAATCGGGATGTCATCGATAAAAGCGACTACACACTTATCGAGGTACTCGATAAAGACTTTGTTCATAAGTTGCATGAACACGGCAGTGCGTTAGTTGCCCAAAGGCATAACCACAAACTTCGTAGTGGCCGTATCTCGTCAGAAAGGCCGTCTTGGAATGTCGGTATCCTTCACTCGGAGGTGATAATACCCGATCTCAAATCAATCTTGAAAACACGGTTGCCCCTTGCAGGATCAAACAAATCATCAATCCTCGGGAGCGGATACTTGTTTTTGATGGTCACTTTGTTCAACTCTCGGTAGTCGATACACAAGCGAAGTGACCCATCCTTCTTCTTTACGAATAGGACCGGTGCGCCCCAAGGCGGCGCTCGGTCGAATATATCCCATGTCTAGCAACTCTCCCATTGTTTCTTCAACTCAAGCATCTCGGCGGGTGCCATCCGGTATGGCGTCTTAGAGATAGGTCTTTGCCACGGCTCTAAATCATTGTAAATTCAACCTCTCGGTCGTGGCAAACCGGCAACTCATCGGAAAAACGTCGGGATACTCACATACTACGGAATAGGCGAGCTCGACTCCCCCTTCTTAGATCTCAGCGTAACACGATAGCCGTCAGACCTCCGAAGGAGTCTCACCGCCCTCAGCGCGATCGGTAATCTCTGGCTACCCGCTTCGCCCCACAAAAAGAATGCTCGGTACCATCGAGAGGCTAACATCGAAGCAGTCCTCGTTCTATAATTCATGATCGCCCCATGGCGGTCGGCCAATCCTCACCCAGAATCAAATCCTCATCCCTAATATCTACATGATCAGTTAAGCCGATCCCTCCCGCGATACTCACGGAAAAATCTCTAATCTCACGGTCCCCACGATGCTATCCCAGCTAGGAAGTTTAACAACAAAGGCTCACAAGCAACAAGGCGATCAACATGCGGGCGCGCACACATTCCATAGATATAAAAGAATGAGTAGCACGAGAATCGAACAATACGGAAAGCAGGATGGTCAAGGATGTGGGCGGTGCACCGTCGCGTCGGGATCTCGGCTCGCCTCATCTCATACACACGGGCGGAGCAGGACCCGCACTAAACTCCCCCTCTAGAAGGTGACCACGACCTCGACCTCTACCAAAACTCTGCTGCGGTGAGGAGCTGTCAGTGCACGATTCACACTCGGCTCTCCGCATGGTGGTGATATACGATGGCTGAGTCAGTGCATCCGTACAAAACTTAGCACGATGACCCATCCGACCACGGGAAAGACGGTGAATCGGAGGCCTATCACACTCACTCATCATGTGGCCGGGCGGCTCTGATTGAAGCACGTAGGACCACGAGCGGAACCCGGCGAGACCTAGAACCGTTTCCTCGACCAACTGATGGCGGCCCGGCTCCCGAAGACTCGCGAAGCCGGGTGAGCCTTCGGATACCCTCTGACTTGCCTCCCGGCCAGGAGGTCTGCACTTCTTTCCTTGGTTGCCGTCTCTGTCGCAGCGACATCTCATAAGCCATAGCTTTATTACGATATTCCTTCAAAGTCGTGCACCCCAGACCAGACATGTAGTGGCGCACCCTCGGTTTCATCGGCATGTCAAAGTGGCGGATCTTATCAAGCTCATCGCGGACTTGGTTTCTCACATAATGTAACTGTTGATTGTAGTCTTTGATAGCTTGAGAAATAGGAACATCTTGGGGCTTAGCCTCAAAGAAGGCTCGGATCCTCCCCTCTTTCATGGCGAGGACAATATTCATCTTCCATCGAGATCTCGAAACTCTTGCACGTGTTGCCGGTCACGCGGTTTCACCGCTTGCCACCACGTTCTTTGCTTCCTTGGCGAGAAATCTTGGCGATGGGTACCTTCCTCTCCTCGGAAGCGATTCGCGGCCTCAAACACCTTTTCCATCTCAAACAACCAACTCTCCCAGCGGAAGAGTGGAAGCACCATCAAGCTGCGGAGGGCGCATACGAATCACGTCTGAAGTAGCTTATCATTAGGATCAGGCGGAACCGGGTTGGCATTAGCATGGCCGGCGAGAGCGGCTGAGTCGATGCGTCATCAGTTGCTACTGTGTAAAATGTTGGCCACTCCAACATTCTCATGAGCATTAGGAGCTAGCGGTAGTCTGCTGACCTCCGGAACTAGAGAACAACTTGTTCGACAAGGAAGGCATCGCCGAATCGGTTCAGTGATCGGACATGGCCGCCCCAGGCTGCGCCACGTCCCCTACCGCGTCGCGACAGCGTCGCGTCCTCTACCAGCGGGAGTGCGAAGAAGCAGCGGGTAAGTACAAATCAAGCGCAAAAACGCAATAAGATACTAAGGCGGGAATAGAAGCGAGCGGTGAAGCGAGTCAAGTTAGGAAAACTTACGAGCACCGCGTCTTGAGATGATGGCATAGCGGTAATCTTGTCCCAGCGACACTTAACTAGACCCGAATAGCAAGCCGGCTAGGTATCCATAAACCTAAGCTCGATACCATGTACGTAACACCCCAAGGCGTTCGGGGCATATTACGGCGCCATGGACCCCCTGCTGTGGAATCCATGAGCTAACATACCAACAAGACATTCGACAACGAAAATCTATCATTAATAAAGCGACAATTCAAATAAAAGACTACAAAGCGACAATTAAATTCGACATCAAATCCGTTTCCCAAAGCGGGAACCTGACATTAACAATTTCAAGCGAAGTACTCATTACTTAAACCAATTTTATAATACATAAAATCCCAAAATCGGAACATCAATAATGGCAAGCGGACATAACATCGAAAATCAAATCTTGGACAATATCATGCTTGCCCATCATCCTCATACGTCCGAGTGCTCGTTTATCCCCACGATCAATACGAAATACAAAAGTATTTCCCCATTTAAGGGTTAGCGACAATTTGCTAGTGCAAGTACAATCCATTTGAACTACATTCTAATCGGATGAATATATGCGCCAAAAGTCATTTTAGAAAACATTTTATATTAGGAATATTTACAATCACAAAACACGTTATCTCCAACAAATCACAATTCAAAGTTAGCAGTTGATACGAGACTCACGGCCACCGTACCCCGCGAGTCCGTCGGACATCCACAGGTGGCTAACCACGGTTCACGATACGCACACTCACGGCAATACGTATCCCTAGAGGCCCGTCGGACCGTCCCTAGGTGAACATACACATAACCATCCACAACAACCACGATACGGCCATAATTCAAATACTAGAACATGTAAACAAATGTAAAGTACTTGCCTTTGAGACATTCTTGAAGAATCGGAAGTGAAAAATGACTACGGATGATCCGAATGGAAAGCAGCGGTTCTAAGCGAAGAATTAGCATAACTCGATCCCAACGGACATCAATAATCGAAAGGAATACTCCCAAAACCCGATTACAGTGCGACAAAAGGCGTTCAATCAATACGGGTGAGGGTTTTACGCAAAATCTCCCGTATTGATAATTGGCGGATTAAAATCAAGGAAAGCTGGATTTGGAATCATTGATAATCACAATCGGTGAAGAATATCGTAATATAGATGAACAATTCGGAACTGAACCTAAAATCCCGAAATCCCCAAAACGTCAAAATTAGGGTTCTGAGGAATTACCTTGGATTCGTGATGGAAGATGTGAATGTTGTAGATTAATCTCCCTTGGTACACGATAATCAATCTCTAAGGAAATCCACGGATTATTACGGACAAATCGCTCCAAAGGCACTCAAGAACACTCACGTCGCGAGAAGGTTGAAGAAGAATGAAAAGAAAGCGGCGAGGTTAAGTCGGGTTTAAAAGCGGCGGCGTAGCGTTAAATGCGTTAACACTGTTTGTTAGCGTGCGTTATGATAATTCGTCGTAACCCAATCTTTGGTAACGTCGTAACCAAATGTACATCTTGAATTGTGAAGGGTCATAGCGTCGTTATGGATCATGCATGCGTCGTTATGCATGCATGAACCGATTACGAACACCAGTGCCGCGATCGATTGACGGCGAACTACAACACGAGGATAGAATCAAAAGTGTAAATACGAGGTATTCATAACAACGAAGTTGAGTGCTCGAAAGTAAATGCACTTCCAACTACCGAGGAATCAAAATCGACAAGGAGATGAATTTCCCTAAATTTATAGGAAATTACGAAAATGACCCAAGCGTCCGAAAATCACGATACGGCATCGGATTTACAAACCGGAAGTCTCAACATGACCAACTCAACCATACGGACTTGAACAAACCAAGAAACAACGGAAACGAACGAGTTTTACAAGAATCGAACGTTCATACGGCAAAACATGTCATAAAATGAAATTACGTGAAAACATCATCAAAACTCGTCCAAATGGAAAAACTCCAAGAACAAAATAGATTCGAAATGTCGAAACGGTTACAAGTGAGTCAACAAAAATAGACATACCCCAAAAATGGAAATAGCTAAAAATGGAAAAATTACGGATATTACAATACCCTTGTCGTCCGTTGATTATATGGATTTCCTTCTCTTGAGCTATTCCCCAAACGATCCAAAATGCTCCAAGCCCTTGGATGATCCAACGCCGAAAAACCGTGTCTCTACTTGTCACGCGTCGGAGAAACGAACGGAATGACAACACTCGATTAACCTCTAAGGTTACGGCTAGAATCAAGTGATGAAACTTTAATTATAACACTCTAAGTGTTAAAATATATATCCCTCAATTTTTCTTGATTTTTCTCCAAGAACAACAAGAACAAGATGAATAATGAGATGAAGACTTTGGAATGAACTCTAAGTTCTTTCTCACTGTTTCTCTCTCTTTTACTTACGTATGGAATCAATAGTGTGTAAGAGAGTTACAAGTCTTCTCCCTTTATTCATTCTTTATTCACCAACAACCCACTAAAGATCTCATCTCACATGAGAGATGCCTTTCAAGTCATTGTCTTCCATTTAAAAATGGAAACAAAAGACAAGATGAAAGGTGGTGGAAATGGGGGGGGAGGCCATCTAGAAGGGTAGGTGGAGTTCGGTCCGTTTCGGACTCATGAGTCAACAGATAAACTCGAATCCGTTACGATGTATTTATATCAATTAATTAATCGATTAATTAATCATATCAAATACATAATAACATAATTAATTTCTCGAAATAATAATTTTCATGAATTAAATTAATCACCAAGTAATTTATTTAATTCATTAGGCGTAAATTAATTTATCGATAAATAAATTTAGACATCGATGTCCCGATTAATTAGATATTCAATATCTAATATTCATTATGAGAGAATAAGCTTGATTCATTAAAATCGTCAATCTATTGCGCGACTCGGTAGGTCCGTCTCGATCGGCAATGGGAGGAACCAAAGAGTAGTAGCACCACCTAGCCGGCTGGCGGCCTACACTGTACCCAGGCCGAGAGCGAATGATTGGGATCATTCAAGAACCATTCTGTCGTGAATACCAGTATACGTATAAACCCTTCTTTCAAATGTCCTGATCAAGTTATAGGGTCACGGTCAGTCAAACCCTATCTGTTACTTGACGCTATGCATGCGTTAATGCAAATTGAGATCATTGAGCTCTCATGTATCCAATACAACTAGCTCCAATGCTTTGGCCAAAGACTTATGATCTCATCTGCGATAACCGCATAGGACATATAACCCGCTCACTAGCGGGAGAAAGAATTCTATCTTGGTATTGATAGGACCTGCTACTTGCCCGTCAAGATGCACGTCGAGGTTGACCCCCGCCTCCCGGTTTATAGGGTCGAACTACTCTAATGAAAATCTTGACGTCACAAGCACATCCCTACTAAATCCTCAAGTCAAAGGTTCACGAATACCTATCACAACCTTTCGATTCCGTCATTGGTATCCGGAGTGAAATCCGTGTGACGAATCGAGGTGAGTCGGTTCAGTATACTAATCGATTAGCATACCTATAACGTGTGCTCCCACTAACCATTAGCGTTAGACATGCACTCTCCATGTCAAAGAACCACGTCATACAAGTCTTCACATAAACTTAATGCCCGGTTAAGTTTCATCGACTTGACGATTAAGTATTTGAGCTATAAACCTTTCCGGTGCCGACCTCCTTATCGATAAGGAGTGGAGCGTTTGCTCTCAAATACATGGACTAGTTTCTATACGTATATTTACGAGTTAGGAGCGCATTAACTACCGATAAATAAAGAAACATTCATTGCCTTATATTAATGATTTACATAATTACAAGTACAATGCCCTCACTCAACATCCTCACGAGTGGCATTCGAGGCATATTCTAACAACCTCGTCCTTTGATGGCCTTAACTTTCGGTCGGTAGGGCAACAACCACCTTGACTCGTCCACCTCATACTGCGCGTCCGCATGCGGCCGGCGGGCATCCGTCATTTGGTCCCGCATCCGGTCCGCCGCCGCCGGGCCGTGCGAGCTCTTGATTCGCTGCTGGCGCATCAGCGTCCTTCTCCATAGCCATGATTCAGCCGGCAAACTCGGAGTTCTTTTTGGCGGCCTCGAGTCCGCTGGTAGCGGTAGAGGCGCCCTTCAAAGTCCTTCACGGCACTGGCGGCCATCGTCGCCGCTTGGAGGATAGAGGAAAGGCCGCTGCATCGTGTCGCGAGATCGCTAGCGGCGACGCATCAATCGATCGTCGAGCCTTGGCGAGCATAGATAGCCGGCGGCGTTATGCGGTGCGTCACAATCCTCATTAGGAGATCGGCTCGCGAGAAAGTCGATACCGGCGGCGAGCAATTTGGATTCTTTGCGGCGGATCTATGTCGAGGCGAAGAGTTAGCACATCTCCTACACAAGTGATAAAACTCAGCAAAGCGATCAAAGTTTACCTTTCGACCTTCTCGGGGTCGCGGCCGAAGAATGGCTTCCCGCGTGGGGTCTCGGCCTCGGCAATCGCCATGGCCTGCAGGAAAGCCGACGAGGGCGTAGGCCCCTCCACCGACGGAATCGCGGTGAGCGGAGGCGCGGCGATCGGCTGCTCACCGGTAGGGGCAGAGGCCAGGGGTTACTCCGTCCTCTATAGCTTGCGGTTCAGCTGGAGTCCCTCCTCCCGAACCTCTTCCTCCTCAGCAATTAGCTCCACGCGAGGCCTCACCTCCGGGATAAGTGGTAGCACCACAAGGGGAACTCGACTGGATTTCTTTTGGCGCATACGGCTCATGACCCCAGGGTTCGACATGGCGATCTCTAGCGGGGGATCTAGGAAGCGAGGGAAGCGGACCTCTGCAAAGAAAACAATCAACAATGGTTAGTCACCTTCCTCAATCAAGACGATCGCCAGGCAAAAGGAGATCGTGGAAATTCATACCTGGAACCCAAGGGTGGCGCGGAAAGCGAAACAAGCGGCCGACCAACGGGGTTCGTTATTAATCCGTGGCGTCTATATCGTAAATCGGGAAGACTGCGTACCCGCTCCCAGACGATCGCAAAGTCAAAAGGTAGCTCGTCAGCCGTAGGGATATGGGAGCCTGCAAAAAGAAGACCAAATTAGATCAGTTCAGAATGTATCCGAACGAAGGGAGAGTCAGAACCCTTACTCGTATTCCTCTCCCGAAAGCCGGTGGGAATATCCAGCTCGCTAGTGGGATTGTCGCTTGCGAATGCCTTCCATGCACCGCCGACCTAGAACCATTTCGCCGGATGTGGTAGCCGCCGACGGACCCCTTCTGAACCGTCAGTTTGAATAGATGGTTCATCTCCAACGGTGAAGAAAGGCGGTACAGCCGGTGACCGCCGAACAAAGTGAGGGCGCTGACAATCTGAAGCCAGGCGTTTGGCGTCAGTTGACGTGGCGCCACATTCCAGGCGACCAGCAAGTTAGAGACAGCGAACGACAGTGGAAACCGCAACCCAGCCTCCATTATCGCCTCATTTACGGCGACCATGCCCTCAGGAGGTTGGTAGGCTCGCTCGTTCTCTGTAGGCGCGAAAAGGCTCACATCAGAAGGGACATGGTACCTCGCCCTCCAGATGGCCAAGTCCTTCCTGGTCGCCGAGCTCTTGATCTGGCCAAGGGACCACGGGGAGCACTGCGCGGACCGGAACAGCGACCGCTTCTCGGGTTGATAAGGATGGGCGATCGAGTATTCTCGATAGTCGAACTTGGGAAGCGGACCGGCCAGTCTCTCCATAATTTCGGCAAAGTCTGAATAGGCTTTGCCGAACGCGCTATGTCGCTCCCAGTACGCCCTCACCGGCAACTCCCTCTCAGTCAGCGAGCGCTTTCGCTCATCCGCTGCCTCTCTGGACGCATCGGCATCATTGAACAGTTCCTCGACTTAGTGGATTAATACGGCACGGATAGCCTCGATGTTTGTCTCCATGTGGAACTCCATGAGGTTTCTTCCGGGAAGTCGAAGTCTCGGCGGCGGAGTCTTGCCCATTCAAACACTTTTGGTACTCCGGATATTCTCAAGAAGAAAAGTAAAGAGGACTTTTCCTTGCCTAAAGTGTCATTCGAATGACGATCGGCAAACTCAAGCTTGAAAGGTTGCGGCGATATCTTCTTCTCGGGCGAAATCTGAATGAAGTTTCTTACCCAGAAACCCTAGCCCTTTTTATAGGCAAAGTCTGGGGCTTCTCGGCAAATAAAGCAGAGTCTCAAGGACTGAATTTCAAAAGTCGGAGACATTAGGCATAATTGCCGCCCTCGAGACCCGCGTACGCGTCGTTTGAGGCACGCGAACGAAAAGTTTGTGACCGTCGGACTCCCAATAGGAGCGCGACACGTGTCCAAATGAAGTTTAAGGTCAAACTGACGCCTCCCGCTGTTTTCAGCGACCGAGTAGGTCGTCCAAATTCAAACTCTAAATACGTTCAAGAAGACGGTCACCCACTCGACAAAATGATGAGTCGCTCGCAGTCCGTTCAAGCGATCGCCAGTAGAACCACCTCACCCCATGTCTTCAACATCGGAGCAAGTTGGGGGGCAATTGTTGTGGCGTAATTAATACGCCTCGGAAGTGGCGATCGCCTCGCCCGCGATCGGCTATCAAGAAGCACCAACAGCCCACCAACGGGCACTTAGGCCGGTCGGCCCAAGTCAGGTACCAATAAGCCAAGGCAGCCTTGCCAAACGAGATATCAGATCGAGACCAAGTACCGGACGATCGACGTATAGGCGATCGTCTTCGGGCACCTATTGAGTGTCTCTAGTGCCCGACCAAGAATGATCGCCTTATGCCACCTGTAAAGCACATCTCCGCCAAAGTCTACGAAGTCTGAATCTCGGGAAGAGGCCCACGTGCAGACCCGCAAATTGCGCAGCAAGAGACGGCTTTGTTGACTCATGTCCGTCTAATGTGACAGCTCTTTCACCTACCGACAGACCCGCCGAAAGGTCCTAAGTGGGACCTCCCGAGACAACAACATGGGACGCGTGTTGTCTTCCCATTGGATCGCACAGCTGGCTGCCAGCAGCAACCGCGAACTTTAAGAAAACCGACACATGTGCTAAGACGATCGCCCGATTAATATAATACAGGAAAAGGTGATCGCCCGTTCGGGATAAAGACATCCCAACTACCTCCTCTTCTATAAATAGAAGACTTCCAACATTTGGAAAAGGGTTCGAAAGTTCAGACATTGAGCAGTAAACGAAGAGATTCACTCACTCATCAATACACATATTTCCCTCAAGAGAAATCACAAGTACAGAGAGACGATCGGCATATACGAGTTCCCTTTCTATATTTAATCTTTGTTACAAGAACTCACAGATCATCAACTCTGGTTCTTCCGGCAATCTACAACACTCAAGAGCTAGATAACTAGGGTCTTTACACTCATTGTAATTGTACTCTATCATTAATACTTATGCATGACGTATTTCATATTAATAAAATCACTCGAGAGCATTCAAGCCAGGACTAACAACTGACAAATCTTGTGTTATTTATATTCCTTGGACGTTTTCGCATTTTGTTTGTTACTCATCCATTCCATATCATCCCATATAATATTTTGGGTAACAACACTCATTTTTCTATGTCATCATAATTTTTCTTTTCTCTTTTTATTTATTTATCATTTATAATCAAATAATTCATATCATCGTGATTTTTAATTTATTTTTATTTGTTGTCTTCTCAATCTTAATTAAATATTCCACATCATTATTTGTTATTTTTTACATTTTTTACGATCCTATTTATTTTCTACATCTATATTATAATAAAAAAAGTTATAAATTTTTCACTTGCACCACGTATATTCTCAACTTAGTAGTTGTAATATGTATTTCTTATCTAAGAGAATTTTCGAATTCCTAAATAATTAATTTCTAGAACTCTCATAACTATACTACTTTTAACTTAATTAATAAATTAACAACAAGGGATATAATTGAAATTTCACCATGAGGAAAGTGGTGAAGTTTACCAAGTAAAATTTTCTTATTTTACAATTTTACAAAAAATAGTTTATAGTTTCAGGAGAAAGTAAAACACTGTAAATACGAGTCAATCAATTGTATTGATAACACTGATATAGGGGCCTTTATATAGGCATTACAATGAGAGTCCTTCCATATATAGGATTCCTAGATAAGGTAAGACATCTAATATGATCCTACTACTTCTAGAAGAATCTGGAACCTTCCATCTATGTATCTACAACCAGTATTAGGTAAGACACATCACGGGAATAATAATTTCCGGAACAATCCCCCTGTGTCGAGCACTAATACAACAATGGTGCAAAAGATGTTGCCTTCGTAAAAACCTATTCCAAGTCAAAACAAAACCCCATTGGAAAAAATAAAGGCTTGATGAGGAAAAGATTGCAACATACAAAAATAACATGTCATGTATACTCCCCCTAATTTATACACAACGACTCCCTCTGATGAGTACCTCAAATCATAGGAGTCAGATGTCAAGTTGCCCTCAGAACTATGCCAAGGAAAAACCCAGTGGGAAAAATACCTCTTGGTCTAAGTTGAACAGAAGTACAACGCATCATTGTATGGATGTTCTCACAGGTCGCCTCGTTAAAAACCTTACCAAGTGAAAACCCATAGGAAAAAACAAACCTTGGTCTAAGGACAAAAGAGCGCGACACATCAAAGTGCAGAGTCGCTAAAGACTTATTCGAAAATCAAGTTTTCTAAAGTCTTGACCTCCATGCACTAAATCAGTCATAACTTCTTCGATTTCAATAGGTATCAACGAGACTGTAAGAACTTATGAAAACTAGACACCCATAGCTTTTCATGCACATACAATACGTAACCTAGATCGACCTGAGCAAATCACAAAGCTCTATCGAAGTTGACTCGGTAAATTACCGGACATATCTTGTCCTACTTTGAAACAATAGTCATATGTCACTCAACATGATGGATGTGATCAAATGGTTGATTTCCTTGGAAAGTAGACACAAACCTTTCCAATGGTACCAATTTCACCATTTTCCAATAAGTGACCCAGTAGGTCATATGGGAGATAGACCAACACATTCTGGGCAGATTCGGGTATCAGTTTTCAAGTGTCCTTTTATCGAGATAGAGCGAGCTTCAAGCTTCTTGTCATTCACAGATACTACGTGAGCGCATCCTAGGCCATCATCACGGTGGCTTTCTGGTATTATTACGAATGAGTACATCGAGTCAAATATGAGTACATATTACCGTACTTTTCTCTCAAGACTGCATCATCACTTAAGTGAGTCAAGTATTATTATGACTTTGACTAGTCATTGGGAATTATATAGGCATTACTTTATCGTCTCTTAGGGAAACCGTCCCTTAGATTGCCTTAAACCGATTGATGAATACGCATCATCAAGTGTCCCCAAGATACTTTCATTCTTAACTTTGGATTTAGCTGAATCTCTTAGTCTCACAAGAGTACATCACTATAAACCCTTAGTTTTACACGCAAAAGCTTCATATCTCTTCCAAATCAAGTATATACTTAGTATTCGTTCCCGACAATCACTTGTCGACGCGCTTCGTGGTCAGGAGCCACTTGATTTGAGTCTGTTCCACCACGCGATGATTTTTATCACTTAACTTAGTTCCCCACTAAGGTAAGATTTAATCACAAGTTGCACGTCAGTGTTTGGGAAACTATCTAACTGAAAAGATAGTGGATGCTATAACATCTATTCGTGTCATCGTAGTCGATTCCAGTGCGTCCATGAGAAACCTCGTGCCATGAGGTGAGTTTAACTCCTTCTCTCACTCGCTTTAACAAAGTATACAGATAGATCTTATCTTTGGAGTGTCGGCACCACTTCAACAAAGGGATGTCACTTTGTTCATACTGGAGTCGCATATATTTCCATTTTAGGCCAAGGCTACAATGTTGTAGATTTTCAACGAAGTATGGTTCGATTAAACTCGCATTCCACGTCCTCATGTACCGGCTTTGTTCATAGAGTACTCTTTATGGATTGGCATTCATTGAGGCGTCCCCCAATGATGACTATAATCTAGAATCACATGAGACGGATGAGTTCATTTGATCAGATGATCAAGTTTCATGTACCAAACTCGCATACATTCTTAGCGAGAGTATTTATCGAACCAAGTGGCATCCCAATACTCGATGAGATCCACGACCTAGTAACACCGTCTACCACAATTTGTGGTGTTATCATATCCATTTATAGGTGACGAATGTGCATGACCGGACACAATCCTTGCAGACATGTTTGCAGTATGTATTTAATCTCGTCACTTTAAGGAACTTGGTGAGACACAGTAGGGACAAACTACGACAATTCCAAGTCATTCTACTCGAACATGATCGTTCGCATCTTCCCTTAATGAAGGGAAGACTGGCTCATCAAAGTGACTTACGAGATCGTTTGCCAAGGTATATTTTAAGCGGACTATGAGTGAAAGTGCATGTCATATTCATCATTTATAACCCGTCATAATGCGTTGTGGTGACGCACTTTGGCACATGAACATGTGGACGGTAAAGGTTTTTCATTGTTAACACAATTCAGTTAACAAAATGCATATGGTTACACTTTTAACTAAGCATTTGAATGATGATAGGTATAGGTGAATATGACATGTTGACCTATGCTACATAGCCGTAGCTTTTGGTCTTGAGAATCCAACAAAATCGCCACCATACACCACCGGGATTGAACATAAAGAAACGATTGAACCGATGATAGGCCGTTGGTTTTATCGAACCTCTAGTACTTTCTTGAAGAGTTCAGTCCCTTCACCAGCCCCAACACCTCAAAATTTCGTGAGCATGTATAAACGGGTGTTTAGGATTCCAAAACCATCAACCTTGTGGTGAAACCGGTTGAAATGACATCGGCTGGTTGATAGGGCAATGGTGGTGGTATGTGAAAACTTCATTTAAGTGGTTCACCTCCTTCCAAGTCTCCAAATGACACTAAAATTTATGAGAAGGTAGCCTTGGATGTTAGGAAGTACTCGTTAAAATTTCACTTTAAGACTTGGTCTACAAGTGGGTGAACCGACCTTTACAATGACTGGTCCGCAAGTTGGACAATCATAAACTCAGGTTTCATCAACTTATCAGTCATTGTCAAAGGAACAATATAACATATAAATATTATCACTTGAGTTCGACCATTTGTGAACACCATCATAGCATCATAAGCCACCCAGGCTAATACTTATGATCATGCATGTATAAGGACTTGGTGAAAAGGGAGGACTTAGCACCATGCTTATGCGAGTCGCTACATTATTCTCTTTAGCATATGAGGGTGTCATCTCCTAATCGTGCCAAAGAATAGCCTTTAATCAATGAACATGGCTAAGAAGGATCATGGGGGTCTTTGGCGTCACACATGCTTATGAAAGCAAGGCGAATAACATAACTATCATCATCGGTCATGAGCCTGCTCATGACTCCTGCGTACTTTGATGTTTTTGATCCGGCTAGCTTCTTTGTTCAAAGAAAAATAATGTCCATGACAATACCGTGGTATAAGGATCATCAAAGCTGTCGAACTTTGGACTATTAAAGCTAAATGTGTCGATGTCTAATACGTCTTACGGTTATAAAAACCGATGTAAGCCGGACCATATTAACTCATGAATATTTTTCCTTTTCACATATCCAATACAAGTGATGCATAAGATTTTATTCTCACATATCACAATGAGATGCTATGAGTGATACACTTTCGCATATATATCATCGAGTCATAACATGGTTCAATTATTACGGAACATATGTGACCAGAAAACACCATTCGGCGTTCAACAACTTGAGCATTATACCACTCATTGATTATGATGACCTAGTCATCATAGTCACATTGGATTTATAAACAGAAATCTAAAATATCGTGTTCCTTGAAAATAGCTTAATACGCACTCAATTTCGCTTGCAAAATTTTACAAACATGAGCATAGCGAATACTCTAACAACATAGAGATTTTATACCAGATACGATCAAAATGATCTATCATATTGAGTGCATAACATGGCAAGGTTATATGCCTAAGGGGCAAAGTTACGACACAAGCATAGTGTAAAACTACCATGCACACGCTCGACCTTCTTATAAGGGTGCGTATTTTGGGCTTCTCCAAGGAAACTGTTTTTCAACATTTGAAAGATGATATTTTAGCGTACAATGCATACCAAAAATTACATCATCTATGGCAAATTCGGCTAAAAAAAGGTTGAAAAAAGTGTGTCATAAGACCACTTTGCAAATTCAAGATGGAAACCAAGTTGATTGGGATAAAAGTTAGCACAATAGCTGGAAATAAAATTCCACGCAGCTTGACATTTGTTCACTAAAACAGTGATAACTCCCTTGTTAGGAAGGCTATGGATGAGCAGTCGGATGTTAAAATTAGACTTCCGTATCTTTCTATCCATAGGTTGTTCACCAAGCGGATCATTAAAATCATATCACAATGCATGTTTTAATTGGTTGCTTTAGTATTTCCCAAGTTTAGTGATGAAACAAAGTTGAGACCATATCTAATGGCATAAGTGTTGATGCAAAAACATGGCAATGTGACCATAGGTGCGTTTAAATGCGGCGGGGTGTTCGATTTCTTATCTCGACTAATGATCCTTTCGGTAACTCCAACTTGGTAGACTTGCGAGAAAGTAGGAATGTCGGTCTGACTAAAGGTTTAAAAACCACTAATTAGTTTGAACTTTCAAAGCATAAACAAATACCAAGGAGGATGTGCCTAGTCATGATCAAATTGTAGACAAAATCCACCAAAGTGCATCAAATCAACCAAGTATTTTAATTCTCAATTTGCAAGTATACGTCATAATAGCCATGTTATATGGATGCGGCGCGGTGCATCAATATTAAGCATTTTGAACCATGAGACATAATGAATATACCATAACCAACTCGTCTTGACCATCGATAAGATCGACTAAACATAGTCAAATATATAAGGCACATGCCTTTACAAATACTTGGAAAAGTATTCGGACCTATAGTCATACGAACTATAATCGAGGTCAAGCGAATTCATGTATTACCGCATGATATGACATTGCTTTACATGTTAAAATTCATGAGAATTACTCGTACATTCTTTCATATATCATATTGCAAGGAGACGGTGCATGACTACAACCACATGCAATATTTTATTTTAATAGGATGAAAGATGGAGTTTTCCAAGTATGGGATTGGGTCGAGACCAGCGTGGTGGTCGCTCGATTCAACGTGACAAATCCGTCACAAATCGATTTTAACCACGACATATCCGTATGATCGATGTTTGTACCATTTATGCGTCACAAATCCGTGACTAATCATGAACAAGTTATAACTTTACCGTTCTGGCAATGATCATTTTATTTAATTGTTGGTTTAAAATCGACAAAACGACGATGTCAAATCGCACCCAAACCGTGGTGTATGCAACAACCACAAATATTGACTTTCAACAATTATCCGTGACTCCCCCAGGACCGTCACACAGTTTACTTCGACATATGAGAGTGATACCAGCTCTCATAGTCTCATCCACTACAAAGGAGCGTGGGAGATAAAGAACCCAAATATCCAATTCCCAAAAAAATTCCCAAGAGAGGAATTGAAAAGCGGGTACTTTAATAAAATCTTATAGGTCTTGGTTAGTATTTGCTTTGATCCTTGAACGGGATAATAAATTTGGCTTCTCTCCATATGAGCAACATATTTCCGTGGGTACTCCGTTCTATATTTACTTTGATTCTTGAACGGGATAACAAATATGGCTTTTCTCCATAGCGTGCACATCATCATGATCAACATATTTTCCTATATGCATGTAAAACATAAACATGGTAATATTCATAAGTTTACAAATCAATGAACAAATGAATCATTAATTAGGAAAAGATGGAGAGTTGAGAAAGCTTGGAAAGGTCTCTGGGCTCGATAATCGGTAGAAAAGGACTCGGGCGCGGTGGTGCGGCGGCTCGATATTGGATGAGGCCGGATCTCCAAATTTCCTTATAAAAATCTACTTCTATTGGCGTGATTCATTAATCAATATTACTCGAATCGATCTCCACCGTTGAATATACAGGTATTTGTCTTGGGAAGTTCTTTGTAAAAATTTCACACCGTCAAACGATTGTGATCGGAAAAAATGATTTTAGTACATTGCGATGTGCGAGAAAATTTATCTGCGAAAATTCTCGTCTCTCGCTCTTTTTTTATTTTCTCATATTTCATCAACTTTCGGAGTCGGGTAAGATTTGTTTGCCAATCGGGTCGGGCTCGTTGCGGGCTAGATGCCTTATTGCGGGTGGGCCAGGTCGAAGAAGCATCCGAGCGGGGCTAGAAGCGGTGAGTTTCTTCATGTGAAGTGGGTTGGAGTCGGGGTACTAGTCTAGGCGGGATACGAGCGATCAAAAGCCAAAGGTTGGATTCGCCGGAGCGATCTAGGTGTCGGGCGAGATGGAGGTTGGTGAATCGACATGAGGATCTTGCCGATTTGGGAGAAAGGCGGACGGCGTTTTACTGCGATTCGGTCGCGGTGAAGAAGATGACAAGCGTGAGCGGTCGGTTTTGTAATACCGTTATTTTCATAATGCAATATTATTAATTATAATAATATTATAATGCATTTCATTATTTCATTCCATTTAGAAAATCGTGAGCGTTTATTTCGACGTATCATGAAGTCTGCAAGCCATTTTGTGAGATATATATTTAAGTGGTCATTATTTATTTTGTAATAGTGTTATTAATTATTCGAGTATAATACTAACACTATTATTATTACTTTTATTATTATTAATATTATTAACACCGTTTTTATTAAATATTAATATTATTATCATTTTTATTATTTTCAGATTTTTATTTCCAGTTAATTGTTATTCCACATTTACTATTACCAGTATTATTATCACACTATTTATATTTTAACCATGTGGGTTAATTTAACCAAACTATGATTAAATTTAATTAATCACACTAATCATAATTAAGAACTCCTCCAAATCAATCGCTCACTTCTCTCACCTTATCCAACTCCTCAATGTTTATCTAATACACAATCCTAATACAATTTAAACACTTAAAAATTTCACCTATAAATACAAAATTCTGCAGTGCAGAAGTTCTTTACACCAATCTGTCCATCAATCAAAGAAAAAGAGAAAAAAAAATACAATACAATACAGAAAATTTACTATACAAAGAGGAAGGAGAAGAATACACCATCTTCATCTTCATCAACCCGGCAGTCTCGAGAATACCAGAAACACCACCTAGAGTTTCTCACCTTCTCTCTTCAGTAACAGGTAAAATCATATCCTAGTTTTCTTCTCCTAGTATGCAAATTTCAATTTTTGAATACGAACCTATTTCTTGAATCTAAACAATTAACCAACATTTATCCATATTCTGATTAGGCTTTTATGAACCAAATCCCCTTTTCGATTGTTCTGCAAGTTATAGGCTAGAACTTCGTCATCAAATCGCAAACCAAACCCAGAAATTAAACCAGAAACATCACGGCCAAAACCTTCCTGACCGGAATCGGACTGTCACCAAGTTGTCTGCCCGGAACCGCCGCCGCTGAACCCACCAGCATCATCTTTCGGCTGGACGAACCACAAATCCTTGAACCCCTTTCAAACCAAAAAAAAAAAATCAACAGAAACATTATCAACCTATGCTGGACCACCGCTGTTCGTTCGCTTCATGTGTGTGTGTGTGTGTTTTCGGCCAAGAATTGAGAGTGAGAGGGAAGAGGGGACCGAGAGGGTGGGGCGGTAGTGAGAAGTGGAGTAAATGTCGGCTGAAGGTGAGATAAGGGTTTATATACCCGGGATTTTCGTAGGTTATTCAATTTAGTCCCCACAGTTCTCAGTGACATTCATTTTCCCCAGACGCTTTAATTGTTTGATTTTAAGCAGGTCGAACTTTGATTACAATCGGCAGTCAACTTTAAAAAAACATCATTTCCAGTCCTATTTTGACCAAGACATTAAAATATTGACTTTCAATTAATATTAATAATTAATCTGAATTTATGCATAAATATTTTAATTTCAGTCATTAATAATATTAACTCTTCGATTAATATTAATAAGCAATTGTAAGTTATTTTTAGTGATTATATAGTGATATTCGTATCTTTTCATTTATTACATAGATAGTAAATTGTAAGGATTTTAATTATTATCGTTACTATATGTAGACTTTATCAAGGATTTACAGGCTTAGGATTGTGAGTCGAGCATCTTCATTTCAAGTCAGACATCATCATCATTTATTCAGGTGGGAATTTTCACTATCAGTTTAATTGCTTTAATTGGACTGCATATGTGATATTCAATTCATGTTTATAAATTATGATACACGTTGTAAATCAGGCTCACATGTATTCGTATAAGAGGTTATCTTAAGATTCATGTTGTGTGGGGACACCTGCACAACCCAATATTCACATACGTTCTCGATTCATGTTATATGTGGTATTGTGTGTATGTTTCATGTTGTTGCGGGGCACCTGCGCAACCTCAATATTCGTGTTATGTGTGCTCGATTCACGCTGTACGTAATATTGTGAGTATGCATTCATGTTGAGGAAAGATATGATAGTTTATTCATGTTTTGTTTTCCATGAGATTGTATATTAATATGATCAGTGTGATTTCCATGAGCTGAAGGAAGCTCACCCCCACCTTTATTGATCCCGCAGGTTGAACCGAGCCGGAAGGATGAAGGAGCAAGCCGAGATGGCATATGAAAGAAGAATTATTACTTGATGTTTTCTTTTTGTCAAACTGTTTTGAAACTCATTTGGGGAAACTTAGATTTGAAATTTATAAATTATGATTTATTCTTCCGCCGCAAAATTTTTACCTTGTATTTAAGATGAAATGTTACATTATTTAAAGGTATTTATTTTTATGTAGTGTAGCGACTCGACTTTGTAGGCGAGAATTTTTATATTCTCCAGAATATTTTTTTCTCAAAATTTACCTTTATTTTATTTTCCCCAATATTTACCCTAGAAAGTCGGGGCGTTACATAGTGGTATCAGAGAGGGTTTTACCTTTCTGTAGACTAGCTAAAACGTAAAAGTATCATATGCTCTCAGCTTCGCCACTTCGTCACTCTGTCAAAGGTACCAAATTTCAGTCATTATTCATGCATATGTCATTTCATTTTTACTTACATAATTATATATGTATATACGATCATTAGAATGGCCAAACCTAGGATGACGCCACGTAAGAAGGTCGGCTACTTTTGACTCGCGTCTTCTAGCATGGCTGGTGGGGCGATCTGGTTGCGGAAAATGCACCACACTATGTGTAATACCCGATCGTAAACTAATTCATTTTCATTAATTAATTGTCATTCAGTATATTGGCACTTAGTAATCTTTCACTCAGTAATAATCACTCATCATTAATATTCATTCGTTGTGTTCACCTTTCGGAATAAGTCGTATCATATATCAGTTGTCATTCACCGTCAATTCGGTTGGAGATTCGAGCCGAGTATATCATGTAGTGGGCTGTGTGTGAGGAGTAACGCACGCTACGTACTCTCTTTAGCGCGCGCTAATTGAGTACGGGTAGCGCACGCTACCTCTTAACATTAGCGCACGCTAATGTGGTTCAGGCAGACAGTCCAGAAGGCACTGGACTACAGTTGAGTTGTGGTAGCGCATGCTACGAATGGTAAGTAGCGCGCGCTAGTAGCTTGGGGTAGCGCACGCTATACAATCGGTGTAGCGCGTCGATCAGGCAGAGTCCAGTAGGTATTGGACTGAATTAAAATAATTCATAGCGCACGCTATGAGTAGATATTAGCGTACGCTAATGGTGTAGTAATGCGCCGCGGCCGAGTCTTGGGTGTAGCGCCGCGCTATCGCGGCGGTCGGAAGGGCGAAGGTTACGGACTTCAGTTACTTGGCATCAGATATTCAGTTAGCGCACGCTAACACAAGGTTAACACACGCTAATAATAGATGATTAGCGCACGTTACCAAGGCAAGTAGCGTACGCTAGCGAGGCAGACAACGGGTACTGGACTACCCGGTAAGTTCGTTAGCGCGCGCTAAGCTCAGGAATTAGCGCACGCTAAACTGGGATTACTATAAATTGGACAGTCCGGCTCAGATTCATCATTTTCACTTCTCACTTCGTTTTTGGGCGATTCCGGGCGATTTTACGATTCGGAGAGATCTTTTTGAGTTGCACTCATCTATCATCATCTTCAAGCTTATAATTCGGAGTAATCATCATTCCATCACCTCCAAACATCAAACCAAGATAATCACTTCTTAAATCTAGGATTTCGGAGTTCAAGTGTTTTCCTCCCGTGTGAGCTTGATATTATGTTGGAATGTATTAGATATGGATTATCTACCTTGAATACACGTATTCCTATGGATTATTGGTGTATATTTCGGATATAACGAATATTTGGAGATATATTTCAAGAACCCTTGGGGTTGACTTCGATTATTTGGGGGGTTTTCGTTTGGTGTTGTCATAACCTTGAATTGTGGTTTCCTATTGGATTATTGATGACATTAATGAAGTTTTATTGGGTTGAATCATTCCTTGGAGGTTTGGTATCGATATTGTTGGGGGTTGGTTGTAACCAAAGGATAAAATATTTACAACGTAGTCGTTAGAATGACCCAATGAGTTTGATTATGGTTGTATCGACGTTTGAGTCGGTTGTTATCGTGCTTGACAAATGTATTGAGCGTTTGTTGGCATTCATGTTATTCAAGGTTGTCCGAGCGACCGATATCCCCTTTAGAGGCATTTATTCGTGAGGAGACATTTCAACACTGGTATTGTGTAAGTAAATTCTTACTCAGTTAAAGGGATATTTGATGAGTCGATTCTTGATCGACTCATTCTGTTCTTTCTAGTCGTGTTTTTGTTTGCTTTTTAGTATTTTTGTTCTCTTTTATGCGTGGTATGTATGTTTTTAATTTATAGGTAGCGGCGAAGATTGTGGTGAAATATGCGCTTTCATAGCTAATATTGGAGTCATGACGATCAAAAGCTAAAGCAGGGCCTAAAGCAGCGAAAGATTTAAGCGATGTCGGTCAAATCTCCTAAATCCCAGAATCTCCACTCCGAATCGAGATGTATTCTCCTTTGATATAAATTCCTCGTGAAATTAGCTTCGAAACGGTATATCATATGCTAAAATCCGAGGTGAATTGATACAAGAACGAAGGATCTAGCCGAAGAAGACCAAAAGCGGACTTGGTGCACCGGGCGACTCAACTAGGCTGCACCCAGGCGACTCGAGCCACATCGGGTAACTCGGCCGTGTCACGGGACACGGCGGGTCTCATTCGGCAAGAACGCACTTTAGGATGAGAAGAACTCGGCCGTGCCTTTTGGGACACGGCCGAGTCACTATCGACCATTTCGCCTTTCCCGCATAGTCTTTGCCGCGGCCGTGTCACGGGACACGGCCGAGCCTGACAGAACTACCTTTTCGATTATTCATTGCGATGCGACACGGCCGTGTCCTAGGACACGGGCCGTGCCACTTTTTGTTTCATGTCACTTTCCTTGACATCTTTGCATATTTTAAGCCTTTGTCTTGATTTTTTGGCTATAAAACAAAGTGGAGTGACCCCTTGAGAGGTGTGCTTGTCTTGTGGAAAAGATATTTTTGTGGAAAAACACAAGATTAGGGAGGAAAAACACCAAAAGAGTGGGAAAGAGAGAGATTTTCATCATCTTCCTTGTATGTTCTTGGAGTGAGAAAAATACTTTTGTGAGATATAATAATTCCTTGTATAAATTTGTTGTGAGTTCTTGTAAGAAGATCATCAAACCTTCATCGGGAATTCGATTTCGGCATTTACAAGGGAAGTTTTTACCATGTTTTGTTCTTCAATTTCCATTATTGTTGTTGAATTAATCATGTGTGGTTAAACACTTCATATGGGTTTTTAGATATAGCCACACACATGTTTTTGATTGTTAGTTCCTTTTGATTTTCCGGATAAAGTTTGGGATTGTTCCTCTTGTTCGTTCTTCGTTTAAGAACTTTTGAATTAGATCATCAAACCTTTTTCATTGTTGTTATTATTCGAATCGAGGGTTTTTATCGGTGTTCGCCATCAAGCGACCGAAAGAAGCGATTGTGAATGTTCTCGAGCTTTTCGCGATCTTTTAACGATTTACCTCATCAAAAGTAGTCGGTTAATTGATTGTTAGCTAGGGTTTCGTCCCCATCAAAAGAGTATCCCTTAATTTTCGTTGAGAACAATCGTGATTTTTAGAATTTCCGCCATCAAACGGATTTCTTTTAATCGTGAGCAATCGATAATCCCTAACCTTATTTATTTTAGTATCGGAACTAACAATTGATTACGTGTGTGTCGGTGACTCTAAATTCCCATATTAATCTCATTATTGTTATCTCTCATTTATCCGACTATCAAATTGGTGTTGTTATCATTTAGTTTAATTTAATTTTGTGCTTTAGTAATTGTAATCATAATCAACCAATGATGTATTTCAATTTATTTTACTTTTGTTCATTCGACTATTTGCGGAACATTATCAAATTTTAAACCGTTTCCAATTCCTCGTGAGATCGACCTCGGAGTTACTTGCCGCTTACTACAAGAGCGATTCGTACACTTGCGAGTATTTAATTTGAATCCATCAAGTTTTTGGCGCCGTTGCCGGGGAATTGGCGTTTAATTTTTAATCTTGTTTTAATGATAGTTGAATTGCTATTCAATACTATTTCGATAAAATTCGCTCTTACTTCCTTTGTTTATGCTTGGTAGGAGATCGTTGGGTAACCCGATTCTTAGCCGATAGGAAGTTCAAAGGATTAGAGCACCAAAAATAATGGCCACAACATCAATGGCAAGCGGCGAGGTGAATTCGGACCTTGAAGAGCGACTTTTGATCGAAGAAAACACTCGTCAGCGAGGGTTGAGAATGTTGCACAAAATATAGAAGAGGAAGAATTTCGTCAACCAAGGTTTCGAGATATGATAATGCGGGCGCAATCAAGGGATACGGAAGCTCAACAAGGAAGGTACTTTTATCAGAGACAACCACCCGTCGGAATGCGATATGGAGCAAATTATTATCCGGACCTCAATATGGGATGGAGGCGAACTATAACATGCCGCAACAACCTCGGTCGAACATCTTATGAGGACTATGCGAAGCCGTAGTGAACACCGCCATTTCATGCATACAATTAGCACCGGCCGCAAGGAACTACCACATAAGCGGATTTCACATCGAGCAATTGCCCTCATTTCACGGATTAGCACGAGAGGATCCGTTATCATTCATCAGAGACTTCTATGTGGCAATTGATAACTTCCCATTGAGCGGATTGGCGAGGATCAACTACGGATGAAGTGCTTCCCTTATACACTCAAGGATGGGGCGAAACAATGGTTGATGACTTTGGCGCCGGCTCACTAAGGACATGGGATGAAGTATACGATAAATTCATTACCAAGTACTTCTCCCATTCAAAGACTACGCAATTAAGAACTCAAATCTCAACTTTCGGACAACAAGACGGAGAGGCATTTCACGAAGCATGGGATCGATTCAAAATGCTACTTATTGATACCCACACCATCACTATCCACTTCAACTACTTAATCAATTCTTCTATGACAGGTTGACTCAATATTGCCAAGGAGCGGTAGATAATGCGTAGGTGGTTCGTTTTGGGGTTTGACGGAGGCAAGCGTATGATGTGTATGAAACATTAGGAGCGAATTCTCAACAAAAAGTGTACGTGTCCGTAGGGGAGCCGTGCACCAAGTGAGCGAGAAGGGCGAGATCACGATCTAAAATCGATGAGTTGACAAATGAACTAAGACAACTCAAGACTCAAAATAAACCTTCTAGCCCACGAGTTTGCGAGATTTGCAGGGCACCGGACATGATGCCAATTCATGCCCTCATACTTTTCAGGAGAACAAACCGAACAAGTTAATTGGGCTATGGGACAAAGCACGGGAAGGCCCGAATGGGAAGAGAGGAGAAATAATTATGGCGGAAACGCAAGAAATGTACCTCTCCCAAATACTTATCATCACAGGCTAAGAAACCATCTAATTTCTCATGGAGAAACAACAATCCGGTGCCATACGACACAAGTGCCCAAGCTCAATACAACGGAGGAAGCCGAGCCCAACAACCAGCCTTGAAGTGAACCACCTCCACAACAAAGGAACTCTCTTGAGGAGAGTATAGCGGCATTCATTAAGGAGAGCAAGGAAAATCGAGAGGAGAACAATAAAGGTTCGAATCTTTAGAAGCTTTGATGAAGAAAATGGAGATCAGGTGGGCAACTTGCTACAGAGGCACGTAGACGGGAAAGGGTAAACTACCAAGTCAACCCGAGCAAGCTCAAGCCATTACCACCCTCAGAAGTGGTAAAGTGATTAATAGAGAAGTAAATTCAAGTAAAAGAAAGAAGGGATGAGAAAGAAGATGAGTCGGGAAATCAAGAGGAGAAAATAGGCGAAGCAACCCGACTTCCAAGCTTCACAAATCTGCTCAACCATATAAGCCACCAATTCCTTTCCCAAGCCGTCTTAGAAAAGCAAAGCAAGATGAGCAATTTTCGAAATCTCGACATGCTTTGAAGGTTCATGTCAACTTACCTCTTTTGGATGTTGTGAAGAATATTCCCGCTTATACAAAATTTTTCAAAGAGTTAACTTCCAACAAAAGAAGAATCTGATAGGAGCGAGAAGGTGGTGCTTTATGAAGTGGAAGCAAGGGGTCAAAGAAAGGCGATCCGGAAGTTTTATGATCGACATTACTATGGGAGACAAGAGAGTTGCTCGTGGGATGCTAGATTTGGGGGCAAGTGTGAATCTCATGCCATACTCGACCTATTTGAGGCTTGGACTCGGGGGAATAAAACCGACAAGAATGACTCTTCAAATGGCGGATAGGTCGGTGAAATACCCCGAGGAGTCATTGAAGACCTATTGGTGCAAGTGGACAAATTGGTGATTAGGCCGATTTTGTTATCTTGGAGATGGCGATTTCGGGACAAGCGAAAATGAAGGGACAATACTTCTAGGGCGGCCATTCATGCGAACAACGAAAACAATCGTCGATGTTGATGAAGGAAAGGTCACCATGGCCGTCTTGGGCGAAAGCAGTGGAAATCAACGTGTTCGGTTCATCTCATATCCCTTCTCATATTTATGCTTCCCATGATGTGAATTTTGTTGATTGCATTGATTCTTTGGTTGATGATATATATTTTCATGATGATGTAGGTGACACGTTGCATGATGCTCTAGCAGTTGAGCATGATATGGGGCTTAATAATCTAGAAATTGAAAGATATGTTGCGTTATTAGATAATTCGAAATAATTGATGAAGTTAGCGGTTTTAAGATACCGTAGGAATTAAAATTTGAGGAGCCCGTTGAAATCCCCCCACCCCAACTTGAATTGAAAGAACTTGACACATCTTAAATATGTTTTCTTAGGCAAAAGTGACACATACCTGTAATTGTCTCTTAGAATTAACTCCTTTGCAAGAAAACAAATTAGTAGAAGTTCTAACTAAGTTAAAAGAAGCGATTGGGTGGAGTATTTGGATATCAAGGAATAAGTCCGGTTAGGTGCATGCATAAAATAATTCTTGAGGAAAATGTTAAACCGGTTAGGCAACCTCAAAGGCGTTTGAATCCGAACATGCGGGATGTTGTGAAAAGGAAGTTTTAAAATTGCTAGATGTCGAGTCATCTACCCGATATCCGACGGTAAGTGGGTGAGTCTGTGCATGTAGTGCCTAAGAAATCTGGAATAACGGTGGTTCGTAATGATAAAAATGAATTGGTGCCCACTAGAGCGGTAGCAGGTTGGAGGATGTGCATTGATTAGGAAATTAAATGCCGTAACAAAAAAGATCATTTTCCTCTACCTTTCATTGATCAAATGTTGGAGCGTTTAGTGGGCATGATTATTCTTGTTTTCTAGATGGTCTTTCGGGTTTCTATCAAATTCCCATTGCTCCGGAGGATCAAGAGAAGACCACTTTCACTTGCCCGTTTGGCACTTTTGCCTTTAGGAGGATGCCGTTTCGTCTTTGCAACGCTCCCGCTACTTTTCAAAGGTGCATGCTATCCATATTCTCCGACTTGTTAGAAAAATCCATCGAGGTATTCATGGACGACTTTTCTGTGTTTGGAACCACTTTCGATGATTGTTTAAATAATTTGACTATTGTGCTAGAACGATGTATCGAGTGTAATCTTACACTTAGTTGGGAAAAGAGTCATTTTATGGTAAAACAAGGTCTTGTTCTTGGTCATGTGGTTTCCAATAAAGGAATGGAGGTTGATAAGGCTAAAGTCGATTTGATTGTTAAATTACCTCCACCTACTTGTGTCAAAGAGGTTCGAAGCTTTTTAGGGCATGCCGGGTTTTATAGGCGTTTTATTAAAGATTTTTCGAAAATTGCCCGCCCTTTGAGTAACCTTTTGTGCAAAGATGCTAAATTTGATTTTACCGAGGAATGTTTAGTCGGTTACAACGCTTTGAAAGAAAAGTTAACTTCAACACCGATTGTTGTAGCTCCCGATTGGTCTCTCCCTTTTGAAATTATGTGTGATGCGTCTGACTTTGCTATAGGTGCCGTTTTGGGGCAAAGAGTGAATAAATTTTTCCACGTGATTTACTATGCGAGCAAAACGCTCGATGAAGCTCAGGCTAATTACACCACCACCGAAAAAGAATTTTTAGCCGTTGTGTTTTCTTTAGACAAATTTCGATCCTACTTGGTTGGCTCAAAAGTGATTGTGCATACGGATCACGCAGCATTGAAATATTTATTAAAAAAATCCGATGCAAAACCAAGATTGATTCGGTGGGTTCTTCTTTGCAAGAATTTGATTTGGAATTCAAAGATAAAAAGGGTCGGAAAAGCGTAGTGGCCGACCATCTATCTAGGCTAACCGAGGGTGACAATTTTAAGCTTGATAATCATTTGCCAATTGTTGAAACTTTCCCAGATGAGCAATTATTCGATGTAACAAGGACACCTTGGTATCTTGATATTATCAATTACATTGTTAGTGGTGTTTTGCCCGACTTAACCTATCAAGGAAGAAAAGGTTCGTTTCCATGTGCGGGCATTACTTTTGGGGCCAGGCCCTACTTATTCAGTTGGGGCACGATCGGATATTAGACGTTGTGTCTGGGAGGAAGAGCACGAGAGCATATTGTTATTTTGCCATGAGTTGCCTTTGTGGAGGACATTTTAGCGCAAAGAAAACGGCTCACAAGGTCCTTGATCGGGATTCTCTTGTGACATTGTTTAAGGATGCCTATTTCCATTGCAAGAGTTGCGATCGTTGTCAGCGAGCAGGGAATATAAGCAAAAGGAATGAGATGCCGTTGACAAACAATCTTGTTGTGGAACTTTTCGATGTTTGGGAGTGGATTTTATGGGTCCTTTTCCAATTTCCCATGGTTTTGAGTATATTCTAGTTCTTGTAGACTACGTCTCTAAATGGGTGGAAGCAATTCCAACCCGAACTAACGATCTTGCGTGGTTTGCAATTTTTTAGGGATGTGATTTTTGCGGAGTTCGGGACGCCTAGGGCCGTGTCGGCGACAGAGGCACGCATTTTTGCAATAAACAACTTGCGAGGCTTGCTTAAGAAGTACAATGTGATGCATAAGGTCGCAGCAGTTACCATCCACAAACTTAGGGCAAGTAGAAGTAAGCAATCGGCAAATAAAGGCGGTGCTCGAAAAGACGGTGAAACCAACAAGAAAAGACTGGGCATTAAAGTTGAATGACGCTTTATGGGCATACCGCACGGCCTACAAAACTCCAATCGGAATGAGTCCGTATCGCCTAGTATTTGGGAAAGCATGTCATCTACCCGTTGAGCTAGAACACAAGGCGTATTGGGCAATCAAAGCGCTCAATTTAGATCAAGAAAAGGCGGGCGAGGAACGACTTTTGCATTTGAAAGAGCTTGATGAGATGCGATATGAGGCGTACGAAAACGCTAAACTCTGCAAAGAACGGACGAAACGGTATCATGATAAGCGTATCGTTCGTAAATCTCTCGAACCCGGTATGGATGTTTTGCTACATAACTCCCGTCTCAAACTTATGCCCGGAAAATTGGTATCGCGATGGGGCGGACCGTTCAAAGTCGTTAAAGTATGGCCGCACGGAGCGGTTGAACTTCTTGATCCTCGGAAGAACGAGCATTTTAAAGTAAATGGGCATAGAGTGAAGCCGTATTTCGGACGAACCGAAGAAATCAATGCGTTCGAGTGCATAGAGGTGCACGACGTTGAAGCTTGAGCAGTGGGAAGAAGTCGAGCTAAAGACTATAAAAAAGCGCTACTTGGGAGGCAACCCAACGTTTTAGTTAGATTTTTTTGTCTTTTATTTTTCGCATTTATTTTCCTTGTTTGCTTTTATCAGATTCAAAGCGGCCGGTTCATTGTAGGTACTAAAATTGCGGAAACGATGCGTTTTGAAACTAATAATCGGAGAGGAAGGACACGGCCGAGTTGCCACGAGGACACGGTCGGGCCTCAAAGCGATGAGAATTTGATTATTTGAGCAGGGCGACGGCCGTGTCACGGGACACGGTCGGGCCTCAATCTGACAAGAGTTGGATTTAGTGATAGATGCGACACGGCCGTGTCGTGAGGACCGGCAGTCGGCCGACGAAGGTTTTGAGTTATTCCGCCGCGACACGACACGGCCGTGTCATATTCAACACGGCCGTGTCGATCGGTCGATATAAAAGGAAACACGGCCGTTTCCCCAATTTTACCTTCTCCGACTTTTATCTTTCTCCCTCCTGCGAAACCTGCGAACCACTAATTGCTGCATCATCGATTTTTCTCTTCCTTTTTAAAGAAATTTTAAGCAAAATCAAGAAGAGATACAAGAATCAACTATATAATCATCATCTTTCAACCAATTTCACTCATCTAAGGAGCAACTCGGACGAATTTGGACCAGGGTTTAATTTTCTTTCTTTCTTCAAATTCTCCGATATCAAGGTATGATTCTCATGTTTTTGATGATTATTCTTTGTTACGAACATCTTTATGATGATTTGAATCGATAGTCCTTAAATATCTAGGGTTCTTGAGTAGATTGAAGTTGATGAAATTTGGGGATTTTGAATAATTCTTCATGCATTGATGATTAAATTTTTCGATTGAAAATTTTTGTAATAGTTTTCCATGATGAAGATGATAAATTTAAACGATAATTTTGCTTGGGAGACGTTTTGATCGATAGGGGGAATTTTATTGCTTGCTATAAGTTTGGGGGAGGGATACGTTCTGAAATACTTGGTTAATGATAGATTAAATTTTTGCAGAAATGGCACGCGGAAGAGGACGTGGAAATGCTCAACGCGGAAGGGGTAGGAATGGCGGGGAACAAATGCAGCCGGCAAGAAATGCTATTCATAGGGCTGTGGAAACCCCGGAATCTTATGGAATCGATCTACCTGAAGCGCAATATGAAAGATGGGAAATGCTTGGACAGAAAAAAATGCTCCCTACAAGATGGCCCGATGAAGATTGCATGAATGCTATGGGGATAAGGGAAGATGTAATGAAATTCCTTGGGAGAGTGCATTGGGCGTGGATGATGACTCAACGATGGCCGACATATAGGTGTCTAACGATGGAATTTCTAAGCACTCTAACTGTAAGAAGAGATCCGGTAACCAGAGAACCGTCCGAAATGACATTCCGGATCAATAACAACGAAGAGACACTGACTATCGTCCTGTTGGAGGAAATATATCATGCAAGACACGAGGGCCATTACCCGATAAATCGATTCGCTTGTGAAACTTACTGGAGGGCCATGGTAGAATACCCGGGTAGTGAGGCGCGATATTACATGGCAAGATCGTCAAAAGGATCGAATATTCGCAATCCCGTGCTCAGATACTTACACAAGGTGGTTGCGAATACAATATATGGCCGAAAGGAAGCCGGGCGATTTCACTGCGGGAGTTGTATATCTGACTCATATGCTCGGCGACTCGATTAAACTGGCAAGGGCCATGGTAGCGGAGCATTTGAAGATGTCGCGACAAAACCCAAGGGAGATATGGATAGGGGTTTGATTACCCCTATCGCACTACACTTCGGTATTTCATTAGCCCAGTGGACCCCCTTCTGGAAATATGCTTCTCTCAATCTCCGTGATGAAAGTAATGAATATCCTGGACTATGAACATCGCATGGTTTTCATGCAGACGGATAACGACCATTTCCTCCTCCCAAATCCACCTTTGACAACCATAAACAATATTCGGGATATGGGAAATATTCAAATGGCTACGGAGGCACACCGTCGAGCAAGGATGGCAGCCTTGGCTCCCAGATCACTGTGTGTCGGCCAAAATGTTCGACCTAGGCGCATTATGGATGAGGATAGAGCCGAGAGGATGGAGGAGGAGGAGGCTTATGAAAGAGGCCGGATGACGAGGAAGAAGAAGAGAGTGAAGAAGAAGAGGAAGAAAACACGAGAGATCGGCCCAGGCGTCAAGGCGGGCGAGGTGGACGTGCCACCTCACGCCCATCATTAAGGGAGGAATTCGAAGCCTACCTAGAGGAGGCTAGACGGGACCGAGAGGAGGCTAGACGGGACCGAGAGGAGTCTAGACAAGAGCGACGCCAAATATTGTCTCTTGTGAGACGAATGGTCGATTGGCATGTCCAGCAAGGCGACTTCCCTCCACCCGAGCAGTAAACCGGTCGTAAGTATTTCTTGACCAATGAAATTCTTTTCTTTAAATACTATACCCCCTTCGTTCTTATATTCTTTAATTCAAGTTTGGGGGGGTCGGTCAAGAAATACTTCATTATTCTCGTTTTTATTTGTTTTCAGATACTATATTGCTTGTTTGATTTTTTTGGTGTGTTTTGAACATTTTGCACTTATTTGTGGTGTGTTTTATTGGTGAGTTTTTACTTGGTGTGTTTTTATTTCGCAAACTTGAAGTAAACTTTGTGGTGTGAATTTTTGGAATGCCTCGGGATTTATTTCGTTGTTTTGATATACAAATCAAGGATAATTTGTTGAGGAAAAATTGTTGATAATCGAAACGGGTGTGAAATTGAATAAGTGGTTTTAATATCTTGGAGGTATGAACAAACCTACTTGTGAGCTATTGAGCCTTCGTGCATTTTCTAAAATGCAAGTTTCATTGTCGAGTGTTTCATTCTTGACTTAAGACTCTAGAACTTGCCTTGGTTTCTTGTTCAAAACTACTAGCGTGTGTGTGCAATTAAGTGAAAATGATTTTTGGCGCCTTTGATCTTTACCCTTCGATTTTGGCCAACCCGACATTTGATCATTTATTAAAAAAACCCAATTGAGGTCATTGTCTATTTCATTGTTAAAACCACATATCGAGCTTTCATTTACTATAATCCTTCGATCCCTACTTGAACAATTAGAAATATTTTTGACGAGGATGCAAAGATTGTGGTGACATTGGGTGCCATTTATATTGTCGGAAGTGTTGAATTGGTGAAAATAATTACTCCGCTATTTTTGGGAACCTAGTAACCGGGTGTATTCATGTGACCCATCGTTTACATTCGCGTAAAACGGATCCCTTAGATATGAGTATGCTTGGAAGTAGTTGCGTATATTTTGATCCTAGTAGGGTGTATTCATGTGACCCATCGTTTACATTCGCGTAAAGCGGATCCTTAAACAACCCAAAAAAAAAAAAAAAAAAAATCGGAGCAATAAGGAGGGTATGGCACTGCGTTTTCACTTTCGATAGTGCTTGTTACAAGTGGTTCATAATTAAGGGGATGAAAGAAGCAAATCTCAAAGCTTGAGCTTCTAAAGCGACTATGGTGATTCAAATTCTAAAAATTGCTCGAGTCAAGTTACTTTAGCCATATATATCCCGTAGGACCAAAGCCTACATTTCAAGCCGAGTAATGCCCATTTTGATTCACAAACTTTTGCATACACAAAGCAGTGGTAGAGATTAAGACGATTGGCAAGCCTATGGGGTTCCTTATTTCATTGAATAAGTTAGGCGTATACTTATCCATATCACTTTGAGAGTGAGCGAATACACTTGACCGGTGAGGTTTATATTGCCAAGTATGGACTATGATGTTAAGGAAGCACCGGAGGTTTGAAAACTTTGTAGAACTCGACTTATTTTACTTGTGAGAATTGATGAAATTTTGAAGAGATCCTTTGAGGTATTTTAACGGTTGAATTCCCCTTTTGAATGGTTATTTTAAAGTGATTTGCTCGGGACGATCAAAGTTCAAGTTTGGGGTTTGATGAGTCGATTCTTGATCGACTCATTACATTCTTTCTAGTCGTGTTTTTGTTTGCTTTTTAGTATTTTTGTTCTCTTTTATCGTGGTATGTGTGTTTTTAATTTATAGGTAGCCGCGAAGATTGTGGTGAAATATGCGCTTTCATAGCTAATATTGGAGTCCATGACGATCAAAAGCTAAAGCAGGGCCTAAAGCAGCGAAAAATTTAAGCGATGTCGGTCAAATCTCCTAAATCCCATAATCTACACTCCGAATCGAGATGTATTCTCCTTTGATATAAATTCCTCGTGAAATTAGCTTCGAAACGGTATATCATATGCTAAAATCCGAGGTGAATTGATACAAGAACGAAGGATCTAGCCGAAGAAGACCAAAAGCGGACTTGCGTGCACCAGGCGACTCAACTAGGCTTCACCGGGCGACTCGAGCCACATCGAGTAACTCGGCCGTGTCACGAGGACACGGCCGGGTCTCATTCCGGCAAGCGCACTTTCGGATGAGAAGAACTCGGCCGTGCCTTTTGGGACACGGCCAGTCACTATCGACCATTTCGCCTTTCCCGCATAGTCTTTGCCGGCCGTGTCACGGGACACGGCGAGCCCCTTGACAGAACTACCTTTTCGATTATTCAGCTTGATGCGACACGGCGTGTCCTAGGACACGGGCCGTGCCACTTTTTGTTTCATGTCACTTTCCTTGACATCTTTGCATATTTTAAGCCTTTGTCTTGATTTTTTGGCTATAAAACAAAGTGGAGTGACCCCTTGAGAGGTGTGCTTGTCTTGTGGAAAAGATATTTTTGTGGAAAAACACAAAATTAGGGAGGAAAAACACCAAAAGAGTGGGAAAGAGAGAGATTTTCATCATCTTCCTTGTATGTTCTTGGAGTGAGAAAAATACTTTTGTGAGATATAATAATTCCTTGTATAAATTTGTTGTGAGTTCTTGTAAGAAGATCATCAAACCTTCATCGGGAATTCGATTTCGGCATTTACAAGGGAAGTTTTTACCATGTTTTGTTCTTCAATTTCCATTATTGTTGTTGAATTAATCATGTGTGGCTAAACACTTCATATGGGTTTTTAGATATAGCCACACACATGTTTTTGATTGTTAGTTCCTTTTGATTTTCCGGATAAAGTTTGGGATTGTTCCTCTTGTTCGTTCTTCGTTTATGAACTTTTGAATTAGATCATCAAACCTTTTTCATTGTTGTTATTATTATTCGAATCGAGGGTTTTTATCGGTGTTCGCCATCAAACGACCCGAAAGAAACGATTGTGAATGTTCTCGAGCTTTTTCGCGCGATCTTTTAACGATTTACCTCATCAAAAGTAGTCGGTTAATTGATTGTTAGCTAGGGTTTCGTCCCCATCAAAAGAGTATCCCTTAATTTTCGTTGAGAACAATCGTGATTTTTAGAATTTCCGCCATCAAACGGATTTCTTTTAATCGTGAGCAATCGATAATTCCTAACCTTATTTATTTTAGTATCGGAACTAACAATTGATTACGTGTGTGTCGGTGACTCTAAATTCCCATATTAATCTCATTATTGTTATCTCTCATTTATCCGACTATCAAATTGGTGTTGTTATCATTTAGTTTAATTTAATTTTGTGCTTTAGTAATTGTAATCATAATCAACCAATGATGTATTTCAATTTATTTTACTTTTGTTCATTCGACTATTTGCGGAACATTATCAAATTTTAAACCGTTTCCAATTCCTCGTGAGATCGACCTCGGAGTTACTTGCCGCTTACTACAAGAGCAATTCGTACACTTGCGAGTATTTAATTTGAATCCATCAATATTCATTCCTTATGTTGTTGTTCATTCATACATGTAATTCATTCAAGATATATATCATTCATGTCAAGACTTGTATTTATCAACTCACCATGTAACTCACGAGGAACGACGGTTCCAAATCATTTCATTGAAGCTATCACTCGCTGTGTCATTATTTCATCTCGGTGAGTCGTTCTTGATCCTTATTGGATTTTATTCATTACCCCTCATCTTGGTAGTTTTTGTTCTTGTGATCTTCCGGAATTGTATTGCATGGCCGGGTGGCGTATGTGTGGAATTTTTAGTCGGGCGCACTATGGTCATGTGTATATGCGGGACTTCGGACACATTGGACTGTGCACACGGTAATGTGTATACGCGGAACTCCGGACACATTGGACCGTGAGATTAATTAGGCCAATAGTGGATGTATATGCGGGACTCCGGACACTCGGCTACTTGTGCACTTACACATTCCATTCGGGCGTACATTGATGCCCATCATTCAACTCAATTCATCAATTCATTCATGTGATTGTTGTATATTGTTCAACTCTTGAGGATTGTTGTTCTGTATAACTGACCCCATTGGGGATTATTGTTTTTAGGTCATGTCAAGGCGAAAGCACGGGAAGAGAACGTAGACGGTGAGGAGTCCCAGTGATACTAGTAGGGGGCCCCAGTCCATTCATTTCGCTCATGTTTCTTGTTATGTATTTTCCGCTGCAAAAATCCGTTTGGACTGTATTTCATTCAGTATTGTATATTTTATCTTCATATGAAATATACATGTATTCTGTTCTCCTGGGTGTGTTATCGGAGTAATTGTTGTTGTAATGTGGTTCGGTACTACATTTACGCTGTGTAAGTCATTCCTTTTCACTCGCCTGGTGGGTCCCAGTCGGGGGTCCACGGCACTGTAATATTCGCCTAGTTTGGGGTGTTACACTATGTCATTAATAGACTGAGTAAGTGGCTGCAATTTGGGAAACAAGGTTCCGTCACTCGACAGCTAGAGTACCTGATGGAGAAGTTATCCGAAGACTAGAGTTGCTGCATCTTCCGGCTTTGGAAAAAGGTCATCAAGAGATCGCTAGAAGAGCGAGAGGCTGCGGATGATTTCCAGTTCGTCGTTGGATGCTTATTGGATTTGTATGCTCGAGAGGCGATTCCAGTTGCAAATTGGGATGCCGAATCTACGGACGAAGAAGATCCAGAGGAGGATCCAGAAGAAGTTCCCGATGAAAGCTCAAGGATGGATCTCGCCGAAAATATGAAGGACGTGTTGATGGCAGATATCGAGTCCGAAGATGAAGTCATTTCGTGGATTGAGCCACGACCCCCTATTCCCGTTGTAGAGATTATTAGCAGTGATGATGAGGAGTAGTCGTAGACTCAGTTCATTTTATTATATCTATTATTATTGAAATTTCTAATGGATGTTCCAAACGTATTATATAATGAAAGCAGTTCTTCTATTGCATTTATATTTTCTATGTGTTGCGACTATTATATGCGTTCTACATATCTCCTCATTCTTTATTTCTCGTACTGCGCCGACTAATGGGTTCGACAACTCGTTGGCAGACCCATGGCTAACCGCGGAAACCGCAATGCTCCACCAACCCAAGATCAACTTTTGGCTGGATTGGCCACCTTACTTCTAGGCGCAACCATCTTACTGCCTAATAACCCTGAGCAAGCTCAAGCTCAAGTTATTAAGTGGTTCAACCACTTCAAGCCGCCCGTCTTTCTTGGTCGTGAGGGACCAGCAGCCATAGAAGAATGGTTGTTGAATCTAGATAGCATCTTTGACTACATGGCGTGCACCGATTCTCAGAAGGTTTCATGTGTCGTGTTCCAGCTCAAGGAAGATGCTAGGACATGGTGGATTAGAGTATGGAGGCTCAAGACCCAAGACGAGAAAGACACATTCACTTGGGATCAATTTAAGGAGACGGTTATGGAAAAGTACTACCCAAAGGCGTACAAAATCAAGATGCAGAAGGAATTCCTCGATCTGACCCAAGGTGGAATGTCGGTCACCGAGTATGAGCGCAAGTTTAACCACAAGTGCCGTTTCGCTCCTCACATGGTCGAGACGGACGATATGAAGTCTCAGAAATTCCGGGATGGGCTTCGTGACCGGATTCGTCACCATTTGGCTGGTCATGGTCGTCTAAGCTACAATGAATCCGTTTCAAGGGCCGAGGATATTTCTGCTAGTTTAGACGTGGAGAAGGCAAGGGCACCACCAGTTGCAACAAATAACAAGCGCAAGTGGCACGAGCAAGGAGGTGGTAGCAAGAAGAATGTTAAGATTGGATCTTCGGGGGTGAAACCACAGTCCGATAACCCTACATGTGCTACTTGTGGCAAAGGGCATAAAGGTGCATGTATGCTTGGTCAGAGGCGGTGCTACTATTGCCGTGAGGAAGGACACATGGCATCAGCGTGTCCGAAGAAGGGAAAAGTCCCAAGCAATAATGTGAAATGTCAAGGCTCAGGAGGCAGAGCTCGAGTGTATAGCATGCCTGAGGCTGAAGCAGAGACTGAACCCCAAACCATGTCGGGTATGTTGTCAGTTGCAAATATTCCTGCTTTGGTGTTGTTTGATACGGGTGCATCTCATTCATTCGTCTCTAGGAAGCTTTGCACTATGATTGGTTGTAGAAGTAGTAAAGCCCCTAGATCTTTGTTAGTTAGCATGCCTGCGGGGGTAGTGCGTGTAGATTCGATAACTGACAATGTGAAGATAGAGATTAACGAACATAGCTTCTTAGCCAACTTGCACATAGTGGAACTTAGCGATTTTGATGTCATTTTGGGTATGGATTGGTTGGACAAACATAGAGCTATAGTCGAATGCTCCGAAAGGAGGGTAACATTATGCCCGTCTGTGGATGTCAAGACCGTATTCGAGGGAGTTAGACACTTTAATACCCCGAAGGTGATTTCAGCCATGAAAGCTGTGAAGATGTTGAAGAAGCGTGATTGCCAAGGATTCTTGGTGAATGTGATGGGGAAAAGAACTTCGGAGAAGACGGTGGCGGATGTACCTATCGTCAAGGAGTATCCAGACATCTTTCCCGAAGACTTGCCCGGAGTTCCGCCAAATCGTCAACTTGAGTTCTCAATTGATTTAGTGCCAGGAGCGGCACCAATATCGAAGGCTCCCTATAGGATGGCGCCCAAGGAATTGCAAGAGCTGAAAGCACAACTCCAGGAACTGCTCGACTCTGGATTTATCCGACCGAGTGTTTCGCCATGGGGTGCGCCAGTGCTCTTCGTGAAGAAAAAGGACGGAAGTTTGAGGATGTGCATAGACTATCGTGAACTTAATCGACTCACGATAAAGAATAAATATCCACTTCCTAGAATAGAGGACCTATTTGATCAACTTGGAGGATCGGGAGTATTTTCGAAAATAGATTTGAGATCCGAGTATCACCAACTGAGGATTAAGGATGATGATATCCTGAAGACCGCATTTCGAACTCGATATGGACACTATGAATTTATAGTGATGCCATTTGGTTTGACTAATGCGCCAGCGGTATTCATGGACCTCATGAACCGTGTATTTCAACCTTATTTGGATAAGTTTGTCATTGTGTTCATAGATGACATACTTGTATATTCAAAGACCAAGGTTGAACATGAGCAGCATCCTAGAATAGTATTGGGAATACTGCGCAAGGAGGAGTTGTATGCGAAGTTCAACAAGTGTGAATTCTGGCTTAATCGAGTTGCATTTTTGGGACATGTGGTCACTTCTAAAGGAATTGAGGTTGACCCGATTAAAGTTGAGGCAGTCAATGATTGGAAAGTACCGAGAAATGCGAATGAAGTTCGCAGCTTCTTGGGATTAGCCGGTTATTATCGAAGATTTATAGAGATATTTTCGAATATAGTTTCACCGATGACTAAATTGACTATAAAGGGAGAAGTTTTCTTATGGAATGAGAAATGCGAAAAGAGTTTCCAAGAACTTAAGCGGAAATTGACTGCAGCACCAGTTTTGACGATCCCCGATCCGATGAAAGAATTTGTCATCTACAGTGATGCATCCAAGCAAGGCTTGGGGTGTGTATTGATGCAAGAGGGCAAGGTAGTTGCCTATGCTTCGAGACAGTTGAAACCGCACGAGCTGAACTACCCTACTCATGATTTGGAATTAGCAGCAGTAGTTCATGCCTTGAAGATTTGGAGACATTACCTTTATGGAGGTAAGTGTGAAATTTATACAGACCACAAAAGTCTGAAATACATTTTCACACAGAAGGAGTTAAATATGAGGCAACGCAGATGGCTTGAGTTGGTCAACGACTACGATTGCACAATTCATTACCACCCCGGTAAATCAAACGTAGTTGCTGATGCACAGAGCGTAAGGCAAGAGGAGAACTAACTTGTTTATTGACCAAAGAGGAAAGCTTAGTCAAGGAATTTGCAAGTATGAACCTTGAGATGGCTACACCATCGAATCCAGTTGAGTCGTTATTGGCTAGTTTGGTGGTACAACCAACCTTGAGGGAACAAATCAAAGAAGGTCAAAGACAGGACGACTTCTTGGTCAAGATGAAAGAACGTACTCTTTCAGGTGAGGATAAAGGATTCAGTGTGTCCAATGATGGCACGATGTACTATGAAGGGAGGATTTGTGTGCCCAATGTTGTTAAGTTGAGAGAAGCGATATTTGTTGGGTACAAGATCGGATATTGCGCCGTGTTGCGGAAGCATAAATAAAATTGCGGAAAATAAATGACGCAAGGATTTATAGAGGTTCGGCTATAAACGAGCATACGTCCTCTCTTTATCTTTTTCAATAGGTTAAAGATAGCAACCTCTATGCCTCTCTTCTATCGGTCGAGGTATAACCGTTTACAATCATGTCTTCTATCGGTCCGTGATAAACCTCTCGTACTTGTCTTTGTGTCGGTCCAAGTTAAACCGTTTTCCTTTTCTATCGGACAAGGAATCAACCGCTCTAGCTTTCTATGGTTACTAGATAAACCTCACTTATATAGCAATTGCGATTCTAACAATGCTGGATCCTTGATCCTAATAACACCGAATCCAATCGTATCTTTTCTTTTACCACTCGTGTATGTTTTCGTGAACTCTCACTCAAACACTTACAATTAAGCCCAATATCAACAACAAGAATGTGTGTAATAATATCACAAGAATAGACTATTTGCTCAAGGTTGTTGTACTCAAACAATACCATAGGAATGGTATTTATAAGCTCCATCATCAAACTAGCCGTTAGCTGCCAGACTGCTCATTACGTACGTTATCAGCTCCTTATTACGTACGTAATCTTCGTTACGTACGTTAACCATGAATGGTTACGTACGTTAGCCTCTTCCAGTTTCAGTCCAGGGAGTTTTGTCATTTTGATTACGTACGTTAACAATTTCTGCATTACGTACGTTAGGCCTTATGTCACTGCTGACGTCATATGTCCGTTGCATGCTTTTCTGACTTTGACTCCTCCAACGTTCACTTGGTTTGAACTACATTACGTACGTTATATTACTTCCATTACGTACGTAAGTCTGCTTCATTTACGTACGTTAATCATGCTGAGCTACATACGTTAAGCTTGTGCAGAACACTATTTTCCAGCTTCGTTTTCTTCGATTCTTGGCTTCGCCTCATCATTGTTTTGTTTTGTTTGTCAACATTAATCATCAAAACACTTTTAATTTATGTATGGAACAAAATGTTCCAACAATCTCCCCCTTTTTGATGATTACAAAACAACACTTCGTCAATGGGATTTACCTGCAAAAATACAAATATATGTATATCTTTACAGACCAAAGTTTTCGACTTTGTCCGTTTTGTTATAATCTTCTCCCATTTCTTTTTCGACTCCTTCTTTTATTTTTTCCTTTTCTTTTCTCATTTTTAATTTTCCCCTTTTTAGGGTTAATCCCATTTTCGACTTCTTTTTCTCCTCCATTCTCTCCCCCTATTTGTTTTCATCAAAAAGTGGATAAAATATGAATTGAAATAAATAATACCAAAATATAAAATATGCATGATACAATTTATGAATAATTGCATAAAGGGTAAAAACTCCCCCTGAGAATAATATCTCCCCTTAAAAAAATACTCCCCCTCAGTAAAATACAAAAATCAATTTTTGGGGATCCAACCTATAGTTGGTTTTTGTTTCGAGACATAAACAATATTTGAAATATTTGTTCCTTTAGGAACCCAAATTTACTTAATTTTTATCGTCCGGCGAGGGCTTTTGCAATTTGAAACGTGATGCCCGATTTTCAAACACTTTTCGCAATGGGGTATTTTAAAGTTAACGGATTCGTTTTTCAAACGTGGTTTGAATCCTAACCCCTCTTTATTTAAAGTATATTTTTGAACACAAAACATTTGTTCAAATTTATCGTTGCCGCACGAGAATTTTCTTGTCAAAGATTTTAGTTCATCTTGAACTTTTAAAAGATCATTTTTCAAAATATTCTCATTTTCAATGCATTTCGAATGATCGATTTCAACAAATTTTCCATTCTCGATAATTTTGGATTTTTCAATTTCCAAAGATTTAATTTTAGACTTAAGGGATTTAATTTCCGATAAAGCATTTTGGAAATCCGTATGTAATAACTCAAATGTATCAAATAATTCATCACGGGAGGATGTACTTACTTGGCTTTCGACGTCACTGTCGTTGAACGAACTCCGGGCCATGAGAGCGAGATTATGTTGATTGATAAATTCATCATCTTCGTCTTCATCGCTCGAAGTAGCCACGAGAACCTCCTTCTTGGGTTTGGCACGGCAATGCTTAGCGAAGTGGCCTGGTTTTCCACATAGTCGACAAGAGTTGTCGAATTTCTTCGTTTCGCTCGAGATATCCTACTTCCTCCGGTTTAATAAAGTTTGGAATTTATTAATATTCTTGGCATAATATGCCGCTTCTTCGTCGCTTTCTTCCACCGGGATTTCTTCTTTCTTTTTCGACATCTTAGCCTTCATGGCTAACATCGTTCCTTCGGCTTTGGCTTGAAACTTCGTGATTTTAATACAATCTCATAATTGATTAGTGAACCAACAAGGGCACTAAAATCGAGCGTGTTGAGATCTTTAGATTCCATAATTGCGGTCACGGTGCCGTCCCATTCGCTAGGTAGTGATCTTAAGATTTTCTTAACTTTTTCACTACTAGATAATGGTTTTCCGAACGAAGCAAGTCCATTGGTGATGACCGAAAATCGGTCGAGCATATTGGTGATGGACTCGTCACCTTTCATCATGAATAACTCGTAGTCATGGAGAAGCATATTGATTTTCGTCTCCTTGACTTGAGTCGTCCCTTCGTGTGTGATTTCAAGAATTTTCCATATTTCTTTCGCACTTTCACACGATGAGATTCGATTGACCTCTTCGGGATTTAAGGCATAAAATAAAAGTTGGGTGGCCTTACAATTTAGATGGTCATTTTTCCAATCGGCATCGTCGTATTCTTCAAAAGATTTGAGCGTACCGTCGGATTTGATAGGAACTTTCGGGCCAAGGCAAATAATCTTCCAAATCTCTATATCGTAAAGATCGACATCTTTTTCTTCCATGTCAAATAATTTGAGCCATCAAAGAATGGTGGTCGGTTGAGAGCAAGGCCTTCGACAGGAGCAAATTGAAACGCCATTGGATCTTTTCTCCTCGGATGTTAAGCCGCGTATTGGAGTACCGCTCCGATACCAATTGTTGGGTACAAGATCGGATATTGCGCCGTGTTGCGGAAGCGTAAATAAAATTGCGGAAAATAAATGACGCAAGGATTTATAGAGGTTCGGCTATAAACGAGCCTACGTCCTCTCTTTATCTTTTTCAATAGGTTAAAGATAGCAACCTCTATGCCTCTCTTCTATCGGTCGAGGTATAACCGTTTACAATCACGTCTTCTATCGGTCCGTGATAAACCTCTCGTACTTGTCTTTGTGTGGGTCCAAGTTAAACCGTTTTCCTTTTCTATCGGACAAGGAATCAACCGCTCTAGCTTTCTATGGGTACTAGATAAACCTCACTTAGATAGCAATTGCGATTCTAACAATGTTGTCCAATCGTATCTTTTCTTTTACCACTCGTGTATGTTTTCGTGAACTCTCACTCAAACACTTACAATTAAGCTCAATATCAACAACAAGAATGTGTGTAATAATATCACAAGAATAGACTATTTGCTCAAGGTTGTTGTACTCAAACAATACCATAGGAATGGTATTTATAAGCTCCATCATCAAACTAGCCGTTAGCTGCCAGACTGCTCATTACGTACGTTATCAGCTCCTTATTACGTACGTAATCTTCGTTACGTACGTTAACCATGAATGGTTACGTGCGTTAGCCTCTTCCAGTTTCAGTCCAGGGAGTTTCGTCATTTTGATTACGTACGTTAACAATTTCTGCATTACGTACGTTAGGCCTTATGTCACTGCTGACGTCATATGTGTGTTGCATGCTTTTCTGACTTTGACTCCTCCAACGTTCACTTGGTTTGAACTACATTACGTACGTTATATTACTTCCATTACGTACGTAAGTCTGCTTCATTTACGTCGTTAATCATCTTTGAGCTACGTACGTTAAGCTTGTGCAGAACACTATTTTCCAGCTTCGTTTTCTTCGATTCTTGGCTTCGCCTCATCGTTGTTTTGTTTTGTTTGTCAACATTAATCATCAAAACACTTTTAATTTATGTATGGAACAAAATGTTCCAACAATATTAAAGGAGGCACATAATACCCCGTATACAGCACATCCTGGGAGTACAAAGATGTATCAAGATCTTAAGGGGATATTTTGGTGGGATGGTTTGAAAAGAGATGTGGCCGACTTTGTCAGAAAGTGTATAGTTTGTCAACAAGTGAAGGCAGAACACCAACGCCCCTTTGGATTACTTAAATCACTTCATATTCCAGAATGGAAATGGGAACACATTACGATGGACTTTGTGGTAGGTTTGCCTCGAACGCAAAGAGGAAACCACGCTATTTGGGTTGTTGTCGACCGACTCACAAAGTCAGCTCACTTTATCCTAGTTAAGTAAATTATAAGTTGTATGGAGTGCCAGTCTCTATAGTATCCGACAGGGATACTCGTTTCACATCGCGTTTTTGGGAGAGTTTGCAAGAAGCCTTGGGAATGCGGTTGAATTTTAGTACGACCTATCATCCTCAGACTGATGGTCAGTCCGAGAAGATCATCCAGATCCTTGAGGATATGTTGCGAGCATGTGTGCTAGATATGGGAAATAATTGGGAACGACTGTTGCCTTTGGTGGAATTGCTTACAACAATAGTTATCAGTCGACAATCGGTATGGCACCGTATGAATCCTTATACGGTAGGAAGTGTCGATCACCACTGTATTGGGATGAGGTAGGTGAAAGGAGAATTTTGGGTCCCGAGATGATCGAACAGACAGTTGGTATGGTGGATAAGATTCGGGAGAGGATCAAGATAGACAGGATCGTCAGAAGTCTTACGCCGACAAGCGTAGGAAGGATCTCGAATTCTGTGTTGGCAACAAGGTATTCCTGAAGGTATCTCCTACCAAGGGAATTGTTCGTTTTGGTCCAAAGAGCAAGTTGAAGCCAAGATACATTGGACCGTTCGAAATTCTCGAACGAATTGGAGAATTAGCTTACCGCTTGACTTTACCCCCAAGACTTTCGGTTGTACACAACGTCTTCCATGTATCATTATTGAGGAAGTATGTGCACGATCCCAGCCACATCATCAACTATACTGCCGTGGAGATGAACAAAGATCTTACCTACGAAGAACAACCAGAACTGATTCTCGACCGATCAGTCCGACAATCGAGAAACAAAGAGAAGGTGTTTGTCAAGATACAATGGCGTAACCACAGTAAAGATGAAACCACTTGGGAGCGCGAGGAAGAACTTCAAGCTCGTTATCCGAATTTCTTCAATCGAGGTATGTCATTTATTTTCGAGGACGGAAATTTTTCTAAGAGGGGTAAGATGTAATACCCGCTATTTTTATAATACAATATTATTAATTATAATAATATTATAATGCATTTCATGTTATTTAATTCCATTTAAAAAATCATGAACGTTTATTTCGACATATCACACGTCCTAACCCAAACCATTTTGTCAGATATATATATTTAAGTGGTCATTATTTATTTTATAATAGTATTATTAATTATTCGAGTATAATACTAATACTATTATTATTACTATTATTATTATTATTAATATTATTAACACCGTTTTTATTAAGTATTAATATTATTATCATTTTTATTATTTTCAGATTTTTATTTCCAGTTAATTGTTATTCCACATTTACTATTACCAGTATTACTATCACACTATTTATATTTTAAGCATGTGGGTTAATTTAACCAAATTATGATTAAATTTGATTAATTACACTAATCATAATTAAGAACTCCTCTGGATCAATCGCTCACTTCTCTCACCTTATCAAACTCCTCAATGTTTATCTAATACACAATCCTAATACAATTTAAACACTTAAAAATTTAACCTATAAATACAAAATTCCGCAATGCAGAAATTCTTTACACCAATCTGTCCATCGATAAAAAAAAAAAGAGAAAAAAATATACAATACAATACAAAAAAAGAGAAGAAGACACCATCTTCATCTTCATCGACTCGGTAGTCTCGAGAATCCCAGAAACACCACCTACAGTTTCTCACCTTCTCTCTTCACTAACAGGTAAAATCATATCCTAGTTTTCTTCTCCTAGTCTGCAAATTTCAATTTTTGAATACGAACCTATTTCTTGAACATAAACAATTAACCAACATTTATCCAGATTCTGATTAGGCTTTTATGAACCAAATCCCCTTTTCGATTGTTCTGCAAGTTATAGGCTAGAACTTCGTCATCAAATCGCAAACCAAACCCAGAAATTAAACCAGAAACGTCACGGCCAAAACCCTTCCTGACCGAGTTGTCCGCCAGGAACCGCCGCCGCTGCACCCACCAGCATCATCTTTCGGCTGGACGAACCACAAATCCTTGAACCCCTTTCAAACCAAAAAAAAAAAATCAACAAAAACATTATCAACCTAAATCGGCCCTCAACCCAGAAAATCAAATTTAATACTTTTCAATTTTCGAGCCGAAAAGTCACGAAATCGGGCCAAGCCCGAAAATCAACTGAAATCCGATAACTCTTCCAACCGAATCAAACCCAGACCCGACATACCTTTCATCTGAATTCGCCCGATTTTGCCCATCGGATGAAACCTAGTTCGTCGAACCAGATTCGAAACCTTACTTCGTCAACATGACTTCAAAACCCGTGGCTCGGATCTCACTTGCTCCATCAGTCGGAGCCTTCACCTTGGTTTCACCAGAATCACCGCTGCCGCAATTTTATATGCTGGACCACCGTTGTTCGTTCGCTTCATGTGTGTGTGTGTTCGGCCAAGATTGAGAGTGAGAGGGAAGAGGGGACCGAGAGGGTGGGGCAGTAGTGAGAAGTGGAGTAAATGTCGGCTGAAGGTGAGATAAGGGTTTATATACTCGGGATTTTCGTAGGTTATTCAATTTAGTCCTCACAGTTCTCAGTGACATTTATTTTAACCCCAGACGCTTTAATTATTTCGATTTTAACCCAGTCGAACACTTTTCAATTTTTCTGATCGGCGATCAACTTTAAAAAAAAACTTCCAGGTCGTATTTTAAAGACATTAAAATATTGACTTTCAATTAATATTAATAATTAATCTGAATTTATGCATAAATATTTTAATTTCAGTCATTAATAATATTAACTCTTCGATTAATATTAATAAGCAATTGTAAGTTATTTTCAGTGATTATATAATGATATTCGTATCTTTTCATTTATTACATAGATAGTAAATTGTAAGGATTTTAATTATTATCGTTACTATATGTAGACTTTATCAAGGATTTACGGACTTAGGACTGTGAGTCGAGCATCTTCATTTCAAGTCAGACATCATCATCATTTATTCAGGTGGGAATTTTTACTATCAATTTAATTGCTTTAATTGGACTGCATATGTGATATTCAATTCATGTTTATAAATTATGATACACATTGTAAATCAGGCTCACCTGTATTCGTGTAAGAGGTTATCTTAAGATTCATGTTGTGTGGGGACACCTGCACAACCCAATATTCACATACGTGCTCGATTCATGTTATATGTGGTATTGTGTGTATGTTTCATGTTGTTGCGGGACACCTGCGCAACCTCAATATTCGTGTTATGCGTGTTCGATTCACGCTGTACGTAATATTGTGAGTATGCATTCATGTTGAGGAAAGATATGATAGTTTATTCATGTTATGTTTTCCATGAGATTGTATATTACTGTGATTAGTGTGATTTTCACGAGCTGAAGGAAGCTCACCCCCACCTTTATTGATCCCGCAGGTTGAACCGAGCTGGAAGGACGAAGGAGCAAGCCTAGAGGGCATATGAAAGAAGAATTATTACTTGATGTTTTCTTTTTGTCAAACTGTTTTGAAACTTATTTGGGGAAACTTAGATTTGAAATTTATAAATTATGATTTATTCTTCCGCCGCAAAATTTTTACCTTGTATTTAAGAAGAAATGTTACCTTATTTAAAGGTATTTATTTTTATGTCAGTGTAGCGACTCGACTTTGTAGGCGAGAATTTTTATATTCTCCAGAAAAATTATTTCTCAAAATTTACCTTTATTTTATTTTCCCCAATATTTACCCTAGAAAGTCGGGGCGTTACAAGTTTGGTCCGATCTATGTGCGGCTGCCTGTGGGCAATAAACTCCGGCAGGCTGGAGATGAGGGCAGTGGCCGGCGGCGGCGATTTGGAGGAAGAAGATGACTGGCGGCTAGGGTTTTTGCAGAAATTCAGTTTTCCTTTTTTTCGGGATTTTCAAAAAAAACGGGAGAGGAAAAAAATTTCTTGCTCAGTTGGGGACTACGTGCTGATAACGTGTTTCAGGAGAAAGTAAAAGACTGTAAATACGAGTCAATCAATTGTATTCATAACACTGATAGAGGGGCCTTTATATAGGCATTACAATGAGAGTCCTTCCATACATAGGATTCCTAGATAAGGTAAGACATCTAATAGGATCCTACTACCTTTAGAAGGATCTAGAACCTTCCATCTATGTATCTACAACCAGTATTAGGTAAAACACATCACGGAAATAATAATTCCCGAAACATTTATTACCCAATTTTTCTATATCGAATGTAGCACGAGTTTCATGCGGTATTACTAAATTAATTATATACAATGTATTATTTTTTGTATAGTTATCAATTACTATATTTTGTAAAATATATTTGAGAATACTCTAAATAAATTAGGTGTGAAGTTTGTTTATAAATTTATACCAATTTAAAGTATAATTAGCATGGTAAAAAATGATAGAGGCTTGGTAATTCATAGTGATAATTCAAGAGTCACTCCGCTGAAACCTATTATTCAGAGAACTTCATTGTCTAATATTACAAATGATGAAGATTTATCTACATACTTATTTTTATGATATGAAATAGTTTTCTTAAAACTCTTGAAATGCATTCTTAATTTAAATATTTTTATTTACTTATTATATCAATACTATTTTAAAGTTACCATCAATATATATAATTTTTATTTTTTTATAAAATATTTTGAATTGATCCAACATGCTATTACTTTGAGCAATTATTCCAATAGATTTAAAATAAGAATTTATATAACTATTTACATGTTACTTTGTTGATTCAAAATATTTTTATATAATAAATACCCATTCAATTTGTATTGATATTACTTATTTATGATCCAAAATATCCAAACACAAGTTGTTGCGAGGCTAAACATAAACTATTGCGAGGCTATGAAGGTCGAATAGGAAGAGAATATTTAGAAAAAGACCTTATGCGTGAAAATGGTGAACTATAATTATTAAATTTTTTTTAATCATATATGTAACTTATTATATATTTTCTATCCGGCCTTAGGCGACTGATGTCATGTCTAGGCATGGCATTTTGACCCGACCCGGTGGGGAACTCGATCGACCCATCCCGACTGGGGCCGGGGATTCCCCGCCAAACCGAGTACCGGGGCGGGGGTCGGGTATACCCGCTTACATGAAACCGGGGCCAAGGCTGGGATGGCTATCCCCCGACCAGCCTCGGACCTGGTATAATAATTAAAAATTTAATTTTTTATATATTTATTAAATATTTAATTTGAAAAGAAGTTGAAAGTCTTTAATGTTTTACATAGTGATACGGGATACCCTATTCTTTCATTCTGTCTAATTCAGAGTTGAAACCCTACTCCTACTCTCGCCTCCCAACTCCCAAATCTCCGTCGACCGCCGCTCCCTTCTCTCCTCCAGCCGCCGACCGTCGCTCCCCTCTCTCCTCCGACCGCCGCCTCCCTCTCTCCTCCTGCCGCCGATCGCCGCTCCCCTCTCGCCTCCCAAATGATAATAAAATATAACAATCCACAAATTAACAAAACTAAAGTGCCAGAACAATAAGAACAACCATAAAAGTATTACGAAAAAAAAAAAACAAAGGAGACCTAATATAGAGGCACTGAGGTGCACCGAGGCGCGTGACTGAGGTCGCCCAAATTAGAGCTTAAAAGGCAATGTGTCCTTTTATCTACGCTCCTTGCGTCTGAAGCACGCCTTTAACAACTGTCTCGTGACTTAAGAATCTAGAACAGTTTTCAGTGGTAAACCCGAGAAGACAGTTTGAGCAAAAGGCAAAATGAAATGTCGTACCAGATTCATCGAACCAATTCATAGAAATAATAAATTAATAAATAAAAAAAAATATCTACATGAATGACGGTATTAGTAAATGACCGTTTACAAAAAAAAAATAACATAATGAATCAAGGATACAGGGTCATGGTAACAAGTACTAACGCACATTCTAAAATACTCAATTAAATTAATAAATGTGACTCAAGTATATGGAGTCAAAGACAACTACAGAGGTATAGATTATTCCTGTAAACGATTCGAGCTTTTTTCGAGCAGTTCGAGCTCGAACTCGAATCCGAGCATGTATTAGAGATCGATATATTAATTGAGACGAGTTTGAATATATAAATATATATTTATATATATATATATACACACACACACTCGGCTCGAAAGCTCGACGAGCTGCTCGATATTTATTAATATATATCCAAACCCTAATTCGAGCTTGGTAATTTTCGAGCTCACGAGCCGAGTAGTAATTTTCGAGCTCACGACCCGAGCTCGAATAGGAAAAATTTTAAAAATTTGAAGCTCGCGAATCGAGCTCGAATAGGAAAAATTTTATGCCGATCTCGAGTTTGAGCTAGTGTGTTTTAATACTTAACGAGCCGAGCTTTGTGAAAGCTCGACTCGTTTACAGGCCTAGTATAGATGGCACCAGACCTTCCTGTGGCCTGCTTCCCGACATCAATCAAACACACACACACACACATATTTATTTAATTTGACATTAATATAAAAATAGCACTTAATGACATTTTCAAGCCCTCTGTTTAGACCAGTTCATTAAAATGTGAAATGCCATTTTAATGTCTGAGCTAAGGCTCCATGCCTAAAAAGGTTTTTGTAAGTCTTTCCATCTACATTAATTTCTTTGCTCCCTGTTCAAACACTGGCAAGAGTATGATCTAGTTAGGAGATGGAAGCAAAACCTGGATCATTTCCAGCAGTCGAAGCTAAGCTTATGTCCCGCATCACAAAGAAGCTAAGTTTACAAGTGAAACCATCCTCCAGCTTAGTGAAATATCTACATAATCCAACTCAATCGAGAGTACAACAGCTGAATGGCTTTGCCATATAGAAATATATATACGTACACAACAACCAATCATTTCCACCTCATTTTTGCATGATTAACAGAAAAGTTATTTGGATCATTGGTTTTTGTTTAAAGTATTTGGAGCCCATTTCGAAAGTATTTTAAGAACACTAGAATGGTGTTCTTTAATGTCGAGTGAATCAAGCAGCAAGGCCAAGGTAGATAAATCTGGGAAGAATCCTTTAGCATCCATTTCCTCAAGAAACTTTGAGGCACCTTCAAATTTGTGCTTCCTCAGATTTCCTCGAACAATTACATTATAGGTGATTTCATTCGGCGACAAACTTGACTCATCCATCCTTAATATAAGATTTTGAGCTTCCTCCAGTAACCCATTTTGACAACATCCTTTAATCAAGATAGTGTAGGTAACCACATTAGGTTCCAATCCTTTAGAACCAAGATCCCTAAAAATAGCTCGAGCTGCATCAAGCTTTTTAGCTTCACACAGACCATCCATCACGATACTGTAGTAAGAAATATGAAGGTGTTCTCCTTTGCGCTCTATTCCTTCCAACAACAACAATGCTCGTTCAACTTGGCCGTTCTTACACAATCCATCCAACATGTTACAGTAGGTATAGAAGTCTGGTTTCAGGCCGAAAGCTTGCAACCGATCAAAAAGCTTTAGTGCAGAAGAACATCGGCCGGCACAAAACAGTCCCTCCAATAGAGTGTTATATATAACGATATTAGGCTTCAACCCTTTCGAGGGAATTTCACGGAAAAGATGAATGGCATCATCTATCTTTTCGCTTTGCAATATCCATGGATCAAGATACTAAAACTCGTAATATCAGGAGCAACATTCATGCTAGCCATAGAATCAAAGACATTCCTTGCTTTATCCATGTGTCCTTGAAGACAATAACCATCCATCAATGAGTTGTATGAAACTACATTAGGAATCACGTTTTGATGCCTCATGATGCTGAGTACATCTTCTGCTTTACCCAATAATCCTTCCTTACATAGACCATCAATCAATGTATTGAATGTAAACACATTTGGATATATTTTGTAGCTTATCATCTCCTTCGTTAACATTTTCACTTCCTTCCAACGACTCAAATTACACAGACCACAAATCAAAGCACTGTAAGTGACGACATCAGGCGTGATGCCTTTCTCAGACATTTCATCGAAAAGCTTAAAGGCAGAGTCGATCATTACGTCCTTGCATAAGCCGTCGATTATCATACTATATACATGGGTATCTGGCTTACAACTCCCTTTTTCCATTACCCTGAGCAGCTCAATGGCCATTGCAGTGTTACCCGCCTTGCAAAGTCCATCAATCACAGTCCCGTAAGTGACTACACTTAGCTCACAAAGTTCTTCTCTTACCATCTTCCTCAACAGTTCTTGTGCCTCGTTAATCCTGTTTCCTCTAAACAAACCCTTCAATAAGGTGTTGAAGGTAAATACATCAGGAATAAAACCGCGCTTCAGGAACCAACCCAGGATAGAAAACCCAAAATCGACCCGATCAGAAAGGCAGTAGCTGTTAATGGCGATATTCATAGTATAATCATTAACTGAAACCCCCAGATTGCATATATCCTTGAAAAGGTATATGGCAGCAGCATACTCTTTCAAATTGACCAAACGCGAAAGCAATTTAGTAAAGTGCACCACGCTAGGCAGAGGCCTCGTTCTGGACAACTTCTCGTACAAGCAGAGCGCATCATCCAACCCATTAATATTTCCCAACCCAAGATTCATTTTCTCACCATTGGCAACAGATTTTGTACCCAAACAACGAAATACAGAAAGAGAAAGAAAGTGACTGTTGGGCAAGAAAAGGGATTTATCCGATTCATACCTAATTCGAGAAGAAGGTAGAAATTGCCGTAGAAAAAAGCCCTTTATCCTCATTCTCTACTTTCGGAATAACTCAGTTCGCAGAAGAAGAATGGGTTTGGGACTTGCGTTCAGGGGTTGTTTATGGAATTTTATTTACGATTCTGCTTTAAATAAGAGGAGATGTTAACATGTATTTTCAATTCTTTTCTTTTTTTCAACTTAATCTTAATTAAATAATTTATAATTATATAAAATTTCGATTCATATATTAAATTTATTAATATTCTTAAAAAATAATCAATTAAGTTAACATTTATCTTCTATATTAATAATCAATAATTTTTTAGATGCGTAAATATCAAAATCAAAATATTTATTTTCAAGAAAACAAATTAATTAGTCCTTAAATTTATCTAAAATTATGTTTATGGAAATTTATTTACTCCATTCGTCCCAAGATAAGTTGCTCACTTTTCTTTCATCGACGTCCCACAATAAGTTGTTCATACCCAAAATGGCAAATATTTTATATCAATTTATTATATTTTATCAATTACTTTATTCCACTCTATCTATTATTCTTTCTTTCTCAATCACATCAGTGTATATTATGTGAAAAATGTCCAACTCAGTCCTTGCCCACTAAAAGAACCACATTCTATTTTTATAACTAACTACATATTTTTTCTTTTTTCTAGCTCATTACTACAAATTGGTTTTTTCTCATTTGTTTATGGCTAATTTAACCTCATATGTTACAAATCAACACATATTTTCATCATATTTCCTCCAACAATCATCCTCAATTTTTGTTATTCAAATTTTCTCCACCGTCTTCTACCGAAACTTAGAGATATCAGATTGAACTTTCAACTTGACGATTTGACAACAAATTACATATTTCGTCTTAATTGTTTTTGAAGCATGTGACGAATTAAATTGTTTCCCGTGGAGAATGTCGTGTATTCCCATATTTCGTCTTAATTGTTTTTTTTTTGAAGCAACCAGGGGGCTTAGCCCACTGGCCACCGGGGTTTTCCCTTAGTGGAAGACCCGGATTCGATTCCCTTTGTGAATGAATTTGGTGATAAAAAACTTGGAGTGTTTGGTGAACTAACTACTAACAACTAACATTTTTCGCTCAAAAAAAATATTTTTGAAGCATGTGACGAATTAAATTATTTCCCGTGGAGAATGTCGTGTATTCATATTTGGTCTCTATTCCTATTTCAATGTTACTTTTTTCCTTTTTTCATTTATTTTCTTATTTTCCGGTGGGTTGTTGGACCAAAAAAAATAAAGAATATAGATTTCAAATTTGGTTCTCCAAAAAAATTATAATTTTTGGATTTTTTCCTGAAATTTTAATCTCTTTTTATTTTTTTTTAGAAAGTATGTGATTTTTTTCTAAAATATTTTTCGAACAGATCTGGAATATATTTTATTGTTTCTTAAAAGAGTTCGGATTTTATGGTTTTTACGACTTTCATACGATAAGAACTAAATTTTTCTTTTCTTTTTTTCTTTTTTTTTTGAAAATATTTGATTTTTCCTAATAGATCTGCAGAGAGATTATGTTGACTAAAAATGAACAAATTATGTAGGACGAGAATACGGTGGGAATACATGTTGGGATTCTCTCTCCAAAAATGATGTCGTTGCCTTCTTCTTTTCTATGAAGCTGATGTGGTGGGTGTATAAATATTGAAAGAGTGAGTAATAAGAGTAGTTTTGTAAGATAACATTATTACTTGCTTAAGTATATTATTACCTATAGAGATGGAACGATGACAGTATGTTGTGGGAATTTTTCAGCAATGATTTTGGGGTGAAAAATTAAGACAAAATTTTGATGGTTGTATTTCTAGCTTTGCTAGATTCTTTAGCTCGAGGATGGTTTGTGGGTGCTTGTAACTTGGTTGATTGTTTTTTAAATTTCTCTTTGAACTAGTGGTTTGAGTTTCACAAGTTTAATTGGATTGATATGTGATTATGGTTTGTACATTTCACTATGATTATCACGATAAGTAATATTATTATCGATGCAAGTAATGTTATTATCGGCATAGGTAATGTTATTATCTGAATAACTAAGTTTTCGAAATATTATTATGGAGTTGTGGTAGAGATTATTACTTGGATCGTAATTCTAGAATGAAAAAGTGAGTAGGAAATGACTAAGTAAAAGTTGAATATTAGTATCGATTACTTGGGTAATTTAGAGAGAGAAACGGGGTAGAGAGAGGAGGGGGTAAAAAGTTGAATGTTTGCATTGATTACTTAAATTGGTAATTTGGGAGAAAAAGAGTGAAAGTGTAGAGCGATGGGGGAATAAATAGTTGGATGTTTTTATCGATTATTCGGGATGATGATTCTAGAGTGAGAAAGTGAGTAGAGAGATGGGGGAGTAAAATACCATTGATATCGATTCCTTGGTGTCGCAATTCCATAGAGAGTGTATTGCGATAAGAGAGTAAAAATTGAATATTGGTACCGATTACTTCGGGTGGTAATTCCAGATAAATAAAGTGAGTAGAGAGTGGAAGTAAAAAGTTAAATATTGGTACTCATTAATAGGGGTGGTAATTCTAGAGAGAAAATGCATGTGTAGAAAGGTGTGAGAGTGCAAAGTCAAATATTGGTATTGTTACTTGGGTGGTAAACCCAGAGTGAGAAAGTAGGTAGATAGATCAAGGAGTAAAAAGTTGAATATCGATATAGGTTGCTTGATGTGATAATTTTAAAAAGAGAAAGTGGGTAGAGAGCGGGGAAGTAAAAATTGAATACCGATTAGTGAGAGAATAGAGAGACAAAATATTGAATGTTGATACATATTACTCAAAATATTGAATGTTGATACATATTACTTGGGATGGTAATTCTAGAGAGATAAAGTGGATAGAGAGACGAGGGAGTAAAAATTTGAATATTGATACTGATTACTTAAGTTGGTAATTCTAGAGTAAGAAAGTGAGTAGAGAGATAGGGAGTAAAAAATTTAATGTTACTTGGGGTGATAATTGTTAAATGGTATTTTATTTTTAGTAGGTAAAATATGAGCTAACGGTAAAAAAAAGAGGTTAACTTAGTTAGTTGTCAATTTTCAGTATAAGTTGTAGTCATCGATTAATCTCCCATTATTTTATTATATTTCATAAACAAATCAACCAAAAGTTACGGACAACTTATCTTGGGATGAAGGGAGTACAATATTATTTTAACTTGGTGTAAAATAAATAACTTGAAATAGAATTCAAAATTCTAAAGCCCGCGTTAACAAGTATTATTAATTCTTTTCTTCTTAAATCATGAACTCGGTTTTTGTATCTATTTTTGCAGTTATAATATATATTTCTTATCTATGGTAATTTTTTTATATTTTTTTTAAATTTTTAATTTTATTTTAAAATTTTATTTTCTATAATTTTACAATTTTATTTTATAATTTTACAATTTTTAATTTTTTTAATTTTTACACTTTTATAATTATTTTTTACTTTTTAAAATATTAAAAATTTTAAAATTATAAAATAAATTAGACCACATTTATAATATTTATAATTTGTTATAATTTTTTATTTTTATAATTTTATTTTACAGTTTTATTTTATAATTTTAATTTTAAATAATTATAAAATTATAATATTTTAATTGACCACATTTAAATTTTTTATAATTTTTATCATTTTTTTAATTGTATTAGTTTATTTTACAATTGTATTTTCTAGTTTTAATTTTTAAATTTTATTTTACAATTTTTATTTTTATTTTTTGAAGTGATAAACGATGTTTTGGAGCTGATGTGGCAAATTTTATTTTGTTAAAATGATGTACTCAAGCCACGTCAAATTTCCGGTGCGCCACATAGGCAAATTGGCCGGATTCCGGTCATTAGGATACGGGCATTAAAATTTTGAATACGTTATATGGCAATTTGCAATTATTCTTAGGTTAGGACATAGACGTAAAAAGGTCCATACGTTAGGACAATAAACGTAGTTTTCCCTTTTATTTACGATTCTGCTTTAAATAAGAGGAGATGTTAACAAGTATTTTCAATCCTTTTCTTTTTTTCAACTTAATCTTAATTAAATAATTTATAATTATATAAAATTTCGATTCATATATTAAATTTAGTAATATTCTTAAAAAACAATCAATTAAGTTAACATTCATCTTCTATATTAATAATCAATAATTTTTTAGATGCGTATATATCAAAATCAAAATATTTATTTTCAAGAAAACAAATTAGTTAGTCCTTAAATCTATCTAAAATTATGTTTATGGAAATTTATTTACTCCATTTATCCCAAGATAAGTTGCTCACTTTCTTTCATGGGCGTCCCACAATAAGTTGTTCATACCCAAAATGGCAAATATTTTATATTAATTTATTATATTTCATCAATTACTTTATTCCACTCTATTTATTATTCTCAATCACATCATTGTATAATATGTGAAAAATGTCAAACTAAATCCTTGCCCACTAAAAGAACCACATTCTATTTTTTATCACTAACTACATATTTTTCCTTTTTTTCTAGCTCATTACTACATATCGGTTTTTTCTCATTTGTTTATGGCTAATTTAACCTCACATATTACAAATCAACACATATTTTCATCATATTTCCTCCAACAATCATCCTCAATTTTTGTTATTCAACTTTTCTCCACCGTCTTCTACTGATATCAGATTGCACTTTCAACTTGACGGTTTGACAACAAATTACATATTCCGTCTTAATTGTTTTTGAAGCATGTGACGAAATAAATTGTTTCCCGTGGAGAATCTCGTGTATTCCCATATTTCGTCTTAATTGTTTTTTTTTTTTGAAGCAACCAGGGGGCTTAGCCTACTGGCCACCGGAGTTTTCCCTTAGTGGAAGACCCGGATTCGATTCCATTTGGAAATGAATTTGGTGATAAAAAAACTTGGAGTGCTTGGTGAACTAACTACTAACAACTAACATTTTTCGCTCAAAAAAATATTTTTGAAGCATGTGACGAATTAATTTATTTCCCGTGGAGAATGTCGTGTATTAATATTTGGTCTCTATTCCTATTTCAATGTTACTTTTTTCCTTTTTTTCATTTTTTTTTTCGGTTGGTTGTTGGACCAAAAAAATAAAGAATATAGATTTAAAATCTGGTTCTCCAAAAATATTATAATTTTTGGATTTTTTCCTGAAATTTTGATCTCTTTTTAATTTTTTTAGGAAGTATGTGATTTTTTTCTAAAATATTTTTCGAAGAGATCTGGAATATATTTTATTGTTTATTAAAAGAGTTCGGATCTTATGGTTTTTACGACTTTCATACAGATCTGAACTAAATTTTTTTTTGAAAGTATTTGATTTTTCCTAATAGATCTGCAGAGAGATTATGTTGACTAAAAATGAACAAATTATGTAGGACGAGAATACGGTGGGAATACATGTTGGGATTCTCTCTCCAAAAATGATGTCGTTGCCTTCTTGTTTTCTATGAAGCTGATGTGGTGGGTGTATAAATATTGAAAGAGTGAGTAATAAGAGTAGTTTTGTAAGATAACATTATTACTTGCTTAAGTATATTATTACCTATAGAGATAGAACGATGACAGTATGTTGTGGGAATTTTTCAGCAATGATTTTAGGGTGATGAATTAAGACAAAATTTTGATGGTTGTATTTCTAGCTTTGCTAGATTCTTTAGCTTGAGAATGGTTTGTGGGTGCTTGTAACTTGGTTGATTGTTTTTTAAATTTCTGTTTGAACTAGTGGTTTAAGTTTCACAAATTTAATTGGATTGATATGTGATTATGGTTTGTACATTTCACTATGATTATCACGATAAGTAATATTATTATCGATGCAAGTAATGTTATTATCTGCATAGGTAATGTTATTATCTGAATAACTAAGTTTTCGAAATATTATTATGGAGTTGTGGTAGAGATTATTACTTAGATGGTAATTCTAGAATGAAAAAGTGAGTAGGGAATGACTAAGTAAAAGTTGAATATTAGTATCGATTACTTGGGTAATTTAGAGAGAGAAACGGGGTAGAGAGAGGAAGGGGTAAAAAGTTGAATATTTGCACTGATTACTTAAATTGGTAATTTCGGAGAAAAAGAGTAAAAGGGTAGAGCGATGGGGGAATAAAAAGTTTGATGTTTTTATCGATTATTCGGGATGATGATTCTAGAGTGAGAAAGTGAGTAGAGAGATGGTGGAGTAAAGTACCATTGATATCGATTCCTTAGTTTCGCAATTACAGAGAGAGAAAGTGTATTGCGATAAGAGAGTAAAAATTGAATATTGGTACCGATTACTTCGGGTGGTAATTCCAGATAAATAAAGTGAGTAGAGAGTGGAAGTAAAAAGTTAAATATTGGTACTCATTAGTAGTGGTGTTAATTCTAGAGAGAGAAAAAGCATGTGTAGAAAGGTGTGAGAGTGCAAAGTCAAATATTGGTATTGTTACTTGAGTGGTAAACCTAGAGTGAGAAAGTAGGTAGATAGATCAAGGAGTAAAAAGTTGAATATCGATACAGGTTGCTTGAGGTGGTAATTTAAAAAGAGAAAGTGGGTAGAGAGCGGGGAAGTAAAAATTGAATACCGATTAGTGAGAGAATAGAGAGACAAAATATTGAATGTTGATACATATTACTCAAAATATTGAATGTTGATACATATTACTTGGGATGATAATTTTAGAGAGAGAAAGTGGATAGAGAGACGAGGGAGTAAAAATTTGAATATTGATACTGATTACTTGAGTTGGTAATTCTAGAGTGAGAAAGTGAGTAGAGAGATAGGGAGTAAAAAATTTAATGTTACTTGGGGTGATAATTGTTAAATGGTATTTTATTTTTAGTAGGTAAAATATGAGCTAACGGTAAAAAAAAAAGAGGTTAACTTAGATAGTTGTCAATTTTCAGTATAAGTTGTAGTCATCGATTAATTGCCTATTATTTTATCATATTTCTTAAACAATTCAACCAAAAGCTACGGGCAACTTATCTTGGGATGGAGAGAGTACAATACTATTTTAATTTGGTGTAAAATAAATAACTTGAAATAAAATTCAAAATTCTAAAGCCCGCGTTAACAAGTATTTTTAATTCTTTTCTTCTTAAATCATGAACTCGGTTTTTGTATCTATTTTTGTAGTTATAATATATATTTCTTATCTATGGGAATTTAAGAATTTCTAAACAATTGATTTATAATATTCTAAAAAATATACTACTTTTAATTTGATTTTAAATAGAAATAACAAAAAAATATAATTGAAATAAAAAAGCTTTTGGTTTTACAATTCTACAAAACATAGTTTATTACTCATTTTTCTATGTCATCATAAATTTTCTTTTCTTTTTTATTTATTTATTGGCCCTATAATCAAATAATTCATATCATCGTGCTTTTTTAATTTATTTTTATTTGTTGTCTTCTCAATCTTAATTAAATATTCCACATCATCATTTGTTCTTTTTTTTTTGATCCTATTTAATCTACATCATCATGCCTCTTTAAATTATTTTTATTTTCTACATCTATATTATAATAAAAAAGTTATAAATTTTTCACTTGCACCAAGTGTATTCTCAACTTAGTAGTTGTAATATGTATTTCTTATCTAAGAGAATTTTCGAATTCCTAAAGAATCAATTTCTAGAATTCTCACAACTATACTACTTTTAACTTGATTAATAAAGAAACAACAAGGGATATAATTGAAATTTCACCGTGAGGAAAGTGGTGAAGTTTACCAAGTAAATTTTTCTTATTTTACAATTTTACAAAAAGTAGTTTATTGTTTCAGGAGAAAATAAAAGACTGTAAATAAGAGTCAATCAATTGTATTGATAACACTGATAGATGGGCCTTTATATAGGCATTACAATGAGAGTCCTTCCATATATAGGATTCCTAGATAAGATAAGACATCTAATATGATCCTACTACCTCTAGAAGAATCTAGAACCTTCCATCTATGTATCTACAACCAGTATTATGTAAGACACATCACGGAATAATAATTCCCGGAACACTCCCCCTGTGTCGAGCACTAATACAACAATGGTGCAGAAGATGTTGCCTTCGTAAAAACCTATTCCAAGTCAAAACAAAATCCCATGGGAAAAAATAAAGGCTTGATGAGGAAAAGATTGCAACGTACCAAAATAACATGTCATGTATACTCCCCCTGATTTATACACAACGACTCCCCCTGATGAGTACCTCAAATCATAGGAGTCAGATGCCAAGTTGCCCTCACAACTATGCCAAGGAAAAACCCAGTGGGAAAAATACCTCTTGGTCTAACTTGAACAGAAGTACAACGCATCATTGTATGGATGTTCTTACAGGTCGCCTCGTTAAAAACCTTACCAAGTGAAAACCCAATGGGAAAAAACAAACCTTGGTCTAAGGTGTAATACCCGAGATTTCTGATATGTATTTGGAACTTGTGATATTGTAATTGTTGCACTTTAATCCGAGTATTATTCTCCGTATTTCATAGTCCGGTGTTGTTGAGCGTATGATTTCATAAATGTGATGTAAATTGTGATTCTGCGCATGTAGCGCACGCTATCGACTATGTGTAGCGTACGCTAAGTTGGATCCATAGCGCACGCTGTGCATGACCTTAGCGCGCGCTATACGTAGTCAGCATGATTAAGACAGGGTGGTAGGTGAGATCAGCTGAGGATTTCGGTCGGATTGTGTCGGGATGAACCTGGACGGCTTTTGGGAAAAAGCCAAGTCAACGCCTTAGCGCACGCTACTGATACGAAATAGCGTACGCTAAGTGCTGAGTACAGTGAAGTCAGTAAGACGTTAGCGCACGCTACGAGTATGGACTAGCGCACGCTAATAACCATTTTCTATAAATAGGACAGCATCCTTTTCGTATTTTCAGTCTTTTGTCTCCCCCATCCGAATCCTTACACTTAGAGTATTACTCTCTACATCCTAAACACTTCATATCAGCATCCTGGCTCGTGTTGAAGATTGTAGATCATTGAGGATTGGTGTTCAAGCCTTCGACGTTGGATTGCTTCGATTTCCTCCTTGTTCTTCACTACTTTGAGGTAGGTGATTCTTCACCAATATTAAGTACTAGTATGAAGGACCTTTTGATCATGATTATCTAGTCAGTTAAATTCGTTAGTAGTCGAACATCATGTGTTAGGAAGATATTTTGACGTTTCGGCACTTATTCATCGTATAATCCTATGAACCTTTTTAGTGTTGGACTCCTAAACGTATTCATGTATCTTCAAAACTGTTTATGACCAGTATGGGGAGAGCATCAAGTTCTTATGTTTTGACATGATAGAATCATACGTTTGGGACATGAAATGGATTGGACTTAGGATGTTTCTTGAAGATCAAAGATGAATTATGATGTTGTGATGATTATACGTACCCTTGTATCTTGTAGTCATTTAATCCGTAGAGATCTTTCACAAACCGTATGAGCATGATATACACTGAGATGGCTTGTTTTAACACTGAGGAGTTCATGAGTTTTCTTCACCTTTAGCTCAAGTTTTACCCAGTAGTGACTGCCATGCACGATTAGCACACGCTAAGATGTATTAACGTGCGCTATCGGGAACGAGTAACGTGCGCTACGTTGGATACGTAACGTACGTTATATCATCGGCGGGGCAGATGGTACATTGAGAAGAAAACTGTCGATTACCACGGCTAGCGCACGCTAAACCTGGTCATTTGCGTACGTTAACTGTAACACCCCCAAGATATTCGAGGTGTATTACAGCGCCGTGGACCCCTACATGGGATCCACCAAGCTAACACAAGAAAAAACCTCTCGACTAACCGTCTCGGTTAGCAAGGAAACAATTGTTAACAACAAGAACATAAAACAACACGTCCGGTACAACCGGTATAATAAACATCAACCGACAAATACGGTAACTCCAACGAAGTCCAAACACAATCCGAAAGGAAAAGCCTAAGTACTCGCGAGTACAATCTATAAGTTTACAATTTGGAAAAACATCCACATCAAAAGAGACAGTAGGAAATAACAAGACTCAATTGCACATGTCAACAACCTTGGCCGACATCCTCGTACCATCCCAGCGCCCGCTCGTCTGGCTGAACATAACCTGAAATCCATAACAAGAATTTCCCCGACAACGGGTCCCCAAAGGGATTAGCAATTACGCTAGTACAAGTATTCAAGGCAAACCAATCGCTTACACATTTCATAGTACATGCACCAATATCATTTCAAAAACCAAAACTAGACATGTCCTTTTTCCGGAAAATATACAGTCCACAATTAGCCTTGAGAACAGGGCGACAGCATACATTCTCACTCGAGGCCTCGCAGGGACCCTACCGAGTTGGCTACAATTTCAGAAAAACAAAACTACGCACACGCTATGCCGTGAGAACAGGGCGGCAGCATACATTCTCACTCGAGGCCTCACAAGGACCCTAACGAGTTGGCTAGCGGTACGAAACTCGTGAAATCCAGCATGGCGATAGATTTCCTCCTTGACCCCGTCGGCCAACACAAGGTGAGCAAATTACACACAATATACATTACCATTTCACGTTAAGCATAAAGGTTTCCAAAAATACTTGCCTTGAATTATTGACGACGCAACGAACTAAAGGAAAGTCACCACGAACGCTAGGAACTAATGAAACCGAACCTAACGATTCGAAGAATACAATCACAACCATTTCTAAATGAATACGAAATTGGAATACACTGAAACCCGCCTACGATTCATGTATATTCGTATATAAACAACAACGAGGGCGGACCACAACCAAACCCTCTTGATTCCGTAAAAATCACGAAATATACCATGAATCCGTAGGGAAACTAAGAATACCAACAAGATTAATCATACTCATCATGAATTAATCGACAAAACGGAACGAATCGGACAAAAACGCGAAAATCCCCAAATCTACCCAAAAGTAGGGTTCTAAAGATCTAACCTTGATTCGCTGGATCGAAGGATGTTATAGGATGATTGATCAACGATATAACCTCAAGAACTTCATGGATTTGTTGTTCAACAACATGGTTTCGTCTCCTCCGAAACCCCACCATGACCGAAGAGAAATGAAATGAAAATGACGGAGAAAGTCGCCGTCTCATTTATATATCACGGAACTAGCGTGCGCTAGCCTTCCCGCCTAGCGTGCGCTTATCGCCAAGATCGCCGAGCACTCTCGGCCATGGCCCGCATGACCCAAGACCACCGACCACCCCGCCGACCGTGACTCGACCGCCGTCTCCCGCTAGCGTGCGCTACGGCCAAGCTCGCGCGCTAGCCGACTGGCCCAAAGAGCCACCGGATCGACAACTCATCCCGTAACGCACGCTAGTCGGCCGGCAGCGGCGCTACCCTGCCGGTTAGCGCGCGCTACGACCGACAAGAAGGCGGCGCTACCCGTCGATCCCGACCGAGTCCGTAACCTCGTAATACCGCCTGTGCCCGAGCAACAGACGTCTGGCCGACTCGACACAGGCGCTACACTGCTGAAGAAGGCAGAAGGCCCCGGCCAGAAGCGCGCTTACGCCGGTTCTGCCGTGCTGCTCGGCGGTGTCCAAGACTCGTCCGCCGGGCCCCGCAACCGTCCGGCCACCGCCACCGCCACGACCCGACGCCGATTTCCGAAAACGCACGGAATCGGACACGACGAAAGTTCATGACGACGTCAACGACTCGAGATGAAAACGTAATGCAATAATTAATCATACGCGACCAAGAAAAGGGTCAAGACGACAAATACAGATATGGATACCCGTAACTTTCAAGAAATTACAAAATGGCCCAAAACGCCCGAAATCACGATACGTGATCGAATAACCAAACCGGTTCACAACACGTCTAACAAAGTTAAACGGACTTGCGGGAAACTCAAACAAGAAGCTTCGGACGAGATTCGCAAGAATCGAACTCAAGTGCGGAAAAGTCGCTAAAAGCACGTAACTCAACAAAACAACACCGAAACGAACTCGGATGACAAAAAGTGTAGAATTAATCATTCTCGGAATGACGAAACGGTCATGAGCGAGCCGTCACAACGGACTCTACCGAAAAAGAAATTTACCAAAAATCGAAAATTGCGGATATTACATTCTACCCTCCTTAAAAGAAGTTTCGTCCCGAAACTTAAAATAAGTAGGGAGAAGCAATATCCCTTGCCAGGAAAACTCGACGAGATACACAAAACCGAAGACTCGCACCCGACGGCGAAACGCTGCAAGGAACGTAAAGAGACATACGGCGAGAAAATACGCTCTAGGGCGACTAACACAACGTCACCGGTAGAGACATAATAAAATCAACGAGTGACAAGCGTCATTAAACGGATAATACAATCAAGTCAATTATCCGAACAATCACAAAACACAACGAACGAAAATCAATATGATTGACCAACCCAATGGTTCATCAATCAAAATGCGAGCTAAACGCTGAACAAATACGGAATTCCACCGCCTAAAGATTGGAAGATCGAAAACGAGACTAATTTCCCGAACTTAAGGGAATTACGAAGGAGCCTGAACGCTCAACAATCACGAAACAAGAACAAAAACTGAACAAACAAACGATTGAGACAATAAAAATCAAACAATCATGTCCGAAACACGTAGGATATTAAAATTCAAACAACAACTCCCAGGATGACCTGGTGAAAACAGCAAGACGTGCATTCCCACAATATCCACAGGAAAGGGAATAGCGATTGAAAAGCCACAACGACAAACGAGTTATTTCGAAACAATACCACCCTCGTTCGATCAACAAAAGCAAGGGATAGGGAAAGTTCATAAATGTTAACGAGCATAAACGAGTCGATAGAGCCAAAAATACAGAAGTTCAAAATCCGATCCACTTCGAATAAAAGAACTATTAGAACCAAAAGATGTTACTTCCGAACAAGGTTCACAATAGTCGAACCGAATTCGGAAAGGTCACAGCGATAACCAGATCGACTCAAAACCAGATTACAGCTCGCTCGAACGATGAAACCAAGACACAGAACAAGTTCAGGAGGTATCAATGGACGCGAGCGAATCGATAGACTGAAGAAAGAGAAGATATAGAAGTCAAAATAGTACGGGTATTACCTTTGACCTCGCCCCCGAAACTCACCACAACGGAACCAAGGTAACAATACAACAAGCAACCGACACAACTTGGAACAATCACCGATGCACACAATCATACCAACCCGATCTCTAACAGCTTGCATATATGCGATAACGCATAAACCGCTATGAGGCGACAACATCCAATACCAATATCACACCCCTCGCAGAGGCTACCACGACAATTGTGTGGCGAACGACTCAACGCTCACACCACCAATTCAACAACAACTCGGGGGTTAACACCCTAACGAGAGCACGAACATCACACATATATTCCCGGACCACAATTAGGAATGATAGGTTTTGAAAACAAAAACCATCTTTTGAAAATAACTTGCAAGCACCAGTTGATCTTGAGTATCATATATCAAAAAGTAGTACAAACATCGTCATCGAGACTTAAAAATCACCTTGCGTTTGAAAAAAAAGAAATGAAGACGCCTTTCGTTAAATTAAAACTTGTCAGCTATATTTGACCCTCGGGTCTAAGCGAATGCATTTCTAAATCATTAGAAATATTTCAAAATATTTTGATCCTCAAAGTAGAATAATTTTGAAACATAGCGTGGCACTAGTAGGCATCTTGATGTTAGGAATATTTGTTAGATTTTGATGATGTCATTAATTTAAAATCAAATGTTTATTACTTGGCAAAATGTAAGGAAGAACCAAATGAGTATCTTCCATAGGCCAAAATATGTTAAGTATAAAAATTGGCAAAATGTAAAGAAGAACCAAATGAGTATCTTCTATAGGCCAAAGTTAGCTAGGCTGAAAATCGGCTAAGTACTAAAGTACAGCCTAGTCCATCAGAGAAGTACAAATGACTTCAAATCGTAGTAGCCCCAGTCAACTAAAATTTATCGAGAAGTTTGACCAGATCGCAATGAGGTACCTCGTGAAGTCACCCGATCGACAAGTCTCAAACGGTGAGCAATCGAGAGAACCTACTGCAGAGATGTAAGCCGCACATCACCCTACTCAACTACAAATAGTACTCCAAATCCACGTCAAGATGCTTTGAAAAGTCAAATATTACGGAAAGCTCACATGCAACGTGAAGAGACAAATGGAGTGATTCCCGCAAGAGATATGATTTAATTAAATCATCCCGACCCACCGTGAAGACTTTAATCCTTTTATATTCAAAAGATTCGCGCTCACATGCGAAGTCCTCACAACGGTCGGAAGATAAAATTAAATAATGGGAATCCACCTTGCAACGCTCGTAAAAGATTAAACAATGAAGTCTCTCTCCAACGGAGGGATTTGTTCAAAGATTTGCAACGGCTACAAGGAAGAAGCTCGAGAGATCGTGATCTATATATATCCGAAGATTTGAAACCGAGCAACTACCGTGAACATATACTCTAGCGATCAAAGCAAACAAAGCAATCTCAAGCAATCAAATAGCATCGAGAAAAAGAGCAGATCCAAAAAGTTCATATTCAAGGAAGCTCTTAAGTTGGAGAAGACAAACACTCTTGTCTTTAAATCTTGAGTACGGGTACTTCACCGGTTGAAGTAGCAGATCAGAAGGCATCCGAGGATCGAGGATCAAGAGGTGCAAGGCAACAAGTGTGTGTACAACGACACGGAATTCCACCGGTTGGAAGTCGTTGTAGTGTGTTGTGAATCACCGTAATCTTTATCACTGGTTGAAAATTATAGTGAATTCATCTCCAACTGGTTTGGAGAAAAGTGGATTAGTAGAGGATTACCCCACCTCTGAGACCACTATAATCGCCTGTGTTATTTAATGTTTTACCGCATCATACTCTAACCGCCGCATACATTGTTAAGTGTTTCATTAAGATTAATTTATATTCGTCATCACCGACTTCCGCACTTATCCAATAACAAACGACTCCAAGTCATTTGTTTGATTATCACCAAGAAACTCACTCTTCGGAAAAGAGTTCAAGAGTTTCAACAAGTCTATTCACCCCCTCTAGACTTGTTCCTGGACGACTTGTGACCTACAAGTGGTATCGAGCGGTTGGTTCATTTTTTTCTCACGAACCAGATCTATACTAGATATATATCTTATCTCTCACGTTATAATGGAACACATGCACTCTAGACTCCTGTCTTTTCGGTTGACGAGTATGATCTCTGGAAGATAAGAATGCAGCACATTTATCTTCAATCCATGACGACATGTGGTGCATCATTGAAGACGGTCCATTCATTTTCGAGAAGGACAACACAATGAGGAGATCGCACTGGGAGGCCCGAAAAGATCCCTAAGAAGAGAACGGAGCCGACCCCAAGAGAGAAAGTCACAATCTTGACAACAGGCCATAGATGTGCTATACCAAACTCTTGACAAATCCACAATGGTCAAGATCAAAATTGTAAGAATGCCAAAGAGATTTGGGACACATTAGCTCTAATGTGTGAAGGAACGGAGCGATCAAGGAAAACAAGTTGTCAATAGCTATCCAAAAGTTTGACAACTTTAAAATGAAGAATGGTGAATCAATAGACCAAGTGGACACAAGGTTCACTGAAATTATCAATGAAATCAACTCCCTGGGCAAAACTTATGGCAACAGGGAAATGGCACTCAAGGTCCTCAGATCACTCAATCCCGAATGGAGCATGAAGGCTGTAGCTATGAGAGAATCCAAAGACTGAATAAGATAAAGATTCAGAGTCGTTTCTCGATCTAAAGGCTTATGAGTTCGAGCTTCCAAGCTCATCCTCAACTGAGCCTGCAGAGAAGGGAATCGCATTTGCAGCCGAGTCCCCTGCTAAGAACCTATCCGATGTGAAACCTCCAAATCCACTAGATTTTGAGGAAGAAATGGCGTTCATTATGCAAAGGTTCAGAATTTCGTAAAGAACTACTCCAAGTATAAGAAAACTACAAGGAGAACCCAAGAAGGAACCGTAAGGTCAGAATGGAAAGTTGAATGCTACAATCACATAAAATAGGACACATCCAAATAGATTGTCCCGAGCTCAAGAAGGATGAAACCAAGAAGGAGGTGGGCGTAAAGGAAGACAAGAAAAGCTCTCATCGGAGAAGACCAGAGCATGGCGAATCAAGCGCGGTTTCTTTTCTCGATGAAGACGAGGAGTATGATTGCACGATGGCAAACTTGGCTGATGAAGAGGTAACCTCTAAACCTACCGTTCAAATAATAGCTCACCATGTCACAAGATATGGATTTACATGAATCGGTAAATCGCTTATTCAAAGATTTTGAAACACTTAAATCGCACACCAAGTCAGACAAGAGAGAAGACTCACCGCAAGATGAGAATAGGCGGTGAAAAATGATTTCAAAAACTCACCTAGATTTAAATAAGGTTGAGACAACTACAAATGATTTTAAAACTGTGCAAGTGTCAATACAAATGAGATAGACCGGCTAAATATTTTACTTAAAGAAAAGTCACCGCACTTGCTCATGCCAAAGCCGAGTTTACTAAGCCGGCACGATTAAATAAAACTCAGCGCAGGAAATAACCTCCCGAAGGCGTCTTCAACTCTGGGCGAATTGTGTACTTATAAAAGGTCATTATATACCAAATCAGCCTGGATATGATTCTCACACTCCTCTAGTTCGAAACCAAGTTTATCAAGGGAGAAACAATGGTCTCGATCACGAGCCTGTGTATAAACCGATTTTCAAAAACAGCAACAACCAAGTCAAACGCCTAGCCGCAACAAGTTACACTGCACAACCACCTAGACAGCGACTAGCAGCTGGCCTGCAAAAGCAAAGAAATGCATAACATGCCCACTATTACCAACAACTCCCCAAAAATAGATTTCATAATGGGAGGGGCGATGGAAACCTCAAGGTTATCCAAATTACCAAAATGAACAAGTGTGGAGACCACAAAGGTTTAACAAATGGTCTCACTAGATTTAGAAATGGCCCACACTATTTTGAGGAATATCCAGATACAATCCAACCAGAGATTTAGACCTCGACCACGTGCACCGTATAAGGGTTATAATAATAATAACAATTCCTATAATCCAAGGAGAAATCAATTCTCCAGAAACCAACTAACCCCAAAGGACCCACACAAATTTGGGTACCTAAATCTCGCTTGTTTAATTGCGTAAAAGATGGAAGGACTACAACCACATCTCCTCAAGCTCAAATTTTGGAGGTGAAGAGTGGTTTGTAGACTGGATGCTCGAGGCACATGACCAAGGAACAAGAGGATGCTGACCAAATATATCAAGGAAAGAGGTCCCGATGTAACCTTTGGAGATAGCTCTAGAGGACAGACAAAAGGCTTTGGAGAGTTGCACCGAGGAAACATTGTAATATCCAAAGTTCATTATGTCAAAGGGCTCAAGTACAACCTCCTGAGCATAAGCCAGTTCTGCGACGAGAAGAATCTAGTAGTCTTCACCATTTTGAAGTGTATGGTGATAGACATCTTATCTGGAGAAATAAAGCTACAAGGTTTCCGAAGAAGAGATGTATACATGATTGATTGGAACACAGGAACACCTAACTCCTGTTTTCTATCCAAGACTGTAGCTGAGAATGGATGGCTGTGGCACAAAAGACTATGTCACCTGAACTTCAAAGCCATCAACAAGATTAGCTCTCAGAAGCTGGTCAGAGGACTTCCAAATGAAGTATTCAAGAAGGAAGCACTCTGTGATGCATGTCAGAAGGGAAAGCAGACCAAGGCGTCGTTCAAGCCAGTGCAGCCTACAACGCTCACAACAAGGATCTTAGATCTACTCCACATGGATCTATTTGGTCCCATCAAGCCAAGGACTTTGAGCGGCAGAAAGCATGCTCTTGTGATTGTAGATGATTATTCAAGGTACACTTGGATCATCTTTCTATTCAAGAAAAGTGAAACCTTGACCAAGTTACCTGAGCTGCTGAGAAGGATCCAGAATGAGAAATCCCTCTCCATAATCAAGATCAGATCAGATAGAGGAGGAGAGTTTCTCAACAAGGCGATAACTGATTTCAGCGATCAAAATGGGATCCAGCATGATCTCTCTGCACTGTGACGCCCAGCAGAATGGTGTTGCCGAAAGAAGGAACAGAACTCAAGGAAGCAAAGAAGGTCCATGATTGCGTGCGGACCTACCCAAGAGGTTCTGGGCTGAAGCTGTTAACACAGCCTGCCACACCCAGAACAGGAGTATGATAGTAGGGAGACATGGCAAAACTCCCTATGAGGTTTGGAATAATAGAACTCCTACTGTTGCTTACTTTCATGTTTTTGGTTGCAAGTGTTTCATCCACAACAACGGTAAAACACAGCTAAATGCCTTTGATGCTAAAACTGATGATGGTCTATTTATGGGATATTCCCAAAGAAGCAAGGCATATAGAGTTTTCAACAAAAGAACCTTAGTTGTGGAGGAAACACCCCATGTTGTTTTTGATGAATCTACCGTTGAGTACAGAAACAACTTGAGCAAATTGAGAACAAGCTCAAGTCAAGAACCCTTGAAGAAGTCATTGTACATGACACTGAATGGTGGACTCACTGCAGATCACTGATGACCCAACCGCGGTGATGAAGACCCAACCGGCAGATCGACAGATCACCAAACCTATCCGATTCTTCTTGAAGAAGACCCAAATGTGAGCAGACAAAGACTCATCTCAGATTGAACCAAGCTGCAGATGACAAGGCGGTAGCCGATCCAGATTCAGCACTGTAATCCACAGATGCAGATAACCACCAGAGCAATCCAACAGGGGAACAAACCCGAAGAGGACGAGATCCCCAAATGGCTTAAGGATCATCCAATTCAGCAAATCATCGGAAAGTTGGTCGATGGAGTCAAGACAAGACAGTCAACTCTACCGGCGGGAATGGCGATGTTCTCATGTTTCATGTCACAAATTGAACCCAAGACTATAGAACAAGCCTTGGAAGATTATTCATGGATTAATGCCATGCAAGAGGAATTGGAGCAGATGGAAAGAAACAAAGTTTGGGAACTAATGCATGCACCGATCACAAGAAAGTTATTGGCACCAAATGGGTGTATAAAAACAAGAGTGATGAAGACGGAGTCGTTGTTAGGAATAAAGCCGACTCGTAGCAAAAGGATATGCACAAAGGTGAGGGAATAGATTTTGATGAAACTTATGCACTGTTGCAAGATTAGAAGCCATCGACTATTCCTCGCATATGCCGCATTCAAGGATTTTGAAGTTTACCAGATGGATGTGAAAAGTGCGTTTCGAATGGAATCCTAGAAGAAGAAGTCTATGTAGAGCAACCCTGTGTTTTGTCAAAGGAGACAAAGTCTATAAGCTGTTGAAGGCTCTGTATGGACTCAAGCAAGCACCGAGAGCATGGTATGAAACAATGTCTGTGTTTCTTGAGAAAAATGGATTCTGCAAAGGAAAAGTGGACAAGACCCTATTTAGAGTGGAGCACGAAGGCCACATATTAATAGTTCAGATTTATGTGGATGACATCATATTCGGATCAACCAATCCAGAACTATGCGAGAAATTCTCCAACCTCATGCAAGGAGAATTTGAGATGAGTATGATGGGAAAGCTTAACTTCTTTCTCGGATTACAAGTTAAGCAGATGGAAAAAGGAATTTTCATCAACCAAGCAAAGTATACTAGAGATCTTATCAAGAGATACGGAATGGAATCAGCCAAGCCCGCAATAATTCCAATGAGCACAAGTACTCACCTGGATGCAGACGAGGCAGGAATATCAGTGGACTCAAACCACTACAGAGGACTCATCGGATCTCTTCTGTACCTAACTGCAAGCAGGCCAGACATATCATATGCAGTTGGAGTTTGTGCAAGATTCCATCAAGCCAAAGCAATCACACCTAGATGCGGCCAAGAGAATAATCAAGTACCTAAAGTCTACCATTAATGTTGGACTATGGTACCCCAAGGATGACAACTTGAGCCGTCAGGATACTCGGATGCGGATTTCACGGATGCAAAATCAATAGGAAGAGCACTAGTGGAACGTGTCAATTCCTAGGAACCAGACCGATATCCTGGTTTAGCAAGAAGCGAGTTTCTAACTCCATATCCACTCTGAGTCGAATACCTAGCTGCAGGTAGCTGTTGTGCACAAATTCTATGGATCAGACAACAGTTAAGGGACTACAATATTATTGCCAACGAAGTTCCAATATGGTGTGACAACAATAGTGCTATTGCAATAACCAACAATCCGGTTTTGCACTCAAGGACGAAGCACATTGACATCGAGCACCATTTCATTCGAGATCATGTGCTTAACAAAAGGGTTAGAGTTGAAAGAGTCAGCACAGACTACCAAATAGCTGACATCTTCACCAAACCATTGCCAGAAGAAAGATTCCTAGAGCTTTGCAGAGACCTTGGATTACTAGATTGGGAATCTAGTTCTGAAGCAAGTTGAAGGAAGGACGGACCCTCGAATCGGCTAAGGCGATGCGGCGAGAAGACGAAGGCCAGACAAAGCAACTTAGGTATGCATACCGGGAGAAGTCAATTAACACATTGCGAGTGGTCAACAATCAGCGAAATCAGACCACTAAGTTCTCTAAATCGATCTCTAATTCTTAATTAATATACCACATTTATAAATATTATTTTAGCTAAAATGGCATTTAAAATATACATCCTTATAAGCCAAGTGGCAATTTTAAATACACGCGTCACACGCCTATTTAATTAACCTCTACGGTGGCCAATCAGAATCAACCGTCAAATTTTAAATGGGGCCACCGATTCAAATTTGAAATTCAAAAGAATATGAAAAGGCGTACCACCGTTTAAATTTATAATAAACTAATCCAAACGTCCTTTCATCTTCCTTATAAGGAAGAAAACCCTTTCACTTTCCTCTTTACGCTTTCAGAAACCCTAGAACTTACAGAGCAAAATATACACTAAATCCTAAAATTCTCTTTGCAGAAATGGCATCTCTTGAAGGAGCAAACTTGAAGGAGATGAAGAAGGAGAAGAAGTTGATCAGGAAGAAGAAGAAGAAGATAAGGAGGAGGATGATGAGAATGATGAAGGAGAAGAGAAGGAGAAGGACGATGCTAAGGATGATGATGATGATCATGATGATGGAGGTGAAGGAGGAGCAGAAAAAGAAAAAGAAAAACATGAGGAAAAAGAGAAAGAAAAATCTGGAGAAGAAGAAAAAGAAAAATCTGGAGAAGGAGAAAAAGAGAAATCTGAAGAAGAAGAAGGGAAAGAGGAAGAAAGAGAAAAGGAGCCAGAGCAGGAGCCAGAGCCTACCAACGAAGCTGCAGATAGGATTGTTGTACCTCCCCGGTACACCAGCCTAGACGCAGAGCTGGCAGAGGACTCCAGGTCAGGGACCCCGGAGAAGACTCAATCTGACCTACCGGCTGCAGCCAGGAGCCTGCAGTCTAGTGGCTCCATTGCTGAAGGATCAGGAGAACACTCCCCATCAGCTCAGTTATCACCTACCATGACTGAGCTGATCAAGCAGATTGTCAGAGACACCATTGGGGAGCTGTTGTCAACTCAGGTCACTTCTGACCTTCAGACCATAAATGCCAAGATTGACACCCTACTTGGAGAAATCCCTCGGCCTCCTCCTCCTACAAACAACAATGCCCTTTGGCATGTCGATTGGATGAGCCGCATGGAACAACAGTTGACAACCCTCATTGATCTTTGGCAAAAAGGGGGAAGAGAGGATTCAGGGGGAAGAGAGAGAAATCAGAAGTAAGAAGAAGCAAGATGTCCCTCAGATTGAAGGACCCTCTAGCCTAAAGAGGAAGGAAGCTGTAGATCAAGAAGACAAGGCTGACCAGCCTGAAGGGAAGCGCAGAAGGACCGAGCGGCTTTGAACCTACTCTTGAATGGGAAGGGTTGGAGCTATGGTATGTTGAAGATTTCGCCCATTTGAAGCTCTTGAAATGTGGGGAGCTGCTAGGAAAAGGTTCATCAGAGACTATTATGTCTGGGAACTACTTCAAGATGACAAACTCTCCCCACAGGAGATTTTCATAAACTGGATGGAAGAAGTTCACCCTAAGCTTTGGGCTGTTCTGAAAAAGTACGCAAAAGAGCAAAAAGCCTTTCCTATGATTCCCTTATTCAGAGCTGAAGAAGCACCAATCCGCATGGATGGTGAACTTGATGAGCTACAACTTCAAAAGGAAATCAAGCTAGTGTGCCTCGAGAACAAATTCAGATCTCAGCAGGAGCAGGATTTCGCAGCACTCGTGGTAAAAAGAAAGTATGGCCTTGCCCCAGTCAAGGTAAGACCTATCGAGCCAAACCATTCAAGCTCACAAGCACCTACTAGAAGAGGCGAGAGTAAGATGCAGATGATCTTATAATTATTTTTATTACTTGTAATTTTAAATTATGTACTAAAAACATTCTTGTATAATTTCAAAGATAAGTCAGAAAAATCTATGAACAGTCTGTAGAATGACAATTTTACAGTTGTCTCAATATTAGATCGATTTCGCTTTTGTCTCGCACTTTAGTGAAGACTTGGTCATTTTATTTCTTACTTAGTATTTCCATCATCAAATTAGGGGGAATTTGTTAGGAATACTTGTTAGATTTTGATGATGTCATTAATTTAAAATCAAATGTTTATTACTTGGCAAAATGTAAGGAAGAACCAAATGAGTATCTTCCATAGGCCAAAATATGTTAAGTATAAAAATTGGCAAAATGTAAAGAAGAACCAATTGAGTATCTTCTATAGGCCAAAGTTAGCTAGGTGAAAATCGGCTAAGTACTAAAGTCTGACCTAGTCCATCGAGAAGTACAATTGACTTCAAATCGAGTAGCCACAGTCAACTAAAATTTATCGAGAAGTTTGACCAGCATCATGAGGTACCTCGGGAAGTCACCTGATCGCAAGTCTCAAACGGTGAGCGATCGAGAGAACCTACTGCAGAGATGTAAGCCGCACATCGGCTACTCAACTACACTAGTACTCCAAATCCACGTCAGCATGCTTTGAAAAGTCAAATATTACGGAAAGCTCACATGCAACGTGAAGAGACAAATTGGAGTGATTCCCGCAAGAGATATGATTTAATTAAATCATCCTGACCCACCGTGAAGACTTTAATCCTTTTATATTCAAAAGATTCGGCGCTCACATGCAGAAGTCCTCACAATGGTCGGAAGATAAAATTAAATAATGGAAATCCAGCCTTGCAACGTTCAGAAAAGATTAAACAATGAAGTCTCTCTCCAACGGACGGATTTGTTCAAAGATTTGCAATGGCTACAAGGAAGAAGCTCAGAGATCGTGATCTATATATATCCGAAGATTTGAAACTGAGCAACTACCGGTGTGAACATATACTCTAGCGATCAAAGCAAACAAAGCAATCTCAAGCAATCAAATAGCATCGAGAAAAAAGAGCAGATCCAAAAAGTTCATATTCAAGGAAGCTCTTAAGTTGGAGAAGACAAACACTCTTGTCTTTAAATCTTGAGTACGGGGTACTTCACTGGTTGAAGTAGCAGACTGTAAAGGCATCCGAGGATCGAGGATCAAGAGGTGCAAGGCGATCAGTGTGTGTACAACGGCACGGAATTCCACCGGTTGGAAGCTGTTGTATTGTGTTGTGAATCAATGTAATCTTTATCACTGGTTGAAAATTATATTGAATTCATCTCCAAGTGGTTTGGAGGATAGTGGATTAGTAGAGGATTACCCCACCTCCGAGACCACTATAACTGCTGTGTTATTTCTTGTTTCTTGCATCATACTCTAAGCTACGCATACATTGTTAAGTGTTTCATTAAGATTAATTTATATTCGTCATCGGTGACTTCGCACTTATCCAAGAACAAACGACTCCAAGTCATTTGTTTGATTATCAGCTGAAGAAACTCACTCTTCGGAAAAAGAGTTCAAGAGTTTCAACAAGTCTATTCACCCCCCCTCTAGACTTGTTCCTGGACGACTTGTGACCTACACTTGAGAGCACTGTGAGAAAATAATTTATTTAAAAAGTACGTCTCGAGGTTTATTTTCTAAGATACTCAAGGTTTTTCAAAAGTACAATAGGCCAAAATGCCCAAAATTCGCACGTATCAACATTCACTTAAACACATCATATCACACGCATCAAATCGCTCAAAATCACGACAATGATATACAATCCTCAGGATATGTTTAACAACATCGTTAAAACAACAATCGGTTTATCAAAACTGGATGGAAAACGATATCAAGAACAAAACTCCAAAAAGTCAACTCTAGGGATTCAAGAAAATACCTAGATTCGGCGAAGAACAATGGATTAGATGATGTTAAAAATCATCTAGGATACTCCAAAACACCTTTGGATGGAAGAAAAAAAAATCAGCCCAGATGCGAAACCGAGTCGCTACGTCTCAAACTCATGGAGGAAGGAGAAGAAATGAAGAAAAATGCAACTTCTAGACTGGTGTCCAGTATTTATACTGGGCACAATTAGCGTGCGCTAATCATTAAGGTTAGCGTGCGCTATCACGGCACCAAACAAAACTCCTGACCAAACAATACACTGTTAGTGTGCGCTAACCCCAAGTGTTAGCGTGCGCTAACGAGAACTCGAACCACCCGGTAGCTCTGGATCGCCCGAACTACCAGGTAGCGTGCGCTATCCTCCCCTTAGCGTGCTACCAACGCACTCTTGCGCGCGCTAGCCGCAAAGCGTAGCGTGCGCTAATGACCCACAGAGACAACAACAGAACATATCCGAAAAGTTACATGCCGTAAACCTTTCTCACACGGGTTTACCAGGCTAAGCACAATTTCCCATCTCATTTCGAAAATGCTAAAAAGACCAATGACGGTAATATTTTTCCAAAGCTCACAAAATCATTTGTCAAACCATCATGAAATATTCAAGGCCAAAATGCCAAAACTTGATTCAAGGAATCAGTTTTACGAAATAAAACTCAGTTTGCAAAATACCGAAAGCCGTTTGAAAGAACTCACGCAGCGGATAAAATACGGTTCGAAAATACATCAGCAGTGACGACACTCCTCGTATAAACCAAATACGAGAGTCTAATAAACACATATCGTGAAATCAAAATCCACAGAAGGATTCCATCATTTAACGAATAATCATACAAATAACTCGTGTCACACGAGGCACAACACAAGGAAGGGAGTTGTACATCCATAGGTCGCACGTAAGTGACGACCGCCCCTCGATACTAATCACAACCAATGATCCCAAACAACGCGTCGCGATGCGACTAAGTCAGACAAAATCCGACGAGACAAAACTCAACAAACACAACTTGACTCGACAGCCTAGGTTTCCCCAGGCTAATCTGATTTTAAAAATCGTATACTCTAGTTATTCGAAAATAAAACCGATAAGTTAAAAATCATTTTCAAGACCCCTTTTAAAAACGACAAGGGCTTAACAGCGGTAGCATTTTATAAAGTGTCCTAAACACTTTTAAACACGACCTTTAAATACGACACAAGGTTTTATTTGAAAATACAAGGCTGGATCGCCCAAATTCATGTCACTTTTCAAAAACCCACAATACGATCAAGTCTCAGAGATTTTCAAGCATGCACGCCGCATGTATTATTATTAATAGAAACACATTGGTTGTAAATAACAGTAATTAGCCAAGTACCAACAATTTCCGAACACACGCATATACGGCATTCAAAAATCACCAGTTCAACAAGCGCAACTCGGGAATACTAATTCCAAGCATATGTCAAATTATCTCTTCAAGTTTTGACAGCGTAACCAAAGATCACTGATTTGGACGTATGTCGAAACCAGCTATGTGAGTTTCTCAACAAACTCTGCCATCAATACCTATACCGGAACATATCCATGTTCAAAACTTCTACATCATACTGCACCCTTCGGTGTCCAACTCATCGGTACATTCGGCTCAATATACATTTAGTATACCGCAATTACCAAACACAGATCCCATCACACAGCAAAAGACTAGAGAGTCAAGCCCTCTCACAATATACCACGGAGCAAAACTTGGATCTTTCGATCACCAACGATCCCACCAATGCTAGGAAGTTTAGCGATGGAAGGCTCGCAAAACGGCAAACAGTCAAGCCCAGAACGGCGCACATACTCCAGAGAGACAAAGGACGGCGCAATACTAGAATCAAAAGTACACAAACCGGATGGATCGAGAAACAACTCGACGATAAGTACGAGAGAGGCAATCACAGTTCAAGAAGTGGAATTTCAATACGAGAAAACAAGAGAATCGAGTAAGGAAAACTTACGAACACTGGATGCACTGAGATGCCGGCAGCAGTGTGACAATGTGCAAAACAAAACACAACTAGACCCAAATAACCAACAAGCCTAGGTATCCATAAACCTAGAGCTCCAATACCATTTTCTGTAACACCCCCAAGATATTCGAGGTGTATTACAGCGCCGTGGACCCCTACATGGGATCCACCAGGCTAACACAAGAAAACACCTCTCGACTAACCGTCTCGGTTAGCAAGGAAACAATTGTTAACAACAAGAAGATAAAACAACACGTCCGGTACAACCGGTATAATAAACATCAACCGACAAATACGGTAACTCCAACGAAGTCCAAACACAATCCGAAAGGAAAAGCCTAAGTACTCGCGAGTACAATCTATAAGTTTACAATTTAGAAAAACATCCACATCAAAAGAGACAGTAGGAAATAACAAGAATCAATTGCACATGTCAACAACCTTGGCCGACAACCTCGTACCATCCCAGCGCCCGCTCGTCTGGCTGAACATAACCTGAAATCCATAACAAGAATTTCCCCGACAATGGGTCCCCAAAGGGGTTAGCAATTACGCTAGTACAAGTATTCAAGGCAAACCAATCGCTTACACATTTCATAGTACATGCACCAATATCATTTCAAAAACCAAAACTAGACATGTCCTTTTTCCGGAAAATATACAGTCCACAATTAGCCTTGAGAACAGGGCGGCAGCAGACATTCTCACTCGAGGCCTCGCAGGGACCCTACCGAGTTGGCCACAATTTCAGAAAAACAAAACTACGCACACGCTATGCCGTGAGAACAGGGCGGCAGCATACATTCTCACTCGAGGCCTCACAAGGACCCTAACGAGTTGGCTAGCGGTACGAAACTCGTGAAATCGAGGGCGGCAGCATAGATTTCCCTCCTTGACCCCGTCGGGCCAACACAAGGTGAGCAAATTACACACAATATACATTACCATTTCACGTTAAGCATAAAGGTTTCCAAAAATACTTGCCTTGAATTATTGACGACGCAACGAACGGAAAGGAAAGTCACCGACGAACGCTAGGAACCAATGAAACCGAACCTAACGATTCGAAGAATACAATCACAACCATTTCTAAATGAATACGGAATTGGAATACACCTGAAAACCCGCCTACGATTCATGTATATTCGTATATAAACAACAACGAGGGCGGACCACAACCAAACCCTCTCGATTCCGTAAAAATCACGAAATATACCATGAATCCGTAGGGAAACTAAGAATACCAACAAGATTAATCATACTCATCATGAATTAATCGACAAAACGGAACGAATCGGACAAAAACGCGAAAATCCCCAAATCTACCCAAAAGTAGGGTTCTAAAGATCTAACCTTGATTATTTGGATCGAAGGATGTTATAGGATGATTGATCAACGATATAACCTCAAGAACTTCATGGATTTGTTGTTCAACAACATGGTTTCGTCTCCTCCAAACCCCACCATGGACCGAAGAGAAATGAAATGAAAAATGACGGAGAAAGTCGCCGTCTGTCATTTATATCTTGGGCGAACTAGCGTCGCTAGCCTTCCCGCCTAGCGTGCGCTATCGGCCGATATCGGCCGAGCACTCTCGGCCATGGCCCGCATGACCCGGCACCACCGACCAATTCTGCCGACCGTGACTCGACCGCCGTCTCCCGCTAGCGTGCGCTACGGCCGAAGCTTTGCGCGCTTAGCCGACTGGCACATCAAGAGCCATTGGGTGACAACTCATCCGTGCGTCGCTAGTCGGCCGGCGTGCACTACCCCGCCGGTTAGCGCGCGCTCGACCGGCGATGGCGTGCGCTACCGTCGATCCTGGCCGAGTCCGAACCTCGAATACCTGCCCGGGCCGATGGCGTCTGGCCGACTCGGCAGCGTGCGCTACATCGCCGAAGCTAGCGCGGCCCCGGCCGTAGCGTGCGCTTACGCGGTTCTGCCGTGCTGCCGGCGATGTCCAACACTCGTCCGGCCATCCCCGCAACCGTCCGGCCACCGCCACCGCCACGACCCGACGCCTCGATTTAAACGCACGGAGCGGACACGGCGAAAAGTTCGCGGACGACGTCAACGACTCGAGATGAAAACGTAATGCAATAATTAATCATACGCGACCAAGAAAAGGGTCAAGACGACAAATACAGATATGGATACCCGTAACTTTCAAGAAATTACAAAATAGCCCAAAACGCCCGGAAATCACGATACGTGATCGAATAACCAAACCGAAGTTCACAACACGTCTAACAAAGTTAAACGGACTTGCGGGAAACTCAAACAATAGCTTTGACGAGATTCGCAAGAATCGAACTCAAGTGCGGAAAAGTCGCTAAAAAGCACAGAACTCAACAAAACAACACCGAAACGAACTCGGATGACAAAAAGTGTAGAATTAATCATTCTCAGAATGACGAAACGGTCATGAGCGAGCCGTCACAACGGACTCCGGCCGAAAAAAGAAATTTACCAAAAATCGAAAATTGCGGATATTACATTAACGGGCAGGCTTAGCGCACGTTACGTAGAATACGTAGCGCGCGCTAAGTAGTTCAGGCAGAATTCATTTTTAGAGCTTGCGGTCGTAAACCGGATTATTAGACGTTCGTACGACTTGAGAGGAATTCTTTATTATTTCTTAGGTCCGAGCCTTGCATAGGGGACGATCGAGGGGAGGTGGCATACGGACGCGTGTCATTTGTTGGAGTATTTCATTCTTGCCATTTTCGAGGCAAGTATCATATGCTGAGTTTGATTTATATTGGAACCTTGATCATGCTTATGGTTTTGTTCATGTTGTCAAATATGAGATGTATTTATGTAATTTCTCGTGGTATTCGTTGTTAATTGTTCGTATTGATGGACATATTGAAATGCATATATGTATGCATAATTGATTGGTTTATGGTATAAATGATCCGAGGGTATCATGAGGATCTATGCTGAGGGCGCTGGATCAAATGTCCACCATGCGTTGGTCCGACGGGATCATCATGGGGATCTATGCTGAGGGCGCTGGATCGCTGGACGGGTTTTCCACCATGTGTTGGTCCGACGGGATCATCATGGGGATCTATACCGAGGGCGCTGGATCGCTGGATTACCCTGTATTGTGTTGATGGAATCGTGAGGATTCACATCGTTGGATTCCGATGACGGAACTCCGTTTTGCATGTTTTATGATGCACTGATGATTTATGTATTATGATACTTGTACTAGCATTGTTTTGCTAACCCCTTCGGGGGTGGACATTGTTTTGATGTTCAGGTAGCCGAGGAGTGGGGAAGCAACCACGATGCAAACGGAGACGATGAAATGGCTCAGTGATGTGGTTGATGTTTATTGTTATTGTGATTTGTCTTCTTGGTTCATTTAGTACTCGAGTACGTCTGTTTTAATAAGGTCATTTCGATATGGTTGTATAAGTTAACCCATTGGATCAGTTGAACCAAATTTGTATTTTGAAATTCAGTTGTACGATTGGATTATATTTACATTTCTTTTAAATTAGCCTTGTAAATCCTTACTTAAAGGGTTTACGGCGCTGTAATTATTCCGAATATCTCGGGGTGTTACAGAATATGGTATCGGAGCTAAGATTCATGGATATCTTGGCAGTCGGGTTAGTTGGAGTGCATTACGTTATTTGATTATTGGTCGTCGTAACATCAACTTTGAGCCAGCATCGTCGTGTGGACCGTGGTTGTAAGTTTCCTAATCTCAAATACTACCGTTTTAATTAATTCATGTTTTGTGAACATTGATGGACGTACTTTTAGAAAGTTTGCCCTGGATGTTGAGTATTTGTGTTTACAGTATGTTGAGAGGAGGTCGTGGACGCGGACGCGGTCGTGGACGTGGACATGGGAATGCGAGACAAGAAGATTCGGTATCTACCCCAGAAATAACCGCTAGTCGAACGGATTCCCATTCCGGGGGACAACAGGGATCGGCAAATAATAATGCAGATCCTAACGTGCCGGGAGTGCTTCAGCAGGTGGTTGCTCAGATAAACCAGTTTGCTCAAGTTGTGGATCGGATGCAGACAGCGATGGGACAACAGCATAACGTGGATAATCGGGGAGATAAATGCTTACCGAGGTGATCAAATTGCATCCTCCGAAATTTGATGGCTCGGCTGAGACGCTTTCTTGGGATCACTGGCTGAAGGAATTAGAAAAGATTTTTGCGGGGATTAACTGTCCCAGCAGAGAAGGTTCGGTCGCCCGGTATCTTTCGACAGGAGGCTTTCGGCGGTGGGAGGCCATTCGGCCGGAGGAGCATAATGTTAGCGGACAGAATTCAAATTAATGATGGAAGCGCGATTGTCCTCGCCCGATTAGAGAGGCCCGAGTTCGGGAGTTTTCTCACCACAAAATTGAAGCATCTGTGACGGACGTGATTAAGACTTTTATCACCGGTGACTTATGTGCGCCACTTGGTCGGGACCGAGGCGGAGAGGATTTTCATTTCGACATGCGAATGAAGCCGGAAATTCAGCAGTATATGTCCGGGTTTGAATGTACCACCTTGCGACAGTATCAGGACAAGGCACTCGCCTATGATATGAAAGAGGCAGCAGTAGAGAAGTCAACGGAAGCAAAGAAACAGAAAGTGGCCGGCAACTTCACGGAAAATAAGAGTAGTGGGACTCGCAGGGGCCAGTCCTCTTTTCATTCATCCAGGAGGCCTCCGCATCCTTCTCGAGGAGGAAAGAAGTTTCGGGCAGCACAAACCGTTTCAGACGCAGGGAAGAAATGCTATAACTGTGGCAAAGCAGGGCATGTTCGACGTGACTGTTTCGCGCCTGCTGTGACTTGTTTCGAATGTGGACAGGAAGGACATCGCGCAACATTTTGTGGGAATGCGACTAGATCTTTTGGTACTCGCACTCCTGTGCCGGTGCCGAAGGACACTAGTGTAAACCAGACGCAGCAGAGCGGTTTCCCGCAGCAGAATGTTGGGAAAAGAGAGGCATCCAGCGCTGGGTCCGTTCCTCCGCGTATTTACGAGATGAAGAGGGATGATCAAAACACAGCTGTTGCATCAGGTACAATTCAGATCCTTTTGCAACCAGTTAGTGTTTTATTCGATTCCGGAGCTTCACATTCTTTTGTATCATTGAACTGTGTTAATCGTTTGAAAATCTCGTGCTTGTATGATTGTGAACCTTATGTTGTGGGATTACCAAGCGGAGAGAAAATTGTGGGAACCCTAGAAACTAGGGATTTTCCAGTAACTATAGGAGGGAGAGATTGGCTATCGAACCTTATTGTGGTTGACATTTACGGTGACGATTTAATTCTCGGAGACGATTGGCTCAACCGTTATGGAGCTATTCTGAATTACCGAGAAAGAGTCATTTCTATCATTGCTGATGACGGATCTGAACACTTACTCCGAGGATGGAGACCGGGAAGCTCGGGAAAATTGATCAAAGCAATGAAAGCCGTGAAATTACTGAAACAGGGATGTCAGGGACTTTGGTGCTATGCCATGAAGAAAGAGGAAGGAGTAGAGCTCTCATCTATTTCAGTTGTGAATGAGTTCTCAGATGTTTTTCCTGACGAACTACATGGATTACCTCCACAGAGAGAAGTGGAATTCACTATCGAATTAGAGCCTAGAGCAGCTCCTATTTCCAGAGCACCATACCGCATGGCGCCAACCGAGATGTATGAACTCAAGAAACAACTGGAGGAATTGTTGCAGAAGGGTTATATTCAACCGAGCGTTTCTCCTTGGGGAGCACCCGTTCTCTTTGTCCGGAAGAAAGACGGATCCCTCCGACTGTGTATTGATTACAGGGAGCTCAACAAGATGACGATGAAGAATAAGTATCCTATACCTCGAATCGACGACTTGTTTGATCAACTGCAAGGGGCAAGGGTATTCTCGAAGATTGACTTGCGATCAGGATACCATCAGTTGAGAATTAAGGAATCGGATATATCAAAGTCTGCTTTCAGGTCCCGGTACGGACATTATGAATTTGTAGTGATGCCATTTGGACTTACCAATGCTCCTGCAGTATTCATGCAATTGATGAATCGGGTATTCTTAGAATACTTGGATAAATTTGTGGTCGTCTTCATTGATGACATCTTGATATATTCGAAGGACGCAGAGGAGCATGCCGAACATTTGTGTGTGGTTTTGAGCACCTTGAGGAAGGAACAACTATATGCAAAGCTTTCCAAATGCGAGTTCTGGCTTAGGGAAGTAACTTTCCTTGGGCATGTGATATCAGCTGACGGAGTTCAGGTGGACCCGAAGAAAGTCGAAGCAATCTTGGACTGGGAAGTTCCTAGTAACGTGAAAGAAGTCCGGAGTTTCCTAGGACTTGCTGGATATTATCTCCGCTTTGTAGAGGGGTTTTCCAAAATTGCTCGTCCGCTCACTCAGCTGTTGCAGAAAACTCAAAAGTTCACGTGGGATGAGAAGTGCCAGGCTGGTTTTGACGAACTTAAGAGGAGACTGACGACAGCACCTATATTAGCGCTACAAGAGGGAACTGATGGATTCATGGTATACAGCGACGCTTTAAATCAGGTTCTGGGTTGTGTGTTGATGCAAAAGGATAAGGTGATTGCCTATGCTTCTCGGCAATTGAAACCGTACGAGGTTAATTACCCGACTCATGATCTGGAGCTAGCAGTTGTGGTCTTTGCATTGAAAATTTGGAGACATTATTTGTACGACACTCATTGTCAGATCTTTACAGATCATAAGAGCCTCAAATACATTTTCAGCCAGAAGGAATTAAACATGAGACAAAGAAGGTGGCTGGAATTGATCAAGGATTACGACTTGGAGATTCTCTACCATCCGGGTAAAGCAAACGTAGTAGCCGATGCTTTGAGCCGTAAACCTGTTTCTCTTCGAGTGTTGGAAGCACTTACATCCCAAACCAGTATTCAGCGGGAACTGATCCGCGAAGGGATTGAAGTATGGGCACCAGGAATCCAAGGGCAACTATATGTGATGGAACTGACTTCATCACTAGTCGAGGAGATCAAATCTAAGCAGTTGAACGATTCTATGATCCTTCGGTTATGTTACGAAGTAAAGAAAGGAAAGGACCCAGGATTCGTGATACAAGATGATGGAGTTCTGAGATTTCAGAGTCGACTTTGCATTCCCGATGATGATAATTTGAGACGGACAATTCTGAAGGAAGCTCATAGCGCGCCCTATTCTATTCACCGAGCGTGATAAGATGTATAAGGATCTAAAACAAAACTTACGGTGGGGAATATGAAGAAGGGCGTAGCAGTGCGTTTCGAAGTGTTTGTCTTGTCAGCAGGTTAAGATTGAACATCAGCGACCTGCCGGAATGTTAAAGCCGCTTCCGATCCCTGAATGGAAGTGGGAGGATATCTCGATGGATTTCATCACCAGTATGCCAAGAACCAAAACGGGAATGAACATAATTTGGGTTATAGTTGATCGACTAACCAAGTCGGCTCATTTCCTAGGAATTAAAGATACTTGGGGACCTGAGAGATTGGCGCGAGTATTCATTGCAGAGGTAGTCAGATTGCATAGGACGCCGAAGACCATTATTTCGGATCGAGATGGTCGCTTCGTGTCGCACTTCTGGAAGGCAGTTCACAGGGCTTTGGGGACTAAGCTAAACTTTAGCACGGCTTATCATCCCCAAACGGACGGTCAGTCCGAAAGGACTATACAAACAGTAGAAGACATGCTTAGAGCTTGTGCTTTGGATTGGTCAACTGATTGGGAAGTTCATTTGCCATTGATTGAATTCACCTACAATAATAGTTGGCATGCTTCTATTAAGATGGCACCATTTGAATCTTTGTACGGGAGAAGATTTCGATCACTTCTGTGTTGGGATGATTCTTCGGACTTGATCGGGACAGAACCGGAATTGATAGTTCAGACTCAAGAGAAGATAGCTTTGATTCGGGAAAGGCGCTGTTGCCCGAGTCGGCGAAGTCTTATGCAGATGTACGTCGTCGCCCTCTAGAGTTCGACGTTGGGAACCATGTACTATTGAAGGTGTCTCCTACACGAGGGATTTTCCGTTTTGGGAGGAGAGGTAAGCTAAGTCCGAGATATATCGGGCCATTTGAGGTCCTAGAGAGAGTTGGGGATTTAGCATACAGGTTGGCTTTATGTTGCGATATTCCTTACACGCAAGTGCACGTCATCGTTTACAAGTAATAAAGTGATAAGTAGAGTATCGTTCCCACGAGGACTGAATCTCTAACTACTGATTTTTTCGTATTCCAATTTTATTTGAACAATCGAATTTGGGTTTGTGCAATTAATAACTAAAGGAATTACTAAAAGACTAGTAGAAAACGCTAGCTTGAATAAAAGAAATCAAATGATGAATAAGTCTAGGGTTCTGAATCCACCTTAGTTTATCCGAATTTACTCTCGATTATCCGTAATAAATAATTTTCCCAATTTATTGAAGGCGGAGATTGCTAATATATTCTACCGCCTCTCCCGAGGTCACTAGATTTATCTAAAGGCGAATAACGCACTCTATCCCTAGGTGAATTAATTCGTCAATAGGCGAAAAGCATAAAATCTCCTAAAGGCCACGTAATTCCTATGAGTATATTCCTATCTCACAGAATAAAACGGTTCTCACCAATAGTTCCTCACCAAATCTCCTCTCCCGATTCGAATTGAATGATTAAATCAATACAACTATTGGCCAGATAATTGCAAGCATTAAACACAATTGGAAAAACTCAATAAAAAGGTAATTAATTGGATAATCTCAATCAATTCGTCAAAACAAAGGTTTCATCAAAACCCTAGAATAGGGCTTTAGCCTGACATACTAATAATTGAAAATACAGAATAAATAAATGAAAGCATAAAATTCAAACGCAGATGAAGCTCGGATTCCTTCGTCCTTCAGCTTCCGCCCTATGCCCTTGAAGTCTTCTGCTTCCCTCCTTTTCTGCCGTCTCCAAGCTTAAGCTCTAAAAATTCCAGATCCAAAGATTCAAGATTAAAAGATGATTTAATTAGGGTCTTCAACCCTATTTATAGCTCAGCACATCTCCAAATCGCGTCCGTATCAGTAGGTCGAAAACTGGCTTCGAAACGGCCCAAAATCCGCGCGGACAACCAAAAACCGTCAAGTGTGCCGCGGCGCACTAAATCTGTGCCGCGGCACATCGCCTTGTTGAATGCACAGGCGTAAATTAATTCTTACGTGCGCGGCTCACAGGGTGTGCCGCGGCACGAGTACTGATTACTCTGCGCTCATTTGGTGTCTTCTGTGCCGCGGCCCTGCTTCCTTGTCTGCGGCTCATCGCCAAAATATGCCGTTTTCGCCCGTTTTGCCTCGTTTGACAGGACTTCAATTTCCTGTCAATCATACAAAATTAAGGCATTAAAAGCTCATTTAGACAATTTCACTCTCCAAAATACTACAAAATAATGATAAATAAGCGTATAAAAATACGCCTAACAAATACCCCCAAACTTAAGCCTTTGCTTGTCCTCAAGCAAAAAGAATTAAATTGATAAAGAATGTTGTGAATCATCGTGCAACTCACGGTGTTCAACCTAATCAATACTATCCTGCAATTTTCCCTAAATAATACGAGTGTCATAATAGCGAGGTACTTTTCGAATAATGATTCCGCAAAGAAATCAAGTTCAGTCCTAATCACTCGTTCATGAAGAAAATCCAGCTCAAAGATTAACAAAATGTGAGTCAAATCAACCGTCAATATGAAAGGATAAAATAAACAATCTAGCTCTTCCCGTTCCACAATCTAGTGGCACAATTTTCACGAGTTTCATAACAAATAAACCTCGGACAGTATTCCCCTTATATATATGTTCAAGAATTTGATTCGAGTTGACCACTAGGTTAGGATCTCGGGATGTTTCATCGGGATAATCCTAGGGTGGAACTTCCATTCTCATGTATAAGGAAACCGTTTGACGTAAAAGACACTCATGGGGCACATGGATGCTTCTAGTTACTAAGCTCCCGTCTACAGCGGAGAATCAACTCGAATATATAATTTCCGCATGTCCAAATCAAGGTTGCCGTTTTACGCGAGAGTAAGCAGCGGGTCACGCGAATACCCCCGATTACTAGGCTCCCTCTCATTTGCACATGTGAAATATCTAAATCACTAGTCTAATCAGGGTCGTCGTTTTACGCGAGAGCAAACAACGGGTCACGCGAATACCCCCGGTTACTAGACTTCCCTTCATAGAACAACATTATCTCAACTTTTGGGAAACTGACCGACTCTAAACTCAATCTAAGTGCCAACACGACTAAAGAAACAGTACGACTCACTATCCGGAAAATGTAGCCAAACGTATTGACGGTGATTTTAAAACAAGTATGTATCGTCTCTTATCTGCCAAGACCTCTACAATCATGAAAATTTTTGGACTTAATTGAATACTAAGCAAAACCCGAAATTACTAACTACAACTCGACTAAAACTCGACCGTTTCTTCAGAGAGAAAAACAGTGTCGTAACATCAGTATCACACAAATAGAAGCACGAAAAATTCACGAATAAGGAAAAACTAAGACAAGCAAGGCTATCTAAAAAAAATTTTACGCAAAGAAATGAAAAGTGCAACGAAAATAAAGTACAACAAATAAAGTAGCGGCTGAAAGTAAATCCACCCCAAACTTAGGACGTACATTGACCTCAATGGACAAAAATGATATGTAATAAACGTAAAAGGTCAAGTACTCCCCTCCAGTCTGCTCAGGAGCTGGTGCCGGCATCATCCGGTGAGGAGGGTGGTGTGGCTGGCCGGGCGCGTGCAATAAATGGCCCGTCGGGATGCATGATATGGGCCGTCCATGCGGAAAGGTGCTCCTGATGATAAGCATCCCTCGCAGCTAGACGCCTCGCCTCTCGCCGGTTGGCCCGGCGGGCCTGCTCTCGCATCTCGGCCCTAACGGCAGCAATAACACTCTCCCGCTCCGTCCGCTGCTCCTCCCGCATGGCAGCCATCAAGCTCTCCATCTCTCTCCTCATCTCATCTCTCTCTCTCCTCGTCTCCTCTCTCAGCTCCTCTCTCTCTCTCCTCAGATCCTCCCTCAGCCCATCAAACAACTCCTGCAACCTCGCTCTGTCGGGTGGCGGGCTGGCATCTCCATGTGTCAACAAAAGCGGCTCGGGGGACCCCTCGTGGGCCTCCTCTAGCAGAAATCCTCTCCCCCGAACGTGCGCCGGCGCTCCTCCCCACTGGTCAAAGTGTGATATGATGCGGTGGTCGATCGGGGCACAGGGGCAAGCATCGGCTCGTCGTCGACCACGTCGGCCCATTGCCGGCCTGCGCAGATGAGAGAGGGGTGCTTCAACCCCGTCTTGGCCCCCTGGATACACTGGAGTATAGATCGAACCAAGAAAGGAGCCACATCGAAGCGCAACCCGAATGTGATAGCATAAAGTGTTCGGGCGCGAGAGAGAAAAACCGTGCGAATCTGAGAGGTGGGGTCAATGCGTGCGCAGATAAAATAAAGCCAGGCACGCCCGAGCCGGCTGAGGCGCGAGCTCCTGAAGTGGAAAGTGGAAGAACCCTGTGCTCGCTGCTCCCAGTCGGTATCGGGCTGTGCAATGGTCTCAAGCAGGGCCTCCTTCGTGAGGCCAGTCATCACTCTGTCGTAAGTCGTCTCATCCACCACCGGCAGTCCATACAACCTCCGAATGGCAGATGTGGAAAAATCGATCGTAACACCCCGGACATTGACCTGAGTCCGATAATCAGATGACTGCAACATGTTGCCTGCCTGAATGTGCTTTAGCAGTGCGCTGGCGTAGAACTCCTGCACAATCGAGATAACCGCTGGCTCGGGGGGTGCAGCAAATCTGGCCCATCCCATCTCGTCAATCATAGTCAGCAATTCCCCGTCCTGAGGAGCTGGAGTGAATCCCCTATCCGGAATGAGCGGTCGTGGTCGGATCTTTTCATTGAAGATCTTGTGAATTTCAGGGTCCGAAAATTGGTGCCCCTCCGACTCGGCCCGACGACGAGAGGTCTCCCCTCGAGTGGGAGATGACTGGGTCCTAGCTCTCTTGCTCGATTTCTTTGTTCTCGCCATAATCAGTCCTGAAAAGTAAAACACGAGGGTTTATTTACGCAACAATAATAACAATGATCTATGCTCGGCTAAGGATGTCCAGTCAGAAATCCCGAATTTAACAAAATAGCGCATACGCGAGAGAAGGATGAAATTGGACTTAAACGTTTAAGCTGGATGTAAGGGTTGGGCTTGCTGTAAATTCAAAACGTATACGTTGCACGAGAAATTCAAAAGATTGCTTTTCCAAAGAAAATTTTTCATTTAGGCAATTTATCAAACACCTTGAGGGCACAAGTTTACTTGAAGAATAAGCATAATTATAGCTCGATTCAACCCCCAAAAACCAAAACATAATTCAATCATCATCGACTCAACACATTCAACTCATTCACATTCCAAGCTAACCATGCAAAATTTATTAAAACTACCATGTTATCCTCTAAACAATCCTAAAACTTTTTGAAGGAAAAATAACATGCTCAATCCATCCAAAGTATAAACAACTTCAAATCTAAACCATGAACAAGTAGAGATTAACGGTTGGAACGTACCTTTTGAAGATTGCAAGAAGAAATCGCAGGAAAAAAAAATGGAAGAACTTCGTCGGCCGGTTCGCGCGCTGGGGAGGGAAAGAGAAAGGAAGAAAATAATACCTGGGTGCTCGGCCGGTTGTGAATTATAAGCTACCAGGCCTTTTCAAATTCCGCAAAGTGTGCCGCGGCACAGCTAAAGTGAGCCGCGGCACAGGGTACAGTCCCTTTTTCCTGTGCTCTCGTTTTGTCGTGTGCCGCGGCACAGATTACGTGTGCCGCGGCTCAGTGCTCAAGTGTGCCGCGGCTCATTTATGCCGTGCCGCGGCACAGGGTACAGTTAGTTTAGCCTCCCCTTGCGATTGATGTGTGCCGCGGCTCACAGTACCTGTGCCGCGGTTCATACCTCAGTCTCTTCCCTGGGACTTCCTGCACATAATTTTGAGAAGAAAACATTAAAAGCGAGAGGCAGAAGCAAATTGAAGCACAAAAATGATGAAAAATAAGAATCACGAATGCAAGAAAAATAATGAAATGCAAAAATCTACAACTACGAATTCGGGTTGCCTCCCGAGAAGCGCTAAGTTTATAGTCTTGATAGGACCTATTGGAGAACATTAGTTCGCTTTTCGCAAACTCCATTTGGTTTCGCCCGTTCATCGAACCGTTCATATTTTGTTGAAATTATGACCATTGGTGGTTAGCGATTCGACTTTCGGTTCGGTCATCAAATGTTGTTTGCGAAAAGGTTTCGGCGTGAATAACTTCCCGAAACACCGGTTTTCCATGACTAATTTTCCATTGGGCTTTCGGCTTACTCTCCTCCTTCACAAACGCACTCAAGGCTGCAGATTTGTCCTCATGCTCGAGGAACGCCACTCGTTCTACATCCTTCTTAAGACTTGGATCATTTAACACAAAATCTGAATTTTGAAAGCGGCGATTAGTTCGGTGCTTTACTCTTTTAACAACATCCACACTTTCAATTTGTGACCTTTTATCATGGCTTAGGGACATGGAAGCGATTTGAATACTTAAAAAGTAACTTGCTCGTCTTGGACCCTCGAGTTAACTCCCCCTTTTCCACGTCTATAAGGGTTCGGCCCGTCGCTAGAAATGGTCGTCCCAAGATGATTGGAATATCTTCATCTTCATCCATGTATGATACGATGAAATCGGCGGAAAGATGAACTTATCAATCTTGACTAATACATCCTCGATCACTCCCTCGGATACTTTATCGGCCGATCCGCCAATTGTAAGGAGGCTGTTGTTGGCTTAGCTTCCCCAATATTCAGCTTTTTGAAAATCGACGGAGGCATGAGGTTGATACTAGCTCCAAGATCGCATAGTGCCTTATTAAATGAAAGATTCCCCATGGTGCACGGTATGTTGAAGCTTCCGGATCTTTCAATTTAGGTGGAAGCTTCTTTTGAAGAATTGCTTTGCACTCCTCTGTCAAGGCGGCCGTTTCAAACTCCTCAAGCTTTCTTTTCTTGATAATATCTCTTTCATGAACTTGGCGTAACTCGGCATGTTCCAATCGTCGTGACGGAATGTTTATGTGTAGCTTTTTAAAAACATCAAGGAACTTAGAAAATTGTTTGTCGCCCTTCTTTCTTTGTAATCTCTGTGGAAGCGGGGCCAGGGGACACACATGTCTTGAGTTGTCGGCTTCAAATCCTTCGACTCCTCGACTTTAAATCCTTCTCTTTCTCGGTTTCCTTCTTCTTTTCACACCGCTCGGTGATCCGGCACCTCTTTCCCACTTCTTAAGTGATTGCGTTTAGACTCTCTCTAGGATTTGTCTCGGTTGTACTCGGCAATGCTCCCTCACGGACGACGGTCGGCACATTAGCAATTTGGCCCATTTGGACCTCCAAATTTCGAATGGAAGCGGAATGGTTACGCAATGTTGCTTGATGCAGTCATAAATTGACTCGTATTTGCCGCCAATTTTGCAAGTGCTTCCTCGGCGGCGCTTTGGGGGCGGGAGAATTTCTGTTGATTACAGGCGAATGGGGGCTGGTGTGAGTTTTGTCCGTTTCTCCATGAAAAGTTGGGATGATTGCGCCACCCCGGATTATAAGTGTTGGAGTACGGGTTATTCGGTCGATTCCCATTTCCCACGAATTGAGCCTGCTCCATCTGATGTTGCTCGAACAGGTTTCCAACTTGACACTCCGCGCTCGGGTGTGATCCGCTACACCAATTGCATGTCTCAATGGTAACGAGGGAAGATGCGTGCGAAAATGCCTGGAGCTGTTGGGTCAAAGCGGCGACTTGAGCTGACAAGGTGGAAATTGGATCATTGCTTGAAACTTCCATGACTCTCTTCGGTGTCAATCTTTCCGATGGCCATTGGTATGCGTTTGCAGCCATATCTTCCAAAAGCACGTGTGCCTCGGCCATAGATTTTCCCATGAAGGCCCCACCAGAGGCCGCATCCACGAGGGTGCGTGTTGAAGCACTCAAACCATTATAGAACGTATGAAGCTGAAGCCAATCAGGAATGCCGTGATGAGGGCATCTTCGTAGCAAATCTTTATATCGCTCCCACGCCTCGTGGAGCGATTCCATATCGTATTGACCAAAGGTGGTTATTTCGTTTCTCAACCTTGCCGTCTTAGCTGGTGGGAAGAATTTGGCAAGGAAGGCTTGCGCTAACCTCTCCCATGTTGTAATCGACCCCGGCGGCAAGGAATTTAACCAAAACTTTGCTTTATCCCTCAAAGAGAAAGGGAAAAGCCTCAATCGAATGGCATCGTCGGTGACACCATTAGTCTTGAACGTGTCGCATATCTCAAGGAAAGAAGCAATATGGGCATTCGGGTCGTCATTCGGCAGTCCACAAAATTGGCTACTTTGCACCATCGAATATTAGCGGGCTTGATCTCAAAATTATTAGCTTGGATAGTGGGGCGCCGAATTCGAAAAATTAGCGTTGATCTGCGGCATGGCATAATCTCGAAGAGCTAGTTCGGTTGAACTTGCCGCACTTGGTTATCTCCTCCTTGGACTTGATATTCTCGGCCATGTTGGCCGTAAATGCGCAACTCTCTTTTCTCCTTTTTGTTCCTTCTTAGAGTGCGCTCGAGCTCGGTATCCAAAGGTAGTAGGCCTTCGTTACAGAGTTTTCTCATGCACTACTCGAAAGGTCTGAAAGGAAAAACAAATGTGAAATTAAATACACAAAAAAATAAAAATAAAGCGTTCAAATTAAGGCTGGAAATACTTAAATCGATATTAGAAAATTTTAGTCACGACAACGGCGCCAAAAACTTGTTGCGATATTCCTTACACGCAAGTGCGTCATCGTTTACAAGTAATAAAGTGATAAGTAGAGTATCGTTCCCACGAGGTGAATCTCTAACTACAGATTTTTCGTATTCAATTTTATTTGAACAATCGAATTTGGGTTTGTGCAATTAATAACTAAAGGAATTACTAAAGACTAGTAGAAAACGCTAGCTTGAATAAAAGAAATCAAATGATGAATAAGTCTAGGGTTAAGAATCCACCTTAGTTTATCCGAATTTACTCTCGATTATCAGTAATAAATAATTTCCCAATTTATTGAAGGCGGAGATTGCTAATATATTCTACCGCCTCTCCAGAGGTCACTAGATTTATCTAAAGGCGAATAACGCACTCTATCCCTAGGTGAATTAATTCGTCGATAGGCGAAAAGCATAAAATCTCCTAAAGGCCACGTAATTCCTATGAGTATATTCCTATCTCACGAGAATAAAGCGGTTCTCACCAATAGTTCCTCACCAAATCTCCTCTCGATTCGAATTGAATGATTAAATCAATACAACTATTGGCGGATAATTGCAAGCATTAAACACGATTGGGAAAACTCGATAAAAAGGTAATTAATTGGATAATCTCAATCAATTCGTCAAAACAAAGGTTTCATCAAAACCCTAGAATAGGGCTTTAGCGACATACTAATAATTGAAAATACGAATAAATAAATGAAAGCATAAAATTCAAGCGCAGATGAAGCTCGGATTCCTTCGTCCTTGACTTAGCCTATGCCCTTGAAGTCTTACGCTTCCCTCCTCTTCTGCCGTCTCCAAGCTTAAGCTCTAAAAATTCCAGATCAGATTCAAGATTAAAAGATGATTTAATTAGGGTCTTCAACCCTATTTATAGCTCGGCACATCTCCAAATCGCGTCCGTATCGGTGGGTCGGGCGAAGCGGCCCAAAATCCGCGCGGACAACCAAAAACCGTCAAGTGTGCCGCGGCGCACTAAATCTGTGCCGCGGCACATCGCCTTGTTGAATGCACAGGCGTAAATTAATTCTTACGTGCCGCGGCTCACAGGTATGCCGCGGCCTGAGTCTGATTACTCTGCGCTCAGTGGTGTCTTCTGTCTGTGACCACTGCTTCCTTACTGCGGCTCACCTTAAAATATGCCGTTTTCGCCCGTTTTGCCTCGTTTCAGCTTTCGGACTTCAATTTCCTGTCAATCATACAAAATTAAGGCATTAAAAGCTCATTTAGACAATTTCACTCTCCAAAATACTACAAGATAATGATAAATAAGCGTATAAAAATACGCCTAACACTTTACCACCATCGCTGAGTCACATTCACAATGTGTTTCACGTATCCCAATTGCGGAAGTATGTCTGGGACCCGATCACGTCATTGATTTCGGCGAGATCGAGATAGCTAACGATGGCACCTTGAAGAGAGACCAATCAAGATACTTGAGAGTCGGATCAAACAATTGAGAATAAACCAATACACTTGGTTAAAGTTGATAGTCACGACATGGAGTGAAGAGGCCACTTGGGAAGCAGAGGACAGTATGAAGGCTAGATATCCAGAGTTGTTTTCATCTTAAGTTTCGGGATGAAACTTCTTTTTAGGGAGGAAGGATGTAATACCCGAGATTTCTGATATGTATTTGGAACTTGTGATATTGTAATTGTTGCACTTTAATTTGAGTATTATTCTCCGTATTTCATAGTCCGGTGTTGTTGAGCGTATGATTTCATAAATGTGATGTAAATTGTGATTCTGCGCATGTAGCGCACGCTATCGACTATGTGTAGCGTACGCTAAGTTGGATCCATAGCACACACTGTGCATGACCTTAGCGCGCGCTATATGTAGTCAGCATGATTAAGACAGTGTGGTAGGTGAGATCGGCTGAGGATTTCGGTCGGATTGTGTCGGGATGAACCTGGACGACTTTCGGGAAAAAGCCAAGTCAACGCCTTAGCGCATGCTACTGATACGAAATAGCGCACGCTAAGTCTTGAGTCTGATGAAGTCGATGAAGGCGTTAGGGCACGCTACGAGTATGGACTAGCGCACGCTAATAACCATTTTCTATAAATAGGACAACATCCTTTTCGTATTTTCAGTCTTTTCTCTCCCCCATCCGAATCCTTATACTTAGAGTATTACTCTCTACATCTTAAACACTTCATATCAGCATCCTGGCTCGTGTTGAAGATTGTAAATCATTGAGGATTGGTGTTCAAGCCTTCGACGTTGGATTGCTTCGATTTCCTCCTTGTTCTTCACTACTTTGAGGTAGGTGATTCTTCACCAATATTAAGTACTAGTATGAAGGACGTTTTGATCATGATTATCTAGTCAGTTAAATTCGTTAGTAGTCGAACATCATGTGTTAGGAAGATATTTTGACATTTCGGCACTTATTCATCGTATAATCCTGTGAACCTTTTTAGTGTTGGACTCCTAAACGTATTCATGTATCTTCAAAACTGTTTATGACCAGTATGGGGAGAGCATCAAGTTCTTATGTTTTGACATGATAGAATCATACGTTTGGGACATGAAATGGATTGGACTTAGTATGTTTCTTGAAGATCAAAGATGAATTATGATGTTGTGATGATTATACGTACCCTTGTATCTTGTAGTCGTTTAATCCGTAGAGATCTTTCACAAACCGTATGAGCATGATATACACTGAGATGGCTTGTTTTAACACTGAGGAGTTCATGAGTTTTCTTCACCTTTAGCTCAAGTTTTACCCGGTGGTAGTGCCATGCACGATTAGCGCACGCTAAGATGTATTAACGTGCGCTATCGGGAGCGAGTAACGTGCGCTCGTTGGATACGTAACGTCGTTATATCATCGGCGAGGCGATCGGCTATTCGAGAAGCTGTCGATACCACGGCTAGCGCCGCTAAACACTGGTCATTTGCGTACGTTAGCAGGCGGGCTTAGCGCCGCGTTACGTAGAATACGTAGCGCGCTAAGTAGTTGAGCGAAATTCATTTTTAGGCGTGCGGTCGTAAACCGGATTATTAGGCGTTAAATGCGACTTGAGAGGAATTCTTTATTATTTCTTAGGTCAGAGCCTTGCATAGGGGACGATCGAGGGCGGTGGCATACGGACGCGTGTCATTTGTTGGAGTATTTCATTCTTGCCATTTCGAGGCAAGTATCATATGTTGAGTTTGATTTATATTGGAACCTTGATCATGCTTATGGTTTTGTTCATGTTGTCAAATATGAGATGTATTTCTGTAATTTCTCGTGGTATTCGTTGTTAATTGTTCGTATTGATGGACATATTGAAATGCATATATGTATGCATAATTGATTGGTTTATGGTATAAATGATCCGAGGGGATCATGAGGATCTATCTTTGAGGCGCTGGATCTAATGTCCACCATGCGTTGGTCAGCCGGGATCATCATGGGGATCTATCTTTGAGAAGCCTGGATCGCTGGACGGGTTTTCCACCATGCGTTGGTCAGCGGGATCATCATGGGGATCTATCTGAAGGCTGGATCGCTGGATTACCCTGTATTGTGTTGATGGAATCGTGAGGATTCACATCGTTGGATTCCGATAACGGAAGTCCGTTTTGCATGTTTTATGATGCACTGATGATTTATGTATTATGATACTTGTACTAGCATTGTTTTGCTAACCCCTTCGGGATGGACATTGTTTTGATGTTCAGGTAGCCGAGGAGTGGGGAAGCAACCACGATCTGACGGAGACGATGAAATGGCTCAGTGATGTGGTTGATGTTTATTGTTATTGGGATTTGTCTTCTTGGTTCATTTAGTACTCGAGTACGTCTGTTTTAATAAGGTCATTTCGATATGGTTGTATAAGTTAACCCATTGGATCAGTTGAACCAAATATGTATTTTGAAATTCAGTTGTACGATTGGATTATATTTACATTTCTTTTAAATTAGCCTTGTAAATCCTTACTTAAAGGGTTTACGGCGCTGTAATTATTCCGAATATCTCGGGGTGTTACATAAGGACAAAAAGAGCGCGACACATCCAAAGTGCAGAGTCGCTAAAGACTTACTAGAAAATCAAGTTTTCTAAAGTCTTGACCTCCATGCACTAAATCAGTCATAACTTCTTCGATTTCAATAGGTATCAACGAGACTGTAAGAACTTATGAAAACTAGACACCCATAGTTTTTCATGCACATACAGCACGTAACCTAGATCGACCTGAGCAGATCACAAAGCTCTATCGAAGTTGACTCGGCAAATTACCGGACATATCATGTCCTACTTTGCAACAATAGTCATATGTCACTCAACATGATAGATGTGATCAAATGGTTGATTTCCTTGGAAAGTAGACACAAACCTTTCCAATGGTACCAATTTAACCATTTTCCAATAAGTGAGCTGCCCTGTAGGTCATATGGGAGATAGACCAACACATTCTGGGCGGATTCGGGTATCAGTTTTCAAGTGTCCTTTTATCTAGATAGAACGAGATTCAAGCTTCTTGTCATTCACAGGTACTGCGTGAGCACATCCTAGGCCATCATCACAGTTGCTTTACCGGATTATTACGAATTAGTACATCGAGTCAAACATGAGTACATATTACCGTACTTTTCTCTCAAGACTGCATCATCACTTAAGTGAGTCAAGTCTTATTATGACTTCGACTAGTCATTGTAAATTATATAAGCATTACTTTATCGTCTCTTAGGGAAACTGTCCCTTAGATTGCCTTAAACCGATTGATGAATACGCATCATCAAGTGTCCCCAAGATCCTTTCATTCTTAACCTTGGATTTAGCGGAATCTCTTAGTCTCACAAGAGTAAATCACTATAAACCCTTAGTTTTACACGCAAAAGCTTCATATCTCTTCCAAATCAAGTATATACTTAGTATGCGTTCCCGACAATCACTTGTCGACGCGCTCCGTGGTCAGGAGCCACTTGATTTGAGTCTGTTCCACCACGAGATCTTTTTTATCACTTAACTTAGTTCCCCACTAAGGTAAGATTTAACCACAAGTTGCACGTCAGTTTTTGGGAAACTATCTAACTGAAAAGATAGTGGATGCTATAACATCCATTCGTGTCATCGTAGTCGATTCCAGTGCGTTCATGAGAAACCTCGCTTTAATAAAGTATACATATAGATCTTATATTTGGAGTGTCGGCACCACTTCAACAAAGGGATATCACTTTGTTCATACTGGAGTCGCATATATTTCCATTTTAGGCTAAGGCTACAACGTTGTAGATTTTCAACGAAGTATGGTTCGATTAAACTCACATTCCACGTCCTCATGTACCGGCTTTGTTCATAGAGTACTCTTTATGGATTGGCATTCATTGAGGCGTCCCCCAATGATGAATATAATCCAGAATCACATGAGATAGATGCGTTCATTTGATCAGATGATCAAGTTTCATGTACCAAACTCGCATACATTCTTAGCGAGAGTATTTATCGAACCAAGTGGCATCCTAATACTCGATGAGATCCATGGCCTAGTAACACCGTCTACCACAATTTGTGGTGTTACCATATCCATTTATAGGTGACGAATGTTCATGACCGGACACAATCCTTGCAGACATGTTTGCAGTATGTATTTAATCTCGTCAGTTTAGGGAACTTGTTGAGATACAATAGGGACAAACTACGACAATTCCAAGTCGAGTCATGATCGTTCGCATCTTCCCCTAACGAGGGGAAGACTGCCTCATCAAAGTGACTTACGAGATCGTCTGCCAAGGTATATTTTAAGCGGACTATGAGTGAAAGCGCATGTCATATTCATCATTTATAACCCGTCATAATGCGTTGTGGTGACGCACTTTGGCACAAGAACATGTGGACGATAAAGGTTTTTCATTGTTAACACAATCCAGTTAACAAAATGCATATGGTTACACTTGTAACTAAGCATTTGAATGATGATAGGTATAGGTGAATATGACATGTTGACCTATGCTACATAACCGTAGCTCTTGGTCTTGAGAATCGACAAAACTGCCACCATGCACCACCGGGATCGAACATAAAGAAATGATTGAACCGATGATAGGCCGTTGGTTTTATCGAATCTCTAGTACTTTCTTGAAGAGTTCAGTCCCTTCACCAGCCCCAACACCTCAAAATTTCGTGAGCATGTATAAAGGGGTGTTTAGGATTCCAAAACCATCAACCTTGTGGTCAGAAACTGGTCGAAATGACATTGAACTGGTTGATAGGACGGCGGTGGTATGTGAAAACTTCATTTAAGTGGTTTACCTCCTTCCAAGTCTCGAATGACATTAAAATTTATGAGAAGGTAGCCTTGGATGTTAGGAAGTGTAACACCCGAGATATTCGAATAATTACAGTAGTAAACCCTTTAAGTAAGGATTTACAAGGCTAATTAAAAGAAATGTAAATATAATCCAATAATACCACAGAAGTTCAAAATACAAAACCGGTTCCAACTGATCCATTGAGTTAATTAATACAACCATATCGAAATGATATTAATAAGACACGCGTACAAGAGTATTGAAAATGAATCAAGAAGACAAATCATAGTGACAACAAACATCACTGAGCCCCTTCGTCGTCATGTCGGTACTGTGGCTGTTTCCCCGCTCCTCGGATACCTGAACATCAAAACAAATGTCCACCTCCGAAGGGGTTAGCAAAACGATGCTAGTACAAGTAACATATTAAACAAATCGGATATGCAACAACAATGCATAACAAAATACACGACCCGGACTTCCGCTCAGGAATCAAGCGATGCGAATCCACAAGATTCCATTTACACAGTATGGGTATTCCAATGATCCAGCGCCCTCAGCATAGATCACAAGATGATCCCGTCGGACCAACACGAGGTGGAAAACCCCGTCCAATGATCCAACGCCCTCAACCTAGATCCCAAGATGATCCCGTCAGACCAACACGAGGTGGACATCCGATCCAGCGCCCTCAGCATAGATCGTACAACATACACAAACACAACTCATGCATACATATATGCAAAATCACTATGTCCATCAACATGAACATACAAACACTAGATAACGAATATCATGACAATTCAAAGAAATAAATCCCATGTTGAACAACATGAATAAACCACATGTATGCTCAAAATACCAATATTAACAAATTACGATACTTGCCTCAAAGATGGCAAGAACTAAACACTCCAATGATCTCAACACACTCGAAGGCCACCTCCTTCGATCAACGTAGCAAGCTCGAACCTTAACAAAAGAAATAATATAGAATTCATCTCAAGTCGTATGAATGTCTAACAATCCGGTCTATGGCCGAAAGCTCTTAAAATGTATTATGCCTGAACTACTTAACGTACGCTACGTATTCTACGTAACGTGCGCTAAGCCTGCTAGTTAGCGTACGTAAACAACGAAGTCTAGCGTACGCTAGCTATGTCTTGTGATCTATCGATCGGCCGGTGACTCGACTGATGACATAACGTACGTTATGTACCAAATGTAGCATACGTTAACTCATTCCCGATAGTGCATGTTAATATACATATCTTAGCATGCGCTAACCGTGCATGTCAGTCTACTACTGAGTAGTAGACTTGATCTAATGGTGATGAAACTCATGAAATCTTCAGTGTTTAATACATGTCATCTCCATGCATATCATGCTCATACGGTTTATGAATGATATTTACGGATTAAACGACTTCGAGATACAAGGATACATATAATCTTCTCAACACCATAATTCATCTTGATCTTCAAGAAAATATCCTAGTTTCAATCCATTCTATGACCCAAAACGTATAATTCCATTATGTAAAAACATAAGAACTTGATAATCTCCATAACTGGTCATAATCGGTTTGAAGCTTCATGAATATGCTAGGAGTTCAAACACAAAAAGGTTCAATGGTTTTATACGATGAAGAAGTACCGAAACATCGAAAATATCCTTCTAACACATGATGTTCGACTACGTACGAATTTAACTGACTAGATAATCCCAAATCATGATCAATACATCCTTCTATATACTACTTAAATTGGTGAAGAATCACCTACCTCAAAGTAGTGAAGAACAAGGAGGAACTTGAAGAAATCCAACAGGGGCTTGAACACCAATCTCGATGATCTACAATCTTCAAACTCGTGCTAGGATGATGATATGAGAGGTTGAAGATGGAGGAGGTAACTCTCTAAGTCTAAGAGTTCGGATTTGTGAAGTGAAAAAGTCTGAAAAATGAAAAAGGGTGTTATCCTATATATAGAAAATGGTTATTAGCGCGCGCTAGTCCATATCCGTAGCGTGCGCTAACGGCCATACGAAGCTTCTTGACCTCACTTTGTACTCAACATTTAGCATGCGCTATCCTCATATCGATGGCGTGCGCTACCGCGTTGACTCGGCTTTTCCCGAAAGCCATCCGGGTTCATCCAGGCATGATCCGACCAAGATCATGGCTGATCTCACCTACCACCCTGTCTTAATCACGTTGACTACGTATAGCGTGTGCTAAGGTTCATACATAGCGTGCGCTACGAACCCAATTTAGCGTACGCTACGCTAAGTCGATAGCGTGCGCTACATGTGCAAAAATCACCACTTAAAACACATTCATGCAATCATCGCTCAACAACACGGATCATGAAATACGGAGAATAATACTCAGATCAAAATGCAACAAATACAATATCACAAGGCTCAAATACACATGAAATCTAAGGTATTACATCATTTCTCCTAAAAAGAAGTTTCGTCCGAAACTTAAGATGAAAACAACCGGATATCTAGTCTTCATATTGTCCTCCATTTCCCAAGTGGCATCTTCAACACAGTGTCTTGACCATTGTAATTTAACCAAGTCTATTGTTTTATACCTCAATTGTTTGATCAGACTCTAAAGTATATTGATAGGTCTATCCTCGAAGGTGACGACATTAGCTATCTCGATCTCATCAAACTCAATGATATGGTAGGATGCAGGACATACTTCCGCAATTGGGATACGTGAAACACATTGTGAACGTGACTCAGCGATGGCGGTAAGGCCACCCTTTATGCTAAATCCCCAACTTTCTCGAGGATCTCAAATGGTCCGATATATCTCGGACTTAGCTTACCCTTCCTCCCAAAACGGAAAATTCCCCGTGTTGGAGACACCTTCAATAGAACGTGGTACCCAATATCGAACTCTAGCGGGCGACGACGCACATCTTCATAAGACTTTTGTCGACTCTGGGCAGTCAACAGTCTTTCCCGAATCAAAGTAATCTTCTCTTGAGTCTGAACTATCAATTCCGATTCCGTCCCGATCAAGTCTGAAGAATCATCCCAGCACAAGGGTGATCGGCATCTTCTCCCGTACAAAGCTTCAAATGGTGCCATTCTAATAGAAGCATGCCAACTATTGTTATACGTGAATTCAATCAACGGCAAGTGAACTTCCCAATCAGTTGACCAATCCAAAGCACAAGCTCTAAGCATGTCTTCTACTGTTTGTATAGTCCTTTCGGACTGACCGTCCGTTTGAGGATGATAAGCCGTGCTAAAGTTCAGCTCGGTCCCAAAGCCCTGTAAACTACCTTCCAGAAGTGCGACACAAGCGACCATCTCGATCTGAAATAATGGTCTTCGACGTCCCATGCAATCTGACTATTTCTGCAATAAATACTCGTGCCAATTTCTCGGGTCCCCACGTGTCTTTAATTCCTAGGAAATGAGCCGACTTGGTTAGTCGATCAACTATAACCCAAATCATGTTCATTCCCATCTTGGTCCTTGGCATATTGGTGATGAAATCCATCGAGATATCCTCCCACTTCCACTCAGGGATTGGAAGCGGCTTTAACATTCCGACAGGTCGCTAATGTTCAATCTTAACCTGCTGAAAAGTCAAACACTTCGAAACGTACTCTGCTACGTCCTTCTTCATATTTCCCCACCAGAAGTTTTGTTTTAGATCCTTACACATCTTACTGCTGCCCGCGTGAATAGAATAGGGAGCGCTGTGAGCTTCCTTCAAAATTGTCCGTCTCAAATCATCATCATCGGGAACGCAAAGTCGACTCTGAAATCTCAGAACTCCATCATCTTGTATCACGAATCCTGGGTCCTTTCATTTCATTACTTCGTCACATAACCGAAGGATCAGATAATCGTTCAACTGCTTAGATTTGATTTCACCGACTAGTGACGAAGTCAGTTCCATCACATATAGTTGCCCTTGGATTCCTGGTGACCATACTTCAATCCCTTCGCGGATCAGTTCTCGTTGAATGCTGGTTTGGGATGTAAGTGCTTCCAACACTCGAAGAGAAATAGGTTTACGGCTCAATGCATCAGCTACTACGTTTGCTTTACCCGGATGGTAGAGAATTTCCAAGTCGTAATCCTTGATCAATTCCAGCCACCTTATCTGCCGCATGTTTAATTCTTTCTGACTGAAAATGTACTTGAGGCTTTTATGATCTGTAAAGATCTGACAATGAGTGCCGTATAAATAATGTCGCCAAATTTTCAAGGCAAAGACCACAGCTGCTAACTCCAGATCATGAGTCGGGTAATTAACTTCGTACGGTTTCAACTATCGAGAAGCATAGGCAATCACCTTATCCTTTTGAATCAACACACATCCCAGACCCTGATTTGAAGCATCGCTGTATACCATGAATCCATCAGTTCCATCTGGTAACGCTAATATAGGTGCTGTCGTGAGTCTTTCCTTAAGTTCATCAAAACCAGCCTGGCATTTCTCATCCCACATGAACTTTTGAGTTTTCTGTAACAGCTGAGTGAGCGGACGAGCAATTTTGGAAAATCCCTCTACAAAACGGCGATAATATCCAGCAAGTCCTAAGAAGCTTCGGACTTCTTTCACGTTATTAGGAGCTTCCCATTCCAAGATTGCTTCGACTTTCTTCGGGTCCACTTGAACTCCGTCAGCTGATATCACATGCCCAAGGAAGGTTACTTCCCTAAGACAGAACTCGCATTTGGAAAGCTTCGCATAAAGCTGTTCATTCCTCAAGGTGCTCAAAACCACACGCAAATGCTCGGCATGCTCCTCTGTGTCTTTCGAATAGATCAAGATGTCATCAATGAAAACGACCACAAACTTATCTAGGTATTCTAAGAATACCCGATTCATCAATTGCATAAATACCGCAGGAGCATTGGTAAGTCCAAATGGCATCACCACGAATTCATAGTTCCGTGCCGAGGATCGAAAGTAGATTTGGTATATCGATTCCTTAATTCTCAGCGATGATATCCTGATCGCAAGTCAATCTTCGAGAATAACCTTGCCCCTTGCAGTTGATCAAACAAGTCTTCGATCAGATGTATATTATACTTTTTATTGATCGTCAAATTGTTTATATCCATGTAATCAATTCATAATCGGAGGATCCATCTTTCTTAGGACAAAGAGAGCAGGTGCTCCCCAAGGAGAAACGCTAGGTTGAATGTAACCCTTCTGGAATAATTCCTCCAGTTGCTTCTTTAGTTCATACATCTCGGTTGGCGCCATACGGTATGGTGCTCTGGAAATAGGAGCGGCTCCAGGCTCTAATTCGATATTGAACTCTACTTCTCTCAGCGGAGGTAACCCAGGTAGTTCGTCAGGGAATACATATGAGAATTCATTCACAACTGGAATAGACTAGAGCTCTACTCCTTCTTCCTTCTTCATGGCGTAGCATCAAAATCCGTGACAACCTTGCTTCAGTAATTTAACTGCTTTCATCGCTTTGATCAATTTTCCCGAGCTTCCCGGTCTCCATCCTCTGAATACGTGTTCAGATCCGTCATCAGCAATGATAGAAATGACTCTCTTTCGGTAATTCAAAATAGCTCCATAACGGTTGAGCCAATCGTCTCCGAGAATTAAATCGTCACCATGGATGTCAACTACAATAAGATTCGATGGCCAATCTCTCCCTCCTATAGACACTGGAAAATATATAGTTTCTAGGGTTCCCACAATTCTCTCTCCGCTCGGAAAACCCACAACATAAGGTTCACAATCAAATAAACACGAGATTTTCAAACAATTTACAGTTGATGATATGAAAGGATGTGTAGCTCACGAATTGAATAAGACACTAGCTGGTTGCAAAAGGATCTGAATCGTACCTGATGCAACAGCAGTGTTCTGATTGTCAGATTTCCTCATCTCGTACAGGCGCGGAGGAACGGACCCAGCACTGGATGTCTCTCTCTTCCCAACATTCTGCTGCTGAAATCCACTCTGCTGCGTCTGGTTCACACTTATCTCCTTCGGAACTGGCGCTGGATTGCGAGTACCAAATGATCTAGTCGCAACTCCACAGAAAGCCGCACGGTGCCCTTCTTGCCTACGATCGAAACAAGTCACAGAAGATGCGGGGCAATCACGTCGAATATGCCCTGCTCGACCACAATTATAACATTTCTTTGATGCGTCCGAAACTGCTGATGTTGTCCGGAACTTCTTTCCACCTCTAGAAGGATGTGGAGGTTTCCTAAATGAATAAAATGAAGACTGGCCCTTGCGGGGCCCACCACTCTTGTTTTCCGAGAAGTTGCCGGATACTTTCTGCTTCTTTGCTTCCATCGATTTCTCCATCGCCGCCTCTTTCATGTCGTAGGCCAGCGCTTTGTCTTGATCTTTGTCGCAAGCGTAGTATACTCGAATCGGACATGTACTACGAATCTCGGCTTCATCGCATATCGAAATGAAAAATCTTTTACGCCTCCGTTCGACCAAGTGTCGCACACAAGTCGGTGATGATTAAAAGTCTTGATTATATGCATCACCGATGCTTAGAACTCTATGGTGAGAAAAACTCTCGGATTTTGCCTCTCTAACCGGACGAGGACAATATTGTGCTTCCATCATTAGTTTGAATTCCGTCCGATCGGCATTATGATTCTCGGGTCGAATAGCTTCCCACCGGTCAAAAGCCTCCCTAGTCGGAAAATCTTGGGCAATAGGAACTTTCCGATCCTCGGGCGATTAATACCGCAAATATCTTCTCTAACTTCTTTGCCAATGATCCCAAGTAAGTGCCTCGGCGGATCCGTCAAATTATGGCGGGTGCAAATTGACAAACTCAGCAAGCCATCTGTCTCCCCGGTTATCATCGTGGTGCTTCTGTCCCATCGTCGTCTGCATGCGGCCAACTACAGCGGCCCGGTTTATCGGAGCCACCACATTGAAGCACTCCGGCATGTTAGGATCCGCGTTATCATTCGGCGATCCCTGCTGTCCTCGAGAATGGGAATCGGTTCGACTAGCCGATAGTGCAGGGTAGTTGCGGAATCCTCCTGTCTCATGTTACCGCGTCCACGACCGCGTCCGCGTCCACGTCCTACCCTCAACATACTGTAAACACAATTACTCAATATCCAGGACAAAATTTTCAAAAATAAAGCCCGTCAATACTCACAAAATAGAAATTAAGTAAAACGGTAGTATAAGAGATTAGGAGACTTACAACCACGGTCCACATGACGACTTTGGCTGAACAGTGATGTTACGAACGACCCGTAAATCAAATAACGTAAACAGACCCAACTAAAACCCGACTTCCCAGATATCCATGAATCTTAGCTCCGATACCATATTCTGTAACACCCCGAGATATTCGGAATAATTACAGCACCGTAAACCCTTTAAGTAAGGATTTACAAGGCTAATTAAAAGAAATGTAAATATAATCGATAATACGACTAAAGTTCAATATACAAAACCGGTTCCAACTGATCCATTGAGTTTATTAATACAACCATATCGAAATGATATTATTAAGACTCGCGTTCTCGAGGACTGAAAATGAATCATGAAGACAAATCACAATGACAACAAACATCACTGAGCCTTCGTCGTCACGTCGATCTTGTGTTGTTTCCCGCTCCTCGGATACGAACATCAAAACAAATGTCCACCCCGAAGAATTAGCAAAACGATGCTAGTACAAGTATCATATTAAACAAATCGGATATGCAACAATAATGCATAACAAAATACACGACCCGAACTTCCGCTATCGGAATCCGACGATGCGAATCCACAAGATTCCATTTACACAGTATGGGTATTCCAATGATCCAGCGCCCTCAGCATAGATCCCAAGATGATCCCGTCGGACCAACACGAGGTGGAAAACCCCGTCCAATAATCCAGCGCCCTCAGCCTAGATCCCAAGATGATCCCGTCGGACCTACACGAGGGGGTCATCTGATCCTGCACCCTTAGCATAGATCGTACAACATACGCAAACACAACTCATGCATACATATATGCAAAATCGCTATGTCCATCAACATAAACATACAAACACTAGGTAACGAATATCATGACAATTCAACGAAATAAATCCCATGTTCAACAACATGAATAAACCACATGTATGCTCAAAATACCAATATTAACAAATTACGATACTTGCCTCAAAGACGGCTAGAACTAAACACTCGATGATCTCAACACACTCGAAGGCCGCCTCCTTCGATCAACGTATAGCTCGAACCTTAACAAAAGAAATAATATAGAATTCATCTGAAGTAAATGCGAATGTCTAACAATCCGGTCTATGGCGATAGCTCTTAAAATGTATTACGCACGAACTACTTGGCGTCGCTCGTATTCTCGTAACGTGCGCTAAGCACGCTGAATTAGCGTCGTAAACAACGAAGTCTAGCGTCGCTAGCTATGTCTTGTGATCTATCGATCAGCAAGCGGACTCGGCGATGACATAACGTGCGTTACGTACCAAGCGTAGCGTCGTTAACTCATTCCGATAGCGCACGTTAATATACATATCTTAGCGTGCGCTAACCGTGCATGTGATTTACTCTTGAGTAGTAGACTTGATCTAATGGTGATGAAACTCATGAAATCTTGATGTTTAATACATGTCATCTCCATGCATATCATGCTCATACGGTTTATGAATGATCTTTACGGATTAAGCGACTTTGAGATACAAGGATACATATAATATTCTCAACACCATAATTCATCTTGATCTTCAAGAAAATATCCTAGGTTCAATCCATTCTATGACCCAAGCGTATAATTCCATTATGTAAAAACATAAGAACTTGATAATCTTTATAGCTGGTCATAATCGGTTTGAAGCTTCATGAATATGCTAGGAGTTCAAACAAAAAAGGTTCAATGGTTTTATACGATGAAGAAGTACCGAAACATCGAAAATATACTTCTAACACATGATGTTCGACTAAATGCAATTTAAGCGACTAGATAATCCCAAATCATGATCAAAACATCCTTGAGAATACTACTTAAATTGGTGAAGAATCACCTAGCTCAAAGTAGTGAAGAACAAGGAGGAACTTGAAGAAATCGACAGGGCTTGAACACCAATATCGATGATTTACAAGCTTCAAACTTGTGCTAGGATGATGATATGAGAGGTTGAAGATGGAGGAGGTAACTCTCTAAGTCTAAGAGTTCGGATTTGTGAAGTGAAAAAGTCGAAAAATGAAAAAGGGTCTTTGTCATATATAGAAAATGGTTATTAGCGCGCGCTAGTCCATATCCGTATTGTGCGCTAACGGCCATACGAAGCTTACTGACCTCACTGTACTCAACATTTAGCGTGCGCTATCCTCATATCAGTAGCGTGCGCTACCGCGTTGACTCGACTTTTCCCGAAAGCCATCCAGGTTCATCCCGACATGATCCGACCAAGATCCGCTGCTGATCTCACCTACCATCCTGTCTAAATCATGTTGACTATGTATAGCGTGCGCTAAGGTTCATACATAGCGTGCGCTACGAACCCAATTTAGCGTACGCTATGCTAAGTCGATAGCGTGCGCTACATGTGCAAAAATCACCACTTAAAACACATTCATGCAATCATGCGCTCAACAACACCGGATCATGAAATACGGAGAATAATACTCAGATCAAAATGCAACAAATACAATATCACAAGGCTCAAATACACATCAGAAATCTCGGGTATTACTTGAAGTACTCGTTAAAATTTCACTTTAAGACTTGGTCTACAAGTGGGTGAACCGACCTTTACAATGGTGGTCCGCAAGTTGGACAACCATAAACTCAGGTTTCATCAACTTATCAATCATTGTCAAAGGAACAACATAACATATAAATGTTATCACTTGAGTACGACCATTTGTGAACACCATCATAGTATCATAAGCCACCCAGGCTAATACTTATGATCATGCATGTATAAGGACTCAGTGAAAAGGGAGGACTCAGCACCATGCTTATGTGAGTCGCTACATTATTCTCTTTAGCATAGGAGGGTGTCATCTCCTAATCGTGCTAAAGAATAGCCTTTAATCAATGAACATGGCTAAAAAGGATCATCGGGGGGATCTTTGGCGTCACACATGCTTATGAAAGCAAGACGCGAATGATATAACTATTATCATCGGTCATGAGCCCTGCTCATGACTCCACCAACGTACTTTGGTGTCTTTGATCCAGCTAGCTTCTTTGTTCAAAGAAAAAATAATGTCCATGACAATACCGTGGTATATGGATCATCAAACTGTCCAAACTTTGGACTACTAAAGCCTAAATGTGTCAATGTCCTGATACATTTTCTGGTTACAAAAACCGATGTAAGCCAGACCATATTGACTCATGAATATTTTTCCTTTTCACATATCTAATACAAGTGATGCATAAGATTTTATTCTCACAAATCACAATGAGATGCTATGAGTAATACACTTTCGCATATATATCATCGAGTCATAATATGGTTCAATTATTACGGAACATATGTGACTAGAAACACCATTCGGCGTTCAACAACTTGAGCATTATACCACTCATTGATTGTGATGACCTATTCATCATAGTCACAATGGATTTATAAACCGAAATCCAAAAATATCGTGTTCCTTGAAAATAGCTTAATACGTACTCAATTTTGTAATACATAATTTCGATTTAGGTAATTTTATATTTTTGGATGAAGTCCATATTAACGACTCTGTTGTGACCTTTTCGTCATTTCGAGAATGATTAATTCTACACTTTTTGTCATCAGAGTTTGTTTGGTGTCGATTTGTTGAGTTCCGTGTCCTTAATCGACTTTTCACGTGTGAGTTCGACTTTGTAAAGGCACCATTAATTCTTGGAAACTCCAAAAATTCTGAATCTTTACAATATTATAGATCATTAAGTTATCTTTCCAATGGCTCAAACGGTGAGTCTATCGGAGTCCGGACGAAGGAGTTATGGTCGAAATAGCTAAGGCGCCTTTGTGTGTCTTTCGATCTTTGGGCCAGGTATGCCGCGGGACGCGGCCCATTCTGGCCGGGCCGCGGCACAAAGCTGATTTCTGGGCCGATACTGGCCGCTAGCGCACGCTAGCTCGGTAGCCTAGCGCACGCTAGGCTGCACCAGTATAAATATGACCGAGTAGTCATATTTTCACCCGTTTTTAATTTCCTTCCTTTCCTGTCCGCGGCTGGAGTCCTGGAGGAGTCGAAGATATGTTGTTATACTATGAATCCAAGAAGTTTGGGAGCTCATATCATCTATTGATCGCTCCATAACATCCTTCAATCCAGCGAATCAAGGTTAATTTTCCTAAAACCTTAGTTTTTGGGAAATCGGGGGTTTTGCTTGATTTCGCCCGTTTGATCCGTGATAACTTATATTTGTGATGGATTGATGATTATTAAATTGTATTATATCAAATCCCTTGTTTTTCGACGGTTGGATTGACGAGGATTCGTCGTTTTATTGAGTTTCTAATCGACGCATTGAAGGTGTTCGATAAAATGTCACAAAGAGGATTTGGGTGTTCTACGATCATTCTTCCTCGTTGGTTCATTAATTTATTAATGGTATGATGTTAGGGTCAGGTTTCTTGCGAAGAACTCGCGTCGGAACTCTTCCGTTCGTCGTTTCCCGATTGTTGTGTTACCGTTATTCCCTCCGGAGAATTGTAGGTGTTCGAGGTTACCCGGTTGAGCCGTGTTCGTCGGAGTATCCGGTATCGATTATCGAGGCAAGTATCTTGACCATTCATTACGTGTTTTGTGGATATAATGGTTGCTAATCGTCGTTATGTGCTAAATAAATATTTATAACCATTTTTCAAAAGGATCGGTAAATGTAAAGTGTAATTCTTTTGTTAAGATATGTGCGTGGAGTCACGTGGTTATGGATGAAATTGTGATGGTTGTTTATATTGTTATTTTGCATTATATGGGTCGTTGTAGATATTATGTTAAATTAGAAATCGGCTTGTTGCTTGTCTTAAAGATATGTCAATAAGACGTAGTGCCGGGTAGATAGTACATTTAGACATGTGCTATAATATTTTGGTGATCATCGGGTTGTGTGGGTTAAGGTGTGTGTTATGAGTTGGGTTAGTCGTATTGGTTGACCAGCTGTTATACCGTTGATGTGTAGGGATGTCCTTAGGATTGTTAGGTTGTAGCTAGGACGATCGTAGCTATGCGTCTGATAATTGGCCATTTCTAGCAAGTGCCTTGATTATATATACTGTGATTGACTATCGATGCTTGTGGTTTGCAACTATGTTAAATTGTGGTTTTTGGGTGCGTGAGTTGTGTTCCTTCCACCCGGAGCGTTCGACGGGATGTCTGGGGTCGATACTAAGGGTGCGGCCGCGAAGTGGACTTGGGTGCGTGTGTGGTTGAACTTCCACCGGAGCGTTCGGCGGGATATCCGGGAGTCGATACTAAGAGTGCAGGCTGCGGAAGTGGTGTCCCACCGGAGCGTTCGGCAGTACGTATAGGGTCGATACTAAAGTGCGGCCACGGGATACCGATTGTGATTTGGTGATATCGTGGTGTTTTGATAAAGCTGTTTTGATGACTATTGTGATATGTTCGAATATCACAACATTTTGGTTCTCGATGTTGATGTACATTATGTATTGAATCTTGGTACTTGGCTAGAATGGAACTAGGATATGTGTCTTAAGTGTTTAACTCCTTGTTGTGAGTTTTGTTGTTGGAAACGAAAATGGTTATTGTTTCGTGTATTGTGGTTGATGAGGTTTCGGGTTGAGATCCCAACGGTTCTGTATAGGTTGTTTTGTGGAAAATGAACTTTGGGGTTGTGACACTAAATGGATTTCGAGGAATTATGAGCTTGTCAATTTCTAATGTTTTTAAAACTCCCGAGATTTAAAAGTGTTTTCAAAATGCTTACTTGTTTCGTTTCTACTTTCAAGACTTGAACTATTTTAATTAAATAATACATCTCGGGAAGTCTTTCGTTATATTCTCAGAATGTGTTGTGTATGGCTTGTATTTTCATTTTATACTTGTACTAGCAAAACAGTGGAGTTTTGCTAATCCCTGAGTATTCGGGGGGTGGATGTCTGTTCTGCGTCCGGTACTTGCGAGTTTTGGGAGCAAAACACGGGATTGGTGCGAAGGGTGATGGAAGACAATGATACTAATCACATGAAGGCCGATTTTGGGTGCGATCAGTCGGAGTTTGTTGTATGGTCTTTTCCGCTGTCGTACTTTTTGTTTATGAGTGTATTTTACCCTTGCATGGGTATGGGTCGAGATAGAAAAATATGTTTTGATTTGTATGTTAGTGATAAAAGACCAAATCGGTCTATTGGTTTGTTATCGGGTTACGTCGATATGAAATGTAATGTGTGGTTTCGATGTCTAGCCTGGTGGATCCTCACGGAGAGGGTCTGCGGCGTGTAATATTCCCGGTTTCATTCAGGGTGTTACATTTATGGAATAAGAGCTTAGGTTGCGGAAACCTAGGCTGTCGGGTCGAGTTGTGTGTTATCGAGTCTTGTCTTGTCAGATTTTATCTGACTGGGTCGTGTCGCGACGCGTCATCTGTGATGTCGGCCATGATTAGTATCAAGGTGAAGCCATCATCTTCGTGCGATTTGTGGATGTAAGTCTCCCTACTACATGGCGTACCACGAGTTATACGAGCCTGCGTGATTCTGTATTATGTAGTGATATTTAAAGGTGCATCGTGAGTAAGTGACATATATTTGTTGATTCCCGTCTTGTGCTCGAATGAAGTATGGTATTGCTGAATGTGTCTTCATATAAACTGCTTTTTTTTATTTTGCAAGAGTAACAACCTTGGAATGTTAAGTTTTCGAATGCTTTCGGAGTCACGTAAAATTTTTAAAATGTCCTCCAAGGGAGGAAAAAGTTTTATTTTCGTATGATCGACCCCAAGGCTGAGAGTTCTGAAAACTCAAATTATTGATGATTCTTTTGTATTGTGTGCTATAAGTTTTCAAAACACGAGTTTTAAACTCAAATGAGGTCTTCAAATATACTCAAGACGTGACTCTCGTTTGTAACTTTTCGGTTTCATGAATGTTAGTCGGAAGATGTGTATTGATGATGTTATCGCCGTTTGGGCAATGGTGCCCGATTTACGATTAAGATGGGAGTGTGAACTCGAGCCATTCGGTATGTGCCCGTTAAGATAACCCTCCATGTTGAGAGGAGAAAATTCAATTTTGAATGATGATTGTCTCTTGATGGTTGCTTGTGAGATGTTGTAATTATGTGAATCAATGACATTCGGACTCGTATATTGTTGCTTATTCATAACCTTCGATTCTAGTATTGCCTTGTATATTTTGCAACCGTGTTGTTGATTATAACAGTTAGCGCAGGCTTAGTACGAGGCTAACGCGCGCTAACGTAGTATGTTTAGCGCATGCTAATCTTTGTTGTAACACGCGCTAATTAGCACAGGCGGAGGCTATAGAACCGCACTTATAGCCATCGGGTCTATGTTTTGCGATCAATCATCTTCGACTGTATTCTTTGTGTGTTGTCTAGTGATGACAACTGTTGTGTGGGAATAGGTGTTAGGACATTTTGTAGCGCTAAGTGATAATTGATTATGTTCAAATTATGTCTGCTGTGTTCGTATTCGAGAACGCTTTCCTGATAATTTCATAAAGTTTCGACGGTTTGATTAACTGGCGGCTCCGTGTGTACTTTGAAAATCATTTGGAATTGGCGAGCCGGCCTCGGATTCTCAAATAAAACCTCGATGGTATTTGGAAGAGTTGTTTTAAAGTACATGTAGACATCTTGTAAAATATTACCGTCGTTGATTTTCATAAGTGTGGGAGGATTCTCGAAAATGATTTTAACGTATTGTTGTATTTTCAAATAATTCGAGTACATGAATTTCAAAATTCTTTCACACCAGAAAATATTTTATTTCAAAAACTAATACGATTTTTAATTTTTTAAAAATATATGGTGAAAGATGAAAAATCTCGCTCGATGTAAACTTCAAACTCGGATTTGGGAAAGCTTCCTGTATTGATTAAAGTACGTACGAATGGGTTGATGACCTTGCGTAGTTACCTTGTTTGTTATTAACGGTGATACTGTATAGTGGCGTGGTGGTTTGAACCATGCCGGTTGCACAGAAAATATTGTTTCGCAAATGATTTCGAAATGAGACGGTTATAGTCTGTTGTTTACAAGTTTTGATGAAACAACTCGAGGTACCAAACCTACTTTAATGTTTTATTTGGTATAGCATTCAAATCTAAGGATTTTCAAATGATATCATTTAAAAGGATACCTCGTGGATTTTCTTATCAAGTTGTTATTAGTTACCGTATGTGATATGTCGTTCTGAGTTGGTACCTTACATTTATTTTTGCGAAGTTGTGCCATCTTATCTAGTGAGAATCCGCTTCGTATGCCGAGGGACAGAGGACGCGGACGTGACCATGATACGATTGGTCATGGAGATCGATGCGGGACCAACGGGATATGGCCGGAAGGTTGTTATTCTAGCGCTTCGTACTCGTTGTTTAGGTTTCGGGATGAAACCTCTTTCAAATGTGACATGATGTAATACCCATATTTTTTTTTGCTTCCGTTTCGTCGACCGTATCGACTCGATTGTGTTAGTTGATGCTTCTGACCTTGTGTTGTTTCTCACCCTTGTCATTCGAGCGAGTTCTGATATTTTCCCAAATTGATCGGTATATCGTTGTGATCTTTCCGAGTTCGGATCGATTCTTGTAAACCTTGTTCGGAAGTAACATCTTTTAGTTTACCCGCTCTTTTAATGTCTCGAGTTGAAGTGCGAACTTCGGAGTCATTATTCGACCATTGTGTTCGATCATTGTTGTTCGATTGTGGTTGTCTGACTGTCGCTGCCTGATCTTGTACCGCGGTGAATTGTCGTTCACCGTTAGTCAACTGTTTCGAGTGTGGCCAGGTGGGTCACCGAACCGTGCATTGCGAGTCGGTATCTGAGATATTTGAGGATCGAGGTTGCGTCTCTGCTCCGAAAGGACATGGAGATGCCTAATGTGGTTTTTGAGGATTTCGGCATAGTCCGAACTGTTTATGTTTGTCCTTGTGGATCGTCTTGTGTTTATTTTCCGTTTTCTCGATTGTGCATGTTTCCTTGTTATAGGTGCTTTGTGTTTTGGGATTGTTCGGATAATTAACTCGATTGTATGATCTGTTTGATGACGCTTGTCACTTGTTGATTTTATTATGTCTCTACCGGTGGCATTGCGTTGGTCGTCGTGGAGCGTGTTTTCACGCCGTATGTGCCTTTGCGTTGCTAGTAACATTTCGCCGTTGGGCGTGAGTTTTTGGTTCTTGTGTATCTCGTTGAGTTTTCTTGGCGGGATTTTGCATCTCCTACTTATTTTAAGTTTCGGGACGAAACTTCTTTTAAGGAGGGTAGTATGTAATACCCGCAATTTCGATTTCCGGTAATTTTCTATTTTTGGCTGAAGTCCATCTTAACGACTCTGTTGTGACTGTTTCATCATTTAGAGAATGATTAATTCTACACTTTTTTTCATCCGAGTTCGTTTCGGTGTCGTTTTGTTGAGTTCTGTGTCCTTAATCGACTTTTTCACATGTGAGTTCGACTTTGTAAAGGCACCATTAATTCTTGGAAATTCCAAAAATTATGAATCTTTGCAATATTATAGATAATTAAGTTAGCTTTCCAATGACTCAAACGGTGAGTCAATCGGAGTCCGGACGAAGGAGTTGTGGTCGAAATAACTAAGACTACACTGTGTGCCCTTTGATGCTGGAGCGGGCTGTACCGCGGGCCGCGGCCCCTTCTGGCCGGGCCGCGACACAAAGCTTATTTCTGGGCCGATACTGGCCGCTAGCGCACGCTTGCTCGGCAGCCTAGCGCACGCTAGGCTGCACCAGTATAAATATGACCGGGCAGTCATATTTTCACCCGTTTTTCATTTCCTTCCTTTCCTGTCCGCGGCTGGAGTCCTGGAGGAGTCGAAGATATGTTGTTATAATATGAATCCACGAAGTTTTGGAGCTCATATCATCTATTGATCTCTCCATAACATCCTTCAATCCAGCGAATCAAGGTTAGTTTTCCTAAAACCTTAGTTTTTGGGAAATTCGGGGTTTTGCTTGATTTCGCCCGTTTGATCCGTGATAACTTATATTTGTGATGGATTGATGATTATTAAATTGTATTATATCGAATCCCTTGTTTTTCCACGGTTGGATTGCCGAGGATTCGTCGTTTTATTGAGTTTCTAATCGACGCATTGAAGGTGTTCGATAAAATGTCACAAAGAGGATTTGGGCGTTCTACGATCATTCTTCCTCGTTGGTTCGTTAATTTATTAATGGTATGATGTTAGGGTCAGGTTTCTTGCAAAGAACTCGAGTCGAAACTCTTCCGTTCGTCGTTTCCCGATTGTTGTGTTACCGTTATTCCTCCGAGAAGTGTAGGTGTTCGAGGTTACCCGGTTGAGCCGTGTTCGTCGGAGTATCCGGTATCGATTATCGAGGCAAGTATCTTGACCATTCATTACGTGTTTTGTGGATATAATGGTTGCTAATCGTCGTTATGTGCTAAATAAATATTTATAACCATTTTTCAAAAGGATCGGTAAATGTAAAGTGTAATTCTTTTGTTAAGATATGTGCGTGGAGTCACGTGGTTATGGATGAAATTGTGATGGTTGTTTATATTGTGATTTTGCATTATATGGGTCGTTGTAGATATTATGTTAAATTAAAAATCGGCTTGTTGCTTGTCTTAAAGATATGTCAATAAGACGTAGTGCCGGGTAGATAGTACATTTAGACATGTGCTATAATATTTTGGTGATCATCGGGTTGTGTGGGTTAAGGTGTGTGTTATGAGTTGGGTTAGTCGTATTGGTTGACCAGCTGTTATATCGTTGATGTGTAGGGATGTCCTTAGGATTGTTAGGTTGTAGCTAGGACGATCGTAGCTATGCGTCTGATAATTGGCCATTTCTAGCAAGTGCCTTGATTATATATACTGTGATTGACTATCGATGCTTGTGGTTTGCAACTATGTTAAATTGTGGTTTTTGGGTGCGTGAGTTGTGTTCCTTCCACCCGGAGCGTTCGACGGGATGTCTGGGGGTCGATACTAAGGGGTACGGCCGCGAGTGGACTTGGGTGCGTGTGTGGTTGAACTTCCACCCGGAGCGTTCGACGGGATGTCTGGGGGTCGATACTAAGGGGTACGGCCGCGGAAGTGGTGTCCCACCCGGAGCGTTCGACGGATGTCCGGGGTCGATACTAAGGGGTACAAACACGGGATACCAGTTGTGATTTGGTGATATCGTGATGTTTTGATAAACTGTTTTGATGACTATTGTGATATGTTTGGAATATCACAACGTTTTGGTTCTCAATGTTGATGTACATTATGTATTGAATCTTGGTACTTGGCTAGAATGGAACTAGGATATGTGTCTTAAGTGTTTAACTCCTTGACTGTGAGTTTTGTTGTTGGAAAACGAAAATGGTTATTGTTTCGTGTATTGTGGTTGATGAGGTTTCAGGTTGAGATCCCAACGATTCTGTATAGGTTGTTTTGTGGAAAATGAACTTTGGGACTGTGACCCTAAATGGCTTTCGAGGAATTATGAGCTTGTCAATTTCTAATGTTTTTAAAACTCCCGAGATTTAAAAGTGTTTTCAAAATGCTTACTTGTTTCGTTTCTACTTTCAAGACTTGAACTATTTTAATTAAATAATACATCTCGGGAAGTCTTTCGTTGTATTCTCGTAATGTGTTGTGTATGGCTTGTATTTTCATTTTATACTTGTACTAGCAAAACAAAGGAGTTTTGCTAACCCCGAGTATTCGGGGTGGATGTCTGTTCTGCGTCCAGGTACTTGCAGGTTTTGGGAGCAAAACAAAGGATTGGTGTGAAGGGTGATGGAAGACAATGATACTAATCACATGAAGGCCAGTTTTGGGTGCAGTCAGTCGGAGTTTGTTGTATGGTCTTTTCCACTGTCGTACTTTTTGTTTATGAGTGTATTTTACCCTTGCATGGGTATGGGTCGAGATAGAAAAATATGTTTTGATTTGTATGTTAGTGATAAAAGACCAAATCGGTCTATTGGCTTGTTATCGGGTTACGTCGATATGAAATGTAATGTGTGGTTTCAATGTCTAGCCTGGTGGATCCTCACGGAGAGGGTCTGCGGCGTGTAATATTCCCGGTTTCATTCTGGGGGTGTTACAAATTTTGCTTGCAAAATTTTACAAACATGAGCATAGCGAACACTCAAACAACATAGAGATTTTATACCAGATACGATCAAAATGATCTATCATATTGAGTGCATAACATGGCAAGGTTATATGCCTAAGGGGCAAAGTTACGACACAAGCATAATGTAAAACTACCATACACACGCTCGACCTTCTTATAAGGGTACGTATTTTGGGCTTCTCCAAGGAAACTGTTTTTCAACATTTGAAAGATGATATTTTAGCGTACAATGCATACCAAAACTTGCATCATCTATGGCAAATTCGGCCAAAAAGAGGTTGAAAAACGTGCGTCATAAGACCACTTGCAAATTCAAGATGGAAACCAAGTTGATTGGGATAAAAGTTAGCACAATAGCTGGAAATAAAATTCCGCGCAGCTTGACCTTTGTTCACTAAAACAGCGATATCTCCCTTGTTAGGAAGGCTATGGACGAACGGTCAGATGTTCTGGAAATTAGACTTCCGTATATTTCTATACATAGGTTGTTCACCACACGGATCATTAAAATCAGATCACAGTGCATGTTTTAATTGATCGCTTTAGTATTTCCCAAGTTTAGTGAGGAAACAAAGTTGAGACCATATCTAATGGCATAAGTATTGATGCAAAAACATGGCAATGACAGCCATAGGTGCGTTTAAACGCAGCAGGGTGTTCGATTTCTTATATGGACTAATGTTGTTACCCAAAATATTATCCGAGATAGTATTGCCGGAATGATCGAGTAACAAACAAATGCGAGAACACTTTCGTGAGAAAATAGATAACACAAGATTTGCCGTGTTGTTAATCCCGGCTTGAATGCTCTCGCGAGATGTTATTAATAAATATACTGCCGAGTAAAAATATTAATGTTAGAATCTATTACAGGAGTGTAAAGACTTCTAGTTATCTAGGCTTTAGAGCGCGTAGATTGCCTAAGAACTAGATATGTCAATCTGTGAGTTCTTGCTTGGGATATATGATGAATATGTATGAATATCACTATGAATGTATATGGTTGCCAAAAGAGTCTTTGATTCTCTCTTTTGTGTGTATTTTGCACCGAATTCGTAGTCAAATTCGCCTCCCTTGGCCACAAAGTGAGTCCTCTATTTATAGGGGACAAGGTAGTTGGGATCCTTAGGCGATCGCGGCGATCGCCGCTTATATTAAAATAAGACGGCCGATCGTCCGTCACGTGGGCCTGCTCCTTGAGGTCCGAGGTTGCACTGGAGGCCACCGGGCGAACCAATGGGAAGCCAAGACGCTGCTATGAAGTCGCCGTCCGGGGAGGACCCACTTTGTACCTTTCGGCGGCCTTGTCGGTAGGTGTGGTAGGTGACAGGCTGGGGTCACTGATTCTATCTGTCGGTATCCTTTGAAGATCCGCGGGTGGGCCACCGTCCAAGATTCGGTCTTCGACGACTTTGACGGATGTCGGATCCATACGTGGCATGATATGATCGCCTCTGGTCCGCTCATTAAAGACGATCGTCAGATATCAAAAGACGATCGCCGGGTACCAAAAGACGATCGCCGTATTGTGCCGAACTCTAGGCGTTTGTCCAGAGTATGTCTTTCATGGTTGGCTTCTCTGATCGTGATGCCGATCGCCTATCGAGGCGTATTAATCGCCGCACAACAATTGCCCCCCAGCTCGCCTCGATGTTGAAAACACGGGTGAGGTGGCACCGTTGCCGATCGCTAATGTTTAAACGATCACCGATCCAATTCAAATATGGACGACCCTCTTTCACGTCTGAGCACGGGAAAAGAAGGCGGGCTTTCTAAAGTGGCAGGGACACGCGTCGCGCCGCTATTGGGGGAGTCCGACGGTTTTGTCGGACTTGTCGGTTGGCATGCCCTTGAAAAGACGCGTCTGCGGGATTCGAGGGCGGCATTTAATGCGTCCCCACGTGACGGTTGCGATCTAGCCCCCGAGGTTTCTCCTATTTGCATTTAGGCCCTCGTCTCCATCTATAAAAAGGGCAGGGCTCCTTCTTCTTCACTTTTTACGCGTCCTTGCTTCCCTAGCCGAATTTCTGCAAAAATTTCCGGAGCTCCTTGTGCCGATCTCCCTCTTTTCTCTAGGTAAGAAAAATTAACCTTCTCTCTTTACTTTCTAATATGTCGGGAGGATCAAAAGCCTTCGAGACCGGAAGCTCTTCCGCTGCCGCCGCGTCGCCTGAACGGGAGGAGATTCCCGTTGGAGTGGATATGGAGACGGCCGTTGAAGCTATTCGTGCGGGGATTGCACCCTCAGAACTAGAAGAAATTTTCAACAAGGCCTAAGTGGCGAGGACGGCGGCGACGGCGGAGCAGGGGGGCTCGCCGGTGGATGAGGATGATTTGGTGCGGGAGGCCTGGGAACGAGAGAGTAGATTCGGCCCCGCCTACGTGGCTTTTGCTCAGATGATGGAAGCGATCGCCGGACCCTGTCCGGAATTCGATTTCGAAGCCTACACCGCCGCTCACCCTTACGAACATGTGAATCGGACGGTCTTTCAGGCCGCCGTCCCGTCTCCGTGGGCTCTCGGAAAAATCCGGAGTACGGCGACCAAGAAAGACCTGAGCCGTTGGAGGGCTAAATATCATATCCCCTCTGACGTTTCCTTGCACGTGCCCTCGGAGAATGAGCGTGCCGACCAACCACCAAAGGATATGGCTGCCGTCAACGAGATGATCATGGAGGCGGGTCTGCGATTCCCGTTGCCATTCGCCGTCTCCTACCTGCTGATCGCCTGGAATTTAGCGCCTCTCCAACTGACGCCGAACGCATGGCTACAGACCATCTGCACGTTGACCCTGTTTGGCGGTCACCGGTTGTTTCGCCTCCTGACTGCGCTAGAGATGAATTATTTGTCTAAACTGGCCGCGCAGAAAGGGTCGATCGGCGGCCATCATATCCAAGGCCGGATCGGTAGAGTGGTCCTTGGCGTGCCGAATAAGACCAGGGGTGACCTGGATAAATGGTGCTGGGTCGGCGGGGCATGGCGATCGGCGTCGAGTGATAGGCCGAATGAGGAGTTAGAGATCCCCACCACTTTCCGGGAGAGGAATCCGAGTAAGGATTTTAACTCTCCCCTTGATTGAGCTTGTCTTGGACTGATCAAATTTTGTTTTCATTTTGCAGGACCTCTCGTTCCAGCGATCGGCGACCTTCCATTCGATTTCTTGATCGTTTGGGAGCGGATCCGTGCCTTGCCGAACTCCTTTATTGACGTTCGATCGCTTGGTACCGAAGCTCATCGGTTGGGGGCTCGATTGTTCTGCTACCCCCGTCACTTGAAAGTTCTAGGTATGAGCTTAAGCGGTGCTTCCTTGCTTAACGATCGTTCCCAGGAGGTCGTATCGCTTAATTTGTTGTCTAACTTGTTTGTATGTCCTCTTTGACAGAGGTTCATTTTCCCGATTTGCCGAGCCACCGCCGATATCGCCATGTCAAACCCGGACTCATCGGTCGCCTTCACTTGGGCAGCAGATCGTCGCGCTCCCGCGACGACGCCTCGCCCCGCTCCAGCTGACGAGGCTCGCCGAGGCGCCGCCGCCGAGCCGGTGGTTCAGGAGAGGAACAGCCTGGCGCCGCAAGAGGCGGAGGTCGGAGGAGTCCCCGTCGATTTCGAGGCGGATGTATCCATTCTTGAGCTCCGGTTGCCGCGGCTCCTATCTCTGCCGTCCCGATGATGGAGCGATCAGCCCTAGGCCCACGGTCCCCGGCCCCGGCCATCCGGGCAGCTCGGCGAAGAAGGTGGTGATCGCGAGGCGGAAACTTCCCGGGCAAGCCTTATTTCGACGCGATCCCGAGCCGGTCAAGAGGTAAGAAAGGGTCAAAATTTTCGAGTTAGGCATTCCGAGCATGGTATGGGCTAACTCCTTGGTTTCCTTGGTTTGCGCCGCAGGTCTGCCTTGCCGACCCGCACGTTGCTCCTATGGTGCCGACTTCTTGTCCAAGAAGGCTCCGAAAACGTCTCTCGACGTCCCTTCTTATGTCCAGCAGGCTATCACCTCTCTTCCCAAGGCCTGGACGACCGATCTTGATGCAATCGCTCGTCGGCGATCTGCGGATGCCATGCAGGCGACCGTTTCCTTGGCTCTCCAGACGGCGACGATGGCCGTCCAAGCAGCTAAGGATTTTGAGGGGCGACCCTCCACTGCTCGTCTCCATAGCGATCTAGAGGCCGCCCGAAATTCAAACATCGAATTTGCCCGCCGGATCCAGTCTATGGAGAAAGAGTATCTGGAGACGGCCACCAGGGCTAAGCAGGACGTTGACCGGTTAATGCAGGAGCTGAGCCGCTCTAAGGAGGCTGCCGACCGGTCCCGCGATCAGGAGAAAGAGACCCGCCGGAAGTATGCGGCCTCGCAGGAGGAGGTGGCCGGGCTGAAGGTGACGGTGGATCGCCTCAGCGGTGAGCTGGAAGCGGCGAAGAAGGAGTTGGAGAAGGCCAAGGGTGAGAGTGCCGCCAAGGTGGCCGAGCTGGCGGAGGCATAGAAAACGGTCGTGGAGTTGAAGGGGCAGCTGAAGGCGATCGAGGCCGATCCCTACCTCAACGTTGCGCTCATCGACGAGTTCGCTTATCAGTTGGCCTATGCTGACGCCGTTCGAGCCGCTAAAAAGGCAGGGGTTGAGATCGGTCCCTTGATGGATAGCTTCAAATCCTATGTCCTCGAGCATCCACTGCATCCAGAATTTTCCTTGCCGATCCTTGACTTTGTGTTGGTATGCCGACTTGAGTTGGTATGCCGGTAAACTCATTCATCCCGAGGCCGATGGGGGAGCTCAAGACGATCCGCAACCCGAGGGCGATGGCCAGCCGGCGGGGCCTTGAGAGGCATTTTTCTCAGAATTTGTACTTTTTTTTTTGTAATGCCTTCGGGCCTCATAATGTACGAAACTTGTGTTATGAATAAAATGCTCCTTTTTTCATACTGTCTCTTTACATGCGATCGCCTTTGAATGTTCGCGTGTAATTTTTACAAGTACGTGTATGATTGCTTTTGACGTTTTGTTCATCCACCCGATTGTCAGAGTGTTGAAAGCATTGACATGTTTTGAATCGGAATTCTTACTTGTATTTTTCGTCGAAGGACTTCGATCGTCCTGCGCGTGTTTGAGCGAAGTCGATCGTGTGTGGTTCCTCTTTGTTTGATCGTGTTTGAGATTAGCTCGACCTATCTCTGCCCCCTTGTTTTTGTTCACTTATTGTAAGTAAGGAAACAAAAACTAGTTTGTCTGGCGAGCTATCTTCTTTTTGCCGATTCTGAAGAGTCATGTACGGTTGGGGTGTTCGACGGACCGACCTCCCCAATCGTGTCTTTGTGTGCGAGGGATATTGTGTATCCCGCGACTCACTTTTTGTGAAGGTCCTCCGTTAGGCTACGCCTGCCTTGTGTTAAAACGAAAGGCGGGCGATCTCGGTCTGGAGGAGTCCTTGCACGGAGTGTTGTCGGCTTATTCGACACCACGTCCGTGGCTGGTCACTCGCTTCCACCTTGGCCCGCCATGAAGATGGCGACCCTCGACGGTGTACGTTGAGACGGGGGTAGTGGCACGTCGCATTGTACGGGTACACCTTGTTAGATGATGTACCTTGAGGACGTGCGATCGTGCCTACTGATTATTTTGGAGGGTCCTTCGGCTACGCCGGCCTCGTATTTAAACGAAGGGCGGGCGATCTCAGCCCAAAGGAACCTTGCATGGGCGAAGCCGGTTCCATCGACCTCCGTGACCATGGCCGCATTAATTTTACCTAGATCGCCGTGATCGCGATCGTCGCGGTATGCGATATGCCCGTGGGGCGATCGCTTAATAGATGGGATAGGAAAAATCTCATTATATTTCTTGTACATCTTTGATTTTGAATACAAAATTATGTTTGGTAGTATTTTTTCGTATGCACGGCGTTGTGGGTATTGATTCGAGTACCGCCGATGTTCCAACGTAGGCTCCTTTAGTTAGCCATCCGGATACTCCGAAAGGTCCCTCCCATTCGGACCGAAAATGCCTGTGTGGGTTTGGATCTTCTTGAGGACGAGATCGCCCACTTGAAACCTTCTTTCTTTGACCTTTGAATTGAAGAACTTCTCGGCTCTCCTTTGTGGATCGTGTTCTTCATTTCGAGGTCACCGCCGCTCTTCGAGCATGTCTAGGTCGATTCGTCGCCATATCGTTGTCGGTCGTCATCTCCTGCTCGGTTCGATGGCCGAGGACGGCGATCTATGAAGGAATCACCGCTTCTATTCCGAAGGCAAGGGCGAATGGGGTTTCACGGCCAATTGCGGGTCGCCGTCGGTAGGACCACAAAACGCTCGGGAGTTCGCCGCCCATCGCCCTGCCTCGGATTCGAGTCGCGCTTTAATCGTGTGTTTGAGGATCTTATTCACCGCCTCTACTCGCCTGCTCGTCCGAGGGTGATAGGCGCCGAGAATAACCTTTGATTCCCCACTTTTCATGCATCGCATGACTTCTAAGCCGCCGAATCGCTTTCCGTTGTCGGAAATGATGGCACTCGGGCACCAATCGGCATATGATGTTTTTCCACATAAACTTGATCACTTGCTCTGGCCGATCTTGTTGAGCGGTTCGGCCTCACCATTTGGTGAAATAGTCGACCCCTACGATGGCGAACTTACACCCTGGAGCCGCCGACAAGGGACCTATAAGGTCGATGCCCCATTGCGCAAATGGCCAAGGGCTATACATGGAGGTGAGCCGTCGGGTGACAGCTTAATGTTGGGGCCCATTATCTCGACACCTATGACAGATCTCGCATAGGCGATCGCATCTTTCCGAAGTGATGGCCGAAAAACCCTTGTCTGGTTGTCTTATGGATGAGGGCTCGCCCGCCCGCATGGTTTCCGCAAATCCCGCCATGGATCTCACTAAAACGAGCCGACCTTCCTCCTGTAATACACTTGAGGAGGGGGAGGTCAAGGCTCGCTTGTATAGCCGGTCGTCCAATAGGGTATATCCGGTCGCACGGTTGGAGTTGGCGAGCTTTAACACGGCCGCCGTGACCGCTCCGTCCTTTAAGTATTTGATGAACGGAGTCATCCAGCTTCTCTCGGCGATGGCGACCGTGGTAACCAGTGCTTCTATCGATCGCCGCCTAGCCGACTTTGTGATTTGGATATCGAGAAGTCGCCGCCCCATCCGATGATGCTAGCTTGGAAAGAGCATCGGCCGGGAGTTGTGCTCTCTGACTTGTTCGATTAGCACTTCTTCAAATTTTGTGCACATTTCGCGACTCTTGGTATTTGACCATCTGTTTCGCCGCGCCTCATATTCTCCCTTGACTTGGTTTACGACCAAAAGGGAGTACATGAAGATATGAAGACGACGAACATCTAGGGCGAGGCTAGATCGAGCCCGCCTACCAAAGCTTCGTATTCGGCTTCATTGTTGGTCGCACGAAACCGAAATGCACAAAGATTTGTGAAACTCACCATCGGGGCTGATGAGGACAATCCGCCTCTCGCTCTTGAATTGGTCGCCGAGCCATCCACGTATAACTTCCAGCAGTCGGCCGACTGGCCGACCGTGAGGGAACGTTAATTCCACCACGAAGTCCGCCGCAGCTTGGCCCTTGATCGCCGTGCGAGGAGCGTAAGTGATACCATATTGGGCGATCTCCGCCGACCACTTGAGGAGTCGCCCGCTGGTGTCCTGGCCGGTGCAGACTTGTCTTAGAGGTAGAGTTGTTAGGACTTCCACTTGGTGATCGAAGAAGTAAGCCCTCGCCTTACGAACACTCGTGACAAGGGCGTAGGCGATCTTCTCCAATGGTGTATAACGTGTCTCGCCGTGGAGCGCCTGCTAACATAGTAGATGGGCAAGTGGGCTTGTCCCTCCGCTCACACCGTAACGGCACTTAGTGCGACTTCCGAGGCCGCTGTAAAGGAATAGTTTTTCACCGGATCGGCTTTGCCAGGATCTGGGGGTTAGATAGATATTCCTTTATTTGGCGAACGCTATCTGGCTTTCCTTCGTCCATGCGAACTTCTTGTTCTTGATGGTTGCGAAGAAAGGCTTGCTTTTATCGCCGAGCCGCGATATGAAACGGTTGAGGGCGGCTAGACAACCTGTGAGGCGTTGCACCTGCTTGATGTTTCGCGGTTCCTGCATGTCAAGGATCGCCTGTATCTTGGTGGGGTTCGCCTCGATCCCCCTTTGGCTCACTATGTGCCCCAGGAACTTCCCGGAGCCCACCCCGAAGTTGCATTTCTTGGGGTTCAGCTTCATGTTAAACTTCTCAAGGATGGCGAACGTCTCGGCGAGATCGTTGAGGTGATCTTCCTTCTTGAGGCTTTTGACTACGATATCGTCAATGTAGACCTCCATGGTCTTGCCGATCTGATCGACGAACATTCTATTGACTAATCCCTGGTAGGTCGCCCCTGCATTTTTCAAGCCGAACGACATTCGGACCCAAAAGTATATGTCTTTTTCCGTGTGGAAAGACATGTGTTTTATGTCTTCCTCTGCCATTGGGATTTGATGATACCCGGCGAAAGCATCCATAAACGACATCATTTCGCAACCTGCCGTATGATCGCTTGGATTCGCGTAGTATGGTTTTCAAATCCGATCAATTTTAAAATTTGTAAAACCTCGAAGTAATTCCAAGGTGTCGAACCCAGGGGAATTGATGTGTCGAAAATAAAGGAAGTAACTCTACTCAAAATTCGACTGCTATTTAGGAATCCGAAAATTTGTTTTGATTCTAATTATCTAACTTTAAAAATCGAAAAATAAAAATTAAATAAAAGACGAATTATCTAAATCAAGCAAATAAAGCAAATTAGCAGGATAAAATCACAAGATGAAAGTTAATTGATCCTAGGGTAGTATCATCTAAATGAGTTCACACAATCCATTCACTTGATTCCTTTTCCCCAAATTTTAATTCAATCCTAGAAATAATCACTCAGCCGATCTAGAATCCCAATCAAGGCAACCTAGAAAGATAGTTAATTTAAACTCTTTTTCCCGCTAAGGCTCAAGGAATTTAAATCACTTAAAAAGCGTCAACTTATTTATCTATGATTTATCTTTCTCCACTCGTGTCTCAAGATAAAATCATATTGTGCATCATATTTCCACTAATTAATTAATCCTTCCGCATAAAATTAATTAGCTAACATGCATCGATTAAGGGCCCTTTAATCTAACATGAGATTTAACACATCTTGATCACAAGCCTAGATGAAAGGTAAAAAGGTAATCAAAGGAACATCATGTGAACATCAATTAAATTTACTAACCCTAGAATCAATCAATGAATTTAGCCAGACATAATTGAAATTAAGCAAGAAATAGATGAAGAATGCATATTATTAATATGAAAAGAGAGATTACAACCCTTACGGATGAACTCCGAGTCTTCAATCTCCGAAAACAATAATAATTCGCTCTCCAAAAGTTCTTGTATCCCAAGAATTAATCTTGCCAAAATATGTAAAAGATTGCAAAAGATGAAAAAGAATGATAAAAGATTGATTCAAAGATAATAAACTAGGGCTAGGAGGGGGTGTATATAGCCTATGGGAGTTAAAATCCCGATTAGCCTAATCTAGGAAACCAAATCTATCCAAAAGAGTCATAATCCGTCAAAATACGAGAGTCCGCTGGGCAGCCTATCGGACTGGCCTATCGGCCGATAGGCTGGCCGATAGTTGGTTCGTCGATCTCTCCACTCGATAGGGCAGGAACTTCTTTCGACGGCTCGTCACCGATAGCCGCCGATAGGTTTGTCTGCCTCTTGCAAAAATCCATTTCTTACGTCCGTGACTCGACTCTCGGTCCTTTGTCTCGCTTTTGGGTCCTTTTGGCTCTAAAACCCGCAAACACACTAAAACCAACCCAAACACGTAATACGGCTCGACTAATCATAAATAAGCCAAATACGAGCACATTAATCATGAAACGAGATAAAAACCTAGTATAAAATCCTAGAAATAAGTGGTAAAATTACCACTTATCAAACCCCCCCAAACTTAAGCCTTGTTCGTCCCGAACAACAAAAAGAAAAGAAAAAGAAAGTCGTGAATCATCGCAACTCATAGTGTTCAACCTAATCAATACTATCCTCGTAATTCTCTCTAAATAATCCGAGTGTCGTAAAGTGAGCCGCACTTTCAATAATGATTCCGCAAAGTAGTCAAGTTCACCTAATCATTCGTTAATGAAGAAAATCCACCAAAGATTAACAAAATGTGAGTCAAATCGACCACAATATGAAAGGCTAAAATAAACAAGCTAGTTCGTCCTGCTACACGCCTAGTGGCACATTTTTCACGAGTTTCATAACAAATAAACCTCCAAGATTCCCTTATATATATGTTCAAGAATTTGATTCGAGTTGACCACTAGGTTAGGATCTCGGATGTTTCATCTGGGTAATCCTAGGTGGAACTTCCATTCTCATGTATTAGGAAACCGCTTGACGTAAAAGACACTCATGGGGCACATGGATGCTTCTAGTTACTAAGTTCCCGCCTACAATGTGAGAAACAACTCGAATATATAATTTCCGCATGTCCGAATCAAGGTCGCCGCTTTGCGCGAGAGTAAACAATGGTCACGCGAATACCCCTGCTACTAAGTTCCCTATCATTGGCACATGTGAAATATCTAAATCACTAGTCTAATCGTAGTCGCTGCTTTACGCGAGGGTAAACAACGGGTCACGCGAATGCCCCTGCTACTAGACTTCCCTTCATAGAGCAACATTATCTCAACTTTTGAGAAAACTCGACCGACTCTAAACTCAATCTAAGTGCCAACACGATCGACGAAACAAGACGACTCACTATCCTAAGATGTAACCAAACGTATTGACGGTGATTTTAAAACAAGTATGTATCGCCTCTTATCCGCCAAGACCTCTACAATCACGAAAATTTTGGACCTAAATGAATACTATGCAAAATGTAAATAATCGACTACAACTCGACTAAACTCGACCGCTTCTTCGTAGAGAAAACAAAGGTCGTAACATCGGTATCACACAAATAGAAGCACGAAAATTCACGAATAAAGAAAAACTAAGACAAGCAAGGCTATCTAAAACAAACAACGAAAAGCAAATAAAAGCAAACACGAAATCTAAAAAAACTACTACGACCTAAAAAAATAGAAACTAGCAAACACACCAAACGAAAATGAACATAAAAATCTAAAAACTAGGCAACAAAAAGCTAAATCCACGCAACACCAATATGATAAGCACAAATAAAAACAACGGCACCAAAACAAGCAAATAATTATACAAGGCAAACAAGGTACTCACACGTAAAGAAATTAACAAAGCCGCACTTATTCCCCCCCCCCCCCCCAAACTTATTTCGCATCCCAAAGGAGGAATAAGTTTGAAAAGAGAAAGGAGTGGCTTTGTTAATGGAGTACCTGATCACTGTGGCGGAAATGGTGGGTTTGTCGGCGAGCTCGGATCATAGCGGGCATGTGTATCGGGAAAGGAGCAAAGTGGTACATCTCGTAAAGATTCGGTGGTAGTGGTCCTCCGGGCCCACCTATCTTCCCCGCCTCTTCCTCTCTTGCTCCCTCCAAGCAATCTCCTCTTGTCGCCACACTCGTCCTCCTCGGCTCGCTTCTCCACGAGCTCGCATAACTCATTGACCCGAGTGGCAACAAGACTCCACCCGAGTCTCAACCCGCCCAACCGAGTTCCCAAAGAACCAAACTCGTTGTCAAAGAACGCATACTCGCCAAATGATAGTTGTCTTGCGCCCGCATACTCTCTTCGTGCATCTCTCTCTCTCAAAAATCTCGCCTCAAAAGCCTCAAAATCCGAGCTCTCATCTCAAAACTACTACCTCCACCGGTGGGAATCTCGTCACGGCTACCCCCTGTATATCATCCAGCTCCTCCTCGGCTCCCTCCAAGAACGGCTCATCAATGGTCACCTCCGGCGTTGTCTCTACGAGACGCATCCAACGATCGGATAAGTGCCACATGAGCCGCGGAGCTCATACTCCACCTCGCATATACATCGGGCGCGCCGCCCATCACGTAAGTCAAGGCCTGAGAGGGAGCTCAAGAGGGACACGGTTTTGTTCCGACTGCAATTTCCAAATAACCCTCTGAAGGCAAGCATCTCTTGCCTCTCGCAAAGGTTTCGGTTTATCCAAATAGATGTCTCTGGACACCGGCTCTCCGCTAATGCGCACTCCAAGATGCTCCGCGATAGGGGTCACGAACGCCCAATCCCAATCCTCCGCTTCCTTGGCCAACCGGCTTGTTTCTCCATGTGCTCAATCGTAAAACATCCGCGTGCTTCCGTGTACTGCTCAAGGCCGACTCATAAAAGGTGAAGATCGCTGACAAGCACGCCCCCGAGCCTGCAGACGGCTCAAAATCGCCGAGGTGAAAAGACGGTGGACATAACGGAGAACCGGGTTCCCGATCGAGGAGGCCTTGGCATATGTCGGATTATAGATGAGAAGCGCCTCCTCCTCGCGTAAATCATCTTGGACCACAGCTCTAAGTTTTTTTTGGCATGATCGCCCTGCTGGAATGACCCGTCCTCGGCCCCGTTGATAATGGCATTAACTTCGTCGGCCGAGAGCTCCCTTTCTATGTTGTGGAGGTTGAAGCGAATAGATGCCATAGTCCCGTTCTCCCTAAAAACCTCAAGTGTGGACAGAAACTCCACGGTGAGCATGTGGTAAGCGAGATAGTTTGCCCGAAAAATGCTCTCAAACCCGCACTGTCTTGCTAGTAGCATAACATCATCATATATACCCATACCCCGAGCCGTCTCCTCATGCAAAAATCGGCAATGCTTGTGTGACATTCCGATAAGGTGCGACCACCTTCTTTTAGACTCGCCCACTAATCTTAGCTTGAATTTCTTCTGTCGAGCGCAATGGATCTAATAGCCGCACTACCTTCGTCGGAGCCTTTTCCTTCTCTGTGGTTCCTTTAGACTTTCCGGCCGTACTCGGCTTCGACTTCTTGCTTTGCTTTCCCATTTCAAAGTTCCTACAAAACAATCATCCAATCAAAATCCAATAAGCAACTCATAATACAAACATTCAACGAGCATCGACATAATCCAATAATCCCACAATAACATCTAAGGCCCCTATAAATCACACAATCTCCCCCAAACTTAGACTCCCCCATTTCATATTCAAAGGATCAAAATCACCACCCACAATAACAAAACAACACACTACGATCATATTAGGGCAAATTCTCTCCAATCCAATCTAATTCATCAACAATTCAACTCATATCAATCCCAATTAACCATTCAATTCAACAAATTCACCCAATTTCAACAAATTAAATTGTGGTTCTTCCAATTTGGGGGTTTTTTCAAAATTGCTCAATTTTATCAATTAATCCCCCAATTCGATGTACCCTTGAACAATCAAGCATAGATAACATGTTTCCATCAAGATTCTATCAACAATCGGGCATAAAATTCAAAGAACATCTAAGTCTAACAAAAGCCCCAAAAAGTGGATCCCCAATTCGATTTTCATCAAAACTCCAAAAGGAATCCACAAAGTGCTTCAAAACATGTATAGAATTGAAAACAAGAGGATTAAGCGTCAAATTACGTACCTTGATCGAGTTTGAAGGAAGAAAAGTAGAAAAATTCGCTCCTTTCGCTCTATCGGCCGATAAGTGTGTAAGTGTGTGAGAAAATCGGGTGTGGGGGTGTTTAAAAGGGGTATTAATCAACCGGTCAAGTGGATATCGGGCCGGTATGTCCTATCGGGCCAGCCTATCGGCCGATAGCCGGACCGATAGAACTTCCTCTTACGCACTTCATATCGGGTGGGACTATCGGCCGTTAGCGCACTTATCGACCACCGCTTTCAACATGTAATTTTTTTATTTTCCTCACTTATCGGCCGGCCTATCGGCCGATAGGCTCGCCCGATAGATCTTCTGTCTCAAAAATTTTTCCACCTTTTCTCTTTCACATAATTGGTCCTGCTTTTGCTTGGATATGGGGATTAAAGACCTGCAAGTATTCAAAACTCGCGTGCATGGATTAGAACTTAACAAAACTAGCAAAGCTACTACGAAACTAGAAACTACAAAAATCACGCAAACGAAAAATCGAAAATAAAAGAAAAAAACGAACTAATATACATACGCTGGGTTACCTCCCTACAAGTGCTACGCTTAACGCCTTTAGCTAGACGATACCTCATTTATTCGTGGTCTTCACGATAACTCCCTTGAACGGGTTTGTTGATATCCAGATAGATACGCCCTTCTCATTAGATCGACTCTCGCTCGCCTCCAACATTCGAACATACTTTGGCAATTCCTCGTAAATTTCTTCAACATCGGAATGTGAGTAAATGGATTGTGAAATGCAATGCTCCAACAAGTCGGTCGGGGGCGGCATAATAGACTCAATTTCAAAACATTACTCGGGCGCATCCTCGGCTTCTTCATCGCGTCATAGATGGAAATTTTCAGATTTTGATCATTAACCCTAAAGTAAGATCACCCTCTCGACGCCGATAAGTGCTCTCCCGCCGCTAGAAACGGTCTCCCAAAGATCAGTGGTTGATTCTCGTCCTCGGGCATATCAAGAACTACGAAATCGGCCGGAAGACTAAGTGTTGGACTCTAACTAACACATTCTCCACAACTCCCCTGATAAGAGATCGACCGGTCCGCCATGAGCAGAAATGGTAGTCGGCTTCATCTCCCCAATCTTCAACCTCTTAAAGATGGATAGAGGCATAAGATTGATGCTTGCCCCATGATCACACAACACATTACGCTTGGTCGCCAATGATGCATGTCAAAGTAAAACGCCCCGATCCTTCGCTTGAGCGGAGCTTGTTTTGAATGATAGCGCTACACTCCTCTCACAAATTTATTGTTTCAAACTTCGCCAACTTCCTCTTGCTTGCCACAGCGTCTTTCAAGAATTTAACGCACTCGCATGTCTCTCAAAGCGCCTAGAAGTGGAATGTTGATATTCACCTTTGAAACATGTCGATAAATCGTCAAGATTTTCATCATGTCTCGACTTGGCCAATCGCCGTGGAAATGGAGCTTTTACCTCAAAATCCTTCACATTCGATCTTCCAGAGCCTTTCGACCGATAGGCGGGTCGATAGCTTTACCGCCTGTCTGGTATCGGTTGGGCCTATCGGCCGATAGTTTGGCCGATGGGCCTCGCCGCATTTCATCTTCTTTCGCTCTCGGCTCCTATTTCTAGTACATCCTTGTTTCCGCATTCCTCAACTTCAGCCCCATGATTAATGTACCTTGTCCCACTCCGAAGCTCGATTGCGCTGCATTGTTGCGTCTTCGGTTGGTCTCGTGCCGCTGAAAATGGCCCGCTTATGAAATCCGGCCATGCGTTCGCCATTTGACTCATTTGGGTCTCCACCATCGACATCCGCTTTGTCAAGGCTATCACCGAGTTTCCAATAGATGTCACACTATGCTCGAGAGCCCCGAACCTCTTGTCTCGCTTTATAGATAAAATCTTTTGACTTGCCTCCAACCGTTCCAACATCTCTTCCATCGGTGTCTTAGCAATCGGCTCTTGAATAACCCCGCTCTTCACGTTAAATCCTTGGTGGCCGGAGAGCATTGTTCGGATTGGCATAGGAGAAATTAGGGTGGTTTCGATTGTTCGTAATAGTTCCCCTATTTCCACCTTGCCTAAGTTTCCTCCGCACGTAATTCACATCCTCCTCAATTGCAATAGGCTCGCTTAGCTCTTCAAAACCGCATTGACTCCCAAAGTCTTCTTTTTAGCATCTCCAGCTCTTTTTGTTGTTTTTCAAATTTTGCCTTCAAATCACCGTAGGCGTCCTCGTCACCGGATGGGACCTTTTCTTCTCGTCATCTTCCGATCGGTCACCTCCTCGTAATCATTGTTGACCGCTAGCTCGATGAGATTCTTGGCCTCTTCATAATCGTTAGCAAGAAATCCCCCTTTCGAGGAATAGTCCAACTCCCTTCTAGCCTTCCTCGTCAAACCCCGATAAAACCGAATGTAGATTTCTCCTTGTCAATTCCATGTCAGGCATTTGCGAAGTAGCTTCTTAAATCGGATCCATGCCTCGTATAATTATTCATCCTCATATTGCTCGAATTGCAAGATATCGTTGATTTGTTTTTGCACCTTCGAGGGAGGATAGAATCGTGCTAAGAACACAGTCATCTCTCTCCAAGTACCAATTTCCTTCCGATCTGTGCTCTTGTACCAATCTAGCGCATCGTCTTCTAAGGAGAACCGAATAGGCGGAGCTTAATGACATCCTGAGGCACTCCGCTTTGCTTGATGGTGGCACATATGTCCAAAACGACTCAAGATGAGCATTTCGATCTTCATTAACTCCTCCTCCGTATGTTTGAGACTTCACCGTAGCGATGAGGGATGGCTTAAGCTCAAGTTGTTGGCATCGATCGTCCCCAACCTCCTTCTTGATAATCGTCCACCTTCTGGCCGAAAACGGGCATTCAAAGGAATCTTCTCGACGAGCGAAGTTCTTGTGGTGGTTCAACAATGCCGTCCATGGTATCAACGATAGGTATAGAAATAGTCTCGGTTCTCGCTTCTTGCTTCTTCCTCCTCAAAGACTTCTCGATTTCCGGATCCAAAGGAAATAAGTCCTTTCCTTGGGATCTTGTGATCATGCACCGCCTACAAGGAATAGAAAACAAGATGTGAGGAAACGAGATCGAATATTAATAATAATAGTAAACAACCTAAAGTAACAATCTCTTCTTTTTCGAATTATCCCTTTAAATTTTCTATCAATTCCCAAGAACGGCGCCAAAAATTGATCGCTGATTCGCGTAGTATGGTTTTCAAATCCGATCAATTTTAAAATTTGTAAAACCTCAAGTAATTCCAAGGTGTCGAACCCAAGGGAATTGATGTGTCGAAAATAAAGGAAGTAACTCTAGTCAAAATTGATCGCTATTTAGAATCCGAAAATTTGTTTTGATTCTAATTATCTAACTTTAAAATCGAAAAATAAAAATTAAATAAAAGACGAATTATCTAAATCAAGCAAATAAAGCAAATTAGCAGGATAAAATCACAAGATGAAAGTTAATTGATCCTAGGGTAGTATCATCTAAATGAGTTCACACAATCCATTCACTTGATTCCTTTTCCCCAAATTTTAATTCAATCCTAGAAATAATCACTCAGCCGATCTAGAATCCCGATCAAGGCAACCTAGAAACATAGTTAATTTAAACCCTTTTCCCGCTAAGGCTCAAGGAATTTAAATCACTTAAAAAGCGCCAACTTATTTATCTATGATTTATCTTTCTCCACTCGTGTCTCAAGATAAAATCATATTGTGCATCAAGTATTTCCACTAATTAATTAATCCTTCCGCATAAAATTAATTAGCTAACATGCATCGATTAAGGGCCCTTTAATCTAACATGAGATTTAACACATCTTGATCACAAGCCTAGGATGAAAGGTAAAAAGGTAATCAAAGGAACATCATGTGAACATCAATTAAATTTACTAACCCTAGAATCAATCAATGAATTTAGCCAGACATAATTGAAATTAAGCAAGAAAAAGATGAAGAATGCATATTATTAATATGAAAAGAGAGATTACAACCCTTACGGATGAACTCCGAGTCTTCAATCTCCGAAAAACAATAATAATTCTGCTCTCCAAAAAGTTCTTGTATCCCAAGAATTAATCTTGCCAAAATATGTAAAAGATTGCAAAAGATGAAAAAGAATGATAAAAGATTGATTCAAAGATAATAAACTAGGGCTAGGAGGGGGTGTATATAGCCTATGGGAGTTAAAATCCCGATTAGCCTAATCTAGGAAACCAAATCTATCCAAAAGAGTCATAATCCGTCAAAATACGAGAGTCCGCTGGGCAGCCTATCGGACTGGCCTATCGGCCGATAGTTGGTTCGTCGATCTCTCCACTCGATATAGGCGTGAACTTCTTTCTGACGGCCTGTCGGCCGATAGCCGGCCGATAGGTTTGTCTGTCTCTTGAAAAAATCCGCTTTCTTCCGTCCGTGACTCGACTCGGTCCTTTGTCTCGCTTTTGGGTCCTTTTGGCTCTAAAAACCTGCAAACACACTAAAACCAACCCAAACACGTAATACGGCTCGACTAATCATAAATAAGCCAAATACGAGCACATTAATCACGAAACGAGATAAAAACCTAGTATAAAATCCTAGAAATAAGTGGTAAAATTACCACTTATCACCGTACTATCGACCAAGTGATCAATATGAGGCATCGGGAAGTGATCTTTTGGACACGCCGCGTTGAGGTCGGTGAAGTCAATACATAATCTCCAGAGCCACTGCTTTTTGACGAGCACCGCTGGCGACCCACCGTGGTTCGTCTGTGGATACTCCGATCAATTTGTTGTTGAGTAACTTCGACTTCTATGTCGAGCGCCGCGCATTTCTGGGCCGAACTTCCTACGCTCGTGAACAGCTTCATTGCTCTACGATCTTTAGATAATGGCAAGCGTGTTCGGACTTATGCCAACCATATCTTGATGCGACTGTGCAAAGACTCCGATGTTCCTACGTAGCAAGTTGATCGTGATCTCCCTTTAATTCGTGGTCGATGCTTGCGCCGATCTGCACTTCCCGCTCGATGAACCGATCCATCGTAACGCTTTCCAACTCTTCGACAGGACGGCCGCCTCGCTTGGTGCGATCTCCGGACTCGGTCCTTCGATCGATGTCGAGACTTGGCTCAAACCGATCCTTGGCTCGATGTCGTCCGCCGATTGATGAGAGATGGCGTCCCCGAGTCGGGTTGGTACGATGTGTTCGCCTGCCGATCTCCATGGGTTGATCGTCGATCACTTCAATGTTACATATAGTATTGGAAGTATTGAAAGAAGTAACAACATAGGAGTAATTCAAACATCTTTTTGCCATTAGCTGATCTCCTTTTATAGTACCGACCGTCCCATCGGCAGTGGGGAATTTGATACAGTAAAAGAAAGATGAGGCGACCGCCTCAAAGGTTTCTAAAAAGGGGCGACATAGGAACCCATTATAGATGCTGGGCCTATCTATGATTACAAAACTTAGGTTCCTAGTTGTAATACCCGAGATTTCTGATATGTATTTGGAACTTGTGATATTGTAATTGTGCACTTTGATCTGAGTATTTCTCCGTATTTCATAATCCGATGTTGTCGAGCGTATAATTTCGTGTATGTGATTTATGGATTGAAATTCTGTGCATGTAGCGCACGCTACAGGATACGTGTAGCGTACGCTAACATGGATTCATAGCGCACTCTACAGAGGATCATTAGCGCACGCTATGCGTGGTCAAATTGATTGAGACGTGTGGTAGGTGAGATCTGGCCGGGGGACCCTGTCGGATCGTGTCGGGATGAACCTGGACGGCTTTCGGGAAAAGCCAAGTCAACGCCTTAGCGCATGCTACGTATATGCGTAGCGCACGCTAAGTGCTCAATACGCTAAGTCGTTGAGCCGTTAGCGCACGCTACGAGCAAGGTCTAGCGCGCGCTAATAGCCATTTATTATAAATAGGACAACATTCTATTCGTGATTTCAGTTCTTTCTTCTCCCATACCCGAACTCTTACACTTCGAAGATAACTTCCTTCATCCTAAACACTTCATATCAACGTCCTAGTTCGTGATTGAAGATCATATTTCATTGGAGATTGGTGTTCAAGCCTCCGGTGTTGGATTGCTTCAAATTTTCCTTCGTGTTCTTCACTACTTTGAGGTAGGTGATTCTTCACCGATGTTAGTGATGTTCTTAAGGACGCTTGATCAGGTTTTGATAGCAAGTTATTTCATTAATAATCGGTCATCACATGTTAGAAGGATACTTTTGACGATCGGCACTACATATCGTATGAACCTTTGAACCATCTTATTATAAGGACTCCTAAGCATGTTCAAATCGATTTATGATCGTAGTCGGATATTTACCTGGGCTACGCTTACACGCTGGAATCATGTGTTTTGGAACGAGAACGAATGGAACTTAGATTATTTCTCAAGATCGTAGAGGAATTATGATATTGAGATGACTATCCGTATATTTGTATCTCATAATCATAGAACTTCCACAAACCTGATTAGCATGATATGCCCGAGGATAACTTGTATTATCACCATAGAATTCATGAATTCACCACCGTTCAACCCAGCTTTTCCGTTAGCGGATTCTCGCCATGCAAGATTAGCGCACGCTAACATATGTGAGTTAACGTGCGCTATCGAGGTTCAAGATCGCACGAAACGCACGTAGCGCACGTTATGAGACCAGCCGAGCCGATCGCTACCCGTGGCTAGCGACGCTAGTCTTATACGATAGCGCACGCTAATAGCCTGGCTTAGCGCACGTTACGCTGAGTACGTAGCGCGCACTAAGCACCAGCAGATTGTTTATTTTGAGCTTTTCGGCCGTAGACCGAATTGTTAGGCCATCGCTCGACTTGAGATGATTTGTATATCATTCCTTTTTTAAGGTTCGAGCTTGTTACGTTGATCGAAGGAGGCGACCTTCGAGTGTGTTGAGATCATTGAAGTATATCGCTCTTGCCATCTTCGAGGCAAGTATCATGATATGTTAATATTGGTATTTTTCGAGCATGCGTATGATTATTCATGTTGTTGAACATGAGATTTACTTCGCTTATTTGTCATGATATTCGTTATATAGTGTTTATATGTTCATGTTGATGAACGTAATGATTTGGCATATGTGTATGCATGAGTTGTGTTTGTATACGTTGTACGATCTCTGCTGAGGGCGCTGGATCGGATGTCCACCTCGTGTTGGTCCGACGGATCATCTTGGGATCTAGCCGAGGGCGCTGGATCATTGGACGGGTTATTTCCACCTCGTGTTGGTCCGACGGATCATCTTGGGATCTATGCCGAGGGCGCTGGATCATTGGAATACCCATGCCGTAATGGAATCTTGTGGATTCGCATTGTCGATTCCTAGCGGAAGTCCGTGTGGTGTATCTTGTTATGTATTGTTGATGCATATTCGAATTGTTTAATATGATACTTGTACTAGCATCGTTTTGCTAATTCCTTCGGGGTGGACATTTGTTTTGATGTTCGTAGCCCAGAGCAGGAACAACACAAGACTACGTGACGACGAAGGGGTTCAGTGATGTTTGTTGTTATTGGTGATTTGTTTTCTTGGTTTGGTTTCTGTACTCGAGTACGCGTGTCTTATTGATATCATTTCGATATGGTTGTATTAATTACTCGTTGAACTTGAACCAGTTGTACGGTTTCATAAACTTGAATTTCCGCAGTATTGATGTCTTATATTTACTTTCCTTTTTAATTAGCCTTGTAAATCCTTACTTAAAGGGTTTACGGCGCTGTAATTATTCCGAATATCTCGGGGTGTTACGTAATATGGTATCGGAGCTAAGATTCATGGATATCTTGGCAATGGGTTTTAGTTGGGTCTATTTACGTTATTTGATTTACGGGTCGCTTGTAACATCACCGTTCACCAAGTCGCCATGTGGACCGTGGTTGTAAGTCTCTTAATCTCTTATACTACCGCTTTACTTAATTAATGCTTTGTGTGTATTGACGGACTTTATTTCAAAATTTTGTCCTCGATATTGAGAATTTGCGCTACGTATGTTGAGAGGAGGACGTGGACGCGACGCGGTCGTGGACGCGACGTGGTAACATGAGACATGAGGATTCCGCAACTACCCCGTAAATATCGCCAGTCGAACCGATTCCCATTCGAGGGCGCAAGGATCGTTGAATGATGACGCAAATCCTAACATGCCGGAGTGCTTCAACAGTGGTGGCGCAGATAAACCAGGCTTCAGTCGTTGACCGCATGCAGACGGCGATGGGACAAAGCAAGACCACGAGGATAACCGGGAGACAAATGGCTTGCCGAGGTGGTTAAATTGCACCCGCCAAAATTTGACGGATCTCCGAGGCACTTACTTGGGATCACCGCTCAAGGAGTTGGTGAAGATATTCGGGTCTTAACCGTCCCGAGGACCTAAGGTTCCCATTGCCCAAGATTTTCTCGACCGGGAGGCCTTTGATTGGTGGGAGGCTATTCGACCCGAGAATCATAATGCGGATCGACGGAATTCAAACTAATGATGGAAGCACGCATTGTCCTCGTCCAGCTAGAGAGGCAAAGATCCGAGAGTTTTTCTCACCACAGAGTTCGAGGCATCTGTGATGTATGTAATTAAAACTTTTAATCATCACCGACCTGTGTGCGACACTTGGTCGTAACGGAGGCGTAAAAGATTTTTCATTTTGATATGCGGATGAAGCCGTAGATTCAAAGCAGACATGTCCGATTCGAGTGTACTAAGTTGCGACAATATCAAGACAAAGCGCCGCCTACGACATGAAAGAGGCGGCGGTGGAGAAATCAAGAGAGGCAAAGAAGCGTAAGGTGACCGCAACTTTGCGTAAAACAAGAGTGGTGGGGCCCGCAAGGGCCAATCTTCCTTTTATTCGGCTAGGAAACCTCCACATCCTTCTAGAGGCGGAAAGAAGTTCCGGACAACATCAGAAGTTTCGGACGCATCAAATAAATGCTACAATTGTGGTCGAGCAGGGCATATTCGACGTGATTGCCCCGCATCTTCTGTGACTTGTTACGATTGTGGGCAAGAAGGGCACCGTGCGGCTTTCTGTGGAGCCGCTACTAGATCTTTTGGTACCCGAACTCCAGCACCAGTTCCTAAGGAGATAAGTGTGAACCAGACACAGCAGAGTGGATTTCAGCAGCAGAACGTTGGGAAGAGAGAGACATCCAGTCCTGGGTCCGTTCCTCCGCGCCTGCATTTAAACGAGGAAATCGACGATCGTAACACCGCCGTTGCATCGTGCACGATTCAGATCCTTTTGCAACCAGCTAGTGTTTTATTCGATTCCGAGCTACACATTCTTTTGTATCATTGAACTGTAAATCGCTTAAAAATCTCGTGCTTAATTGATTGTGAACCGTATGTTGTGGGATTGCCGAGTGGAGAGAGAATTGTGGGAACCCTAGAGGCTAGAGATTTTCCAGTATCTATAGGAGGGAGAGATTGGCCGTCGAATCTCATTGTTGTTGACATCTATGGTGACGATTTAATTCTCGGAGATGATTGGCTCAAACGTTATGGAGCTATCCCGAATTACCGAGAGAGAGTCATTTCTATCATTGCCGATGACGGTCCGAACACTTATTCCGAGGATGGAGACCGAAGCTCGGGAAAATTGATCAAAGCAATGAAAGCCGTAAAATTACTGAAACAGGAATGTCATGGACTTTGGTGTTATGCCATGAGGAAAGAGGAAGGACTAGAGCTCTCGTCTATTTCAGTTGTGAATAAGTTTTCAGATGTATTTCCTGACGAACTACCAGGGTTACCTCCGCAGAGAGAAGTGGAATTCACTATCAAATTAGAGCCTGGAGCAGCTCCTATTTCCAGAGCACCATACCGCATGGCGCCAACCGAGATGTATGAACTCAAGAAACAACTGGAGGAATTGTTGCAGAAGGGTTATATTCAACCGAGCGTTTGTCCTTGGGGAGCGCCCGTTCTCTTTGTCCGGAAGAAAGACGGATCCCTCCGACCGTATTGATTACAGGAGCTCAACAAGATGACAATCAAGAATAAGTATCCTATACCTCGGATCGACGACTTGTTTGATCAACCGCAAGGGGCAAGGATATTCTCGAAGATCGACTTGCGATCGATACCACCAGCTGAGAATTAAGGAATCGGATATACCAAATCGCCAGATCCCTAGACGGGCATTATGAATTTGTAGTAATGCCATTCGACTCACCAATGCTCCCGCGTATTCATGCAATTGATGAATCGGGTATTCTTGGAATACTTGGATAAATTTGTGGTCGTCTTCATTGACGACATCTTGATATATTCGAGGGACGCAGAGAAACATGTCAACATTTACGTGTGGTTTTCAACACCTTGAGGAAGGAACAATTGTATGCAAAACTTTCAAAATATGAGTTCGCTTAAGGAAGTAACCTTCCTTGGGCATGTGATATCACCGACGGAGTTCAGTGGACCCAAGAAAGTCAAGCAATCTTGGAGTGGGAAGCTCCTAAAAACGTGAAAGAAGTCCGAAGCTTCTAAGGACTTGCCGGATATTATCGCCGCTTTGTAGAGGGATTTTCCAAAATTGCTCGTCCGCTCACTCACCAAGCATGTAAAACTCAAAAGTTCATGTGGAATGAGAAGTGCCAGTCGGGTTTTGACGAACTTAAGAGGAGACTGACGACAAGACCTATATTAGCACCGCGCAGGGAACCGATGGATTCATGGTATACAACGACGCTTCAAATCGTGGTTTGGGTTGTGTGTTGATGCGTATGATAAAGTGATTGCTTATGCTTCTCGGCAATTGAAACCGTACGGGTTAATTACCCGACTCATGATCCGGAGCTAGCACCGTGGTCTTTGCCTTGAAAATTTGGCGACATTATTTGTACGGAACTTCATTGTCGATCTTTACAGATCATAAGAGCCTCAAGTACATTTTCAATGTAAAGAATTAAACATGAGGCAGAGAAGGTGGTCGGAATTGATCAAGGATTACGACTTGGAGATTCTCTATCATCCGGGAAAGCAAACGTAGTAGCCGATGCATTGAGCCGAAAACCTGCTTCTCTTCGAGTGTTGGAAGCTCTTACGTCCCAAACCAGAATTCAACGAGAACTGATCCACGAAGGGATTGAAGTATGGGCACCAGGAATCCAAGGGCAACTTTATGTGATGGAACTGACTTCATCACTAGTCGAGACATCAAGTCTAAGCAGTTGGACGATTTCTCTGATCCTTCGATTATGTGATGAAGTAAAGAAAGGAAAAGCCCCAGGATTCGTGATACAAGATGATGGAGTTCTGAGATTTCAGAGTCTAATTTGCGTTCCCGATGATGATGATTTGAGACGGACTATTCTGAAAGAAGCTCACAGCGCGCCCTATTCTATTCACCCGGGCAGCAGTAAAATGTATAAAGATTTAAAACAAAACTTCTGGTGGGGGAATATAAAGAAGGACGTAGCAGAGTACGCTTCAAGTGTTTGACTTGTCACAGGTCAAGATTGAGCATCACGACCGCCGAATGTTAAAGCCGCCCGATCCCCGAATGGAAGTGGGAGGACATCTCGATGGATTTCATCACCAAGATGCCAAGGACTAAAGTGAATGAACATGATTTGGGTTGTAGTTGATCGACTAACCAAGTCGGCTCATTTCCTAGGGATTAAAGATACATGGGGACCCGAGAGATTGGCGCGAGTATTTATTGCGAGATAGTCGATTGCATGGAACGCCGAAGAACATTATTTCGGATCGAGATGGTCGCTTCGTGTCGCACTTCGAAAGCAGCCACAGTGGCTTTGGGGACTGAGCTCAACTTTAGCACGACTTATCATCCCCAAACGGACGGTCATCCGAAAGGACTATACAAACAAGAGAAGACATGCTTAGAGCTTGTGCATTAGATTGGTCAATCGATCGGGAAGTTCACTTGCCCTTGATCGAGTTCACCTATAATAATAGTTGGCATGCTTCTATTAAGATGGCACCATTTGAAGCTTTGTACGGAGAAGATGCCGATCACCCCGTGTTGGGATGATTCTTCTGATTTGATCGAACGGAACCAATTGATAATTAAGACTCAAGAGAAGATAGCTTTGATTCGAGAAAGACTGTTGACTGCCCAGAGTCGACAAAAGTCTTACACAGACATACGTCGTCGTCCTCTAGAGTTCGACGTTGGGGATCATGTGCTATTTAAGGTGTCTCCTACACGAGGGATTTTCCGTTTTGGGAGGAGAGGCAAGCTTAGTCCGAGATATATCGGACCATTCGAGATCCTCGAGAGAGTTGGAGATTTAGCATACAGGTTGGCCTTACCGCCATCGCTGAGTCACGTTCACAATGTGTTTCACGTATCCCAATTGCGAAGTATATACCGACCCCACCACATCATTGATTTCGACGAGATCGAGATAGCTAATGACGGCACCTTCGAGGAGAGACCAATCAAGATACTTGAGAGTCGGATCAAACAATTGAGGAATAAACCAATACACTTGGTTAAAGTACAATGGTCACTACATGGAGTCGAGAAGGCCACTTGGGAAACGGAGGACAAGATGAAGGCTAGATATCGAGAGTTGTTTTCATCTTAAGTTTCGGGACGAAACTTCTTTTTAGGGAGGAAGGATGAAATACCCGAGATTTCTGATATGTATTTGGAACTTGTGATATTGTAATTGTGCACTTTGATCTAAGTATTTCTCCGTATTTCATAATCCGATGTTGTCGAGCGTATAATTTCGTGTATGTGATTTATGGATTGAAATTCTGTGCATGTAGCGCACGCTACAGCTACGGTAGCGACGCTAACATGGATTCATAGCGCACGCTACGCAGGATCATTAGCGCACGCTATGCGTGGTCAAATTGATTGAGACGTGCGGTAGGTGAGATCTCGCCGGGGACCCTGCCGGATCGTGTCGATGAACCTCGACGGCTTTCGGAAAAGTTGTCAACGCCTTAGCGCACGCCATGTATATGCGTAGCGCACGCTAAGTGCTGAATACGCTTAAGTCGCTGAGCCGTTAGCGCACGCTACGAGCAGGGTCTAGCGCGCGCTAATAGCCATTTATTATAAATAAGACAACATCCTATTCGTGATTTCAGTTCTTTCTTCTCCCATACCCGAACTCTTACACTTAGAACATAACTTTCTTCATCCTAAACACTTCATATCAACGTCCTAGTTCGTGATTGAAGATCATATATCATTGGAGATTGGTGTTCAAGCCTTCGGTATTGGATTGCTTCAAATTTTCCTTCGTGTTCTTCACTACTTTGAGGTAGGTGATTCTTCACCGATGTTAGTGATGTTCTTAAGGACGTTTGATCAGGTTTTGATAGCAAGTTATTTCATTTATAATCGGTCATCACATGTTAGAAGGATACTTTTGACGTATCGGCACTATATATCGTATGAACCTTTAAACCATCTTATTATAAGGACTCCTAAGCATGTTCAAATCGATTTATGATCAGTAGTCGGATATTTACCCAGTTGCTATGTTTTACACGTTGGAATCATGTGTTTTGGAACGTAGAATGAATGGAACTTAGATTATTTCTTGAAGATCGTAGAGGAATTATGATATTGAGATGACTATCCGTATATTTGTATCTCATAATCATAGAACTTCCACAAACCTTATTAGCATGATATGCCCGAGGATAACTTGTATTATCACCATAGAATTCATGAATTCACCACCGTTCAACCCAGTTTTTCCGTTAGCAGCATTCTGCCATGCAAGATTAGCGCACGCTAACATATGTGAGTTAACGTGCGCTATCGAGGTTCAAGCATCGCACGAAACGCACGTAGCGTGACGTTAATGAGACCACCGAGTCGATCGCTACCCGTGGCTAGCGACGCTAGTCTTATACGATAGCGTACGCTAAAAGTCCGGCTAATCACACGTTACGATGAGTAAGTAGCGCGCGCTAAGCAGTCCAGGCAGATTGTTTATTTTGAGCTTTTCGGCCATAGACCGAATTGTTAGGCCATCGTTCGACTTGAGATGATTTTTATATCATTCCTTTTTTTAAGGTTCGAGCTTGCTACGTTGATCGAAGGAGGCGACCTTCGAGTGTGTTGAGATCATTGAAGTATATCTTTCTTGCCATCTTCGAGGCAAGTATCGTGATATGTTAATATTGGTATTTTTGGAGCATGCGTATGATTATTCATGTTGTTGAACATGAGATTTACTTCGTTGATTTGTCATGATATTCGTTATATAGTGTTTATATGTTCATGTTGATGAACGTAATGATTTGGCATATGTGTATGCATGAGTTGTGTTTGTATACGTTGTACGATCTATGCTGAGGGCGCTGGATCGGATGTCCACCTCGTGTTGGTCCGACGGGATCATCTTGGGTTCTAGGCTGAGGGCGCCGGATCATTGGACGGGTTATTTCCACCTCGTGCTGGTCCGACGGGATCATCTTGGGATCTATGCTGAGGGCGCTGGATCATTGGAATACCCATGCCGTGTAATGGAATCTTGTGGATTCGCATTGCCTGATTCCTAGCGGAAGTCCGTGTGGTGTATCTTGTTATGTATTGTTGATGCATATTTGAATTGTTTAATATGATACTTATACTAGCATCGTTTTGCTAATTTCTTCGGGGTGGACATTTGTTTTGATGTTCGTAGCCGAGGAGCAGGAAACAGCCACAGTACCGACGTGACGACGAAGGGGTTCAGTGATGTTTGTTGTTATTGGTGATTTGTTTTCTTGGTTTGGTTTCTGTACTCGAGTACGCGTGTCTTATTGATATCATTTCGATATGGTTGTATTAATTACTCGTTGAACCATTTGTACGGTTTCATAAACTTGAATTTCCGCAGTATTGATGTCTTATATTTACTTTCCTTTTTAATTAGCCTTGTAAATCCTTACTTAAAGGGTTTACGGCACTGTAATTATTCCGAATATCTCGGGGTGTTATACTAGTAATCCTAACCTTGGGATCATAAAAGCATACTAGCTCAACGGAGAGCTTGATCCTCCCGTAGGCTTGGACTGTGTTGTCGCCGAACCCTTGGAGCACGGTGTCGAAAGGCTTGATGAATTTGATTAAGTTGCCTAGTTGGTCTAGGGCGGATTTGAATATGATGTTGCGTAAACTCCCATTGTCGATCAAAGACGCGATCGACCGCCTTCCCAAGGATACAAGCGAGATCACTAGTGCATCCTCTTTGGGACATCGCACTCCCTCCCCGTCCTTGTTGGAAAAGGTGATGAGCGCGTCTCTAGAGATGGTCGGCCCGGAGGTACTACAACATGGACTTCGCGAAATCCTCACCGGCTTTTTGCTTTCTGCTTGACAGGTGGAAACCGGGAAAGGCCCCCGAGGCTCCCACCTCCTGCTTGAAGCATATTGATCCGACCGCCAGGGTTGATCGGAGGGATCGACTCATCAGAGTACTCCATCTCATGCTCGATTCTGGCGATCGGATTGAGAGGAATTCTTTTGTTTGGCCGGCGCTCGCGCCCTCCGGCTCTTTCCGTCCTGGGTTCTGGCTTGGTGATCAAATTGTCTAGTTTGCCTTCCTCAAACAGTCGCCAGAGCTGTCTGAGAAGGTCGCGGCATTGGCTAGTGTTGTGGCCGGGACTCTTATGATAGGCACAGACTTGCTACGGCCTATATGACCGTGGTCCCTTATCGGCTTTGGTTTGGAAAGCCACTCGCGACCCTTGATCGCGTTGAAGATGTGGGCCGAGATAAGTTGAGGTTGTGAAGAAGGTGGACCTCTACATCCTCGAAGGCTTTGAACTCGCCAGCGGCTTGGTGATCGCCTTTCGGGCTTGGCGACCGCCTTCTTCTGGACATGGGAAGGTGCTTTTCCTTCTTCGGACGGTCCCTCTTCTAAGCGGAGTGAGAGCAACTTTTGCCTGGCCAAAAAATCGGCGGCTCTGACGCGGAAGGCCGTATAGGTCGGGGGAAAATCCTTTGTGATGTGCCTGAACATGGGCGAGCGTCCGTGGAATCCGTTCAGAACAGCGTGGTGAGCGATCTCGCCGCCGACGGCTCACCGGTGAGGACTATCTCGTCTACCCGGCCGATGTAATCCTCATCCGATTCGCCCTTCCCCGCCCGATTTTCATCATGCGGTGGGGACCTTCCGGGCGAGCGACTTTAGCGGCGAAGTACGACGTGAAGTCGTTCGCCAGCTTCTCAAAGCAATTGATTGAGCGAGATGGTAGTGAGATGTACCACCTGTGGGCGAGATCGCCCAGAGTTAACGGGAACATGCGACATTTCGTCACATCTGAAGCTCCCCATCCGGTCATGTAGATCCGAAATTTGCTCAAGTGGGTTCCCGGATCCGATCTCCTCATATAGAGGTGTTTGTGGGGGATTGATCGTTGTTTGACTCGGGCGAGCTCGATCCGAGTCGTGAGTGGTTCATTTAGCCTGGCGACGGCCTCCCGGCACCCGCCCCAATTTCTAGGAGATTCTTCATCTCGCCGAGCCGGGCGTTGCATGGCGGCCATCGCCGCCGCCCGATCGCCGCCGAGTGGATCTAAGAGCGTGAACCAAGGCGATCGTGTACGATCCCCTAGCTCCGTGGTGAATGACGAGCTCCCCGCCAGCTGAGTTCCTTTCGGGTGAGCAGGGGCTCGCTGACCGCCTGCCTCCGGGAGTCGGATATGCCGAACTCCCGGTAAAGGATTCGGATACCGATGTCTCCCTACTGGGGCCTCGAGTGCCCGGTCGCCATGAAGGATCGCTCCCCAGCGGCCAAGACGGAATCGCCCCGCCTCACGAGAGCCTTCTCTCGGCTCGGGCTCTCTGCCGATTTCTCGACATAGATCCCCTTGAACTTTCGCTTGCTTGCCCGGCGGATGGTTGATGGAGTGATGGTGGGCGAGTCGATGGCCTTCTGTCGCTCACAGAGGATGGCTATAGCCTCCTCAAACTGATCCGTCGACTGGAACTGATCGAGTGAGAGGCTAGAACCGCACTGGGGCGGAGTGAGAGCCTAGCGCCGCCACGGCCGCCTTCGCCGTGGGCCGATTCGTCCGGGCCGGAATAAGATTTCCGGCAGATCTGAGGGTGGCTCTCTTGGAGGTCGTCGCTGATGTCATTTTCTGAAGGTTTTTCTATTGAAGAACAATGAGTGTTTCTTCAAGTATATGTCCGGAGAACAATGAGTGTTCTTCGAGACGATAGGAATAAAAATGAAGGTTTAGATGCCCTTACTCTAGCGCCAATTGTTGTTACCCAAAATATTATCCGAGATAGTATTGCTGAATGATCGAGTAACAAACAAATGCGAGAACACTTCCGTGAGAAAATAGATAACACAAGATTTGTCGGGTTGTTAATCCCGGCTTGAATGCTCTCGCGAGATGTTATTAATAAATATACTGCCGAGTACAAATATTAATGTTAGAATCTATTACAGGAGTGTAAAGACTTCTAGTTATCTAGGCTTTAGAGCGCGTAGATTGCCTAAGAACCAAATATGTCAATCATGAGTTCTTGCTTGGGATATATGATGAATATGTATGAATATCACTATGAATGTATAAGTGGTTGCCAAAAGAGTCTTTGATTCTCTCTTTTGTGTGTATTTTGCACTGAATTCGTAGTCAAATTCGCCTCCCTTGGCCACAGGAGTGAGTCCTCTATTTATAGGGGACAAGGTAGTTGGGATCCCTTAGGCGATCGCGGCGATCGCCGCTTTCTATATTAAAATAAGACGGCCGATCGTCCCGCCACGTGGGCCTGTTCCCTTGAGGTCCGAGGTTGCACTGGAGGCCAGGGCGAACCAATGGGAAGCCAAAGACGCTGCGAGTCGCCGTCCGGGGAGGACCCACTTTGTACCTTTCGCGGCCTTGTCGGTAGGTGTGGTAGGTGACAGTCCGGGGTCAATGATCCTATCTCGTCAGATCATTTGAAGATCCGCGGGTGGGCCACCGTCCAAGATTCGGTCTTCGACGACTTTGATGGATGTCGGATCCATACGTGGCATGAGATGATCGCCTCTGGTCCGCTCATTAAAGACGATCGTCAGATATCAAAAGACGATCGCCGGGTACCAAAAGACGATCGCCGTATTGTGCCGAACTCTAGGCGTTTGTCCAGAGTATGTCTTTCATGGTTGGCTTCTCTGATCGTGATGCCGATCGCCTATCGAGGCGTATTAATCGCCGCACAACAACTAATGATCCTTTCGGTAACTCCAACTTGGTAGATTTGCAGAGAAAGTAGGAATGCTCTGCACAAAAGGCTGTTTAAAAACCACTAATTCCGTTTGAACTTTCAAAGCATAAACAAATACCAATGAGGATGCGCCTAGTCATGATCAAATTGTAGACAAAATCCACCAAAGTGCATCAAATCAACCAAGTATTTAATTCTCAATTTGCAAGTATACGTCATAATAGCCATGTTATATGGATGCAACGCGGTGCATCAATATTAAGCATTTTGAACCATGAGACATAATGAATATACCATAACCAACTCGTCTTGACCATCCAATAAGATCGACTAAACATAGTCAAATGTATAAGGCACATGCCTTTACAAATACTCGGAAAAGTATTCGGACCTATAGTCATACGAACTATAATCGAGGTCAACGAATTCATGTATTTACCGCAATATGCCATTGCTTTACATGTTAAAATTCATGAGAATTACTCGTACATTCTTTCATATATCATATTGCAAGGAGACGGTGCATGACTACACCCACATGCAATATTTTATTTTAATAGGATGAAAGATGGAGTTTTCCAAGTATGGATCGGGTCAAGACCAACGTGGTGGTCGCCAATTCAACGTGACAAATCCGCCACAAATCGATTTTAACCACGACATATCCGTCGCAATCGATGTTTGTCTCATTTGTACGCCACAAATCCGTGACTAATCATGAACAAGTTATAACTTTACCGCTACCGATAATGTTCGCTTTATTTAATTGTTAGTTTAAAATCGACAAAACGGCGATGTCAAATCGCACCCAAACTGTGGTGTATGCAACAACCACAAATATTGACTTTCAACAATTATCCGTGAATCCCCCAGGACCGTCACAAAGTTTACATAGAAATAAGATAGTGATACAACATCTAATGGTCTAATCCACAACAAACGAGCGTGGGAGAAAAAGAAACCAAATATCCAATTCCCAAAAAAAAAAATCCCAAAAGAGAGGAAGTGAAAAACGGGAACTGTAATAAAATCTTACGTACTTGGTTCCATATTTGCTTTGATCCTTGAACTGGATAATTAATTTGGCTTCTTTGCATTTAATCAACTTATTTCCTTTGGTACTTCGTTCTATATTTAATTTGTTCCTTGATTTGGATAACAAATATGGTTTTTCTCCATAGCGTGCACATCATCATGAGCAACATATTTTCCGATATGCACGTAAAACATAAACATGGTAAGATTCATAAGTGTACAAATCAATGAACAAATGAATCATTAATTAGGAAAAGATGGAGAGTTGAGAAATGCCGAAAGGTCTACTGGGCTCGATAAGCAGCCGAAAAGGACTCGGGCGCGGTGGTGCAGCAGCTCGATATTGGATGAGGCCAGATCTCCAAATTTCTTTATAAAATCTACTTCTGTTCGGCAGCAGATTCAGTAATCAATATTACTCAGAATCCGATCTCCACCGTTGAATATACAGGTATTTGTGTTAGGAAGTTGTTGTAAAAATTTCATACCGATCCGACGGTTGACGATCAGAAAACATGATTTTGGTACGACTGCGCTGTGCAGAAAATTTATGCGTGAAAATTCTCGTCTCTCGCTCTTTTTTTTTTCCGATTTTCTCATATTTCATCCACAACTCAGGTCGGGTAAGATTTCAGGCTGCCAATCGGGTCGGGCTACGTTGCGGTCTAGATGTCTTATTGCACGGGTCGGAACCGGTCAAGAAGCATCCGAACGGGGCTAGAGCAGCCGAGTTTCTTCATGTGATGTGGGTTCGATCGGGTACTAGTCTAGACTAGGAGACGAGCGATCGAAGCCAAAGGTTGGATTTCACGAGCCGATCTAGGTGTCGGGCTGATGGAGGTTGGTGAATCGACATGAGGATACTGTTTCGATTTGGGAGAAAGGCGGACGACGTTTTCTGCGATTCCAGTCGCGATGAAGAAGATGACAAGCAGCAGGCAGTCCAGTTTGGTCCGATCTATGTGCGGCTACCTGTGGGCAACAAACTCCGGCAGGCTGGAGATGAGAGCAGTGGCCGACAACGGCGATTTGGAGGAAGAAGATGACTGGCGGCTAAGGTTTATACAGAAATTCGGTTTTCCTTTTTTTTCGGGATTTTCAAAAAAAATGAGAGGAAAAAATTTCTTGCTCAGTTGGGGACTACATGCTGATAACGTGTTTCAGGAGAAAGTAAAAGACTATAAATACGAGTCAATCAATTGTATTCATAACACTGATAGAGGGGCCTTTATATAGGCATTACAATGAGAGTCCTTCCATACATAGGATTCCTAGATAAGGTAAGACATCTAATAGGATCCTACTACCTTTAGAAGGATCTAGAACCTTCCATCTATGTATCTACAACCAGTATTAGGTAAGACACATCACGGGAATAATAATTCCGAAATATTTATTACTCAATTTTTCTATATCGAATGTAGCACGAGTTTCATGCGGTATTACTAAATTAATTATATACAATGTATTATTTTTTGTATAGTTATCAATTACTATATTGTGTAAAATATATTTGAGAATACTCGAAATAAATTAGGTGTGAAGTTTCTTTATAAATTTATACCAATTTAAAGTATAATTAGCATGGTAAAAAAATGATAGAGGCTTGGTAATTCATAGTGATAATTCAAGAGTCACTCCGCTCAAACCTATTATTCAGAGAACTTCATTGTCTAATATTACAAATGATGAATCTTTATCTACATACTTATTTTTATGATATGAAATAGTTTTTTTAAAACTCTTGAAATGCATTCTTAATTTAAATATTTTTATTTACTTATTATATCAATACTATTTTAAAGTTACCATCAATATATATAATTTTTATTTTTTATAAAATATTTTGAATTGGTCCAACACGATATTACTTTGAGCAATTATTCCGATAGATTTAAAATAAGAATTTATATAACTATTTACATGTTACTTTGTTGATTCAAAATATTTTTATATAATAAATACCCATTCAATTTGTATTGATATTACTTATTTATGATCCAAAATATCCAAACACAAGTTGTTGCGAGGCTAAATATAAACTATTGCGAGGCTAGGAAGGTCGAATAGGAAGAGAATATTTAGAAAAAGACCTTATGCGTGAAAATGGTGAACTATAATTATTAAATATTTTTTAATCATATATGTAACTTATTATATATTTTCTATCCGACCTTAGGCGACTGATGCCATGTCTAGGCATGGCATTTTGACCCGACCAGGTGGGGAACTCGGTCGACCTGCCCCGATCGGGCCGGGATTCCCGCCAAATCGGGTACCGGGCGGGGCCGGGTATACCTGCTTACATGAAACCGGGGCCGGGATGGCTATCCTCCGACCAGCCTCGGACTTGGTATATATAATTAAAATTTTAATTTTTTTATATATTTATTAAATATTTAATTTGAAAAGAAGTTGAAAGTCTTTAATGTTTTACATAGTGATACGGGATACCCTATTCTTTCATTCTGTCTAATTCAGAGTTGAAACCCTACTCCTACTCTCGCCTCCCAACTCCCAAATCTCCGCCGACCGCCGCTCCCTTCTCTCCTCCGGCTGCCGACCGCCGCTCCCCTCTCTCCTCCGACCGCCGCCTCCCTCTCTCCTCCTGCCGCCGATCGCCGCTCCCCTCTCGCCTCCCACCATCCTGCGGCGCGCCCAGTGCCATCGGCCCTGTCTCTCACCCACCGTAGGTCCGTAGCTCCGCCTTCTCTGCCTCTCCCTGTCTCCCACTCTCAAGCTCTCGACTCTCAGTTTCTCATAGGTTAGACCTCATAATCAAGACTCTCACATGTTAGAGTTTGTGTTTTGGGTTCATAAACTTTGAAATTTGGTGATATCAAGTTGTGGTTTTCTTTTTTGGCATTCTTCACTTTGTGCTTAAAAGCCGATTTATGTTTTTTCATAAACTACTTTTTTATGAATGTATCATTTTTTATGTTTTTGCATCCTTATGCTAAGAAACCATTTTTATGTTTTTGTATCCTTATTATTTACAAGTTTTTACATGTTTGTTCCATCAAATGGATACTACAGAAAATGAGAACGTTGGTGATACATGATGCAATGCTATTGAAGGAAATGAGAAAACAGCAGAAACGAATCCGACTACCCCCAGATCTGAAAGCATGCATATAGGGTCGACTTCTAGTACCGTTGAAGTAGAACCACCGAACAAAAGATTAAAATCTGTAGTTTTGAACCATTTTGAAACAGTATATGTAGATGGTATTCGTAGATTTGCTAAATGTAAGTATTGCAATAAGCAGATGACCGGTAGACCAAATGATGGGACGACCCATTTGAAAGATCACTTTAAGATATGTCCTAGAAGAGTTACAAAAGACATAAAACAACTTATTCTGGTTCAAGATCTAATGGCTAAGGATGGGAACACATCTTTGTTGAGTAATTATGCTTTTAGTGCTGAAATTACTCGAGGTAATTTAGCTAATATGATCTTTATTCATGACTATCCACTTTCTATTGTAGAGCATTATGGTTTTAGAAAGTATTCAACTGGTCTTCAACCTATGTTTAAGGTGCCTTGTAGAAATACCATCAAGAACGACATCATGAAGCTATATGAAACAAAAAGGGTGGTATTACGTTGTTTGGAACAGAATGAAAGTAGGATTGCTCTTACATCTGATTTGTGGACCGCAGGAACCCAAAAGAAAGGTTATATGGCAATAACAGCACACTACATAGATGTCAATTGGAAGTTACAAAATAGGATTATCAGTTTTTTTCTCGTCTACCATTCTTTAGATATTTATTGATGCAGCTGCAATATTAATTTTTTCAATAAGGTTTTTTCAATATTTATTGTTGTAAGATCTTTAATATTGCTGTAATATTTATTGATGCCAAAGAAAGGTTTTTTTCAATAACATCCGTAATATTAATTTTTAATATATTCTTTGATGCAGCTTCATACATGTGCCTTCTCCACATATCAACGATGCTTTGGTTGTGTGACCGAGGAATTTGTAACATCCCAATTCACAAATGGGACATTACACGTCGTAGAACCCCCGTGAGGTCTACCAGGCTAACTCATGACACGTAAACCACAATGATATCCCAAATGATGCATTCAAAAGTAAATAAGGCCGTGGCCTCGGCCAAAACATTTTAACAGAGTACATGAAACATAAGTTAAATACCAATTCATTGCCCACGCAAGGGACTTAAACCAAGTTTAAGTATAAACAGTCTAACTCCAGTACTCGACAAATGCAGTGACAAAACATAAAACTGCAGACTCGAGCCACATCATCATGCCAGCCCATCCTTTGCGTGCGCATCCCGTGCAAATCTCCTCACTGACCAAGACTAAATGCATAATACGCATTTCCCCCATTTAAGGGGTTAGCATTCGAATAGCTAGTGCAAGTACACAATTACACAACATTATATACATACGAGATTCAACGCAAACAAATCATTTAGGAAAACATTTGAAATCAATATTCCAGAATATCATATATGCATTTGAAAACAGTATATCCTCAAGTTTCCGCACCAAAACCACACACACTTGGTAACTCGCAACCGTACCCATTAGTATCGGTCCCCAGAGGTCCCGTCGAACCGTCCCTAGGTGAGAAACCACTTCCGCGGCCGTACCCATTAGTATCGGCCCCCATAGGTCCCGTCGAACCGTCCCTAGGTGGAAGAACATCAACACACGCACCCAAGTCCACTTCCGTGGCCGTACCCATTAGTATCCGCCCCCGGAGGCCACATGCCATCCCCAAGTGGAAGAGCAACAAACACATTCGTTCAATAATGCCATTTACATCATTCGCATCAAAATCATACACACATAACGGAATGTAATACATGTACTTGCCTTGGATAACACGAGGCGAAGAAAACGGTGGAAGGAAAAGGGTTCGGTCCGAAAAATCTTCACAAATCCGATCCTAACAACAATAGAGACTCAATCAACTACAATTCCACTGAGAAATCACGAATTAAACGGTGTTCTACCCTAAGGGACATTACGCCGAACACTACGGAGGCATAAGGTTCAAATTCGATCAACGAAGGGAAAAGCTTGGAATTGATCCGCTAAAGTTCTAGGAAAACATAACACTACGATTACCCAACTATAATTCATCACCAATCGAAGCAAAAACGAAAGTAAAATTGAATAATATCCAAGAACCCTAAAATTAGGTAAATGTCCAATTACCTCAATTCAACGATGGAATGGCGGAAGGAAGATGATTGAATCGTGTTAGAATGTCCAATTCCGAGTTATAAGATGCCATAATTCAATATCCGGATGAAATCGCCCAAAAACCGTGATGAAGGAGTGGAGAGCCGAGAGGAATGGTGAAATGGGGTTAAAACCCGTGTCTGTCCAATATATACTGGATGTAACACGGCGCAACAAACGGCCCAAATGGCGCCGTGTTCGGGCCGTATTGCGGGTCGATGGCGACCCACATGCGACACGGCGCACGATTACCGCGCGCAAAATGCCGCGGGTCTTGCGCTGTTTCGCAAGGCGGCAATGGCACCATCAAGCAACACGGCGCATGCACTCGCGCAGAATGCGCGGGTCTTGCGCCGCTTTGCATGTAAGGCTGCATGCCTCTGACACTGCATAACGCTACCAAAACGGAAAAAGATGATAAATCAAAACACGATATGCCGACCCAACAGTCCGGGAACATTACATGCAACGAGAAACAATATCCAATAACCCGAAACGGTCCGAGGTACACAACCATAATCGAAAAAGAGATAAATTCCCTAAACTTATAGGAAATTACGAAACTCCAAACGTCCAAAAATCACGATACAACGTCGGATTAACAATCCGAAACTCACAACAAGCTCCACTCGACCATATGAACTCATGGAAATAGGAAAATAATGAAATCGAACGAGTTTTACGAGAATCGAATATACACGCGATAAAATACAACTTAAGACGAAAATACGTGAAAACATCATCGAAACTCGTCCAAACGGAGAAACTCCAAGAACAAAATAGATTCAGAATTCCAAAACAGTGCCAAGCGAGTTGTCCGAAACGAACATACACCAAAACTAGAAATTACCAACAATGGAAAACACGGATATTACAGAATTCTCCGGGACCAAGTAGCCCACTTCAACCATATTCTTTCCTTTGATTTGTGACATGAAATTAGAAATTATGAGTTGGCAAGATGCTCAAAATGGTGTTATTAAGAAGATGACATCAAGTATGTTGGAAAAGTTTGATAAATATTGGGGAGTCATACATGATGTCATGAGTGTGGCTATTGTTTTAGATCCTAGGTATAAGCTAAAGTTGATCAACTATTCTTTCCAAAGATTTATGGTATTTACTCAAAAGATGCGGTTATGAGGATACCTAGCCTATGTAGTGATTTGTTTGAGGAATACAAAAGGAAGCATGATCAAAAGAAAGGAAAAAAGCAATCTAGCACTACTCACTCACATGTGGGGAACGCTTCAATGGGAAAGGCTTCATGGAAATTAGAATTTGTCAATATGGTTTTCCAGATGATATGTATCAAACGACCGAGTTGGATCACTATTCGAGGAGACGTTATTACCGTATGATGATGGATTTGATATATTAATGTGGTGGAAGTGCAACGGTGGCAAGTTTCTTATCATGCAGATGATTGCGAGGGATGTGCTAGCCATTCCAATTTCTACGGTAACATCAGAATCGGCATTTAGCATGAGCGGGAACAAGATAACAAAACAACGTCGACTAAAAGCACAAACCGTTGGAGCATTGATGTGCACCCAAAGTTGGTTGAGGAAAGAAATTGAATGTAATAATTATATAAATTATTATATCGTACTTTGTAGACTTATATGAATCACTTCTAACACGTATTATTTTTAATTGTAGATAAAAAAGACGGAGAGCCGGAAGGATTTGATCAAACGGTTGAATACGATGAAAATGTCGAATGATGTGTACTTTTATTGTGGTTATGAAATTAAGTTATGTAATCTTTTATTGTGGATTGATATAATTTAGGTTATGTCCTCTTGTATTTGCATCTTTTGCTGGTGGCCTTAAAGCTTGCATATTTAAAATGAAACTTTATTTTGTTACTTTGTTTATCTGTTTTCATTTTTCTATTTTGCAATATCAGAATGCTTAATTTCTTGGTAATGCTACACTGGAGAGAAAACCTCGCTCTCTTCCATTTGCTTATAGATAATCGGGAAAGTGCGAAAAGCAACAGAATCTGGTACTCAGTGTTACTCATCAATCGGGGATTTGGACGGGGTATTAGTCCCCGTACCCGGCCGGGGCTTGGGTCGGGGGAAGGAATCAAAAATCGAGGCCGGGGCCGGGAGTTGTGACCTCGCCCCATCCCCGCCCCGTTGCCATCCCTAGCCATGTCAGATGACCATTTAGGTAGTCCATATCAAACGGCCAGCGTAGAGTACCTTTGGGCCGGTTTCTCGATGCCAATCTAAAATTCCTGATCGTGGACTAATCTGTAGCGGACCTCTTATCATTTGGACCCTCGCCATCCCTCTCTTTCTCGCTCTCTAAAATAATTTATAGTCGAGATAGCAAAAATAAATATATATATATATATATATATATATATATTAATTGCAAAAAAATTATGAGGAATACCAACTTTGAAATACTTTAAATATGAAAATGATAAAAAATTATTAAAAAACAATAAATAGTTTTAATATATTGCTTATTAATGGTTTATGACTACTTTGTCATTAAGTAATCGCAATTTGTTATCGACTTTAATTAAAATCTTAAATATTAATTTATTCTAGACAAATAGTACACGAAATTCATTCGACCAATTCACTATATATTATACATTGAAGTTTATTCTTTATAAAATGATTAAAATATAATATCAAAATATTTAGTTAAGAAACCATTTTCGATATTTAGTTTAAAAACACTATGCACTAAAGCAATGGAGAGGAGAAAAGCTCGAGCGTCCCATTATTCTCAGAATGATTTGTTAGGTCTATTGATTCAAGAGGTCCGAGTTGTATTACATTAAATCCATCCGCCTTATCGGCAATCAGGGATTTGCATTTTCTGCGATGGCCACTAGCTTAATTGGGTTTCGCCGTCAGCTTCTCAAAGCAGCTTTCTAATACTTTTCAAGTTTATATGTCGAAAAACACATTCCAAATTGGATCCTCATAATGTATATTTGCAGGCTACTCTTCTGTTACCAATGGGTATGTGTGTTTATTAATAGACATAAATTGCCAAGTGACAAATGCGTTTCAGAATAACTTATGAAACCCAAAATTCCAAGATTAACAGGATAAGAGTGTCCTATGAAGACGTCTATTCAAACCCAATTATGAACTTGCAGCAATCAACAGATAATAGGTAACCTAAGGCGAGGCCTGAGGCACACCAAGACGATACGAGCACCTATCGTCTGAGGCGTGAGGCACAAGGTGAGGCCTGCGCCAGAGAGGTAAGGTGCACGAAAAACAAAAATTAAATTAAATTAAATTAAATTATAGAACTTATAAACTCAAAATGACAATAAGATATAACAATCCACAAATTAACAAAACTAAAGTGCCAGAACAATAACAACTATAAAAGTATTACGAAAAAAAACAAAAGAGACCTAATATGTAATATCCGTAACTTTCCTTTTTTAGCAGTTTCCATTTTTGGTGTATGTCTATTTTTATCGACTCGCTTGTAACCTTTTCGACATTGTGAATCTACTTTATTCTTGGAGTTTTTCCATTTGGACGAGTTTTGATGATATTTTCACGTGATTTCATTTTTATGGCATGTTTTTGCCGTATGAACACTCGATTCTCGTAAAACTCGTTCGTTTTCGTTGTTTCTTGGTTTGTGCAAGTTCGTATGGTTGAGTTGGTCATGTTGAGATTTTCGGTTTGTAAATCCGACGTCGTTTCGTGATTTTCGGGCACTGGCCATTTTTGTAATTTCCTATAAGTTTAGGGAATCTCATTTTCGTTGTCGCATTACGGACCCTCCGGTGGCCGGAATTATATTTTCTTTCAGCGCTTAGCTCTGTCGTCTTGTATATTTCGTGTTTATGTTTCTGGATCCTGGCCTTCTCGTGCGTTTCGAGTTTCGTACCTTCGGCAGCAGCGTACTGATCTGGGCAGTACTGAACTGCTGCGTGGGTAGCGCACGCTACTCCTTGTTACCTTGCGTGCGCTATCGATGTGCAGTTAGCGTACGCTAACTCGTTATTGTTAGCGTGCGCTAGCGAGTGGTATTTAGCGCGCGCTAAGCATGTCTAGCGCACGCTAGCGACGTCGGGCAATAGCTACTGGACCGTTTATAGCCCCGTTAGCGCGCGCTACCTTGTGATAGTTAGCGTGCGCTAACTATGCAGTTTATATAGATCAGCGGGCATTTCAGAAGCAGCATTTTTCATTCTTTTCTTTCCTTTTCTTCACGGGGCGACTCCAGGGCGATTCCCTTCGCTTTGATCGGAGAATTCTTCGTGTTCCATCACCGTAGAATCGTGTTAGCATATTACCATCAGCGTAATCATCCTCCATCGCCCGAATCCGAGGTATTTTCTTCAGGAACCCTAACTTGTCTAATTTGGGCTTTTTTCGTGTTTTTCGTGATTGATTCCGAATTGTTCATGTATGTTACGAAATTCCTTACCGATTGTTGTTATTGTGTGATTCCCAATCCGCTTTCCTCGAATTAATCCGTGAATGGTTGATACGGGAGATTTTGCGTAAACCCTCGCCCATATCGATTGAATGTTTATCGTCATGAATTGTAATCGGGGTTATGGGTGTATTCCATTCGATTATTCTTGTCCGTTAGGACTGAGTTATATTGATCCTTCATTTAGGAACCGTCGTTTTCCGTCCGGATCTTCGTAGTCGTTGTTCGTCCCCATTTCGTCGGAGATGTCTCAAAGGCAAGTACTTTACATTTGTTTACCTGTTCTAGTATTTGAATTATGGCTATTCGTAGTTATGTGGATGGATATGTGTATGTTCACCTAGGGACGGTCCGACGAGGCCTCTAGGGATACGTATTGACGTGTGTGTGCGTATCACGAACTATGGTTAACCACCCAGGGATGTCCGACGGGCTCATGGGTACGGTGGCCGTGAGTCTCGTACCAAGGTTAACTTTGAATTGTTTTGTTTAAGAAAATGTGTTTTGTGCATGTGCACCGTAAATATTCCGGAATAGAAATGATTTCTAAAATGATTTTGGCGCATATATTCATCTGATTAGAATGTAGTTCAAATGGATTGTACTTGCACTAGCAGTTGTCGCTAACCCCTTAAATGGGGGAAATACTTTTTGTATTACAGGTACCGATCTTGGAGACAAGCGAGCATTCGAGCCGTACGAGGATGATGGGCAAGCATGATACTGTTCAGTAGTCAATTGTTGGTGTTCTGTTCTGTCGGTTGATATTGATGTCTTGTTTGGAATTTCGGTATTATGAAATTGGTTTAAGTACTCGAGTACTTCCTTTTTGAATTTGTTAATGTTGTGTTCCCGTTTTGGGAAATGGATTTGGTGTTAGACTTTATTTGTCGGATTGTAGTCTTTTATTTGAATGGTCGTTTTGTTGATGATTGTATGTCTTTGTCGGATGTCATTTTGGTACGTTAGCACAGTGGATTCCACAGTGTGGGGTCCACGACGCTGTAATATGCCCGATCGTCTTAGGGGTGTTACGAATATGGTATCGGAGTTTCGGTTTATGGATACCTAGCCGCTTGCTATTTGGGTCTAGTCGAGTGTCGTTTTTGAACAGTATCCATGCCATCATCTCAGTACGCTGGTGCTCGTAAGTTTTCCTAACTTGACTCGTTGCGTTGTTCTGTTTTATTCCTTGGTATCTTGTTGTGTTTTGCGTTTGAATTGTACTCACCCGCTACTTCTTCAGAATTCCTGCTGGTAGAGGACACGGACGCGGTAGGGGACGTGGCGCAGCCGGTGGGGCGGCCATGTCCGATAACTCGGGAACCGATTCGGCTATGCCTTCTTTGTCGAACAGTGTCCCGCCTAGTTCCGGTCACAGGACCCTCTGTTAGCTCTTAATGCACATGAGAATGTTGGAGTGGCGAACATTTTGCGGCAAGTAGCGAACTGCATGACGCTACTAACTCAAGCCGTCTGGTCGGCCAAGTTAATGCCAACCCGATTCCGCCCGGATCCTAAATGATAAGCTACTTCAGACGTGATTCGTATGCGTCCTCAGCTTGATGGTGCTTCCGACCCTTAGGTTGGGAGAGTTGGTTGTTTGAGATGGAAAAGGTGTTTGAGGCCGCTAATCGCCCGAGGAGAGGAAGGTGCCCATCGCTCAGTACTTCCTCGCCAAAGAGGCGGCAACGTGGTGGCAAGCGATGAAACCACGTGATCGGGCAGCCACGTGGGCAGAATTTCGGGAGTTGATGGAGGACGAGTTTTGTCCATGGCCAGTGAAAGAGGGGAGGATCCGAGCCTTCTTTGAGGCTAAGCCCCAGGATGTCCCTATTTCTCAAGCGATCAAGGACTACAACCAACAGCTTCATTATGTGAGAAATCAAGTCCGAGATGAGCTTGATAAAATCCGCCACTTCGATATGAGGATGAAACCGAGGGTGCGTCACTACATGTCTGGTCTGGGATGCACAACTTTGAAAGAGTATCAGAATAAGGTGATGGCTTATGAGATGTCATTTGCTGCGACAGACGGCAGCGAGGAAAAGCAGAAGACCTCCGCCGGCCAGAGGCAAGTCCGATGGGCATTCAAGGCTCGGCCTGGTTCGAGAGTCTTGGGGCCGGGCTTCGTCATTTGGGCGAGAAAACGGTTCCAAGTCTGCTCCTACGCTCGCTTCGCGGTCTACGTGCTTTAACCGTGGTCGTCCGGCCACATGATGAGTGAGTGTTATTGGCCCCCGATTCTGTGTATTGCGTGCGGTCGGATGGGTCATCGTGCTATGTTTTGTACGGATGCGCTCGGGCGCCATTACTCAGATATCACCACTGCGGGAGAGCCGAGTGTGAATCAGACACCGATAGTTCCTCAGCCACAGCAGAGTTTTGGTAGAGGTCGAGGACGTGGATGGACAGGCTTCTAGAGGGGGAGCTTCTAGTGCGGGGTCTGTTCCGCCCCGAGTATATGAGATGAGACGAGCGGGAGACCCAGACACGACGGTGGCTACAGGTACCGTTCACATCCTTAACCATCCTGTTTCCGTATTATTCGATTCTGGTGCTACGCATTCTTTCATATCTCTGGATTGTGTGCATCGTCTGCATGTTGATTGCCTAGTTGTGTGTGAACCATTTGTTGTTAAACTGCCTAGTGGGGATATCATCGTGGGGGGTCGTGAGATTAGATATTTTCCAGTGAGTATCGTGGGGAGGGTTTGGCCTTCTAATCTGATTGCGGTAGATATTAGAGATGAGGATTTGATTCTGGGCGAGGATTGGCTGGACCGTCATGGGGCGATCATGAATTATAGAACGAGAACCGTTTCGATGTTAGCCTCGACAGCACCGAGCATTCTTTGTGGGGCATAAGTGGAGTAGCCAAAGATTCCTGATCAGCGCCTTGAGGGCGGTGAGACTTCTTCGGGGAGGTTGCACGGGTTACTGGTGTTGCGCTTTGAGATCGGAAGAAGGGGGAGTCGAGCTCTCGTCTATTCCGGTAGTGTGTGAGTATCCTGACGTCTTTCCAGACGAGTTGCCGGTTTGCCGCCGGACCGAGAAGTTGAGTTTACCGTCGATCTAGAGCCGGGTGCGGACTAATTTCTAAGACGCCATATCGTATGGCGCCCGCCGAGATGCTTGAGTTGAAGAAAGCATTGGGGAGTTGCTAGACATGGGGTATATTCGACCGAGCGCTTCGCCTTGGGGCGCACCGGTCCTGTTTGTGAAGAAGAAAGATGGGTCGCTCCGTTTGTGTATCGACTACCGAGAGTTGAACAAAGTGATTATCAAAAACAAGTATCCACTCCCGAGGATTGATGATTTGTTCGACCAACTGCAAGGGGAAACCGTGTTTTCGAAGATTGATTTGAGATCGGGGTATTATCAGCTCCGAGTGAAGGATACCGATATTCCGAAGACGGCCTTTCGGACGAGATACGGTCACTACGAGTTTGTGGTTATGCCTTTTGGGCTAACCAACGCACCAGCCGTGTTCATGCAGCTTATGAACAAAGTCTTTATCGAGTACCTCGATAAATGTGTAGTTGTTTTTATCGACGATATCCTGATTTACTCGAGGAACGAGGAGGAGCATGCCCGTCATTTGCATATCGTGTTAGACATTTTGAGAACTCAGCGTCTTTTTGCGAAGTTCTCAAAGTGTAAATTTTGGTTACGGGAGGTTATGTTTCTCGGTCATGTGATCTCGGCCGAGGGTGTTCGTGTGGACCCACATAAGGTAGAGGCAGTGTTGGATTGGGCGTCGCCCAAGAACGTGAAGGAGGTCCGTAGTTTTCTGGGTTTGGCCGAATATTACCGTATATTTGTCGAGGGGTTCTCTAAGCTCGCTCGACCGCTGACTCAGTTGTTACAGAAGTCAGAGAAGTTTGTGTGGACCGATGAGAGGCGTAATAGTTTTGAGGAGTTGAAGAAGCGGTTGACGACCGCTCCTGTTTTGGCGTTACCAAGTGGTAACGAGGGTTTCTCAGTTTTTAGTGATGCTTCGGGCCAAGGGCTCGGATGTGTACTTATGCAGCACGGGAGGACGATTGCCTATGCTTCCCGTCAGTTGAAACCGTACGAGTTGAATTACCCTACGCACAATCTTGAGTTGGCCGCAGTTGTATTTGCGTTGAAGAACTGGCGTCATTACTTGTATGGCTCGTCGTGTCAGATTTTCACCGATCACAAGAGCCTGAAGTACATTTTTACGCAGAAAGAGCTTAACATGAGACAGCGGAGATGGTTGGAGTTGATTAAGGATTACGACCTGGAGATCTTTTACCACCTGGGCAAGGCAAATGTGGTGGCAGATGCCTTGAGCCGGAAATCGGTATCGCTTCGGGCGCTCGAGCTACTTACGGCCCAGTCGGGACTTCAGCGAGAGTTTATGAGGTTGAGCATTGAGATTGTGCTACCAGAGAGTTCCGGGCAGTTGCGTACACTTGAGATTTCGTCGTCTCTAGTCGACGACATTAAGTCGGGACAGTTCGAGGTCCCGATGTTTGTTCAGCTTCGAGAGAATGTGGGGAAGGGGAAAGCCCCGGGATTCGTGATACATGAGGATGGTGTGTTGAGATTCCAAGGTCGGCTTTGTGTTCCGAACGACTTGGAATTGAGGCAGAATATTATGAGAGAGGCTCACGCGTCGCCTTATTCAGTCCATCCGGGCTCGAGTAAAATGTATAAAGATTTGAGGAAAAATTTTTGGTGGAACGACATGAAAAATGAGGTAGTCAAGTTTGTGGCTAAGTATTTGACTTGTCAACAAGTCAAAATCGAGCATCAGCGGCCAGCCGGGTTGTTGAAACCACTTTCCGTCCCGTAATGGAAGTGGGAGGATATCTCCATGGATTTTGTCACGAACTTGCCGAGGACGAAGACCGGAATGAATATGGTGTGGGTGATCGTAGACCGACTGACTAAGTCGGCACATTTTCTGGGCATCAAGGATACTTGGGGTCCAGAAAAATTGGCTCGTGTTTTTATCGCGCAGATAGTGAGGCTTCATGGTACGCCGAGGACTATTATTTCGGATAGAGATGGCCGGTTTGTATCGCACTTTTGGCAGGCGGTACATAAGGCATTGGGGACACGGTTGCGTTTGAGTACATCTTTCCACCCTCAGACCGACGGACAGTCCGAACGTACCATTCAGACGTTCGAGGATTTGTTGCGCGCATGTGCGTTAGACTGGAGTAGTGACTTGGAGGAGCATCTAGCCTTGATTGAGTTTACGTATAATAATAGTTGGCACGCGTCGATCAAGATGGCACCGTATGAGGCGCTTTATGGCCGACGTTGCCGATCACCGATATGTTGGGATGAGCCGTCCGGTCTGGTTGGCACTGAGCCGGATCTTGTTTGGAGACGAGGGAGAAAGTTGAATCGATTAGGAAGAGAATGTTGGCAGCTCAGAGTCGGCAAAAGTCTTATGCGGATGTTAGGCGTCGACCTTTGGAGTTTGAGGTGGTAGATCATGTTCTGTTGAGAGTGTCTCCGTCGAAGGGAGTTTTCCATTTTGGGAAAAAGGGGAAGCTCAGCCCGAGGTATATTGGGCCTTTCGAGATATTGGAGAGAGTCGGTGAGTTGGCATACCATTTAGCCTTGCCTCCGTCGTTGAGTCATGTTCATAGCGTATTTCACGTCTCCTAGTTGAGGAAGTACGTTCCGGACCCGTCCCACATTATTGATTTTGGAGACGTGGAGATCGAGAAGGATGTCACGTTTGAGGAGAGGCCCGTCAGGATTTTGGAGCGTCGAGACAAGCAGTTAAGGCACAAAACCATTCCTTTGGTTAAGGTGCAATGGTCGAGGCACGGGGTGGAAGAAGCGACGTGGGAGTTAGAGGAGGATATGCGTTCGAGGCACCCCGAGCTTTTTGATTCTTAAGTTTCGGGACGAAACTTTATTTTAGAGGGGAGAATATAATATCCGTAACTTTCCTTTTTTAGCGCTTCCATTTTTGGTGTATGTCTATTTTTATCAACTCGCTTGTAACCGTTTCGACATTGTGAATCTACTTTATTCTTGGGGGTTTTCCATTTGGACGAGTTTTGGTGATGTTTTCACGTGATTTCATTTTTATGGCATGTTTTTGCCGTATGAACACTCGATTCTCGTAAAACTCATTCGTTTTCATTGTTTCTTGGTTTGTGCAAGTTCGTATGGTTGAGTTGGTCATGTTGAGACTTTCGGTTTGTAAATACGATGTCGTTTCGTGATTTTCGCACTTGGGCCATTTTTGTAATTTCCTATAAGTTTAGGGAATCTCATTTTCGTTGTCGCATTACGGACTCTCCGGTGGCCGGAATTATATTTTCTTTCAGCGCTTAGCTCTGTCGTCTTGTATATTTCGTGTTTATGTTTCTGGATCCTGGCCTTGTCGTGCGTTTCGAGTTTCGTACCTTCAGCAGCAGCGTACTGATCTGGGCAGTACTGAACTGCTGCGTGGGTAGCACACGCTACTCCTTGTTACCTTGCGTGCGCTATCGATGTGCAGTTAACGTACGCTAACTCGTTATTGTTAGCGTGCGCTAGCGGTGGTATTTAGTGCGCGCTAAGCATGTCTAGCGCACGCTAGCGATGTCGGGCAGTAGCTACTGGATCGTTTATAGCCCCGTTAGCGCGCTACCTTGTGATAGTTAGCGTGCGCTAACTATGCAGTTTATATAGATCAACGGGCAGTTCAGGAGCAGCATTTTTCATTCTTTTCTTTCGTTTTCTTCACGGGGCGACTCCAGAGGGCGATTCCCTTCAGTTTTGATCGGAGAATTCTTCGTGTTCCATCACCGTAGAATCGTGTTAGCATATTACCATCAGCGTAATCATCCTCCATCGTCCGAATCCGAGGTATTTTCTTCAGGAACCCTAACTTGTCTAATTTGGGGGGTTTTCGTGTTTTTCGTGATTGATTCCGAATTGTTCATGTATGTTACGAAATTCCTTACCGATTGTTGTTATTGGGTGATTCCCAATCCATTTTCCTCGAATTAATCCGTGAATTGTTGATACAGGGAGATTTTGCGTAAACCCTCGCCCGTATCGATTGAATGTTTATTGTCATGAATTGTAATCGGGGTTATGGGTGTATTCCATTCGATTATTGTTGTTCGTTAGGACTGAGTTATATTGATCCTTCATTTAGGAACCGTCATTTTCCGTCCGGATCTTCGTAGTCGTTGTTCGTCCCCATTTCGTCGGAGATGTCTCAAAGGCAAGTACTTTACATTTGTTTACCTGTTCTAGTATTTGAATTATGGCTATTCGTAGTTGTGTGGATGAATATGTGTATGTTCACCTAGGGACGGTCCGACGGGCCTCTAGGATACGTATTGCCGTGTGTGTGCGTATCACGAACTATGGTTAACCACCCAGGATGTCCGACGGGCTCTGCAGGTACGGTGGCCGTGAGTCTCGTACCAAGGTTAACTTTGAATTGTTTTGTTGGAGAAAATGTGTTTTGTGCATGTGCACCGTAAATAGTCCGGAATAATGATTTCTAAAATGAGTGTGGCGCATATATTCATCTGATTAGAATGTAGTGCAAATGGATTGTACTTGCACTAGCAGATTTCGCTAACTCCTTAAATGGGGGAAATACTTTTTGTATTACAGGTACCGATCTTGGAGACAAGCGAGCATTCGAGCCGTACGAGGATGATGGGCAAGCATGATACTGTTCAGTAGTCAATTGTTGGTGTTCTGTTCTGTCGGTTGATATTGATGTCTTGTTTGGAATTTCGGTATTATGAAATTGGTTTAAGTACTCGAGTACTTCCTTTTTGAATTTGTTAATGTTGTGTTCCCGTTTTGGGAAATGGATTTGGTGTTAGACTTTATTTGTCGGATTGTAGTCTTTTATTTGAATGGTCGTTTTGTTGATGATTGTATGTCTTTGTCGGATGTCATTTTGGTACGTTAGCCTGGTGGATTCCACAATGTGGGGTCCACGGCGCTGTAATATGCCCTAATCGTCTTGGGGGTGTTACATAATATAGAGGCACTGAGGCGCACCGAGGCGCGTGACTGAGGTCGCCCAAATTAGAGCTTAAAAGGCAATGTGTCCTTTTATCTACGCTCCTTGCGTCTGAAGCACGCCTTTAACAACTGTCTCGTGACTTAAGAACCTAGAACAGTTTTCAGTGGTAAACCCGAGAAGACAATTTGAGCAAAAGGCAAAATGAAATACCGTACCAGATTCATCGAACCAACTCATAGAAATAATAAATTCATAAATAAAAAAAAATATATCTACATGAATGACGGTATTAGTAAATGAAGTTTACAAAAAAATAACATAATGAATCGGGGATACATGGTCTTGGTAACAAGTACTAACGCACATTCTAAAATACGCAATTAAATTAATAAATGTGACTCAAGTATATGGAGTCAAAGACAATGAGAGGTATAGATTATGTTAATTCGAGCTCGAACTCGAATCCGAGCATGTATTAGAGATCGATATATTAATTGAGCCGAGTTTGAATATATAAATATATATTTATATATATACACACTCACTCGGCTCAAAAGCTCGACTTAGCTCGACTTTGAGCCAGTGTGTTTTAATGCTTAACGAGCCGAGCTTTGTGAAAGCTCAACTTGGCTCGACTCGTTTACAAGCCTAGTATAGATGGCACCAGACCTTCCTGTGGCCTGCTTCCCGACATCAATCTCTCACACACACACACACACACATATTTATTTAATTTGACATTAATATAAAAATAGCACTTAATGACATTTTCAAGCCCTCTGTTTAGACCAGTTCATTGAAATGTGAAATGCCATTTTAATGTCTGAGCTAAGGCTCCATGCCTAAAAAGGTTTTTGCAAGTCTTTCCATCTACATTAATTTCTTTGCTCCCTGTTCAAACACTGGCAAGAGTATGATCTAGTTAGGAGATGGAAGCAAAACCTGTATCATTTCCAGCAGTCGAAGCTAAGCTTATGTCCCGCATCACAAAGAAGCTAAGTTTACAAGTGAAACCATCCTCCAGCTTAGTGAAATATCTACATAATCCAACTCAATCGAGAGTACAACAGCTGATGCATCCATATTCACATGTGAATATCTCTCGCTCATTTAAATAATCTGTGTTTAGACCATACCAACTGAAGCATCACCACTGATGTCATATTTCCACAGCGCCTCAATTCTCTTCTCCTCGGCGAGTCTTTCATTAAAAAAAAAAATCAATGCCAAAAAAACCATATTGTTTAAATTAGTTCTATTCTAAACCTTCGATTTCATATTCTTGAAGCCCGCTGAGTAAAATTTCTCGAAAAATAAATACCAAAGATGCACAAACAGCTATTCATTACTCCACTAAACATTTTTTTCTCACCAGCTGAGTAAAAATTTTGAACCAGAGATGCACAAACAGCTATTCAGCACTCTACAAATCGTTTACATCAAGTCCGGATTCAAGAGAACAGAAAATCAGTACCTTTTTTTTTTGGAGAGGCCAGTGTCCAAAATGGCTTTGCCATATAGAAATATATATACGTACACAACAACCAATCATTTCCACCTCATTTTTGCATGATTAACAGAAAAGTTATTTGGATCATTGGATTTTGTTTAAAGTATTTGGAGCCCATTTCGAAAGTATTTTAAGAACACTAGAATGGTGTTCTTTAATGTCGAGTGAATCAAGCAGCAAGGCCAAGGTAGATAAATCTGGGAAGAATCCTTTAGCATCCATTTCCTCAAGAAACTTTGAGGCACCTTCAAATTTGTGCTTCCTCAGATTTCCTCGAACAATTACATTATAGGTGATTTCATTCGGCGACAAACTTGACTCATCCATCCTTAATATAAGATTTTGAGCTTCCTCCAGTAACCCAATTTGACAACATCCTTTAATCAAGATAGTGTAGGTAACCACATTAGGTTCCAATCCTTTAGAACCAAGATCCCTAAAAATAGCTCGAGCTGCATCAAGCTTTTAGCTTCACACAGACCATCCATCACGATATTGTAGTAAGAAATATGAAGGTGTTCTCCTTTGCGCTCTATTCCTTCCAACAACAACAATGCTCGTTCAACTTGGCCGTTCTTACACAATCCATCCAACATGTTACAGTAGGTATAGAAGTCTGGTTTCAGGCCGAAAGTTTGCAACCGATCAAAAAGCTTTAGTGCAGAAGAACATCGGCCGGCACAAAACAGTCCCTCCAATAGAGTGTTATATGTAACGATATTAGGCTTCAACCCTTTCGAGGGAATTTCACGGAAGAGATGAATGGCATCATCTATCTTTTTCGCATTGCAATATCCATGGATCAAGATACTAAAACTCATAATATCAGGAGCAACATTCATGCTAGCCATAGAATCAAAGACATTCCTAGCTTCATGCATGCGTCCTTGAAGACAATATCCATCCATCAATGAGTTGTATGAAACTACACTAGGAATCACGTTTTGCTGCATCATGATGCTGAGTACATCTTCTGCTTCATCCATCAATCCTTTCTTGCATAGACCATCAATCAAGGTATTGAATGTAAACACATCTGGATATATTTTGTAGCTTATCATCTCCTTCGTTAACATTTTAACTTCCTTCCAACGACTCAAATTACACAGACCACAAATCAAAGCACTGTAAGTGACGACATGAGGCGTGATGCCTTTCTCGAACATTTCATCGAAAAGCTTAAAGGCAGAGTCGATCATTCCATCCTTGCAGAAGCCGTCGATTATCATACTATATATATGGGCATTCGGCTTACAACTCCCTTTTTCCATTACCCTGAGTAGCTCGATGGACATTGCAGTGCTACCCGCCTTGCAAAGTCCATCAATCACAGTCCCGTAAGTGACTACACTTAGCTCACACAGTCCTTCTCTTACCATCTTCCTAAACAGTTCTTGTGCCTCGTTAATCCTGTTTCCTCTAAACAAACCCTTCAATAAGGTGCTGAAGGTAAATACATCAGGAATAAAACCACGCTTCAGGAACCAACCCAGGACTGAAAACCCGTAATCAACCCGATCAGAAAGGCAGTAGCTGTTAATGGCGATATTCATAGTATAATCATTAACTGAAACCCCCAGATTGCATATATCCTTGAAAAGGTATATGGCAGCAGCATACTCTTTCAAATTGACCAAACGCAAAAGCAATTTAGTAAACTGCACCATGCTAGGCAGAGGCCTCGTTCTGGACAACTTCTCGTACAAGCAGAGCGCATCATCCAACCCATTAATATTTCCCATCCCAAGATTCATTTTCTCACCATTGGCAACAGATTTTGTACCCAAACAACGAAATACAGAAAGAGAACGAAAGTGACTGTTAGGCAAGAAAAGGGATTTATCCAATTCATACTTAATTCGAGAAGAAGGTAGAAATTGCCGTAGAAAAAAAAAACCTTTATCCTCATTCTCTACTTTCGGAATAACTCAGTTCGCAGAAGAAGAATGGGTTTGGGACTTGCGTTCAGGGGTTGTTTATGGAATTTTATTTACGATTCTACTTTAAATAAGAGGAGATCTAAATTATTCCAACACTACAAGCTTAATTCGAACATCATATATCATACTTTCAAAAGAAAAACAAACAGTTTTCGCTAAAATAAAATTCATGAACAAAATCATCTTTTAGGTTAAAATAACTTGTGAACAAAATAAAAAATCAACACCATAGATTATTATCATCATAACTAGTTAGGGTTTATACCTCCGAGACTGACCTTGATTCTTCAAATTTAAGAGAAATTTTAGCGGTAGAGACTTTCAGAGAGATCTTTGATAAAATTTCTTCTGATGTTTGAGAATTTGGTTTAAGGGTTTTGAATATGATAGATTTCTTCAGTAGTTGAAGTGTTGATTCAAAGAATTTCAGCTAAAAATTCCATGAATCATCAAGTTCAGCCGAGGTGCGGGTTTTGGTTTTTTGAGAGAGAAAAATACGTAGTTGTATGTATTGGTGTTTCACTTTCTGTTTCTGAAACTTAACATGTTTCTCTTTTGTGTGTAATGGCTTAATTTATAAATCTGGGGGGATTTTTTTTTTTTTTTTGGGGGAATTAGGAGGGAAGATTTTGGGACATTAAACGAAAAAAATTAGAAAACACAAAATTTATCTAATCAAAAAATCGAGACTCCATGTTATTTACAATAATACCAACCGTAGCAACCTATTTAAATGTTCTTAACAAAACATAAAAACATTACTATATTATTCGATTTATTAAAATTATTAATAGAAATTATAGGAACGTTTTCAGTTTTTATAGTAACGTTTACGGTTAGTAACGTTTAGAAACGTTACTATGGCAAAAATGAAGTGTTGCTAAATTCCTGATTTGATGTAATGTATGCTCGCGGCATACAATCAATACCTGATCAACAGGTCAGAATACAAGTGCCCAACAACGAATAATCAATATAGGATACAAACACGAATTACTCGAAGGCAAACTAGCCCAAAGCTGAAACAGACAACAACAACAATGCCCGAAGGCTCCAACGGAAACACCAATACATCGCACATGGCCTAAAACCCCTTAACCGAAGCTGCAAAACATCACAATGGCCTGAAAGCCCTCAGCCGAAGCTGCAAATCATCACAATGGCCTGAAAGCCCCTCAGCCGAAGCGTCAAATCATCACAATAGCCTGAAAGCCCCTCAGCCGAAGCTGCAATACGATAATGAGATGGCCGAATCCAAACAGCCGAAGTTGTATCACATGAGGTGGATGAAGCCACACAGCCGAAGTTGTATCACAATGAGGTGGATGAAGCCACACAGCCGAAGCTATATCACAATAATGAGATGACCGAAGCCAAATAGCCCGAAGATGTATCACAATGAGGTCATCCGATGACCGTGACCTGCTAATTGCAAGTGCTGGGAAACCAACTGTGATAAGTTCAAGCCCCAGACTTACCCATAATGAGACACCCAGTGACCGTGACCTACTGAACTGTAGGTGTTTGGAAACCAACTGCGAAGGTTCAAGCCCCAAACTTACCCATAATGAGATCATCAAAATGACGTGACCTACTGAACTTTAGGTGTTGGGAAACCAACCGCGAAGGTTCAAGCCCCAAACTTACCCATAATGAGATCATCGAAATGACTGTGACCTACTGAACTATAGGTGTTGGGAAACTAACCGTGAAAGTTCAAGCCCCAAACTTACCCATAATGAGGTCATCAAAATGATCGTGACCTACTGAACTGTAGGTGTTAGGAAACCAACCGCGAAGGTTCAAGCCCCAAACTTACCCCTCGAGCACTAGCCGAGAATAGCCTCCAAACACAATTAATCACAAACGAAAACAATCACAAAATTACTGAATTCATAAGAATGTTAGTATGTTGCCTTGAGTCGCCAACATGACAACAATAACTCACGGATGGGTACCGACCTCGGCGGTCCCAATTCAAATACCTCGAGTGCCTTAGAACGGTCAATCGATAACAATAATACCACAGATGGGAAACATCCTCGATAGTTCCAATTCAGTACCTCAATTTCTTTAGAATAGTCAATCAAAAACAATGACACCACAGATGGGAACCATCATCGACAGTCCCAATTCAACAATTCGATTGCCTTAGAAATGGCCAATCGATAACACTGGCACAACGGATGCCTCAGCACCGTTAATCGGTTACCGATGCCGAAGGTGATATTTGAATACGTCAATGCCTTCAATCGGCCAGTACAACATCAATAGCAAAACACCAATATCAATAGCAACACTCATATTGATGTCTTAATCGAACATCAATATCAACAATAACAATTGATACATCGATACCGCGAACTGTCTATCGACAACAACAATAACAACAAGAGTCTCAATGCCTTAAACCGGCCACTGACGAACAACAATAACATTTGGCATAATTGCTGAAGGGTAACAATTCCCTGATATCAACAAATCATGAAGAGACTACGTCTCAAAATGATACAACACATTCATACACACACATGATAACAATTAATCTCATTTACCAGTACAAGTATAAAACTTGCCTCAAATCGAAGGCGATGAAATCCTCCCACGAAAGACGAACGATATCCTTCAACAATCACAAGCAGTCGAACAACCTTGAATGAAATACAATTCATTCAATAACACAATATCGATCGAAACAACACAATAGATAACCTCAATTCAATCGTGAATCGATCAAACCACACAAACGAATATCATAGTCCTCAACTATGAATTCTAACATCCTCCAATCACCTCAATGATCAATTAACATGATCATATGTTCTTAATACTTGTGAAAAACAACTCAACAAGGATTATCAAGAACAACATCACATGAAACATCCTATTTATTGGGATATCATCATATATCATCATAATCACCCCAAGATCATCATCACACTACAAACAAGATGTCTACACAACCATCAATCATCGATTCATCATGAATTTTAGATTAATCAACAAAATTAACTTAACCATTTCAAGATTATGATAATTATCTCATAACTCATCATAATCCTTCCCTAAAATGGTTAAAATCTCCTAAGAATACAACACCCATCAATAATCCTCTCAAAGCTATGTTAATTATCTAACAATCTTAACATAACTCTTCCTAGACATGATTATAATATCCAAGTATTCATAAAACATTAAGAACACACTCATCCTCAAGTCATAATCATCATGTTGTTAACATGTGTTATAAAAACTCATCAAGAATCATGCAATCCTCCAATAATCCATCAATACACGAAGTAATCATCAACAACATCATCATAATCGGGAGTTTAACACAAGATTAATCAACATACCTCTTGAAAATGGAGAACAACCTCAAACCCTTCAAGAATCCACCTCAATATTCAAGCTCCCAAACTCCAATCGAAGTTATCAACCTCCAAAGCAAGTTGGAAGGGGTTGAAAAATGCTAAGGAATGCAGAGGAATGTTGTCAAGAGAGAAAAATCGGAAATGGATCGTGTAGAAATGAAAGACAAGACATGTGTTTATGATCTGGACTTGTCATAATGTACGCTACCAGCAAAGGTTAACGTACGTTAGCAACTTTTACATACGCTAACACATTAGTGTTACGTACGTAACGATCCTCCAGAAGCTACTGCCTCAAAACAAGACATCCTTACGTACGTTGCCCAAACCAATGTAGGTAACAACCCAGACATAACGTATGTTAGCAGCCATGCATTGCGTACGTAATGGGTGTTGACTTAGCTGTCTCGATCAAGCCAAAATGATCCATCCATGCTCGGCCCCACACGCCGAAAGTCAGATGCGACCTGATACCCTATGTTACGTATGTAACCAATATGGTTTAACATACGTAACCCTTCGTCTGTATCGTACATTAGCTATGCATATAGCGTACACTATGGCTAGTATACTTAGCCAAAATCAAAACCCATCAAGCAACATCCAATTGGTAAAACAATACCGACGACAACAAAAATATTTTGATTTCGAAATACCCCAATACAATTTACATTGTATCATTCAAATACAACAGCACTCGTATAATTTTAAATGAATACGTACAATGCTACAGTAAAAACAAAAATAGTACCCCCAGATATTACATGAATATGATATGATTTGTGCTCCACTTGTAGGGATGAACCACCATACTAAGAATGTAATGTTTGAGTGTGGTTTTCTTTTGAATGAAAGTACTCAATCCTTTATTTGGTTGTCAAGGCATTTTTTAGATCAATGATGGTAAACAAACGAAGACAATAATTACTTATCAATGCACTACTATGATTTCTACAATAAGAGAGATTTTGCATGAGGCGAGACACATGCGTTAGGCACATTGATGTAAACTCAAAGAGTCATATTAATTGTTTAAAAATTCAGCCAGGTTTTATGGAGCACTTTAACTATGTTATGTTATAATATCATCAATAATGATACGTGGGATCAACAATCAATTATTGGATTGAAATATCTAATATAAAGACAATTGTGTTGTATAATAAATAATATTAATTTGTTGTATAGCATGTAAACTTGAGCTATAAATAGACCTCTTTGGTAGAGCTTTGATGATATAATTCATTCTAATAAAAGCTCAATTTCTTCATCTTCTTTCATCCTCCTTTATGCTTATATTGTAGTAATATATATTACAATATATATAATATATATTGTGAAGTGATAAAAATATCCGATTTTATAACACGTTATCAGCACGAGCTCTACCGATTTAATCCCATTCCGCAGCCGGACTCGATATATTGGTACATCATCCTTAAATTCTAAAGGTATGTAATTAACTTTATTTATATTTAATTTATGTAATAATAATATTTAGATATGGTATTAATCTAATATCATTATTGCTGATAATTAATATATTTAAGCAAATATAATAATTATGTAAATATCATCAATTTAAATTTATATGCGTAAGGACCTAAGCTCATCTTATTTTTAAGATGATTCTTGGACTATGGACTAATTATATGTAAGACCTAAATAATAATGAATTTGTGTGAAGTGTAAAAATCTTCACCTATTTTTATTTGAAGAGTTCCATTTATTAGTGAAGAGTTAAATCTTCATCTATATTTTATAGAGAATTACTAATGGAGGAATACAAAATCCCCATTCATATGACCACGAAATATTTTATAATCGGTAGTGATATTTTTGTTTTTAGTAGTCATGAAAGATTTTATAATCGAGTAGTGATATTTTTATTTTTAGTAGTCATGAAAGATCATATAATCGAGTAGTGATATTGTTGGAACATTTTGCTCCATACATAAATTAAAAGTGTTTTGATGATTAATGTTGATAAGCAAAACAAAACAACGAAGAGACGAAGCCAAGCATCGAAGAAAACGAAGTGCTAAAACCTGGAAAAACACAAAGCTAACGTACGTAACAAGGGTATGTTAACGTACGTAATATGGGCAAGCTAACGTACGTAATGGAGGTTGAATAACGTACGTAAAGGAGTTCAAACAAGTGAACGTTGGAGAAGTCAAAGTCAGCAAAGCATACAACGGATATATGACGTCATGAGTGACGTAATGTTAACGTACGTAACAAAGGAAAGGCTAACGTACGTAACTCAAATGATGAAACTCAACGGGTGATTTGTGAAGATGCTAACGCGTGCGTAACTGACCATGGTTAACGTCGTAATGAGGCTTACGTCGTAATGGAGAACATATAACGTACGTAATGAGCGATCTGGCACTAACGGCTAGTTTGAAGATGGAGCCTATAAATACCATCCCTATGGTATTGTTTGAGTACAACAACCTTGAGCAAATAGTCTATTCTTGTGATATTATTATACACATTCTTGTTGTTGATATTGAGCTTAATTGTAAGTGTTTGAGTGAGAATTCACGAAAAACATACACGAGTGATAAAAGAAAAGATACGATTGGATTCGGTGTTATTAGGATCAAGGATCCGGCATTATTAGAATCGCAATCGCTATCGAGTGAGGTTTATCTAGTACCCATAGAAAGCTAGAGAGGTTGATTCCTTGTCCTACGAAAAGGAAAATGGTTTAACTTGGACCGACACAAAGACAAGTACGAGTGGTTTATCACGGACCAATAGAAGACGTGATTGTAACGGTTATACCTCGACCGATAGAAGAGAGGCGTAGAGGTTTTTATCTTGATCCTATAAAAAAAGATACCTAGAGAGGACGTAGGCTCGTTTATAGCCGAACCTCTATAAATCCTCGTGTCCTTTATTTTCCGCACCTTTTATTTACGCTTCCGCACACGGCGCAAATATCCGACCAAATACCCGACAATTGGTATCGGAGCGGTACTCCAATACGCGGCTTAACATCCGAGGAGAAGATCCAAAATGGCTTTTCAAATGGCTCCCGTCGAAGGCCTTGCTCTCAACTGACCACCATTCTTTGATGGCTCAAATTATTTGACGTGGAAGAAGAAGATGTCGATATTCATCCGAGCATACGACATCGAAATTTGGAAGATTATTTGCCTTGGCCCGAAAGTTCCAATCAAATCCGACGGTACGCTCAAATCTTTCGAAGAATACGACGATGCCGATTGGAAAAATGACCATCTAAATTGTAAGGCTACTCAACTCTTATTTTGTGCCTTAAATCCGGAAGAGGTCAATCGAATCTCATCGTGTGAGAGTGCTAAAGAAATATGGAAAATTCTAGAAATCACACACGAAGGGACGACTCAAGTCAAGGAGACGAAAATAAATATGCTTCTCCATGACTATGAGTTATTCATGATGAAGGGTGACGAGTCCATCACCAATATGCTCGACCGATTCTCGGTCATCACCAATGGTCTAGCTTCGTTTGGCAAACCATTATCTAGTAGTGAAAAAGTCAAGAAAATCTTAAGATCACTACCTAGCGAATGGGACGGCACCGTGACCGCGATTATGGAATCTAAAGATCTCAACACGCTCGATTTTAGCGCCCTCGTTGGTTCGCTAATTAACTATGAGATCGTGTTAAAATCACGAAGTGTCAAGCCGAAACCGAAAGAACGATCATTAGCCATGAAGGCTAAGATGTCGAAAAAGAAAGAAGAAATCCCGGTGGAAGAAAGCGACGAAGAAGCGTCATATTATGCCAAGAATATTAATAAATTCCAAACCTTATTAAACCGGAGGAAGAAGGATATTTCGAGCGAAACAAAGAAGTTCGACAACTCTTGTCGACAATGTGGAAAACCAGGCCACTTTGCTAAAAATTGCCGTGTCAAACCCAAGAAGGAGGTTCTCGTGGCTACTTGGAGCGATGAAGATGAAGACGATGATTTCATCAATCAAAATAATCTCGCTCTCATGGCCCGGAGTTCGTTCGACGACAGCGACGTCGAAAGCCAGGTTAGTACATCCTCCCGTGATGAATTATTTGATGCATTTGAGTTGTTACATACGGATTTCCAAAATGCTTTATCGGAAATTAAATCCCTTAAGTCTAAAATTAAATCTTTGGAAATTGAAAATTCCAAAATTATCGAGAAGGGAAAATTTGTCGAAATCGATCATTCGAAATGCATTGAAAATGAGAATATTTTGAAGAATGATCATTTAAAAGTTCAAGATGAACTAAAATCTTTGACAAGAAAATTCTCGTGCGGCAACGATAAATTTGAACAAATGTTATGTGTTCAAAAATATACCTTAAATAAAGAGGGGTTAGGATTCAAACCACGTTCGAAAAACGAATCCGTTAACTTTAAAATACCCCATTGCGAAAAGTGTATGAAAATCGGGCATCACGTTTCAAATTGCAAAAGCCCTCGCCGGACGATAAAAATTAAGAAAATTTGGGTTCCTAAAGGAACAAATATTTCAAATATTGTTTATGTCTCGAAACAAAAACCAACTATAGGTTGGATCCCCAAAAATTGATTTTTGTATTTTACTCAGGGGGAGTATTTTTTAAAGGGAGATATTATTTTCGGGTATTTTTTACCCTTTATTCATTTATTTTTATCATGCATATTTTATATTTTGGTATTATTTATTTCAATTGATATTTTATCCACTTTTTGATGAAAACAAAAAGGGGGAGAGAATGGAGAAGGAGAAAAAGAAGTCGAAAATGGGATTAACCCTAAAAGGGGGAGAAAATCAATAAATGAAAAGGAGAAGTCGAAAATAACAGAAAAAGAAAAATGCGGAGACGTCGAAAAGACGATGAAAATTTAAAAATGGAGAAAAGAAAAGAAGGAGTCGAAAAAGAAATGGGAGAAGATTCTAACAAAACGGACAAAGTCGAAAACTTTGGTCTGTAAAGATATACATATATTTGTATTTTTGCAGGAAAATCCCATTGGCGTATTGTTGTTTTGTAATCATCAAAAAGGGGGAGATTATTGGAACATTTTGCTCCATACATAAATTAAAAGTGTTTTGATGATTAATGTTGATAAGCAAAACAAAACAACGAAGAGACGAAGCCAAAACGAAGTGCTAAAACCTGGAAAAACACAAAGCTAACGTACGTAACAAGGGTATGTTAACATACGTAATATGGGCAAGCTAACGTACGTAATGGAGGTTGAATAACGTACGTAAAGGAGTTCAAACAAGTGAACGTTGGAGAAGTCAAAGTCAGCAAAGCATACAACGGATATATGACGTCATGAGTGACGTAATGTTAACGTACGTAACAAAGGAAAGGCTAACGTACGTAACTCAAATGATGAAACTCACTGGACTGATTTGTGAAGATGCTAACGTGCGTAACCAGCCATGGTTAACGTACGTAATGAGGCTTACGTACGTAATGGAGAACATATAACGTACGTAATGAGCAGTCTGGCAGCTAACGGCTAGTTTGAAGATGGAGCCTATAAATACCATCCCTATGGTATTGTTTGAGTACAACAACCTTGAGCAAATAGTCTATTCTTGTGATATTATTATACACATTCTTGTTGTTGATATTGAGCTTAATTGTAAGTGTTTGAGTGAGAATTCACGAAAAACATACACGAGTGATAAAAGAAAAGATACGATTGGATTCGGTGTTATTAGGATCAAGGATCCGGCATTATTAGAATCTCAATCGCTATCGAGTGAGGTTTATCTAGTACCCATAGAAAGCTAGAGAGGTTGATTCCTTGTCCTACGAAAAGGAAAACGGTTTAACTTGGACCGACACAAAGACAAGTACGAGTGGTTTATCACGGACCAATAGAAGACGTGATTGTAACGGTTATACCTCGACCGATAGAAGAGAGGCGTAGAGGTTTTTATCTTGATCCTATAGAAAAAGATACCTAGAGAGGACGTAGGCTCGTTTATAGCCGAACCTCTATAAATCCTCGTGTCCTTTATTTTCCGCACCTTTTATTTACGCTTCCACACACGGCGCAAATATCCGACCAAATACCCGACAGATATTATTATAACTAACTATATAGATTATAATTCATATATATATATATATATATATATATATGAGTAGTGATATTATTATAACTAACTATATAGATTATAATATATATATATATATATATATATATATATATGTGTGTGTGTGTGTGTGTGTGTGTGAATTTCCATTCCCCAAACTCTAATTACCAACGGTTAGTTCATTAAAATATATAAGAACATATTCACCAATTTTAATGATAATTAACAATAAAATAAAAAAAAATCTTCTTTTCTCCAACGGTCATAAACGGCCATATTTCAAAAATCAAATCTATAAATACTCATATTATACTCCACACTTATTAATCATCTCCAAAATAGCTACCTATTTTTACAAAATGGGTAAATATTTTATGACTTTCCTCACTCTTATTACATTTTTCAATTTCATCATTTGCTACACTCAAGTCGATTGCTTTAGTGAGACATATGTGATTATCATTATGATGGTCACGATTCTTCTTTTAGTTTTTAGTTGGTTTGTTGTGTTTAATATTTAAGCATGAATGGTATTTGTATTGAGTAATAATTTCAATTATACTTTTGTTTAGCTGACATCATTAAATGTAATAGCTATGTGTTAATTACATTTCAATCTTATGTTTTGTAATAGATAACCATGTCCAATCTTAAGCTCGATTTTGCTCCCTTGAATCTTAATGGAGACAATTATATGTCTTGGACAAATGATGTGAAGACACTTCTCAGATGCAAAGGACTCGAAAATATTCTAACAAATAATGTGCAGATGCTATGAAAGAAAAGGAGGTAGATAAAAAAGAGTTTTCTATGAATAAAGCAAAAGCATTAAAATGCATGAGGCAACATCTTGATGAAGGATTAAAACTAGAGTACATGAACGTGGATGATCCCAAAATTTTATGGGACAATTTTAAGAAAAGATTTGGGTATCAAAAGCAAGTGTTATTACCCGCACTAGTTGATGAATGGAACAAGTTAAGATTCCAAGATTTTAAAAGTGTGAGCGAGTATAATTCTGCTATGTTCAGAATTGTATCACAACTATAGTTTTGTGGTAAAATCATAACAGAAGGTGAAAAATTGGAAAAGACGTATGCTACATTCCATACGTCACATCTAATACTGCAACAATAATACAGAATGCGGGGATATACTGAATACTCTGAATTAATTGCAGCTCTCTTACTTGCTGAAAAGAATAATGATTTGTTGATAAAGAATCATCAATCTCGTCCTATAGGGGTGATAGCGATTCCTGAAGCAAATGCCACAACTACTAATCAAGGACGTGGTGGTCATGGTTGGTTTAGAGGTCGAGGTCGGGGATGAGGTCGCGGCCACTTTCTTGGTCGAGGTGGAGGTTGTGGCCGTGATTATGGAAATTACTTTAGGCCTCCCAAAAATGAAATGATTAATAAAAACCAACAAGACAAAGATAAGTATGTCCAAGAAGGTTCATCCAATAAAAATGAAAATTCATGTTTCAGATGCGGGAAAAAGGGACATTGGGCTAAGGCATGTAGAACGCCAGGCATTTGTAAAATGTATAAGGCATCTCTGAAAAATAAAGAAAAGGAAGTCAATTTTCATGAACATGAACCTGAGGACGACTCAACTTACCTAGAAGCTGCAGATTTTACTGAGGATGCAAACGTGGACATGGACATGGAATAAATAAATAAATAAATATGTGATTTCCATGTTTGTTGCATCTTTATTGTTCTTGTTTGTATTCTCTTGTTTGTATTCTCTTATTTGAAATGTGTATTATCTCATTTGAAGTTTGTATGAAGTATTTAATAAATGTTATTATATTAAGCTAACTTACCATCTTTTAGTCTTATATTCTTATACATTAAGGAGTTTGAGTATGGAAGGTATTGGAGACATTTGCATCCCGGACAGTGGCACAACTCGTACAATCCTCAAAAATAAGAAATATTTTACTGAGGTACAATCTACAAAAGCAGTAATAAATAAATTTCAGGTCCCGCGGACTTGATTGAAGGAACAGGTAATGCTAAATTCATATTACCAAATGAAACAAAATTTGTCATTAATAATGCTTTATTTTCTCCAAAAACTAAGAGAAACTTGTTGAGCTTTAATGACATATACCGTCAAGGATATGATACTGAAACAGTAACTGAAGGTAATATGAAATATATGTACATTACTGCTAATATTTTGGGAAAGAAACAAATACTGGAAAAACTACCACAATTATCTCGTGGATTACATTATACACATATTCATGAAACTGAATGTAATTTGATAATAAAAGAGGATCCCAAAATATTGACATTATGGCATGAACGCCTAGGTCATCCTGGCTCCACGATGATGAGAAAAATAATTAATAATACACATGGTCACCCAATGAAAGGTATGAAACTCATAAATAATAAACTATGTGAAGCTTGTTCTCTTGGAAAGTTTATAACAAGGCATTCACCAGGCAGACTTGAAAAGGAATCACCTACATTTCTCGAAAGAATTCAAGGTGACATATGTGGACCTATTGATCCACCATCAGGACCTTTCAGGTATTTTATGATTTTAATTGATGTATCTAGTAGATGGTCACATGTTTGTTTATTGTCAAGTCGTGATATGGCATTTGCAAGACTCCTTGCACAAATAATCAAGCTAAAGGCACAATTTCCTTATTATACTATACAAAATGTGAGACTTGACAATGCTGGTGAATTCACATCACAAGTATTTAATGATTATTGTATGTCAATTGGAATTACAGTCGAACATCATGTTCCGCATGTGCATACACAAAATGGTTTAGCTGAATCATTAATTAAAAACCTTCAATATATTGCTAGACCACTAATAATGAGAACAAAGCTACCAGTTACTGTTTGGGGTCATGCAATTTTACATGCTGCTTCACTAATAAGGTTAAGACCAAGTGCTAATCATAAATATACTCCATATCAAGTTGCACTTGGTCAGGAGCCAGATGTTTCCCATCTAAAATTTTTTGGTTGTGCAGTATATGTACCAATAGCTACCCCACAAAGAACAAAAATGGGACCTCAAAGAAAGTTGGGAATATATGTTGGGTTTGACTCACCCTCTATTATTAGATATCTTGAACCTCTAACAGGTGATGTTTTTCAAGCAAGATTTGCTGATTGTCATTTTGATGAGACAAGATTCCCAACTTTAGGGGGAGGTAATAAACAGCTGGAAAAGGACATAACATGGTATGTACCATCATTATTACATTTGGATCCATATACAAAATCATGGGAGGAAAATGTAAGAAAAATTGTACATTTACAAGGTTTGGCAAATGAATTGCCAGATGCATTTACTGATATGAAAAGAGTGACAAAGTCACATGTGCCAGCTATTAATACTCTTGCTCGGATTGAAGTTCCAAAATAAAATGAAAATAGAAGTACATCTAAAGCACGCTTAAAGCGTGGAAGGCCAGTTGGTTCCAAAGACAAAAATCCCCGGAAAAGAAAAATAGCCAATATAAATGAATGTGCTAAAGAACCACAAAATGATGAAAAATATGATCATGATGAAACACAAGCTGAGGCAAATAAGGAAGTCATTGAAAATGAAACTGAAAATACAAATGATCTCGAGATATCTATTAATTATATTAATACGGGGAATTTATGGAACAGGAGAAATAATCACATTGATGAGATATTTGCATACTCCATTCCGTGTGATATAATAATTGGAGATGACGATCCTGAACCCATATCTATTTTCGAATGTCAAAACAGACCTGATTGGCCAAAATGGAAAGATGCAATAGATGCCGAACTAAATTCTCTTAGAAAACGAAAAGTATTTGGACCGATTGTTGTCACACCCAGTAATGTGAAACCTGTTGGGTATAAATGGGTCTTTGTAAGAAAACAAAATGAGAAAAACCATATTATAACATACAAGGCTCGTCTTGTTGCACAAGGTTTTTCACAAAGACCTGGGATTGATTATGAGGTAACATATTCCCCTGTTATGGATGCCATTACTTTTCGTTATTTAATTAGTTTATCGGTATCTTATAATCTTAATATGCATCTCATGGATGTTGTTACAGCATATTTATATGGATCACTTGATGCTGATATATATATGAAAATTCCTGAAGGATTTAAGTTGCCTGAAGCATCGAAACCCAGAGAAATTTATACAATTAAATTGCAGAGATCTTTATATGGGTTGAAACAATCTGGACTCATGTGGTATAACAGATTAAGTGAATATTTGATTAAAGAAGGCTTTGTGAATAAACCTATTTGCCCTTGTGTTTTTATAAGAAAAACAACATCCGGATTTGTAATCATTGCTGTCTATGTTGATGATTTGAATATCATTGGAACTAATGTAGAAATTTTGGAAGTAATGAATTAGTTAAAGAAATGGTATTGAAAAGATTCCACATGGACAAATCATTGCTGTCTACAAATGGAACATACTAAAAATGGAATATTAGTACACCAATCAAATTATACAGAAAGGGTATTGAAAAGATTCCACATGGACAAATCAACACCTTTGAGTACCCCAATGGTCGGCAGAACACTTAATATTGAAAAGGATCCATTCAGACCAAAGTAAGAAAATGAAGAGGAAGTTGGTCCTGAAATACCATACCTTAGCGCAATTGGAGCCCTAATGTATCTTGCTAATTGTACATGGCCGAATATAGCTTTTGCAGTAAATTTACTAGCAAGATTCAGTTCATGTCCTACAAAGAGGCATTGGAACGGAATAAAACATATATTCAGATATCTACGAGGTACGATTGATCTTAGTTTGTTTTATTCTAACAATGAAAAACCAGTTTTGCTTGGCTATGCAGATGCAGGTCATCTATCTGATCCACATAATTCTAAGTCACAAACTGGATATGTATTTACATATGGAGGCACTGCAATATCCTGGAGATCTCAAAAACAGACAATCGTGATTACTTTCTCAAACTATGCTGAGATAATAGATCTTCATGAAGCAAGTAAAGAATGTAGATGGTTAAGATCAGTAACACAACATATTCAAGAAACATCAGGCTTGCCAGTCGATAACTGTAACACCTCAATTCACAAATGGGATATTACACGCCGTAGAACCCTCGTTGTAATACCCGGTTGTGAATTCATTTATTATCATTCAGTAACTGTCACTCAGAAATTTTTTCACTCAGTAATCATCATTCATCATTCATATTCAGTCAACTATGTTCACCATTCGGCGTATTTTGGGATCATCACTGTTTGAGATCGAGCCGAGATTATTGTCATCATCATCATCATGTTTTGATTTTCAGTTTGAGAGGTAGCGCACGCTACACATTGTAGTTAGCGTGCGCTAATGAGGTGCATGTAACGCACGCAATGATTCAGTACTAGCGCACGCTAGCGCAAGTGAGGCGCATACCCGTAAGGTACCGGGCTGATTTGGGAAATTCGTAGCGCACGCTACGAGTGGTAAGTAGCGTACGCTAACTATGCGGGTAACGCACGCTAAGACTTGAGTAGCGCACGCCTAGCGCGCTCGGGCAGAGGATGATGAGGTTACGGACTCCGAGATTTTGGATATCAACTATCGTGTAGCGCACGCTAACATAAGGTTAACGTACGCTAAGGTCAGCCGTTAGCGCACGCTACCAAAGGTACTTAGCGCACGCTAACGATTCATCGAAGTCTTGGACTACCGGTACACGCGTTAGCGCACGCTAACATCGGGAGTTAGCGCGCTAAAGCTGGGGCATATATATAGGACGATTTGGTCCAACGTTCGTCATTTCTTCATTTCTCAATCATTTCGGACGAGCTCGGGCGATTCAGAAAGGTCTTTTCGAGCTACAATCATCTAGCATCATCTTCAACCTTCTAAGTTGGATTAATCATCATCTAAATCAGTTTCATCACTCCAAATCAAGGTAATGATTCTTGGATCTAGAATTTCGAGTCTTGGGTGTTTTGCCTCCGATCTCTTCGTGTTAAATCGATATTATGTTGGAATATGTTAGATATGGATTATCTATCTGGGATACATGTATTTCTACGGATTCATTGGTGTATTTTTCGGACTTTGTGTATAATTGAGGCATTGTTCAAGATCCCTTACGGTTTGACTTTGGAATTTTGGGGTTTTTCGACTAAATGTTGTTGAAATATCGTTCTAAGTATTCCTATTGGATTATTGATAGTATTCATGAGTTTTTGTGGTTTTGAATCATTCATTGGGAGTTGGTTTCGGATGTAAATGAGTTTTGGTTGTAAACAATTGGAGATTGTTTACAACGCGTTTGTTTAAATGCCCCAATGAGTTTCGGTATTGTTGTATCGACTTTTGAGTTGGTTGTGATTATGCTTGATTCATGTATTAAGAGAATTGTTGGTTTTTGTGTTGTTTAAGGTTGTTCAAGCGCCGGTAATTTCATTAAGGACGTTGATCGTGGAAGTACCTTCTCGCCTTCGGTTTGAGGCAAGTTTTATACTTGTCTTGGTCAATGAGCTAATGTCATCATGTATGTGTATGAATGTGTTGTATCATTCCGAGACTTAGTCTCTTCATGAATTCATTGATATCAAGAGATCGCTCGATACGATACCTTCCGCAATTTTGCCAAATGTTGATTGTTGTTCGTTAACGGCCGATTCAAGGCATTGTAGTACTCATTATTAATGTCATTGTCGATAGCCGGTTCGCGGTATCGATGTATCGATTGTTGTTAATATAGATGTCAATTTAAGACATCGTTGAGATCATTGTTATTCTGTTTGGATCGTCATTAAAAGCATGCGTGCCGATTAAAGGTATTGGCTTATTCATTTCTCACCTTCGTCGTCGGTAACCGATTAAAGGTGCCGAGGCATCATTCGTATCATTGTCATCGATTGGCCGTTCTCAGGCAAATCTAAATGTTCAATCATTCACTGCATCATTGTTATTGATTGACCTTTCTAAGGCAATCGAGGTATTCACTCATTCATCGTGTCATTGTTATCGATTGACCTTTCTAAGGCAATCGAGGTATTCATTCATTCATCGTGTCATTGTTATCGATTGACCTTTCTAAGGCAATCGAGGTATTCACTCATTCATCGTGTCATTGTTATCGATTGGCCGCTCTCAGGCAAATCGAAGTGTTCAATCATCCGCTGCATCATTGTTGTCGGTTGGACGTTCTAAGGCAATCGAGGTGTTAATTTGGGACTGTCAAGGACGGTGTCTATCCATGTGTTACTATCATCGTGTTGGCCGACTCAAGGCAGCACACTATCATTCATTGTGATACGGCTTCGTGCCGTGGCTTCGGCCCTAATTGTGATACGGCTGGATGCCGTGGCTTCGGCCCTAATTGTGATACGGCTGGATGCCGTGGATTCGGCCCTAATTGTGATACGGCTGGATGCCGTGGCTTCGGCCCTAAGTGTGATACGGCTGGACGCCGTGGCTTCGGCCCTCATTGTGATACGGCTTCGTGCCGTGGCTTCGGCCCTCATTGATACAGCTTTGGGCCGTTCTGACTTCAGGTGTTTGTGATATTTGTTAATTTCCGCTGAACGGCTTGTAAGCCTTTATTATTGTCCTGGTAACTTCATTGGAGCCTTCGGGCATTGTGATTCATAATTAATTCAGTCCTGGTTTGGTTCATGTCTTGTAATTCATTGTGGTATTCTGTGATTTTGATTCGCCGTCGGGCACTTATGTTCTAACCTGTCGAACAGGTATTAATAGTATGCCGTGGGCATAGTACTTCACGAATGCTCGGTTCTTACCTTGGTTTGTGAGCATCTCGTATTATTATTATCATTGTACCGTTTCATTCTGCCTTTGGATGCATATCATGTTATACATGTATTTGATGTTCATTATCTGGATGACTGACCCCGTGGGGGCGGAACATGTTTTCATGTTTTAGGTGCTTGCGAGGAGAGAGTTGAGACACAGAGGCATGACGTTGGCAACGAGGCATTCGAGCGATACTAGTCCGAGTTGTTCATTGTTGGTCAGCCAGTTGGAGTGTACTCCGGCATCGTCAGTTGTTGTCATGTTGTATTACCCGAACAGATGTTCGTGGATGTTGTTGTATTTCATTTTGGCCATGTAGGCCACTTTTGTCATTGAAATTCCTTATCGGAATATTGTGTCGGACATCATGGTAAGGACTATGATCTTCCCTTGTTGTTCAAATTAATGTATTTTTAGTCTTGTTCGCCTGGTGGATCTCCTGGCGTGGGGTCCACGGCACTGTAATAACCCAATAGGATTTGGGGGTGTTACAGAAATGGTATCAGAGATTTGGGTTGTGAAATACCCTGAGATGTGAGTTATGTGGTCCTACCGACGCGGTAGTAGTGGGATTGTCAGGTTATGACAATCTAGTCAGTCAGGTTTTGTGAGTCGTAATATTAGTGCGACTGCACGAGTCATTCATTCATCGAGTCGTCGTCAGTGAAGACTAGTATCGCGAGACCTCGAAGCTTCGTATGACCTGTGTAAGGACTCGATTCTCTTTATGTTCATACATTCATCATGTCATTAATTGTTCATGCTTTGCTGAAACCTATATGTGATATTAGTGCTATGATTGATTCATGATTAATTGTTTTGGAGCACGTGTGACTTGTGTAAGCATTAAGGATCAACTCATTTATCAGTTAATAATTTTCAATCATCATTTTGATCTCATCACTCAGTTAATTCATTCATCACTCAGTCAATATCATCACTCAGATAATTCATCTATCACTCAGTTAATTCATTCATCACTCAGTCAATATCATCACTCAGATAATTCATCTATCACTCAGTTAATTCATTCCTCACTCAGTCAATATCATCACTCAGATAATTCATTCATCAGTCAGTTAATTCCTTCATCACTCAGTCAATATCATTCATCACTCAGTTAATTCGTCCATCACTCAGTCACTATCATTACTCGATTAATTCATTCATCACTCAGTTAATTCCTTCATCACTTAGTCAATCTCATTGTTCCGTCAATTCATTCATTACTCAGTCAATCTCATTATTCAGTTAATTAATTCATCACTCAGATAATTCATTCATTACTCAGTCAATATCATTACTCAGTCAATTCATCACTCAGATAATTCATTCATCACTCAGTCAATATCATTACCCAGTTAATTCATCACTCAGTTAACTCATTCATCACTCAGTTAATTCATTCATCATTCAGTCAATATCAATTACTCAGTTGCTTCGTTCATCACTCAATTAACCTCATCGTTCAGCTAATTCATTCATCACTCAATTAATCTCATCGTTTAGCTAATTCACTCGTCACTCAGTCAATCTCATTGCTCAGTTAATTCATTCCTCATTCAGTCAATCTCATTGTTCAGTTAATTCATTAATCATTCAGCCCATCTCACGGTTCAGTTGTTGATCTTGAGGATCTAATTTTCAACCTTGTTAACTTGTTCAAGGTAATCATTTCAGGAATTTCATCAGGCAATCATGTTACCTCATTTGATGTTTCATACGGTCTTATCATACTCTGACGTAATGTCGACGATCATTTCATTAAATCATTAATGCATTCATTGTGTTAGAGCGTGTATGCTCATTATTGTCACTCTGTAACGTAATCATAATGCGATATTCATGCGGAATCTATAATCATCATGTGACTTTCCTACTTCAGTATGGATAGAGTCAGAGAGGACGCAGGGAAGAGGCCGCGGTGTGGGCCGGGCAGGATCTCGTGTGCATGCCCACACGAACGCGAGGGATATCATTAATTCATCAAATAGCGAGGCTACTCATTCATCGCCAGATAATCATTCACCGTCAGGAGTCGTACTGAGAGGCATCTCACTCGGAAGGTGTTCGGGTTGATCCATTCATATTTATGCAGGCATGATGACCCAGATGACTCAGATGACGCGTCTAGTGTAGACCATCTAGACCTCGATGGGTTGTGGTCCACCGCAACAGGGATACAGTGCCATTTCATGGACAGACTTGAGGAGTGAATCAGATTGTTGGCGATATCTCTCGTCAGATGCCGCCTACTTTTGAGGGTTCGTCGTAACCAGCTGATATTGTTCATTGGATCGAGCATTTTGATAAACTCTTCGACATGGTTCGGTGTCCTGAGGAGAGTAGAGTGGCGTAGCGGCTTATTACTTGAGTAAGGGCGCTTATTCGTGGTGGCTTTCGTGAAACCCATCGATCGTGATTGTATTTGGAGCGAGTTCAAGACTCTCATGTTAGAGAGGTATTATCCGGCTCCACTTCGTGAAGCTAAGTTGTCGATGTTTTGAACCCCGAACCCGATGGGGACGAGGGTGTTATTGTCATCACCGAGAAGTTTCAGGACTACTTCGCTTGCTTCACAATTATCCGTATCGAGGCGGATAAAATTAAGTATTTTAGCAAGAGGCTAAATCCAGCTGAGGATGCGGTTGTTCAACCACAATTGTAATTCACTTAGTGAGTTCATCGGGAAGGCTCTTGGAGCAGAGCTTTTGATCAAGGAGCTTACTCGAAGCATCCTTCGATTTCTTGGGTGAGAGGACTAGAATGCCGGCTCGTTCGAGGGACATCGGGCTCCGTCATCCAAGGGGTCGCTTTTCTAGTCGTCTTCGTCTTTGGGACAAGATCTTCCTCTCGTGAGAGTTCGACCGTTGTTTGCTTTAATCGTGATTCAAAGAGTCACGTTAGTACCTGCACGGTGCCGGCTATTGTTTGTTTTCTGTGTGGGAGGCAGGACACCGCGTAAATCTGCAGGGTTCTAGCGCCAAGAAATCTCAAGAGAGCTCGAGGGCCTCGAGAGACTTCGTTACTCCAGCCCGTGCATCATCCAAGGGACCTACTGTGCCTCGAGGGCCGAGGTAAGGACATTCATCACCGGTTTGAACAAGTTAATTCTTGTGCGTTAATAGTATAATCATTCATTTCATTGTCGTTCATTCATTCATATAATTCATTCATCATATATATCAATCATATGGGGACTCATAATTATCGATTAATCATTCAATTCACGAGGAACGGCGGTTCCAATCACTTCAGGGATCTATCACTCATGACGTTATTAATTCACCTTGGTGAGTCATTCCAAATCCTTGTCGGATTTGTAGTCATTTATCATTCATCATTCATTTTTGTCACTTTCATTCTCGTGACCTTCTGAGATCATAGTTAGTGGCGAGCTCATCGTCGGATATACCTTAAATCGTTGAGATAGAGGAAATCGATGATATGGAAGGATATCAATGTTGGGTACATTTGAGATGTAACCTTGTTTTTGGATGACTGTGTTAATCTATCAGTAATAATGTATCGTGACTGTGGATCATTTATTGTTGATCTATCTTATTATGATCATACTCGAGAATCTTGAGATCTGGGTCATTTGTGGGAGTTCATCCCTTCGACGTTGTGCTCAAGATTTGGTGATAATTTGGGAAATCGTTCACTGTGTTTCGAGACGTCAAGTCTTGGGGACTTGGGCTTGCGGTTGATTTGGTCCCGAGGACTATTTGGGCGTTATTGTTTTCAGATCGTGATGGATAGTTCATATCCCGAGTTGTTTACCCTCGCCGAGGACGAAACTCTTTTTAAGGGGGAGTATGTAATACCCTTGTGAATTCATTTATTATCATTCAAGAATCACACTCGTAAATTTTTTCACTCAGTAATAATCATTCATCATTCATATTCAGTCAACTATGTTCACCATTCGGCGTATTTTGGGATCATCACTGTTTGAGATCGAGCCGAGATTATTGTCATCATCATCATCATCATCATGTTTTGATTTTCAGTTTGAGAGGTAGCGCACGCTACACATTGTAGTTAGCGCGCGCTAATGAGGTGCATGTAACGCACGCAATGATTCAGTACTAGCGCACGCTAGCGCAAGTGAGGCAGATACCCGTAAGGTACCGGGCTGATTTGGGAAATTCGTAGCGCACGCCACGAGTGGTAAATAGCGTCGCTAACTATGCGGGTAACGACGCTAAGACTTGAGTAGCGCACGCCAGCGCGCTCGGGACAGAGGATGAGAGGTTACGACTCCAGGATTTTGGATATCAACTATCGTAGCGCACGCTAACATAAGGTTAACGACGCTAAGGTCAGCCGTTAGCGCACGCTACCAAAGGTACTTAGCGCACGCTAACGATTCAATCGGGGTACTGGACTACCGTACACGCGTTAGCGCACGCTAACATCGAGTTAGCGCGCTAAATCGGGACAAGATATATAGGACAGTTTGGTCCAACGTTCGTCATTTCTTCATTTCTCAATCATTTCGGACGAGCTCGTGCGATTCAGAAAGGTCTTTTCGAGCTACAATCATCTAGCATCATCTTCAACCTTCTAAGTTGGATTAATCATCATCTAAATCAGTTTCATCACTCCAAATCAAGGTAATGATTCTTGGATCTAGAATTTCGAGTCTTGGGTGTTTTGCCTCCGATCTCTTCGTGTTAAATCGATATTATGTTGGAATATGTTAGATATGGATTATCTATCTGGGATACATGTATTTCTACGGATTCATTGGTGTAATTTTCGGAATTTGTGAATAATTGAGGAATTGTTCAAGAACCCTTACGGGTTGACTTTGGAATTTTGGGGGTTTTCGACTAAATGTTGTTGAAATATCATTCTAAGTATTCCTATTGGATTCTTGATAGTATTCATGAGTTTTTGTGGTTTTGAATCATTCATTGGGAGTTGGTTTCGGATGTAAATGAGTTTTGGTTGTAAACAATTGGAGATTGTTTACAACGCGTTTGTTTAAATGCCCCAATGAGTTTCGGGTATTGTTGTATCGACTTTTGAGTTGGTTGTGATTATGCTTGATTCATGTATTAAGAGAATTGTTGGTTTTTGTGTTGTTTAAGGTTGTTCAAGCGGCGGTAATTTCATTAAGGACGTTGATCGTGGAAGTACCTTCTCGCCTTCGGTTTGAGGCAAGTTTTATACTTGTCCGGTCAATGAGCTAATGTCATCATGTATGTGTATGAATGTGTTGTATCATTCCGAGACTTAGTCTCTTCATGAATTCATTGATATCAAGAGATCGCTCGATACGATACCTTCCTAATTTTGCCAAATGTTGATTGTTGTTCGTTAACGGCCGATTCAAGGCATTGTAGTACTCATTATTAATGTCATTGTCGATAGCTGGTTCGCGGTATCGATGTATCGATTGTTGTTAATATAGATGTCAATTTAAGACATCGTTGAGATCATTGTTATTCCTGTTTGGATCGTCATTAAAACCGCATGCAGCCGATTAAAGGTATTGGCTTATTCATTTCTCACCTTCGTCGTCGGTAACCGATTAAAGGTGCCGAGGCATCATTCGTATCATTGTCATTGATTGGCCGTTCTCAGGCAAATCTAAATGTTCAATCATTCACTGCATCATTGTTATCGATTGACCTTTCTAAGGCAATCGAGGTATTCACTCATTCATCGTGTCATTGTTATCGATTGACCTTTCTAAGAAAATCGAGGTATTCATTCATTCATCGTGTCATTGTTATCGATTGACCTTTCTAAGGCAATCGAGGTATTCACTCATTCATCGTGTCATTGTTATCGATTGGCCGCTCTCAGGCAAATCGAAGTGTTCAATCATCCGCTGCATCATTGTTGTCGGTTGGCCGTTCTAAGGCAATCGAGGTGTTAATTTGGGACTGTCAAGGACGGTGTCTATCCGTGTGTTACTATCATCGTGTTGGCCGACTCAAGGCAGCACACTATCATTCATTGTGATACGGCTTCGTGGCTTCGCCCTAATTGTGATACTACCGGATGCCGTGGCTTCGCCCTAATTGTGATACTACCGGATGCCGTGGCTTCGCCCTAATTGTGATACGGCCGATGCCGTGGCTTCGCCCTAAGTGTGATACGGCCGACGCCGTGGCTTCGCCCTCATTGTGATACGGCCGTGCCGTGGCTTCGCCCTCATTGATACTTCGGCCGTTTCCGACTTCAGTGTTTGTGATATTTGTTAATTTCATTGAACGGCTTGTAAGCCTTTATTATTGTCCTGGTAATTTCATTGGAGCCTTCGGGCATTGTGATTCATAATTAATTCAGTCTGGTTTGGTTCATGTCTTGTAATTCATTGTGGTATTCGTGATTTTGATTCGCCGTCGGGCACTTATGTTCTAACTCGTCAATGTATTAATAGTATGCCGTGGGCATAGTATTTCACGAATGCTCGGTTCTTACCTTGGTTTGTGAGCATCTCGTAGTATTATTATCATTGTACCGTTTCATTCTGCCTTTGGATGCATATCATGTTATACATGTATTTGATGTTCATTATCTGGATGACTGACCCGTGCAAGCGTAACATGTTTTCATGTTTTAGGTGCTTGCGAGGAGAGAGTTGAGACACAGAGGCATGACGTTGGCAACGAGGCATTCGAGCGATACTAGTCCGAGTTGTTCATTGTTGGTCAGTCAGTTGGAGTGTACTCCGGCATCGTCAGTTGTTGTCATGTTGTATTACCCGAACAGATGTTCGTCGATGTTGTTGTATTTCATTTTGGCCATGTAGGCCACTTTTGTCATTGAAATTCCTTATCGGAATATTGTGTCGGACATCATGGTAAGGACTATGATCTTCCCTTGTTGTTCAAATTAATGTATTTTTAGTCTTGTTCGCCTGGTGGATCTCCTGGCGTGGGGTCCACGGCACTGTAATAACCCAATAGGATTTGGGGGTGTTACACTCGTGAGGTCTACCAGGCTAACACATGACACATAAACCACAATATAATCCCAAATGATGCACTCAAAAAGTAAGTAAGGCCGTGGCCTCGGCCAAAACATTTTAACGGAGTACATGAACATAAGATAAATACCAATTCATTGCCCACGCAGGGGACTTAAACCAAGTTTCAAAGTAAACAGTCTAACTCCAGTACTCGACAAATGCAATGACAAAACATAAAAATACAGACTCGAGCCACATCATCAAGCCATCCCATCCTTTGCGTGCGTGTCCGTGCTGCTCCTCGGCTCTCCGGCACAGAAATGCATAAGACGCATTTCCCCATTTAAGGGGTTAGCATTCGAATAGCTAGTGCAAGTACACAATTACACAACATTATATACGTAATACGGTTTTTACACAATCATCTCAAAGCAAATCATTTGCCATAAATATTCCGGAATACTACATTGGCAATCAAATCGATTTCAATCATCACGATATCACAAAATCACAATCGTATCCGTGGTACCCCTTAGTATCGACCCCGGACATCCGTCGAATGCTCGGGTGGGATACCACTTGGCCGTACCCCTTAGTATCGACCCCGGACATCCGTCGGACACTCCGGGTGGAAGTTCAATCACACACGCACCCAAGTCCACTTCCACGGCCGTACCCCTTAGTATCGACCCCCAGACATCCCGTCGGACACTCCGGGTGGAAGGAACACAACTCACGCACCCAAAAATCACAGTTCATCATTCATTTCGAAAATCACAACATACATAACGAAATGTAATACATGTACTTGCCTTGAATGGAACGAAACGAAGGAAACGACGAAGGAATAGGTTTCGGTGCGAACAATCCTCCCAGAATCCGGAAACATAAACACGTAATAATCAAGATGACAAATCTAAGCGTTGAAAGAGATTATAATCCCGATCACTAGAGAGTCTGAAATGAAGCAAATAAAGCGAAATTCCCCAAACTTATGAAAATTACAAAAACGGCCAAAGTGCCCGAAAAATCGCGATACAACGTCGGATTAACAAACCGAAAGTTTCAACACGACCAACTCAACCATACAAACTTATACAAATCAAGAAACAACGAAAACGAACAAGTTTTACGAGAATCGAACGTACATGCGGCAAGATATAATTCAAGATGAAATTATGCAAAAACATCCTCGAAACTCGACCAGACGGAAAAACTCCAAGAACAAAATAGATTCAGAATTCCAAAACAGTGCTAAGCGAGTTGTCCGAAACGAACATACACCAAAAATAGAAATTACCGAAAATAGAAAACACGGATATTACATTATCTCCCCCTAAAAATAAGTTTCGTCCCGAAACTTACAATGCGAACAACTCGGAGTATCTCGACCGCATACTCTCTTCCGTCTCCCATGTGGCTTCCTCGGATCCATGTCTCGACCATTGAACTTTAACCAGAGGAATGGTTTTATGACGAAGTTGCTTCACCCGACGCTCTAAAATCTAAATCGGCCTCTCCTCGATGGTAATGTCGGGTCCCAATTTGATCTCTCCAAAATCAATAATATGGCTAGGGTCCGATACGTACTTCCTGAGCTGGGAAACATGAAATACGTTATGAACGTGACTCAAAGACGGCGGCAAGCCTAACCGATAGGCAAGCTCTCCCACTCTCTCTAAAATCTCAAACGGCCCAATATATCTCGGACTAAGTTTACCCTTCCGACTCTGGGCCGTCAACAATCTATCACGAATCAGAGTAATCTTCTCTCTCGTCTCAACTATCATATCGGACTCGGTACCAATCAGCTCGGACGCATCGTCCCAACACAACGGCGATCTTCACCTCCTCCCATACAATGCCTCAAATGGTTCCATTTTGATCGAGGCGTGCCAACTATTGTTATACGTGAACTCGATCAACGGCAAGTGCGACTCCCAATCATCCTTCCAATCTAGGGCACAGGCTCTCAACATATCCTCCAACGTCTGGATCGTCCGCTCTGACTGCCCGTCAGTCTGAGGGTGGTAAGACGTACTGAGTCTCAACTCAGTACCCAAAGCTCGATGAACAGCCTGCCAAAAATGTGACACAAACCGACCATCACGATCCGAAACAATACTCTTATAAGTCCCATGCAATCTCACGATCTCTGCAATAAACACTCTGATACCATTTCTGTAACACCCCCAAATACTTTTTGGGTTATTACAGTGCCGTGGACCCCACGCCAGGAGATCCACCAGGCGAACATGACTAAAATACGTTAAATTAAACAACAAGGGAAAATCATAGTCCCTACCATGATATCCAACACAATATTCCGATAGGGAATTTCAACGACAAAAGTAGCCTAGATGGCCAAAATGAAATACAACAGCATCCACGAACATCTGTTCGGGTAATACAACACGACAACAACTGACAAGACTGGAGTACACTCCAACTGACTGACCAACGATGAACAACTCGGACTAGTATCGCTCGAATGCCTCGTCGCCATCATCATGCCCCTGTGTCTCAACTCTCTCCTCGCACGCACCTAAAACATGAAAACATGTTCCGCCACTGGGTCATCATCAGATAATGAATATCAAATACATGTATAACATGATATGCATCCAAGCGTAATGAAAGCAGTAATGATAATAATACGAGATGCTCACAAACCAATGTAACAACCGAGCATTCGTGAAATACTATGCCCACGGCATACTATTAATACCTGTTCAACAGGTTAGAACATAAGTGCCCAACGGCGAATCATAATCACAGAGTACCACAATGAATTACACGACATGAACCAAACTAGAACTGAATTAATTATGAATCACAATGCCCGAAGGCTCCAATGAAATTACCAAGACAATCACAAAGGCCTTAAAGACACTCACCAAGTGTCAAATATCACAATCACATGAAGTCGAAACACCAAGTCATATTGATTAGGGCCGAAGCCACGGTGCGGCCGTATCACAATTAGGGCCGAAGCCACGGCATCCTGCCGTATCACAATTAGGGCCGAAGCCACGGCATGAAAGCCGTATCACAATTAGGGCCGAAGCCACGGCATGAAAGCCGTATCACAATTAGGGCCGAAGCCACGGCATGAAAGCCGTATCACAATTAGGGCGGCCACGCATGAAAGCCGTATCACAATTAGGGCGAAGCCACGGCATCCACCGTATCACAATTAGGGCGGGCCACGCATCCACCCGTATCACAATTAGGGCGAAGCCACGCATGAAGCCGTATCACAATGAATGATAGTGTGCCGCCTTGAGTCGGACAACACGATGATAGTAACACACGGCTAGACACCGTCCTTGTGATCCCAAATTAACACCTCGATTTCCTTAAAACGTAAAACCTAAAAAAATGATTCAACGGATGATTTAATACAACGATTGCCTAAAACGGTCAATCGACAACAATGATACCATAAATGATTGAACACTTCGATTTGCCTGAGAACGGCCAATCGATAACAATGACACGATGAATGAGTGAATACCTCGATTGCCTTAGAAAGGTCAATCGATAACAATGATGCAATGAATGATTGAACATTTCGATTTACCTGAGAACGGCAATTCGATAACAATGATATGAAGGATGCCTCGGCACCTTTAATCGGTTACCGACGACGAAGGCGAGAGATGAATAAGCCAATGCCTTTAATCGGCCTGTACAGTTTTAATGACAATCCAAATAGGAATAACAATGATCTCAACGATGTCTTTAATTGACATCTATATTAACAACAATCGATACATCGATACCGCGAACCGGCTATCGACAATGACATTAATAATGAGTATCACAATGCCTTGAACCGGCCGTTAACGAACAACAATAAACATTTGGCAAAATTGCCGAAAGGTATCGTATCGAACGATCTCTTGATATCAATGAATTCATGAAGAGACTAAGTCTCGGAATGATACAACACATTCATACACATATATGATAACATTAATCTCATTGACTAGTACAAGTATAAAACTTGTCTCAACCGAAGGCGGTGAAATCCCTCCACGAACAACGAACGGCGTCCTCCGGTAAACACAAGTACTCGAACCACCTTGAATTAAATACAATTCATTCAATAACACAATATCAATCGAAATCAACATAACGACCGAAAGAAACTCTTTGAGGCATTTAATCGAACACTAAATGTTCAAAGTTTCTCAAGACCCTAAAAATCATCAATCGGGTTGAACGAATCGAAAATATGGATATACAATCCATAGAACATGATTAATAATGTTTACTAACATCAACCGATTCATCAAAATCGGATTAGAAACGAAATCAAGAACAATTCTCCAAAAAGTCAACTTGAAAGAAAATCAAGAAATATACCTTGATTCGACGAAATACTCGGATTAGATGATGATATAATCAACAAGGATCTTGCAAAATGCCTTGGAAATGATTAGAATCGGCCAAGAACTCGATTTCCCGAGCCTCCCGTCGCCAGACGCCGAAAAAGGAAGAAAAATCGCGTTGAAATGAAATCTGGCCGAGCCAAAGCTATATATAGCCGCGGGGTTACTGGCCGAATCGGCAGCCTTACGGCCGTAACTCGGACACCTTACGGCTGTACTCGGCGGGCCTTACGGCCGTAACGCATTCGTCAAAAATCGCCAAAGACTGAATGGACACTTACGGCCGTAACTCGCACACCTTACGGCCGTAGAAGCCTTCGTCAAAATCCGCCCGGCGTCTGGCCGTACCCGATCACGCTTACGGACGTAACTCGGGCACCTTACGGCCGTAATCGCACCTTACGGCCGTAACTCGGCGAGCCTGCTCCGTAGTGACTCGGCCGTGGCCACTCCGACGGCCCGGACGACCCCGAAACCCGAACCTGAGTAAAAATCGAAGATACGGTTACGAAGTACTTGCAAAGACGAATCCAAGCACTAGGAGAACACACGATTCCGACCATCCGAAGTGTCGGAATTCGACAACCGAAATAATTACCCCAAACTTTGGGAAATTACAAAAATGGCCCAAAACGTCCGAAAATCACGATACGTGATCGAAACACCGAACCAAAGCTCGTAACATGAATAATAACATTAAATGAACTTGCGAGAAACTCGAAACAACAGTTTCGGACGAGATTCGCAAGAATCGAACTCGAGTGCGGAAAAGCCGTTTAAGAACACGGAACTCAACAAAACGATACCGAAACGAACTCGGATGACAAAAAGAGCAGAATTAAATATTCTCGGAATGACGAAACGGTCATGAGCGAGTCGTCAAAACAGACTTCCGTCGAAAAAAGAAAATTACCGAAAAATCGAAATTGCGGATATTACATACTACCCCCCTTAAAAGAAGTTTCGTCCCGAAACTTAAAACAAGTAGGGAGAAGCAATATCCCGCCAGGAAAAATCGATGTGATACACACGAACAAGAATGATCACAATGAATGATAATGAATCGAAATCTAACAAGGATCAAGAATGACTCACCGGGGTGAAATGATAACGTAATGAGTGATAGCTCAAATGAAATGATTGGAAACATAGTATCCTGTGAAGTGAATGATTAGTTTGATAATTATAAGTCTCAACGTGATTGATATATGATGAATGAATTATTTGAATGAATGAACGACAAATGAAATGAATGATTATACTATTACCGAACACGAATTAACTTGCTCAAAACCGGTGATGAATGTCCTATTGTATCACAGTTAAAGCAACAACAGTCGAACTCGTCGTCTGAGAGGAAGATGCTTTCCCAGCACGAAGACGACTAGAAAACGATCTCTTGGACGTCGGAGTCCGATGTCCCTCTGACAGCTCTTCCCATATCGAGGCAGGAAAGTCACGTGATAATTTCAGATCTCATATGAAGATCGCATTATGATTACGAGACAGAACGATAACAATGGGCATACACGCTCTAACACAATGAATGCATTAATAATTCAATGAAATGATCGTCGGCATGATGTCGGGATATGATAAGATCGCATGAAAGATCAAGTGAGGTAACATGATTATCTGATGAAATTCCTGAAATGATTACCTTGCACAAGTTAACAAGGTTGAAAATTCGATCCGTAAGATCAACAACTAAACCGTGAGATGGACTGGATGATTAATGAATTAATTGAACAATGAGATTGACTGAGTGATAATGAATTAACTGAGCGACGAGATTAACTGAGTGATGAATGAATTAACTGAGCAATGAGATTGACTGAGTGATGAATGAATTGACTGAACAATGAGATTGACTGAGTGATTAATGAATTAATCTTAACAATGAGATTGACTAAGTGATGAAGGAATTGACTGAGTGATGAATGAATTAACTGAGCAATGATATTGGTAGTGATGAATGAATTAACCGAGTGATGAATGAATTATCCGAGTAATGATATTGGTGAGTGATGAACGAATTAAGCGAGTGATGAATGAATTATCGAGTAATGATAGTGACCGAGTGATGAACGAATTAATCGAGTGATGAATGATATTGGTGAGTGATGAATGAATTAACCGAGTAATGATAGTGGTGAGTGATGGGACGAATTAATCGAGTTATGAATGTTATTGACTGAGTGATGAAGCGAATTAAGCGAGTGATGAATGATATTGACTGAGTGATGAATGAATTAACTGAGTGATGAATGGGTTAACTAAGTGATGAATTAACTGACTAATGATATTGGCTGAGTGATGAATGAATTAACTGAGTGATGAATGAGTTAACTAAGTGATGAATTAACTGACTAATGATATTGGCTGAGTGATGAATGAATTATCTGAGTGATGAATTAATTAACTGAATAATGAGATTGACTGAGTAATGAATGAATTGACGGAACAATGAGATTGACTAAGTGATGAAGGAATTAACTGAGTGATGAATGAATTAATCGAGTGATGAATGAATTAACCGAGTGATGAATGATATTGACTGAGTGATGAAGGAATTAACTGACTGATGAATGAATTATCTGAGTGATGATATTGACTGAGTGAGGAATGAATTAACTGAGTGATAGATGAATTATCTGAGTGATGATATTGACTGAGTGAGGAATGAATTAACTGAGTGATAGATGAATTATCTGAGTGATGATATTGACTGAGTGATGAATGAATTAACTGAGTGATGAATGAATTAATCGAGTGATGAATGAATTAACCGAGTGATGAATGATATTGACTGAGTGATGAAGAAATTAACTGACTGATGAATGAATTATCTGAGTGATGATATTGACTGAGTGAGGAATGAATTAACTGAGTGATAGATGAATTATCTGAGTGATGATATTGACTGAGTGAGGAATGAATTAACTGAGTGATAGATGAATTATCTGAGTGATGATATTGACTGAGTGATGAATGAATTAACTGAGTGATGAATGAATTAATCGAGTGATGAATGAATTAACCGAGTGATGAATGATATTGATCGAGTGATGAAGAAATTAATCGATCGATGAATGAATTATCGAGTGATGATATTGGTGAGTGAGGAATGAATTAAGCGAGTGATAGATGAATTATCCGAGTGATGATATTGGTAGTGAGGAATGAATTAACCGAGTGATAGCCGAATTATCGAGTGATGATATTGGTAGTGATGAATGAATTAACTGAGTGATGAGATCAAAATGATGATTGAAAATTATTAACTGCTAAATGAGTTGATCCTTAATGCTTACACAAGTCACACGTGCTCCAAAACAATTAATCATGAATCAATCATAGCACTAATATCACATATAGGTTTCAGCAAAGCATGAACGATTAATGACATGATGGATGTATGAACACAAAGAGAATCGAGTCCTTACACAGGTCATACGAAGCTTCGAGGTCTCGCGATACTAGCCTTCACTGACGACGACTCGATGAATGAATGACTCGTGCAGTCGCACTAATATTACGACTCACAAAACCTGACTGACTAGATTGTCATAACCTGACAATCCCACTACTACCGCATCGGTAGGACCACACAACTCACACCTCAGGGTATTTCACAACCCAACTCTCTGATACCATTTCTATAACACCCCCAAATACTTTTTGGGTTATTACAGTGCCGTGGACCCCACGCCAGGAGATCCACCAGGCGAACATGACTAAAATACGTTAAATTAAACAACAAGGGAAAATCATAGTCCCTACCATGATATCCAACACAATATTCCGATAGGGAATTTCAACGACAAAAGTAGCCTACATGGCCAAAATGAAATACAACAGCATCCACGAACATCTGTTCGGGTAATACAACACGACAACAACTGACAAGACTGGAGTACACTCCAACTGACTGACCAACGATGAACAACTCGGACTAGTATCGCTCGAATGCCTCGTCGCCATCATCATGCCCCGTGTCTCAACTCTCTCCTCACGCACCTAAAACATGAAAACATGTTCCGCCCCACGGTCGGGCCATCCAGATAATGAATATCAAATACATGTATAACATGATATGCATCCAAAGGCGTAATGAAACGGTATAATGATAATAATACGAAATGCTCACAAACCAATATAAGAACCGAGCATTCGTGAAATACTATGCCCACGGCATACTATTAATACCTGTTCAACAGGTTAGAACATAAGTGCCCAACGGCGAATCATAATCACAGAGTACCACAATGAATTACACGACATGAACCAAACTAGAACTGAATTAATTATGAATCACAATGCCCGAAGGCTCCAATGAAATTACCAAGACAATCACAAAGGCCTTAAAGACACTCAGCCGAAGCTGTCAAATATCACAATCACATGAAGTCGAAACAGCCCGAAGCTGTTATTGATTAGGGCCGAAGCCACGGTACGAAGCCGTATCACAATTAGGGCCGAAGCCACGGCATCCAGCCGTATCACAATTAGGGCCGAAGCCACGGCATGAAAGCCGTATCACAATTAGGGCCGAAGCCACGGCATGAAAGCCGTATCACAATTAGGGCCGAAGCCACGGCATGAAAGCCGTATCACAATTAGGGCCGAAGCCACGGCATGAAAGCCGTATCACAATTAGGGCCGAAGCCACGGCATCCAGCCGTATCACAATTAGGGCCGAAGCCACGGCATCCAGCCGTATCACAATTAGGGCCGAAGCCACGGCATGAAGCCGTATCACAATGAATGATAGTGTGCTGCCTTGAGTCGGCCAACACGATGATAGTAACACACGGCTAGACACCGTCCTTGACAGTCCCAAATTAACACCTCGATTTCCTTAAAACGGCCAACCGAAAACAATGATGCAGCGGATGATTCAATACCTCGATTGCCTAAAACGGTCAATCGACAACAATGATACCATAAATGATTGAACACTTCGATTTGCCTGAGAACGGCCAATCGATAACAATGACACGATGAATGAGTGAATACCTCGATTGCCTTAGAAAGGTCAATCGATAACAATGATGCAATGAATGATTGAACATTTCGATTTACCTGAGAACGGCAATTCGATAACAATGATATGAAGGATGCCTCGGCACCTTTAATCGATTCTACCAAGCAGCGAAGGCGAGAGATGAATAAGCCAATGCCTTTAATCGGCCTGTACAATTTTAATGACAATCCAAACAGAATAACAATGATCTCAACGATGTCTTTAATTGACATCTATATTAACAACAATCGATACATCGATACATGAACCGGCTATCGACAATGACATTAATAATGAGTATCACAATGCCTTGAACCGGCCGTTAACGAACAACAATAAACATTTGGCAAAATTGCCGAAAGGTATCGTATCGAACGATCTCTTGATATCAATGAATTCATGAAGAGACTAAGTCTCTAATGATACAACACATTCATACACATATATGATAACATTAATCTCATTGACTAGTACAAGTATAAAACTTGCCTCAACCGAAGGCGGTGAAATCCCTCCACGAACAACGAACGGCGTCCTCCGTAAACACAAGTACTCGAACCACCTTGAATGAAATACAATTCATTCAATAACACAATATCAATCGAAATCAACATAACGACCGAAAGAAACTCTTTGAGGCATTTAATCGAACACTAAATGTTCAAAGTTTCTCAAGACCCTAAAAATCATCAATCGGGTTGAACAAATCGAAAATATGGATATACAATCCATAGAACATGATTAATAATGTTTACTAACATCAACCGATTCATCAAAATCGGATTAGAAACGAAATCAAGAACAATTCTCCAAAAAGTCAACTTGAAAGAAAATCAAGAAATATACCTTGATTCGACGAAATACTCGGATTAGATGATGATATAATCAACAAGGATCTTCCAAAATGCCTTGGAAATGATTAGAATCGGCCAAGAACTCGATTTCCCGAGCCTCCGTCGCGACGCCGAAAAGGAAGAAAATCGCGTTGAAATGAAATCGGCCGAGCCGTGCTATATATAGCCGGCGGGGTTACTGGCCAGAATCGGAGCCTTACGGCCGTAACTCGGACACCTTACGGCCGTACTCGGCAGGCCTTACGGCCGTAACGCATTCGTCAAAAATCGCCAAGACCAATGACACTTACGGCCGTAACTGCACACCTTACGTAGCACGCCTTCGTCAAAATCCGCCCGGCTCAAATGCGGCCGTACCCGATCACGCTTACGGCCGTAACTCGGGCACCTTACGGCCGTAACCGGCACCTTACGGCCGTAACTCGGCCAGCCCTGCTCATTGTGACTTCGCGTGGCCACTCCGACGGCCCGGACGACCCCGAAACCCGAACCTGAGTAAAAATCGAAGATACGGTTACGAAGTACTTGCAAAGACGAATCCAAGCACTAAGAGAACACACGATTCCGACCATCCGAAGTGTCGGAATTCGACAACCGAAATAATTACCCCAAACTTTGGGAAATTACAAAAATGGCCCAAAACGTCCGAAAATCACGATACGTGATCGAAACACCGAACCAAAGCTCGCAACATGAATAATAACATTAAATGAACTTGCGAGAAACTAGAAACAACAGTTTCGGACGAGATTCGCAAGAATCGAACTCGAGTGCGGAAAAGCCGTTTAAGAACACGGAACTCAACAAAACGATACCGAAACGAACTCGGATGACAAAAAGAGCAGAATTAAATATTCTCGGAATGACGAAACGGTCATGAGCGAGTCGTCAAAACAGACTTCCGTCGAAAAAAGAAAATTACCGAAAAATCGAAATTGCGGATATTACACCAGCCTCTCTGGACCCCAAGTGTCCTTAATACCCAGGAAATGAGCCGATTTAGTCAGTCGATCGACAATAACCCAAATCATGTTCATTCCAGTCCGAGTCCTAGGCATACTGGTAATGAAATCCATAGAAACATCCTCCCATTTCCACTCCGGGATAGGAAGTGGTCGCAAAAACCCTGCGGGTCGCTGATGCTCGATCTTAACCTGCTGATAGGTCAAACATCTCGACACAAACTCGCTAACGTCTGTCTTCAAAGTACTCCACCAGTAGTTACTCCTCACATCCTTGTACATTTTACTCGTACCAGGATGTATGGAGTAAGGCGTGGTATGAGCTTCGCTCAAAATCTTCTGTCTCAGCTCAAAAACACTCGGTACACATAGTCTGCCGCGAAATCTCAAAACTCCGTCATCCTTAACCACAAATCCAGGGGCTTTCCCCTTCCTCACATCCTCCCTCAACTGGACCAAAAACGGATCGTCATACTGCTTCGCCTTGATATCATCAGTCAAGGACGAAGTGATCTCTAACGCACATAACTGGCCCTCCACTCTCTGAACCCAAACCTCGATATTCCGACAGATGAAATCTCTCTGGATCCTTCTCTATGGTGTAAGTACCTCTAACATCTGTAAAGCCATCGGTTTCCGGCTCAACGCATCAGCCACTACGTTGGCCTTACCCGGATGGTAAAGTATCTCGAGGTCATAATCTTTAATTAGCTCTAACCACCTACGCTGCCTCATATTCACCTCTTTCTGGCTGAAGATGTACTTCAGACTCTTGTGGTCCGTAAAAATCTTACACGATAACCCATAGAGATAATGCCTACAGATCTTTAAGGCGAAAACGACCGCAGCTAACTCCAAATCGTGCGTGGGGTAATTCGCCTCATATGGTTTCAACTGGCGGGACGCATAAGCAATAACTCTATCTCTCTGCATCAAAACACATCCGAGCCCAAGGCCCGAAGCATAACTATACACTACGAAATCCTCGTTCCCCTGAGGTAATGCTAAGACGGGTGCGATAGTCAAACGTCTCTTTAACTCGTCAAAACTGTCCTGTCTGTCTGCAGTCCACTCGAACTTCTAAGTTTTCTGGAGTAACTGTGTGAGCGGTCTAGCGATCTTAGAGAATCCCTCAACGAATCTACGGTAATAGCCTGCAAGTCCCAGAAAACTCCTCACTTCCTTCACGTTCTTGGGCGGTTCCCAAGCCAACACTGCCTCTATCTTCTGCGGATCTACCCGAACTCACTCTGCTGAAATCACATGCCCGAGGAACATCACTTCCTCGAGCCAAAACTCACACTTAGAGAACTTCGCGTACAACTGCTCAGCCCTCAAAGTGTCTAATACAATCCGGAGATGTAAGGCGTGCTCCTCCCGACTCCGTGAATAGATAAGAATATCGTCGATAAAGACGACTACGAATTTGTCCAGATACTTAATAAAAACTTTGTTCATCAACTGCATGAACACTGATGGGGCATTGGTTAGCCCGAAAGGCATAACCACAAACTCGTAATGGCCATATCTCGTCCGAAAGGCAGCTTTCGGAATATCGACGTCCCGAATCCTCAACTGGTAGTAGCCCGATCGCAAATCAATCTTCAAAAAGACTGTCGCCCCCTGAAGTTGATCAAACAAATCGTCAATCCTGGGCAAAGGGTATTTATTTTTGATGGTTAGCTTGTTTAATTCTCGATAGTCTATGCATAAACGAAGCGATCCATCTTTCTTCTTAACAAAAAGAACAGGCGCACCCCAAGGCGATGCGCTCGGTCGAATATACCCTTTATCTAACAACTCTCTCAACTGATTCTTCAATTCTAACATCTCCAACGGTGCCATACGGTACGGCGCTCGAGAAATAGGGGCCGCATTCAGCTCTAGATCAATAGGGAACTCCACCTCTCGCTGTGGTGGTAATCCCGGCAAGTCATCCGGAAATACATCGGGGTATTCGCTAACAACTGGAATTGACGATAAATCAACTCCACCATCTTCCGCCTTCAGAGCGTAACACGATGGCAAACCTGACCATGGTTCAGAAGTTTCATTGCCTTCAAGGCGCTAATCACACTCCCCGATCTACCCGGCTTATAACCGACTAGAGTATGCTCGGTGCCGTCCTCGGCCACGATCGAGATAGTACGAGTCCGATAGTTCATGATAGCACCGTGACGATCCAACCAATCATCCCCGAGGATCAAATCCTCACCCTTAAGGTCTATAACAATGAGATTTGAGGGCCAATCTCGGCTCCCGATCCTCACTGGGCAATCCCTAACTTCCCGATCCCCAACCATATGATCCCCGCTGGGCGTACTCACTACAAATGGCTCACACTCAAACAAGCAGTCAAAACCAATACGACTCATACAATCCGATGCAATAAAGGAATGGGTAGCTCCCGAATCAAAAAGCACTGAAACTGGATGAGTAAGGATTTGAGTGGTACCTGACGCCACCGGAATGTCTGCCTCCTATGTGCGCCTCATCTGATACAATCGGGGGTGAACTGAACCCGAACTCAAGGCTGCACGGCGATCCGGCTGACCCCATCCCCTACCACGACCCGAACTCTGCGGAATATGAGTAGCTGGAGTGCTGTGATCCCTCTGATTGGTAGTGGTAGTCGGAACTCTAACAGACCTGGTGGCCCTCTCACAATGAGTCGCCCGATGCCCGGTCTGCCCGCAAGTGAAGCAAGTAACTGGAGGAAAAGGGCAATCCTTCATCAAATGCTCATATTGGTTGCAGTTAAAACAAACCACCACCAAGCAGCAATTTGATCGAGCAGTTACCACGAGATTCCCCAGCCTGGTGAAACGGTCTCTTCCCAGGTGTAGGGGCAGACTGTGCCCTCAATAATCGGTCACTCCTGCCGGCTGAGAAGCTACCAACTGTTTTCTGTTTCTTGGCCTCGGCACCCAACTCTGATTCCGGTGCGGCCATCTCGATCGCTAGAGCGCGATCCTGATACTCCTTCAAAGTGGCACACATGAGCGGTGCCATACTCTGCCTGATATGCGGTTTCATGTGCATATTAAAGTAAACCCAACTGCTGATTGTAAGCAATGATGGCCTGAGAAATAGGCACATCCTGAGGTGTAGCGGTGAAGAACTCCACAATTCTGCGCTCCTTAACTGGCGGTGGACAATATTCTGCTTCCATAGCAGCCTTGAATTCCTCCCAAGTAGCTCGACGGTCTCTGGGCGTAACGGCCTCCCACCATTCCGCAGCTTCCTTATCCAGGAGGTACTGGGCACTATGTACCCTCCTGTCTTCGGGACAAGCTACGGCATCGAAGGTCCTGGACAACTGAAAGAGCCAATTCTCCCAACCGAGGGAGTCAGAAGATCCGGAGAAACGAGGTGGGTGCATCTTAGTCACCGTCTGAAGCCACTTACTAGCCTCCTCTTCCGGTTTCGGGGGCGGATTCTAGCGTCCACCCTGAGCTATCTGAGTAAGTTGGGCTACTAACTGCTGAAGTACGGCGGTAGCCCCGACGTCGGCATTATTACCCGACGGCACTGAGTGAGAGGCTGAGTCCGCAGAGGACTGAGAAAGTGAGTCCTCCTCATTATCAGCACCCCGACCACGGCCTCGGCCGCGTCCCCTAGCCGGTCTACCACGACCTCTCAACATACTGAAGGAGAAAAATGAAAAGAACAAGATCAGAAAGATTCACAATTCATAAAGTTGGTAACACAAGTCACAATTCCGAACAATGCAAGAAAATGAATTACAGAAATATAAGAGTTCGAGGAGACTTACAGCCACGGGTCGCACGAAAAGACGGTAGCGTGATGATATTAGGCTCAACGACTGACTCTAACGACGTAACTGACAGACCCAAAATTCACCGACAGCCTAGGTATTCAAAACCTAAGCTCCGATACCACAAATGTAACACCCCAATTCACAAATGGGACATTACACGCCGTAGAACCCTCCTGAGGTCTACCAGGCTAACACATGACACATAAACCACAATATAATCCCAAATGATGCACTCAAAAAGTAAGTAAGGCCGTGGCCTCGGCCAAAACATTTTAACGGAGTACATGAACATAAGATAAATACCAATTCATTGCCCACGCAGGGGACTTAAACCAAGTTTCAAAGTAAACAGTCTAACTCCAGTACTCGACAAATGCAATGACAAAACATAAAAATACAGACTCGAGCCACATCATCAAGCCATCCCATCCTTTGCGTGCGTGTCCCGTGCCTGCTCCTCAGCTCTCCCGGTACCTGAAATGCATAAGACGCATTTCCCCCATTTAAGGGGTTAGCATTCGAATAGCTAGTGCAAGTACACAATTACACAACATTATATACAAAATACGGTTTTTACACAATCATCTCAAACAGAAATCATTTGCCATAAATATTCTGGAATACTACATTGGCAATCAAATCAGTTTCCAATCATCACGATATCACAAAATCACAACTGGTATCCCGTGGCTGTACCCCTTAGTATCGACCCCCAGACATCCCGTCGAACGCTCCGGGTGGGATACCACTTCCGCGGCCGTACCCCTTAGTATCGACCCCCAGACATCCCGTCGGACACTCCGGGTGGAAGTTCAATCACACACGCACCCAAGTCCACTTCCACGGCCGTACCCCTTAGTATCGACCCCCAGACATCCCGTCGGACACTCCGGGTGGAAGAAACACAACTCACGCACCCGAAAATCACAGTTCATCATTCATTTCGAAAATCACAACATACATAACGAAATGTAATACATGTACTTGCCTTGAATGGAATGAAACGAAGGAAACGACGAAGGAATAGGTTTCGGTCCGAACAATCCTCCACAATCCGTTCCTAACACAATAACGGTATACACAAGTCTCAATAATGTGGAAAGGTAAGAATTAATCCTAATTCTACCCCTTGGAACGATTTGTCGGTCATGACTTGGGTATCGTCGACTATAAGTGACGAACAATGGAAAACTTGAAGTTTAAAACCACAAATCATCAATAAAACGAAGGATTACAACTACACGATCGAAGTCTAGCGATAACCCAGTGATAATTCGGACTAAAAGAGTCAAATCCCAAGAAATCCCCAAAATTCCCCCAAAATCTCAAAACAAGGGTTTTGGGAATTTTTACCTTGATTCGGATGGTGGAAAGTGTTAGGAACTTGAAGAATTCACGCAAGGAGTGCCCGGTGGTAGTGAATGATGAACTTCAGTCGGAATCGGCCCTAACCCTCGTCTGGAATCGCTCAAAGCCGAGAAGGATAAGAAATGATGGGAAAATGACGAAGTTGACTACTGCTGTCCTATTTATATTAAACAGTCTTAGCGCACGCTATGCACAAGCATTAGCGTGCGCTAACGGGGCGTGGAAGAACAGTCTACCTACTGTCCTCCAGTTAGCGTGCCCAAGCTGACATGGTTAGCGTGCGCTAATATTAGGAATTAGCGTGCGTTAACGCTGAATTAGCGTACGCTACCTGGTCCAGTACAGAAACACTGAACCTACTGTCCAGAACGCTGAAATTGCTAGCGCACGCTACGGACCCCAGGTCAGCGTATGCTAACCACACAGTGATAGCGCACGCAAGTAAGTCCGGAGTAGCGTGCGCTACTCAGCAAAGATTGATCTTGCAAGATCACGCCAACAAAGACAAAAGTGTCGAAATGCGAAGCAAGACCAGAATCCGGAAACATACACACGTAATAATCAAGATGACAAAGCTGAGCGTTGAAAGAGAATATAATCCCGATCACTAGAGAGTCTAAAATGAAGCAAATAAAGCGAAATTCCCCAAACTTATGAAAATTACAAAAACGGCCCAAGTGCCCGGAAAATCGCGATACAACGTCGGATTAACAAACCGAAAGTTTCAACACGACCAACTCAACCATACAAACTTATACAAATCAAGAAACAACGAAAACGAACAAGTTTTACGAGAATCGAACGTACATGCGGCAAGATATAATTCAAGATGAAATTATGCAAAAACATCCTCGAAACTCGACCAGACGGAAAAACTCCAAGAACAAAATAGATTCAGAATTCCAAAACAGTGCTAAGCGAGTTGTCCGAAACAAACATACACCAAAAATAGAAATTACCGAAAATAGAAAACACGGATATTACAATAACGGCCCAACAATAGTATACGAGGACAACTCTGCATGTGTTACTCAAATGAAGGAAGGCTACATCAAAAGCGATAAAACCAAACATATCCCCCCAAAGTTCTTCGCATTCACTCAGGAACTTGAAAGAAATAAAGAGATCGACATCCAATATATTCGACCTTGTGATAATGTGGCAGATCTCTTCACAAAATCACTCCCTACGAATGTTTTCAAGAAACACATTCAGAATATTGGAATGCATCATCTTCGAGACCTTTAAATAAGAACTACCCATGCTGGGTTGAGGGGGTGCATACAACTGTACTCTTTTTCCCTTATTAAATTCTTATCCCACTGGTTTTTCTTAATAAGGTTTTTAACGAGAGCTTGTGATGCTCCCAAATGAGATATCATGATATAAGATATTTCAAAGGGGGAGTGTTATAATATCATCAATAATGATATGTGGGATCAACAATCAATAATTCAATCAATTATTGGATTGAAATATCTAATATAAAGACAATTGTGTTGGATAATAAATAATATTAATTTGTTGTATAGCATGTTAACTTGAGCTATAAATAGACCTCTTTGGTAGAGTTTTGGTGATATAATTCATTCTAATAAAAGCTCAATTTCTTCATCTTCTTTTATCCTCCTTTATGCTTATATTATAGTAATATATATTACAATATATATAATATATATATTGTGAAGTGATAAAAATATCCGATTTTACAACATGTTACTATTTATTGTGAGAGCGAGGCCGAATTCGGCTTCTGTTAGAGAAGGTATGCATATTATATATGAAATTTATTTACATTTTTGTAGTGATTATTTTCTCATAACCAGTGATTATATATATATATATATATATGTGTGTGTGTGTGTGTGTGTGTGTGTGTGTGTGTGGAGGATAAAACTTTTTACGTCCCATAATTTTTGATTTTTTTCAAAAATATCCTACTAAAGTTAATTTCGCCAATTGCATCCCAATTTTTTGCTAACTGTACAATTTACGTCTCAAATTTCACCGGAGTCGCTGGAATGCGCCAAAACGACGCCGTTATGGCTGACGTGTCATCCCAATTTGGGGATCTCCGATTTGGATGCTGATGTGGCTATCTTGGGGTTATAATTGTGGCTTTTTTAATTAATTTACATGCCACATCATTTCCAGATTATTTATTTATTTTTTGTAAACTTTTATATATTTTCTGAAAATTAAAAAAGTTTTATTCCCGACTAATATATTATATCCGGAAATTATAGAAGTTTAAGAAAATAAAAAAAATTGGAAATTAAACTTTTATATATTTAGACAATTTATTCCCGACTAATATTAAAAAAATTTGGATAAATTTATTTTCAGATTTATTATTTTATTATCTGAATAAAAATCTGAATATATTATTTTTATTCCCGATATTTTTTTTCAGATTTTTATTCTATTATTTTTAATATATAAAACTTTAAAAAAATCTGAATAAATTTATTTTCAGATTTGTTATTTTTATTATTTGAATAAAAATCTGAATATATTATTTTTATTCCCGATAAAATTTTCAGATTTTTATTCTATTAATTTATTATATAAAACTTTAAAAAATCTGAATAAATTTATTTTCAAATTTATTATTTTTATTATCTAAATAAATCTGAATAAATTATTTTTATTCCTGACATTTTTTTCAGTTTTTTATTCTATTAAACTTTTATTCTAGATAAATTGTCTACATATATATATATAAGTTTAATTTTCAGATTATTCTTTTTATTTTTTTAAACTTTTATAATTTCCAAAACTTTATATTATTCGGGAAATTTAAATATTAGTCGGAAATACAATTTTTTTTTTTAATTTTCAGAAATATATAAAAGTTTAAAATAAATAAATAAATAATCTGGAAATGATGTGGCATGTAAATTAATTTAAAAAGCCACAATTATAACCCCAAGATAGCCACATCAGCGTCCAGGCCGGAGATCCCCAAATTGGGATGACACGTCGGCCAAAACGACGTCGTTTTGGTGTATTCCGGCGACTCCAGTGAAATTTGGGACGTAAATTGTACAGTTAGCAAAAATTTGAGATGCAACTGGCGAAATTAACTTTAGTCGAATGTTTTTGGAAAAGATCAAAAATTACGGGACGTAAAAAGTTTTATCCCATGTGTGTGTGTGATGTTTATATGTATTTCTGACTTTATTATTTTCACTATATGTATTGTTTACATATATCTGTAATTATATACACTTTAAGTATATTTTCACATTACGGAGAGTGGTCATATGTATTGTTTACATTTTGTATAAAGTATCTATATGCACATTGACCTTGTTTTTTCTGTTGATTTTTGTAGGATGTTAGAGAAATATAGTTATGGTGGAAATGCATGGCTTATGAGGCTATATAGTATTCGGAATATGTGGTACTAGACGTGCTGCCGGGCCGAAACCGCCGGTTTCGGGCCTCGAACCGGCGGTCCTCGGTCCCCAAAACAAGGGACCGAGCCCGGACCGTGAACTAGCCCGACCGTCCGTGCCGGGCTAGAAACCCGCCGGTCCAGAGCCGAGCTAAAACCGGCGGTCCCGGGCCGGGCCGCTTAGTTTTTTTTTTTTTTAACTTTTATTATTATTTTTTTTTATTTTATTCTTGTATATTTATTACTTTTATGAATAGAAAATGATAATTCTTAATGTTTTGATTTTTTTTTAAATATTTAAAAACTCATTAAATTGTTGAAAAATGAATAAGGAAAATTATAACAAATAAGTTTGCATTAAGAATGAGGAAAATTACAAATGAATAAGGACACAATAATTTTGCAAATAAATAAGGACACAATAATTTTGCATTAAAAATGAGGAAAAGTACAACAAATAAGTTAAGCACAATTTAAGAAGTTTTACACTTGAATTTTTGAAATGAAAAAATAATAATAATAAAGGACTTGAGCTCTCTACTCCACATCCGATCGATCTGTCTCGGTGAAGGCTTCATCTTCGCTCTCATTTGCATCGTCCCATTCCGGTTCTTGAGCTCTAAGGTCGGCCCTACACCAATCATCGAGCAACATGGTAGCTTCAATGTTCGCCGGCTTCATCCTTGATCTTCTTTGATCTAGCATAAGTCCTCCGATGCTAAAGGCTTGTTCTACGGACACGGTGGATGCCGGGACGGCAAATAACTCCTTTGCAATGATGGAGAGTATTGGGTACTCCTCTCTCTTCGACCACCACTTTAACACATCGATCGACGGACCACTATCTTCAATACCAAATACAAAACGAGTTTGCAAGAACATATCTAATTCACTATTACCTTGCCCCATTGGAAGTTCATTGCTTCTATTTTGCATCATTCCATGCATTTTGTTGAACTAAAGGATCACTTTCATTCATCTCAAAAGGAAAATCACATGAAGGCATCATAGATGAAAGCATTGTAGAAGAAGGAAACTCACTACCATGTTTTAATCTATATTCTTGAAAAATAGATCTCAAACTCCTATCAAGATTTATCTTGATTTGTGGCACGGAAGGAAGATCAAAGAAGACCCCTTCACCATCAATTACAACATCACTCAAGTCCATTTGAGCAAAAGCATCATAATAAATACCAAGCATTTGACAAACACCATCATACTTCCATTTAGGATCTAAGCACTTAGCAAGTAAGAAAACCATAGGAATCTCCCTAAAATACTTGAGCCATTTTTGAACCATAAAATAAATCACACCTTGCATGTTTGGCCTACTAAAACAACTCTTAAAAGACAAGGCAATATACATGCAATGTTCCAACACTTTAACGGAAGTACAATAATAAACACCCGATAATTGTTTAGTAGCATTATGAAAAACTTTGAACAAACGATACAAATCCATACATGAATCCCAATGACTCTCATTAAGAACTAATTGCATGTTTGAGAACTCTTTCCTAAAAAAATCGCATAAATAACTCTTATACTCTAGTGTACTATTAATCATCTCATAAGTAGAGTTCCAACGATGAGATACATCTAATTTGAAACAAGTATAAACAATACCCTTTGCATGACAATATTTTTGCCATTTTTTCCCCAATGTTTTTGATTTGTGCAAATACTTAACGGCATTTTTAATAGGAACAACGGAATCTTGAAAAATACTAAGCGCGTCTTGAACACATAAATTTAAAATATGATAAATGCATCTAGAATGAAAATATTTTCCTTCAAATGATGGTGCACATGCTTCAACAAGTTCCGGAATACTAGCGGTATTCGCCGATGCATTATCAAAACCAACGGAAAATACCTTGTTAACCAAACAATACTCATTTAAAACCGTAATAATAATTAAAGCAATATTTTGAGCCGTGTGAGGCTCTTCAAACTCCCTAAAGGCAATCAAACGTTTTTGCATAATCCATTTTGCATCAATCCAATGACAAGTAATTCGCATGTAACTATTTTATTATAAGCATCGGTCCAAACATCGGCACAAATAGAAACTTTTTGAGACAAACGAACTAAATATTTCAATAAATCTTGTTTTTTGTCAAAGCATTGTCTCCTAATTCTCTTAAGCATTTGAGTTCTAGCTACCTTGCTAACATTAGGCCCCAAACCATCTTTATAAGAAGCTTCATACGTTATTCTATCCGCATAATTAAAAGGTTATTTTTCCATGGCACAATATCTAGCACAAGCATCTTCATATCGATTTTTTTCAAATTTAAATAAAGCGGAAGAAGACATACCCATCGCCGAATTTGAACTAGTAGTACCTCGAATTTGCGTTTGAGTAGTAGATATTCCATACTCGAATGGATGAAACCCCTCCATGTGCCTTTGTAGTGTTCCGTAGCCTCCCTTCTCGATCCATTTGTAGTGCTTTGTGCAATAGTTGCAATAAGCAATGAATCTCTTTCAACCATCGGATAAAGGAGGTTCTCCTTCGTTGATAGGAGCCAATTATCTCTTAAAATGTTTAATGAAGATTTCGGACTTGAGAGGCTTAGGCTTACTTGTTGGCGGAGGAGGAGGTTGGTTTTGTTCGTCTTCTTCGTGCTCTTCGTCCTCTTCATGTTCATCATCATTTGTTGAGCCACGAAATTCGTATCCCGTGCTCTCCATCGTATGAACCATTTCTTCAAATCGGGCATCTTCTTCGGCTTGAATTCGTTCGGCGACTTGTCTAGAAATTTCCTCCGCCAAATCGGCCCTTCTAGGCCTTTGAGTTTGAGGTTGAAAATTTCCTCCTACACTTCGTTGGCCAAGTTCAATGGCCTTGCCCTTGCCCTTGTTAGTGTTGTTCTTTGAGGTAGACATGGAGATAGTAAATAGAGAGTATAGTAGAGAGAGTAGAGATTGAATTTTTAGAGAGAATTAGAGTGTGATTATTGGTGAATTTTGAGTTAGGAAGATGTAGTATTTATAGTGGGGATGGGTAGGGAAAATAGGGGATTAATGGGGAAGTTTGGGGGTGGGGAAGGGGGGCCGCCAGCTCCTTGAAGGACATAGCCGTTGGCAATTGGCGTGATCGATCACGGATCGCTGCCATTTTTCTCGAAATAGCCGTTAGGCCGTCGGTCCGGCCCGGCCACGGTCGATGCAAACCGACGGGCCTTTTAGGACCGGCGGGCCTGAACCGCCGGTCCGCGGTTCCAATTCCCCCGACCCTAGCCCGGCCCTAGGTTTTCGGTCCCGGTCCGGTTCGGGCCCGTTGACCGGCGGTCCCAAGCTAAAACCGTTGACTTAGGGCCGGTTTAGGGCCAAAACCGGCGGGCCTGAAAGCCCAGGTACGTCTATGTGGTACCCGGTTTCTTCAAATCATGTATTCTCTGGTGGCATTATATTTGTAATATCCGTATTTTTTATTTCTATATTTTACGATGCTAGTAACTCTCTTGTGTTCATTTACACATTTTGGACATGTTTTGTTATGCACTTTTTTCTATTCAGGCGAGTTTTGATATTGTTCGGATTAATCGGTATATTATTACGACTCTTCCGCGTTTGGATTTGATTCTTGTGAATCTTGTTTGAAACTATTGTTTTGTTGCTCCTGCAAATTCACTTAACATGTTTAGTCATGTTGCAAACTCTAGAGTTGTCGCTCGGCCTCGTATCGTGATTATCGGGCGTTTGGGCTATTTCGTAATTTTCCAAATTTTTGGGTGGTTATCTTCGTATTTGTTTTTCCAAACCTTTGGGCAATAGAAATCACATGTTTGTTTGGCATTAGACTCGCGTTATGGCTATTGTACCACTCGATTTATTTAACCATGGTGGCCGGTGTTTGTCGCGTCCTTAGGTACCCTTGCACGGTGAATTGGACTGCATCAGCTCTATATTGCATGAAGCTTACGTACGCTAGCTTCAGCAGATAACATACGTTAACTAAGTCTTCCTTATGTACGTTATTATCATTTCATTACATACGTTAATATACCTGTTGGTTGGGACAGAAGTTTCTAGAGAGGCCTTAGCGTACGCTACTTGGGCACATAATGCACGTTACCCTTTGATTGCGTACGTAACCTTGAGAGGGTTGCGTACGTTAACAGGCATATGGATTGGGGTAGTGAGCTATGAGTAGAGAATTACGTACGTGACATTTTGCCTGTTACGTACGTAAGGCCGGTTATGTACGCTAACCTTGTAGTGTTGTGTACGTAACATGTTGCGGCCTATATATATGTAGGCAACAGACTTCATTTCGGGTTTCAGCATTTCTTTCTCCTTCTCCTTCTTGCGGTCGACGGGATTGATTCGAGAGGTTAGAGTTGGTCGATCTTTCATCATCCATCAACCTTCTTGAGTTCCTAGCAAGGATGAACACCAATTAATCCATAGTTCTTCATCGGATCGAAGGTATTTTCTTAATATTCCTAGAGTTGACCTTTTTGGGTTTTGTTCTTGATTTTGGTTTCAGTCCGATTTGGACGAATCGATTGGTACTAGTGGAAGTTGTTGAACATATTTTATGGATTGTATATCCATATCTTCGATTCGTCCAACCCGGTTGATAATTTTAGGGTTCTTGGGAAACCTTGAACATTTAATGTTTGATTAAATGTTTCAATGAGTTTTCTTCGGGCGTTGGGCATGTCTTTCCTTCGTTATTAACCCTTATTCCTGTAGTGATTTCGTTGTTTTTTATTTCTCGTGAAGGTTGTAGGTTTCTGGAACTGTTTCGGGTGAGCCGTGTCGTCGGAGTTTTCATATCGATCATCGAGGAAAGTGTTCTTGCCCATACTACTTATATCTCGTAAACTGATGTTATGTAAAGTATGTATGATGGTTTGTCCGTATATTTATATACTGATTGCATATGATGGAATTATGTTGGTTAAGATGATTTGAATGGTTTGTATAAGTGTTGATGGGTAGTGACGCGTCTAGGATAGTTAGGTTGTTGTGGAGTCGTGTCGGTCATGTTGTTGATCTTGGGATATATTAAGTATTGAATGGGTTACTTGTGGATACCCTTATGGTGTGGATGTATACTAGGAGTAGTTTATAGTTATGTTAGTCCTTGGTCGTAGTATGTGTCGGTAAGTGGATATTCTAGCTAGTGCCATAACTATATACATTATATTCAACGTTCAGAAATTGTGAAAGTTGTGAACGCTAGTGTGCGAGAGTTGTTCTTCCAGCTGGGGACGGTTCGACGGGACCTCTGGGGCCCGATACTGATGGGTACGGCCGCGGAAGTGGTTTCCCACCTGGGGAAGGTCCGGTGGGACCTCTGGGGGTCGATACTAATGGGTACGGCCACAGGGTACTAAGTGTGGTTTTCGTGATGTTGACGTTGATGTTTTCAATACTTGTCATATGTCTGGAATATCACAACATTTATCCTCGATGTTGAGATATATTATATATATTGTCTTGGTACTTGGCTATAATGTCAATAGAATATGTGTTGCATGTGTTATATTCCTCTGCTGTAATGTTCTAGTGTCAGAATGCGGGCTTTGTTAGTGTTCCCGTGCATTTTGGTTTGAAGAAAGTTTGGGGTGAGACCCTAACGATTGTGTAAAGGTTATTTTATGGAAAATGACTTTGGGTCGAGACCAATTATTTTGAAAAGGTTTTGTAACTAAGGACGTGAGGTCCAGATAGATTTCTTATTTATAAGAATGTTTGTTACATGAAACGATATTTGAGTCGAGACCCTATTGTTTTCGAAAAAAGGTTTTATAATCTTGGACTTGAAGTCTCAAAATACTTTCTGTCGTTTTCTAAAACTCCTAAGTTAATATCTTACTTTCAAGGACTTGAGTTGTACTTTAAATATTGAAAACCTCTCGGGAACTTCTTTCATGGTTTGTCGTTGTTTTATTATAACTGATTCTTTCGTGGTATATTTGTATGGTCTGAATACTTGCACTATCCATTCAAATATTAACCCCTTAAATGGGGGAAATGCTTATCATGCATTTCAGGTATGCGTAGTTCGTTGGAGCAATCGCAGGGATAACATTGATAAAACGAGCTGCGATACTAATCAAGAGTTAAGAGTTCAGTTAATGTCGTTGGATTGATGAGTTAAATCCTGTCACCGTTGTATTGTATTTTGATCCCTGCGTGGGTATATACAGTAATGAGTTTAATTTTGGATTGATTTAGTCGTGAGACCTCATCGGTCAGTGTAAATTAATATTTGACCTTATCGGTCCGTGTTAGTATGTAGTTTGACCTCGGTCGGTCAAACATTATTCGTATCGTGGTGGTTAGCCTGGTAGATCCTTGTAGAAAAGGGTCTATGGCGTGTAATATTCCCGGTGGATTTTCGGGGTGTTACATTTATGGTGTCGGAGCTTAGGTTTTAGAGACGTAGATTGCTAGGTCGAGTCGAGTTGTGAATAGTCGAGTCGTGTTTTGTCGCATCGTCAGAGTTGTCGGTTAACAAGTTGTGATGTGAATCAAGAAGCAGTTAGTCAGATGAAATAAGAACTATACATTCCCGTGGGACCAATAACAAGATCACGAGCAAATGCGATAAAGAATTCATTAATGTAATACCCGGATTTTAACTATAAAATTTTCGCGTTATTTTATCTGAGATATATTGCATAGCTTGGTATCTATACAGTATGGATAAAATAATTTGAAGACGGAGACAGCCGTATTGGTATAATTGTCGTAGTGGTCTGACAATTACATTTGAGGATATAGTGTATCACGTAATCGTACTTTTGATATTGTATATCATATGAGAATATTATTGGATTCAGTATATGTATTCAGTATGCGTGTATGCGTATTCGGTATGTCGAGACGGACCAGAATAGTTGGATTTGGCTAAGTATATAGGCCATTACGTACGCTAAATTTAAGTGCTAACGTACGCTAAGTTGCTAGTGCTACGTACGTTATGGCTAAGACATTACATACATAAAAAGGGGAATCAGACAGGACCGAGTCATGGTCGACAGGTGGGGCCCAGTGTCGGTAGCGGATGTGGACAGGCGAGTCAACCTCGACCATTACGTATTGATGTGAATCGAGATATTATGAAGAACCCGGATGAGGACTTGAGCATGCCGACTGGACCATGTAATACCTCCGGTATTCCATGCTTGATTACTTTGTACTGTATGAATGTTTGGTAATATGACGTCATTTCTATTTATGTATTCCATTGAGTGCTATATAATTGTACAATGTGAACGAAACGAGGGTGACACACCTTGATGCCGTGAGACGATCGTCGGTGCGAATATGACGGTGGCCAACGTCTTGTTCCCCGATAATTGTTGTGGCGGAAGGGATGGTCACCCGAGATGGTTAGAATGTGTTTGAGGCTAAAATTTACGTCTAACGTCGCTATAACCCATGCCTAACGTCGCTAAATTTCAATGGTTACGTACGTTAAGGCGGCCACATTACGTGCGTAACGGGTAGGTCGGTCTCACCGAGAATCTTCCTTTGACACGGACAGGCTACTTTGGCGGGCTAGATGACAAACGAGTCAACTGCTTGTTACGTGCGTAATGCCCAAGAATTAACGTCGTAACACTTGGGCACATTTCGGGCGCTTAGTTCCTTACGTGCGTTGTCATCGCCTTTATTACGTACGTAATACACCTTACGTACGAAACACTCTTATCATTAACGTACGTTATCTAAATCCAGTTTTATAAAATGATAACTCCCTTCTTCATTTGCACGTCCCAACACCAAGTCACTACTATCTTTGGAGAAATTCCTAGCCCTATACCCGGTTCTTAAGCCTTAAACACTTGAATTAACATTGAGGAGGTAGATTCTTGAGCTTCGGTGAAGATTATCCAAGTCGTTCAAGTCACTTCTCGTTCTCCTCGTAGTTCTTGTGAATCCGTCAACTATCTTCACTATTCTTCTTCTTCCAAAGGTAAGCCACCAATCCCTGGAGTTATATCTTCGATGTTTTCTTAGTTATACTTGTTATATTGCGGGTATGGGGTAGATTTTGCTAAACTTCATAGACAATCTTGTTGGATGAAATTGTGGTAACCGTAAATTCCGTTTCTTATATGTTTAGTTTCATACAAACGAAATTTCACTTCAAATCATCACTAGGAATGTAAAATTTGACGAATCAATTGTGGGGAAATTCATAGTAATCCGTCACCGTATGTTCCATTGTTCGTAGCTACCCTCACCTTTGATTTTTGACACTTAGCAAAACTAAGGAAGTAATTCGATAGTATAATCAATATGGGTTGTTAAACCACCGGAGTTATTGTGCAATAAAATCCGTCGATTGTAGTATTCGGAATATAGAATTATAATAGAAAGCATAGGATTCGATTTCGCCATAATAATTCATTGACAACCGAAGAATGGTAGGATTACCTTCTTGAATAAATCGATATACCTAATGTTAACAATAAGATTGAACGAGATAATGGTACACGACACTTGAAAACTTGGAAACGATACTCATACCGACAATTAAAACTACACTAGGAATCCGGTTAGGAAAGGGAGACTAGTTTTATTCATTATGGTCCGTACGAGGGGTTAATCGGATGTTTCGTGGCTAGGTTAAGCTCGAGCGGGCGTGGGGACTTCGTCATCATAAAGCACCTACTATCGGATCACAGTCCAGTGAAATCTTGCTCTTCAATTTCAAATATCAAGGTTATACCGTATGTGTGTACGTGCCATTTTGATATAAGCCGACGTTGTCTTTATCTAAAGATAAAAAAATGGGCCGATGAGTTGGTGATAAAACTGTATGGTACCGCGTGAAAATGTGTTAGGGGTAAGACCCGAATTGGGCACCTATGTTCGGGGTATTCAGTGTGGATACTTCCGTGACCCTTGGTTGCGACCTTGGGGTTTATGTGATAAAGAGAGAGACACGTCGGTTAAGTGGTGAAATATTCCTTGTGATTACTAGGTACGGTGATTGTAAAAATGTCGTATACTGTTGTTAGTAGTTGTTATTTGATATGCATTCTCTGACTCTGGTTACCTGGTATGACTCGTCATACCAGGTAAAATTGTTCATCATGTGCAGGACATTCCCGAGGGGTCCGGTCAGACTTGAGCGGTGTTGGGATTATCTTTAACCGTTGCTTAAATTGGAATAAATTGTTTTCTTTGGAAAAACATTTGTTGTGTAATAATTCTTCGAATTACATTTTTTCCTTAAATCTTTCGTTTCACGTCATGTAACCCTTGAATTTGAGGTTTTATCACGATTTTCTTAAAATGCCTATTTTTTTAATTAGCCTTGTGGGTCCCACGTGGGATTCACGGCACTGTAATACCTCGGGATATTTTGGGGGTGTTACAGAAAATGGTATCGGAGCCAAACTCCTGGTTGAATAAACTTTTTCCTATTTCTTTTTTTAAAAAAAAAAAATCCAACACCCCAAGCGATCGAAGCTCCTCATGGGAATGCAAGTAAGTGATATGTGTGTGTTTCTATTTTGTGCAATATTTAATTGTAAACCATGCGTGGAACTGGCTTTAGATTAATACCGTTAGCGATGGCACGCCGAGGAGCTAAGAGGGTGGTGAATGACGCTCAGGGTTCCGCCGCGAACCACAATGAGGACGGGAACACTGCCGAGACCCATCTGAGGGCGGCCGCCACCGCTAATCAAAATGATCGAAGCGGAACGCCGTAACAACAACCCGGGAGGCATGGATCCAACTTTTGTTCAGGCCCTTGCTCAGCTATCGCCATGGGAATTGCTCAGTCAATCAGGCGGAACGGATACCGGTCATCAATGTGGAAGAAAACGCAGGAAGGGATCGATGGGTCGAGAGATGTCAAGGCTAGGCCTCCGTTATTTGACGGACAGAGAGAAACACGTGGACGATCGGATTTACGAAATGGAGACCGCCTTGAAGTAATCGGATGCCCGAGAAAGCGAAAGGTGCCGCTGGAATTAATCAACTTCGTGACACTGCGCACGATGGTGGAGAACTTACAGACGAGAGGACCGAGTGGTCGGGTGGACCGAATTTGCCCGACTACTACGGAGCGCATCGTCCCAGATCAGCCCGGAACCGCTCGCGCACGAGACTTTTTGATGCCGGCCCGCGAGAACATGCCAAGATGCAGAGATCATTCGGGCCTACCGAACCGAGCTAAGTTACATCTCCCGAGATGGTTCCATCAAGATCAACGAATATGCCATCTTGCACAGAGGTTAGGAGGATGTACAACGCTATGCCGCGGATTTCCGCACCACCACGAGAGCATACGAGGGCGTAGTCACGGATATGCCGGTACGGTTGTTAATACCGACATCGGGCATAACTCGAAGAAGCGAGAAGACATCGATTCAGCACAGGAACAACAACAAAAGCGAATTCGGGACCCGCATCTTCTTTTAAGTCGGCGGTTTCGTACCAACGAAGGGTGTATCGATCGGCCTTACCGTAGGGACTGTTTCAATTGTGGCATGACCGGGCATACTAAGGATCGGTGTCAGAAGACGGCCACCAAATGTTTCACTTGCGGAAAGAGTGGACACATGTCTCGTTATTGCTGGCGGGCCAATTACGCTCAGAGCCCAGCTTCGCAACCAAGTCAACAAGGCTCTGTGCAATCCCCTAGGACGCCTGCTGTTTCCAACTACCGAGCTCCATCCCACCAGAACCAACCACCACTGCACGGTGCCGGACGAGGCCGTGGGCGCGGCGGAGGTACCTCGTCCTTCTCGGAGTTAGTGCCGTCTCGTGTATTTGAGCTGAGGGCTACGGATGGTCAGCCTGCTCCAGCTATTTCAGGTACTCTTCTTGTTAACTCTCAGCCAGTGCATGTACTATTTGATACCGGAGCCACCCATTCGTTTATATCTGTGGAATGTGTTGAACGCTTAAATCTTGTTTGTGTACCTTGTGATCCCTTTACCGTAAAACTACCCGAGGGTAGTAGATTAGCGGTGATCAAAGGTTCGAGGCTGTCGGATCTGCATCAACGATCACAAGTGGACCGCTAATCTTATGGTCTTCCCGCTCCGAATGAAGACATCATATTAGGTATGGGTGGATGCCATTGCACGAAGCGATCTTGGATACCTATCACCCGACTATCTCCATTTCGGCTCATGATGGTACCACACATGTCATCGTGGACGTGAACACTTCAAAGACAAAAGGTTCTCTCGGCATTATCGCATCGAAGCCTCTTGCGGCTCTCGAAATGAATACTACCGGTGTTATGTTCTTCGAGAGGACACTTCACAACTTGCAATCACAAACATTCCGGTGGTGAATGAGTTTCAGACGTTTTCCCGATGAACTACTGTGCCACCGCACCGAGAAGTTGACCTTACCATTGAACTCGAACCGGGACGAGAGCTATTTCCAAAGCTCCTTAGAATGGCACCGGAGATGAAGGAATTAAAGATACTGACTAGAAAATCATTGGAGAAAGGGTTGATCCGCCCAAGCACCTCGCCGTGGGTACTTTTCGTTAAGAAGAAAGATAACTCTCTACGCTTGTGCATCGACTACAGGAGCTGAATAAGGTTACTATCAAGAATCGTTATCCACTACCAAGGATTGACGACCTCTTGGATCGATTACAAGGGGCGATCGTGTTTTCAAAGATCGATTTACGGTCCGGATATCACCAATTGAGGATTCGGGAGGAAGATATACCCAAGGCGCATTTCGGTCGAGGTATGGGCATTACGAATACATCGTGGTATCATTCGGGTTGACTAATGCCCAGCCGTTTTCATGGAACTGATGAATAGAGTTTTGATTGATTTCCTCGATAAATGCGTGGTGGTTTTTATCGACGACATCCCGATATATTCTCGAAGCCAGAACACGAGGAACATTTGAGGCAAGTGCTGGGCGTGTTAAGACAACACCAACTTTATGCGAAACTGTCCAAGTGCGAATTCTGGATGACGGAGGTAATTTTTCTCGGGCATATTGTTTCGGCAGAAGGTGTCAAGGTCGACCCACAAAAAATCGAGACAATAACGAGTTGGGAACCCCCGAAGAATGTCAAAGAGGTTAGGAGCTTCCTAGGATTGGCGGGTTACTATCGAAGATTCGTCGAGGCTTTTCTGTATCGCCCGACCGTTAACAAACCTCGAGAAAGAGCACCAAATTTGTATGGATCGCAGATCGCGGAAGAGCTTCGGCGAGCTCAAGAGAAGGTTAACTCGCCTGGTACTAGTGATACCACAGTGCGAAGGATTCATTATATACACGGATGCATCCAAGCATGGACTAGGATGTGTCTTCATGCGAGAATGGCGAGTCGTTGCGTACGCATCCCGACAAGCGAAGCCGTCTGAAGTGAATTACCCGACACATGACTTGGAGCTAGCGCGGTGGTGCATGCCCTCAAGATTTGGAGGCACTATCTTTACGGAGTTACTTACAAAGTTTTCACGGATCATAAGAGTTTGAAATATATCTTCACGCAGAGAGAACTAAACATGAGACAGAGGCGTTGGTTGGAGCTAATCAAGGACTACGATGTGGAAATTTCCTATCATCCCGGAAAAGCCAACGTGGCAGCTGATGCTCTTAGTCGAAAGACTACACAAGAGGTGATGGTATCGGCATGCAGTTCAGCCCAAACTGCAAAGAAGAGATCAGGAGAAGCAACACCGAAGTATGGATACAACGTAGGCAAGGACGATTATGCTCAATCAATATACTTTCGTCCTTACTAGACGAGATACGTCTAGCACAGATGGAAGATCCTGAATTACGTGCGATTGGTGAAAGAATCGAGAGAGGGGATGTTTCCGACTATAAGATTCAGGGTGACCTGGTGAGGTTCAAGAACAGAATATGTATTCCATCAAATGACGGATCAAGCAAACTATATTGAAGGAGGCGCTCTCCAGCCGTTATTTTATTAACCCGGAGCAAGCAAGATGTACAAGGATCTAAGACAGAGTTTTGGTGGAAAAACATGAAGTGGGAGGTTGCTAGGTTCGTCGCCCGATGTATGACATGCCAACAAGTGAAGATCGAACACCATGAGACCAGTGGAATTATGCAACCCCTACCCATCCCGGAGTGGAAATGGGAGAGCATATCAATGGACTTTGTCACTAAGCTACCCACGGCGGTGGGAGGAAAGGATACGATTTGGGTCATTGTCGATCGATTGACAAAGTCAAGACATTTCATTCCTATTCAAGAGACAACCGGACGAAAGCGGTGTTGTCATTTTCATCAGAAATCGTAAGGCTACATGGTGTTCCCTCGTCCATCATTTCGGATAGGGACACGAGATATGTGTCTCGTTTTGGAAAGCCGTCCATAAAGCTATGGGGACACAGATACACTTTAGCACGGCTTATCATCCTCGAGACAGATGGACAGGCCAGAGCGGACGATTCAAACCTTGGAAGATATGTTGAGGGCGTGCGTGCTCGATTGGGGAAAGGATTGGGCTAGACATTTGGGGTTAGTGGAGTTCTCGTACAACAACAGCTGGCATGCAAGCATAGGTACGGCACGGTTTGAGGCCCTGTATGGGCGAAGATGCAAGTCACCATTATGCTGGGATGATGCCTCGACACCGCGATTACCGAGTTGGATCTTATCCAGAGTCCATTAAGAAGATCTCTATAGTTCGGAAACACATGTCAAGCCGTGAGCCGGCAAAAATCTTATGCCGAAGCGGCAACACCGTTAGAATTTACGGTCGGGGATCATGTTTGGGTCAAAGTATCACCTATGCGAGGCATTCGGCGTTTCGGCCAGAAGGGCAAGTTAAGCCCGAGATTTATAGGTCCGTTTGAGATATTGGACCGGGTAGGAAAACTCGCGTATCGATTAGCTCTACCGCTGCACCTGGATGGAGTGCATAATGTTTTTCACGTCTCCCAGTTAAGGAAGTATGTCTATGACCCGAGCCACAAGCTCAATTTCGAAGAAGTGGAAATTTCCGATGACGCTACCTTTAGGGAGATACCGATCGCCATTCTGGATCGGCGTGTGAAGATGTTTAGAAATAAAGCCATACCCCTCGTGAAGATTCAGTGGTCGCACCACGACACGGAAGAGGTGACTTGGGAAACCGAGTCGAGCATGAAGGAGAGTCATCCCGAGTTATTTTCTTAAGTTTCGTGACGAAACTATTTTAAGAGGGGTGATATGTAATACCTCCGGTATTCCATGCTTGATTACTTTATCGTATGAATGTTTGGTAATATGACGTCATTTCTATTTATGTATTCCATTGAGTGCTATATAATTGTACAATGTGAACGAAACGAGGGTGACACACCTTGATGCCGTGAGACGATCGTCGGTGCGAATATGACGGTGGCCAACGTCTTGTTCCCCGATAATTGTTGTGGCGGAAGGGATGGTCACCCGAGATGGTTAGAATGTGTTTGAGGCTAAAATTTCTGTCTAACGTACGCTATAACCCATGCCTAACATACGCTAAATTTCAATGGTTACGTACGTTAAGGCAGCCACATTACGTACGTAACGGGTAGGTCGGTCTCCCGACCAGAATCTTCCTTTGACACGGACAGGGCTACTTTCGGCGGGCTAGATGACAAACGAGTCAACTGTTTGTTACGTACGTAATGCCCAAGAATTAACGTCGTAACACTTGGGCACATTTCGGGCGATTAGTTCCTTACGTGCGTTGTCATCGCCTTTATTACGTCGTAATACACCTTACGTACGTAACACTCTTATCATTAACGTACGTTATCTAAATCCAGTTTTATAAAATGATAACTCCCTTCTTCATTTGCACGTCCCAACACCAAGTCACTACTATCTTTGGAGAAATTCCTAGCCCTATACCCGGTTCTTAAGCCTTAAACACTTGAATTAACATTGAGGAGGTAGATTCTTGAGCTTCGGTGAAGATTATCCAAGTCGTTCAAGTCACTTCTCGTTCTCCTCGTAGTTCTTGTGAATCCGTCAACTATCTTCACTATTCTTCTTCTTCCAAAGGTAAGCCACCAATCCCTGGAGTTATATCTTCGATGTTTTCTTAGTTATACTTGTTATATTGCGGGTATGGGGTAGATTTTGCTAAACTTCGTAGACAATCTTGTCGGATGAAATTGTGGTAACCGTAAATTCCGTTTCTTATATGTTTAGTTTCATACAAACGAAATTTCACTTCAAATCATCACTAGGAATGTAAAATTTGACGAATCAATTGTGGGAAATTCATAGTAATCCGTCACCGTATGTTCCATTGTTCGTAGCTACCCTCACCTTTGATTTTTGACACTTAGCAAAACTAAGGAAGTAATTCGATAGTATAATCAATATGGGTTGTTAAACCACCGGAGTTATTGTGCAATAAAATCCGTCGATTGTAGTATTCGAATATAGAATTATAATAGAAAGCATAGGATTCGATTTCGCCATAATAATTCATTGACAACCGAAGAATGGTAGGATTACCTTCTTGAATAAATCGATATACCTAATGTTAACTATAAGATTGAACGAGATAATGGTACACGACACTTGAAAACTTGGAAACGATACTCATACCGACAATTAAAACTACACTAGGAATCCGGTTAGGAAAGGGAGACTAGTTTTATTCATTATGGTCCGTACGAGGGGTTAATCGGATGTTTCGTGGCTAGGTTAAGCTCGAGCGGGCGTGGGGACTTCGTCATCATAAAGCACCTACTATCGGATCACAGGCAAGTGAAATCTTGCTCGTGAATTTCTAATATCAATGTTATACCGTATGTGTGTACGTGCCATTTTGATATAAGCCGACGTTGTCTTTCTCTAAAGATATATAAATGGGCCGATGTGTTGGGGATAAAACTTGTATGGTACCGCGTGGAAATGTGTTAGGGGTAAGACCGAATTGGGCACCTATGTTAGGGGTATTCCGTGTGGATACTTCCGTGACCCTTGGTTGCGACCTTGGGGGTTTATGTGATAAAGAGAGAGACACGTCGGTTAAGTGGTGAAATATTCCTTGTGATTACTAGGTACGGTGATTGTAAAAATGTCGTATACTGTTGTTAGTAGTTGTTATTTGATATGCATTCTCTGACTCTAGTTACCTGGTATGACGAGTCATACCAGGTAAAATTGTTCATCATGTGCAGGACATTCCCGAGGGGTCCGGTCAGACTTGAGCGGTGTTGGGATTATCTTTAACCGTTGCTTAAATTGGAATAAATTGTTTTCTTTGGAAAAACATTTGTTGTGTAATAATTCTTCGAATTACATTTTTCCCTTAAATCTTTCGTTTCACGTCATGTGACCCTTGAATTTGAGGTTTTATCACGATTTTCTTAAAATGCCTATTTTTTTTAATTAGCCTTGTGGGTCCCACGTGGGATTCACGGCACTGTAATACCTCGGGATATTTTGGGGGTGTTACAGACCAATAACGAGGTCTCGATCAAAGAAGTTCAAAAACAATTTATCGACACTCGTCATTGATATGTTTAAAAATAACTATGTTATCAAAGACAATAAATTCGTGAGTAGTGTCGAAGTTGTCGAACAATAAGTTTTTCATTTATTTTAACTTGGTGTATTTTAATTTGAATTGTATTTCTTGAGTTGTATATAATCGAGTCGTGTATTATTAAAGTCGAAGACGATCGGAAAAGACGAACAAACAAACAAGGATGCAAATTCCCGCGCATAAGACTGACACGCAGCAGTCTCGTATTTTGGCCATAACTTACTCGTCCGAAATCCGATTCAGGTGATTCAGGTGTCTATGAAAAGCTAATAAAGAGAGCTACAAATCTGGTTAGGACCATATGACCAAATTCCGTTCCACTGGAGCTCAGAAATGACAAAACAGATAGCATCGGATTTATGCACTAGTACAAATATCCCCTTTACTGACACTAAAATAGTGTCAGTAATTATTTTTACTGACACTTTATAAATGTGTCAGTAATGCTAAAGCCAGAAAATACTGACACTAATTTTTAGTGTCAGTAAATACTGACACTATAATAGTGTCAGTAATTATTTTTACTGACACAAAAATAGTGTCAGTAATTATTTTTACCGACACTAAACATTAGTGTCAGTATGTTTTGGCTTTAGCATTACTGACACTAATATAAAGTGTCAGTAAAAATAATTAGTGACACTATTTTAGTGTCAGTATAGGTTCAGATTTGTGAAAAAAAAATCTATTTTTATCTCAATTCTATTTTTACCTTAACTACATTTTTCGGTTTAATTACTTGAAAAAATACCATAAATTAAAATTATCAAACAGACAATTCACCTATAAAACATCCCAAATGCATTATTAAATTGAATAATCAACATCAGTCGATGACGTTTTAGTCTCGAAAAAAAAGAGCAGAGAAAACAAAACTCAAAATCTTATTAAACTACTACTAGTTGGAGTAACGGCACAAAGAAATTAGGCATGGGGGCAGCACCAAGGCGCATTCCAGGAACAAGCTGCTGCTGGTAACCAAATCCATCCTAAGAAATTCATAGCAGTACAGTTATAACACGCCAAACATGGGTAATAAAAATATCTGTATAATGTGAAATGCTCCTAGTCCAACCACATACATGTACCAAAGCTATCAAATCAAACAGAGCATTTGATATGCTAGAAAATCATACAAAATACAGTTCTAAACTTGGATACCAAGAGCTTGCCCATAAAATAGTTGTTGTCCAATATCAGGAGCGCCAGCGGAATACAAAGGCATACGGGGAGCAATCGATGCAGGCCTCATTTGCGAAAACTGAGCCTGCAATTGACACACTAAGTAGCCAAATAACTACAATATTGATATTCTAGAGTTCAGCACTGATTTTTAGGTTGTTGAAAATCAACAGCTACATAAGGTAAAATGCGACATATATTAGGACAGACAGCAATAGAGCAGAAATTAAAGAGTGATATACACTTTTTGAAGACAGTTCTTTGCTCCTACTGGTATCATTAACAACCAAACTCAGATGTGATTCCACCTTGTGTTCCCTCAACTATAAATCATCTGTAACAGGAAGCGAGAAAGGGTATCATTGGACAACTCAATTGCATCTTAATCCCAACTATATTGAGTTCGGTGGCATGAAAATTATAGTGTCAATTAATTATCTAAAATTAGTTAGCACTATAAGTTCATGTAAACAAAAAACAAAGCGGCAGTTTTACGCTGAATGCCCTTCCTGTCGCAATCTTCATACAAAGAAAAATGAAATGAATATCCAAAACCGTCAACATCATAGTTGTTCCAGTTATGTGGAAAATATCATGAGACGATAATGAGTTCAGATAATTGCTATACTCATGTCACATTAATTGAATGATATTGTAAATATCAACACGTACATCATGGAACATAACTCAGGTATCATACAAAAATTATTAAATATTTTTTAAACAGAAGTTAAGCTGAGACAACATATAAAACACAAAAGAAACCTGTAAGATAGCTGTTTGTGACAGCACTGATGACTGAAAATTTTTCCATCATAATCGATTTTGCACAATCAATGTAATATTCTAACCCAACATATAGTACCACTCAACAGCAAGGCTGGAACTCGAACCAAACTACACGATATATGACTCAAAATCGATCAGTGAAAGCTTGTTTGAGTTTGGTTCGTTATCATAACAAACCAAGCTTGAACACAATTTTCTGTTCGAGAAAATATAAAACGCAGCCAAACCTTGACTTGTTTAGCAAAAAAATAATAAGATATGTGCTACTGGAGCTTGATTCATATTTAACTTACTAAAGCTCGTTTGAGCTCGAGTCGATTAATAAATCAGACAAGCACAAACACAATTTTTTAAACTCAAAATATATTCAAACAAGCTTAAACATCACTAACTTAGACTCGACTCGACTCATTTACATCCCCTAGTCAACAGTAATCATATCAATGTGTAAAGACAATGTAGAAGTGTGTAAGCACATGGAAAAAAATTTGGAGACATGACTCCCACGAAATCACATATATGGAAAAGGTAATTAACACAGACGCTGAAGTTACTATCACATAAACAAAGATAGATAGAGAGAGAGAGAGAGAGAACATAAGAAAAGGAGAAAAATTACAATTTAAAAGCTTAAACAGCAACCTCACCATTGTCCAACTGAAATTCTTCTTAAACCCAGAAGAGCCAACATCATCATCCTCATCTTCTGAACCCCCAAGGTCGAATTCCTCCACCATATTGCCACCAAAGAATTCATACTGTGAAGCGTCAAATAAGGCATCCCCTGCACCACAAAATAAATAAACTAAAGCGGTGAACTCAAGACATTGAACATGCCGTTCCAGCCATGCTATATGAATAATTTATATGTATTCATGCTGATGGGAAAGGCATTAGGTAGATAATGAGACGTAAAATCAGATCGTGCCTAATTTAAGTGGCAACAAACATCGATTCACAAGTTGGATATAGTTCCCATACAAATCATAAATGAACAGAAAACCAAAACTATCATTCGTTACAGAAAATATAAAGGGTTTAATATTCGGTAAGAAGGTATACATTTCAACCATGGTCAGATTATCAGTACAAAGAATATATAGAGTAACCGAGTTCCTCAAAATTACATTGCCGCACGTAAATTTATAATATATAAAATTTGAAGCAGAGATAAGATGAGGTGAATTATCAAGAGCTACAAAAATCAAAATTAATCAACATAAATACCTTTATTTGATTCTAAATTAGACATACTGTACTCACAGCGTACCTGAGCAACCATACCAGGTTTAAACACATAACGATATACATTGGAAAAAATCACAAAAATATATAACAATGATTGCATAAGGTACTACCAGTGCCTGGTCATTAATTTGTTGACTCCAGATATTCACATTTTTAACCAATCCCAATCTCAATTATCAAACAAGCTTAAATAAGCAAGCACTATCCACAATCATCAGAGGTTTAATCTTTTAATGACCAAGGAACATGCACGAGTCTATTTGAGATAAATGTGAGGGTGGCATGAACAGAATTTAAGTGTATAGTAACTTCAGGATAAGAAATACATGCGCTCGTAGGTTAATGCACTTCAGCGCACCTTCATGTCATAAATAAACATGATCATAGCTAAAACATAATGTAAATCCGGAGATCAGGTTAAAAACCCGAAAGCACTGAAATATTAATATTAACTGTATTATCCATTGTAGCTAATGAACCGGCTTCAAGAGTATGTTAAACAAACACCGTGGATATACACACATTCGACAAGTGATTTCCCCAACATAACCAAATGAATAAAAATGCTTTCTACAAACAGAAAAAAATTTATGATGATTTTCACCTTGCACAAAAAAATGCTTACTGTGTACAAGCAATTTATGATGATTTTCACCTTGCACAATAAAAACCAAAGAAGTAACTACAATTACGAATATTTTTACCCGTCAGCTCTTGAAACTACGCCTATCTTTCCATGAAGCTTCCTCAACTGAAATCGAAAACAAGATTATATTTACTGGGGAAGGAAGACAGGAGAAGGCTAATATAGAAAAAAAGAAAAAAAAAAACAGATGAACAGCGAGAAACTCATTACGGCGACCATCTAAGCGAAGACCTTCGGGATTTACGTACTCCATATCCAGTTCAGACGCACTGCGTGAAAGACAAAGAGAGCCGCCGCGTGCCGCCACAGATGGTGGGTATGATTTTAGTATTTGAGGTGATTCAAAGTTTGAGTTCCCTTCCAAGTATCCAAGTTCCCAACTTCGAGAATAATATGGGCTCGATTGTATGCAATGATTGATGCTCGATGAAGATCAACCCTAGAATCACTCGTAGATGCTCGATTGTGTTTACCTGAGGAAGATTTTGCAGAATCGAGAGAAGGAACCCGCCGGAGATCGAACCAGAACAGTCGATTGAGAGACTTCTCTCGATGAAGTTGAAGAGAGACTTCTCTCGATGGGGGCGGCGTGCTGAAGTAAATGAGGGAGAGAGAGACTTCTCTCGATTGAGTAGGGTTACGGGTGTGAAGTACTATAAATAAATAATATGTTTTAAATAAATGAGTTTTTTTTTATTATTGATATTTAAGTGTCAGTATCTTATGACACAATTATGTTAAAAAAATGAGTCAAATGTCTGAATTTACTGACATTTTTGATAAAGTGTCAGAAACTTAGTGTCAGTAAATGCTGTTTTTGTAGTAGTGATGGTGACTTGTTGTCCTTGTTTTCACACCTTAAAATCTTGGTCTTTGATATTTTGTCCCCTAAACATATGTTGACTGACTTTGTATCAGATTTTAGGATCTTTTAATATTGATTTTTATATTTTGTAGGTTTCTTAGTTGTTTTCTTGTTCACACTAGAGTTAGGTGTAAGATTTTGGCTATAAATAGCCTTGAAGTTTCATTGTAAGAGGACACCAAAGATTTTATGAAATTCGAGAGTGTTTGTATTAACAAACCTTTGTGAGTGCTTTCTTGTTTTGTTGAGTGTGTCTCCAAAACACCCCTTGTGTGATTTATATACTTATCAAGTACAATCTTGTTAGTATTTATATTCCACCCCTTCCGAGTTGCTACGACGTGTCACGTAGAGATTTGGAAGTAAAGCCCCATTTTGCTTATTTTGGAAACATCCTGGGAACGAATTCATCTAGCGGTGTCGGTTACCACAGCGTGTCGTGTGGGGGTCGCATCAGTTGGCTTCAGAGCTCGGTTATTCCAAAACTAAGTGGTATCATCTATTTTCCTTCATTACCATAATCTTCCTATCTTACCATCCTATCATTTCCTTCATCTTCTAAATCTTCCATCTTCTTCACAAAAAAAATATAAGTGGTGAAGGTTTTGATTGTTTTTGATAACTCTTCAAGCCGAGGCCAGGGGAAGAACTTGTTCCTTAGCCTTCGGGCGTCTGGTGATTTTAAGCTTGCGGATCGAATATCAAATATCAATCCATTCATTTCATTACTAAAAAAAAAATATCAAGGAAGAAGAGAAGAACGAATTTTGGTCGATCTTATCAAACAATTATCATACTTTTCGTTCCATTCCATATTCTAAACTATTCCAAAATCTTTTATTCCCATCCTTCCATTTTTTTTCTTATCGTCATTCGCAATCTTTGGGGGGATCGTGGGATTTGAGTTCTTTCAAGAAGAAACTTGATTTGAATCACCTAAAATCACCTTGTAAGTTGTGTGGAAAAAGGCAAAAAAAATTGAGGAATTCAGAAAAAAAAAATCCAAACAAGAGATACGCGAGTGTGAGACCGAGCGATATACATGAGGATCTTGTGAGGAAATTTTCTTGTAAAAAAAGAAAAAAAAGGAAAAGAAACAAAAAAAAAAACAAAAAAAAGAAAAAAAAAAGAAAAAAAAAGGAAAAAAAGAAAAAAAAAAAAAACAGAAAAAAAAGGAAAAAAAATGCCAGGAACTCAGGAACTGAAGGAAACGAGCAAAATCTTATCCTTCAAAATATTGTACAACAACTTGCTCAAATAGTCGGAAGACTAGATAAACAAGAGGAAATAATTGCTACTCTCACGAAGGGTAGAGAAGAGGAGCCCGTACGAAGGGGACCGGAACCCATTCGATTTGGAGGCTATGATGATGAAGATTCGATGGATTCCGAGGAGGAAACTCCGAGGTTTGTACATCGAGGAGGGCGAGGAGGAAGGAGAGAGTATGAAGGAAGGCGAGAAAGATATGTCCGAGACGTAGAGGATCGGAATATGGGAAACATCAAAATGAAAATCCCATCTTTCGAAGGAAGAAGTGATCCGGACACATATCTCGATTGGGAAAGGAAGTTGGAGACCATTTACGATTGCCACAACTATTCCGATGAGAAGAAAATGAGGTTAGCAATAACCGAATTTTCAGAATATGCAAGCATTTGGTGGGACCAACTTGTGATGGAGAGAAGGAGGAGTCGAGAGAGACCGGTTAACGGTTGGGAAGAATTGAAGGTTGTTATGCGGAAAAGATTTGTTCCTAATTATTATCTTAAGAAACTATTTTCTCGCTTACAATCTTTAAAACAAGGCTCGAGAAACATTGAAGATTTTCGAAAGGAAATGGAGATGTTGATGATCCGGGCCAATGTTCGGGAATCGAGAGAGGCCACCATGGCACGGTTTTTACACAGGATGAGAGCCGATATAGCTAAAGAAGTTGACAAACAACACTTTGTTGAATTCGAGGACATGGTATATGCGGTGGTAAAAATCAAAAGGAGCTTACGAAGAGGGACAACAACTATTCCACAGGATACTCTACTCCTTGGAAACAACAATCTCAAGTAAGTTCAGACAAATTTAAAAATTTTGATAAAAGAGAAGGGAGTGTCTTGAAAGGAAATTTTGAAGTTGGGAGTACTAGCAAACCAAAATTTGATGGGAAGCCTAGACCCGTCGAAAGCACCCAAAGGAGAAACCGGGACATCCAATGCTATAAGTGCCAGGGTCGTGGACATTTAGCATCCGAATGCACCAACAAACGGGTGATGGTACTTCGGGATGGGAAGATTGAAACGGAAAGCGAAAAAGAAGAAGAAGAAGAGACAAGAGAGGTGGAGAGTGATGATGAGACGTATGAGTATGCACCCGCACTTGTTGTTCGGAGGGTGTTAAGTTCTCAAGCAAAAGAGGAGGAAGTTAACGAACAAAGAGAAAATCTATTTCACACACGTTGTTTTATTAAAAATAAAAATTGTAGTGTGATAATAGATATCGGGAGTTGCACTAATGTCATTAGCGCTATGCTAGTGGAAGAACTCGATCTTCCAACAAGAAGACACCCTAAACCGTATCGTTTACATTGACTAAATGATTGTGGGGAAGTTCGAGTTAATAAACAGGTACTTGTGGCTCTCACCATCGGAAGGTATCAAGACGAAATCCTATGTGATGTCGTTCTGATGCATGCTTGTCATATCTTGTTGGGAAGACCATGGCATTTTGATCGAGATGCTACTTTGAGCGGAAGGAAAAATCGTTACTCATTCGAGAAGGACGGAAAGAAAATTACCTTAGCTCTCATGACTAAGGTACAAATACAAGAAGATCAACTTCGTCTTGAAAAGGAAGTTGAAGAAAAATCGAGAAAAGAAAAGGAAAAGAAAAATGAAAAAAAATGAAAAAAGCGAGAAAAATGAAAAAAATGAAAAAAGCGAGAAAAATGAAAAAAAATGAAAAAAATGAAAAAAAGAAAGAAAAAGAAAATTTGAGAAAATGCATGCTTGTAAGTGCAAAGGAACTTGAAGAAGATATCAAGGAAAATGCACCCATTTACTTGATTATTTTCCGAAAAGTTTGCGCTACTACTAACCCCGGGAACCGGATAATTACGAGTTCTATTGAATCTTTATTGCAGGAATTTGTTGATGTTTTTCCTGAAGAACTACCTGCAGGTTGCCACCAATCCGATGGATTGAACATCAAATAGACTTTGTGCCCGGAGCGGTCATTCCAAATAGACCGGCATACCGACACAACCCTGAAGAGACCAATGAAATCCAAAGACAAGTCGAGGAGTTCTTAAGTCTTGGGTATATCCGGGAGAGTCTAAGTCCTTGTGCCGTTCCTGTGATCGTCGTGCCAACGAAAGATGGAACGTGGAGAATGTGCACCGATTGCCGAACGGTAAACAATATCACGGTTAAGTATCGACACCCTATTCCAAGGTTAGATGATATATTAGATGAATTACATGGTTCATGTGTTTTCACTAAAATTGACCTAATGAAAGGATATCACCAAATTCGTATGAAAGAAGTAGATGAATGGAAAACGGCTTTCAAAACTAAATATGGATTATACGAATGGTTGGTAATGCCCTTTGGACTAACGAACGCACCAAGTACTTTTATGAGATTAATGAATCATGTTTTACGTGCATACATCGGAAAATTCATTGTTGTATACTTTGATGATATACTCATTTACAGCAAAAATGTTGAAGAACATGTTGAACATTTAAGATTATCTTTAATTACCTTGAGAAGGGAACAATTATATGTTAGTCTTAAGAAATGTACTTTTTGCATGAATGAAGTTATTTTTCTTGGATATGTCGTTAGTGCTGACGGCATAAAAGTTGATGAAGAAAAGGTTAAGGCTATTCGAGAATGGCCTAGACCGACGAACGCGTCCGAGGTAAGAAGTTTTCATGGCCTAGCAGGGTTTTACCGACGCTTCGTAAAATATTTTAGCACAATTGCAGCCCCATTAAACGAACTTGTCAAGAAACATGCTAAGTTTAATTGGGGAAATGAACAAGAAAAAGCATTTAACACTCTGAAAGATAAATTGTGCACCGCACCTGTCTTAGCATTACCTGATTTTTCTAACACTTTTGAAATTGAGTGTGATGCTTCAGGAGTAGGAATAGGAGCAGTATTAATGCAGGAAAAAAAGGCTGATAGCCTATTTTAGTGAGAAACTTGGAGGAGCTACATTGAATTACCCGACCTATGACATGGAATTGTATGCTTTGGTTCGAGCCCTACGTACGTGGCAACACTACCTATGGCCTAAGGAGTTCGTGATTCATACTGATCATGAATCCTTAAAGCATCTCAAAGGACAGGGTAAATTGAGCAAGAGACATGCCAAGTGGTTAGAAGAAATTGAATCCTTTCCTTACATCATCAAATACAAACAAGGTAAGAAAAACATTGTCGCCGACGCTTTGTCAAGAAGGTATGTATTACTCAATACACTTTCTTGTAAACTTTTGGGATTTGATTTATTGAAAGAAGCATATGAGGGGGATAAAGATTTCCATGATATTTATGTCGCTTGCGAGAAAAAAGGAGTAGAAAAATTTTATCGGGATAATGGATTCTTGTTCCGTGAAAATAAACTTTGCATTCTTTTTTGTTCAATACGGGAATTATTGGTAAAAGAAGCACATAGTGGAGGTCTAATGGGACATTTTGGGATTGCTAAAACTTACGAAATATTGCATGAACATTTCTTTTGGCCAAAAATGAAACATGATGTTTTTAAAGTTGTAAATTCATGCATTGTTTGTAGGAAAGCAAAATCACGAGTGTTACCGCATGGTTTGTATATGCCACTTCTGGTACCTTCCAAACCTTGGGTCGATCTTTCTATGGACTTTGTATTAGGATTACCCAGGGCGAAATCCGGTTGTGACTCCATTTTTGTTGTAGTTGATAGATTTAGCAAAATGGCACACTTCATTGCATGTCGTAAAACGGACGACGCCACACATATTGCTAATCTATTTTTCAAAGAAATTGTTCGTTTGCATGGTATGCCCAAAAGCATCGTATCCGATAGAGATACCAAATTTTTGAGTCATTTTTGGAGAGTCTTATGGGCAAAATTGCGGACGAAATTGCTTTATTCTACAACATGTCATCCCCAAACTGATGGTCAAACCGAGGTTGTTAACCGAACGGTTGGTCAATTGTTGCGAACTATTGTTAACAAAAAATTGAAAAATTGGGAAACATCTTTACCATTTATCGAGTTTGCCTATAATCGAACCGTACATTCTACTACGATATTTTCGCCATTTGAAATCGTGTATGGTTTTAATCCAATAACTCCTTTAGACTTGTTGCCTATTCCAATAGATGACAGGAGTAACCTTGATGGCAAGAAAAAGGCGGAGATGGTGAAGCAATTACATGCCAAAGTTCGTGAACAAATTGAGAAGCGCAACGAACACAATGCAAGAATGAAGAACAAGGGACGCAAACAAGTACTCTTTGAACCAAGTGATTGGGTTTGGGTTCATTTGAGGAAAGAACGATTTCCCATTCAAAGAAAATCGAAGCTAATGACAAGGGGAGATGGACCATTCTAGATCTCAGAGAGGATTAACGACAATGCCTATAAAGATCTACCTGGTAAGTATAATGTTTCCACTAGTTTCAATATCGCTGACTTAAGTCCTTTTGAAATTTCAGATTCAAGGACGAATCCTTTTGAGGAACGGGGGAATGATGTGAATCGAGATATTATGAAGAACCCGGATGAGGACTTGAGCATGCCGACTGGACCAATAATGATGTCTCGATCAAAGAAGTTCAAAAATAATTTATCGACACTCGTCATTGATATGTTTAAAAATAACTATGTTATCAAAGACAACAAATTCGTGAGTAGTGTCGAAGTTGTCGAACAATAAGTTTTTCGTTTATTTTATCTTAGTATATTTTAATTTGAATTGTATTTCTTGAGTTGTATTTTTATATTTTTAGTTGTATATAATCGAGTCGTGTAATATTAAAGTCAAAGACGATCGGAAAAGACGAACAAACAAACAAGGATGCAAATTCCCGCGCGTAAGACTGACACGCATCAGTCTAGTATTTTGGCCATAACTTACTCGTCCGAAATCCGATTCAGGTGAATTAGGTGTCTATGGAAAGATAAGAAAGAGAGCTACAAATCTTGTTAAGACCATAGGTCCAAATTCGCATCTATTGGAGCTCAGAAATGACAAAATAGACAGCATCGGATTTATGGTGACTTGTTGTCCTTGTTTTCACACCTTAAAATCTTGGTGTTTAATATTTTATCCCCTAAACATGTGTTGACTGACTTTGTATCAGATTTTAGGATCTTTGAATGTAGATTTTCCTATTTTGTAGGTTTCTTAGTTATTTTCTTGTTCACACTAGAGTTAGGTGTAAGATTTTGGCTATAAATAGCCTTGAAATTTCATTGTAAGAGGACACCAAAGATTTTATGAAATTTGAGAGTGTTTGTATTAACAAACCTTTGTGAGTGCTTTCTTGTTTTGTTGACTGTGTCTACAAAACATCCCTTGTGTGATTTATATACTTATCAAGTACAATCTTGTTAGTATTTATATTCCACCCCTTCCGAGTTGCTACGGTGTGTCACATAGAGGTTTGGAAGTAAAGCCCCATTTTGCTTATTTTGGAAACATCCTGGGAAAGAATTCATCTAGCGGTGTCGGTTACCATAGCGTGTCGTGTAGGGGTCGCATCACGTATGCTAAGGACGGATCATTACGTACGTTAACGAGTATGTTACTGTAGCAAGTCAACGTATGTATTACGTACATTATGGAGCAAGGCTTACGTACGTAAGGCATTGAACGAAATGAGTCAGTGAACTCTGGACTGTCGTTACGTACGCTACCAAGGTCAGATAGCGTACGTAAGAGAGTGTTACGTACGTTAACTTCGGAAAGTTACGTATGTAATGAGTTGGAATGTTTTATAAGTGGATGCCCGTCTTTTATTTCCCTTCAGCATCTTACTCCGTTTTTCGTCTTCAAACACTGAGTGAGGAAGATTTGGCTTTTCTAAGTCGATTATGAGCCTAAGAACACTGAATTGGAGCTTGGATATGAGGATATTGATGACTCTTGAAGTGATTGCTTGTGTATTTCATCTTCTAAGAGGTATGTTGGATAATTCTCTCTTGAATTTCGGATTTTTGATGTTATTGTTGATGAATGATTCGTATGAAGATGATTATGGTATTGTTGTTACGATTCTTGAGGATATATGAATTATATGTTGAAAGAAGATGATGATATGATAGTTTATGTATTGATTATGTTTGATATGATTATGGAATCATAGTGTTCTTGGTGGTATTGCTTCAATTCTTGATGTTAGGACGATCGTATGTTGAAGAACATGATGATCTACACCTTGAAATTATGAATAACGATTGTTTAGATGTTAGAAAACATCAGATTATGTTGTTTTATGGATTATGAACGTGAATTCGGATAATTCGTGTTCTTGAAGGACTCTTGAGTTTTACATGTCATGATTTTGGAAAGATTTCGGATAATTTTGGAATGTGATTATTCATGATAATAATCGGTAAATTGTTTCCTACAAACTCACAAGTATGAACAAGAAGGAATCTTGTTGATTCGTGTTTAAAGTGGAAGTTGGAATCGAATATGTTATGAAATCTTTAATGTCGAGATGAATTGATCATTGATATGATGAATGTGTTGGTGTTTTTGGTATGAATATGGAATATTCATATCTACAATTAAGTTATGTATTTTGATACAATATTAGTATAAGGATACGAATACGACTAATGTTAGGAATACTTGTTAGATTTTGATGATGTCATTAATTTAAAATCAAATGTTTATTAATTGGCAAAATGTAAGGAAGAACCAAATGAGTATCTTCCATAGGCCAAAATGTGTTAAGTATAAAATTGGCAAAATGTAAAGAAGAACCAAATGAGTCTCTTCTATAGGCCAAAGTTAGTTAGGCTAAAAATCGGCTAAGTACTAAAGTACAGTCTAGTCCATCAGAGAAGTACAACCGACTCCAATCAGAGTAGCCCTGGTCAACTAAAAATTTGTCAGAGAAGTTTGACCAGATCACGGCCGAGGAACCTCGGGAAGTCACCCGATCGGACAAGTCTCAAACAAGATACAGCCGAGACGACCTACCTGCAGAGAAGTAAGCCGCACATCACCTACTCAACTACAAACTAGTACTCCAAGTCCACGTCGGCATGCTTTGAAAAGTCAAATATTACGGAAAGCTCACATGCAACGTGAAGAGACAAATTGGAGTGATTCCCGCAAGAGATATGATTTAATTAAATCATCCCGACCCACCGTGAAGACTTTAATCCTTTTATATTCAAAAGATTCGGCGCTCACATGCGAAGTCCTCACAACGGTCGGAAGATAAAATTAAATAATGGGAATCCAAACTTGCAACGTTCGTAAAAGATTAAACAATGAAGTCTCTCTCCAACGGACGGATTTGTTCAAAGATTTGCAACGGCTACAAGGAAGAAGCTCGAGAGATCGTGATCTATATATATCCGAAGATTTGAAATCGAGCAAACTACCGTGCGAACATATACTCTAGCGATCAAAGCAAACAAATCAAACTCAAGCAATAAAATAGCATCTTCAAAAGAGAAGATCCAAAAAGTTAATATTCAAGGAAGCTCTTTAGTTGAGAAGACAAACACTCTTGTCTTTAAATCTTGAGTACGGGTACTTCACTGGTTGAAGTAGCAGATCAAAGGCATCCGAGGATCGAGGATCAAGAGGTGCAAGGCGATCAAGTGTGTACAACGGCACGGATTTCCACCGTTGGAAGTCGTTGTAGTGTGTTGTGAATCACCGTAATCTTTATCACCGGTTGAAAATTATAGTGAATTCATCTCCAATGGTTTGGAGAAAAGTGGATTAGTAGAGGATTACCCCACCTCGAGACCACTATAAGCCTGTGTTATTTCTTGTTTCTTGCATCATACTCTAACCGCCGCATCCATTGTTAAGTGTTTCATTAAGTTAATTTATATTCGTCATCACCGACTTCGCACATATCCAAGAACAAACGACTCCTAGTCATTTGTTTGATCATCATTGAAGAAACTCACTCTTCGAGAAAAAGAGTTCAAGAGTTTCTACAAGTCTATTCACCCCCTCTAGACTTGTTTTCGGACGACTTGTGACCTACAAGTGGTATCGGCGGTTGGTTCATTTTCTCACGAACCAGATCTATATTAAGATATATATCTTATCTCTCACGTCATAATGGAACACATGCACTCTAGACTACTGTCTTTTCGATTGTGAGTATGATCTCTGGAAGATAAGAATGCAGGCACACTTATCTTCAATCCATGACGACATGTGGTGCATCATTGAAGACGGTCCATTCATTTTCGAGAAGGACAATACAACCGAGGAGATCGCAGCTGGGAGGCCCGAAAAGATTCCTAAGAAGAGAACTGAGCTGACCCCCGAAGAGAGAAAGCTGGCCAATCTTGACAACAGGGCCAGAGATGTGCTATACCAAACTCTTGACAAATCCACAATGGTCAAGATCAGAAATTGTAAGAATGCCAAAGAGATTTGGGACACATTAGCTCTCATCGGAGAAGACCAGGAGCATGTCGAATCAAGCAGCGGTTTCTTTTATGATGACGACGAGGAATATGATTGCCTGATGGCAAACTTTGATGATGAATAGTTAACCTCTAAAACTAACTTTACAAATAATAGATCATCCATGTCAAAATATATGGATTTACATGAATCGGTAAATCAATTATTCAAGGATTTTGAAACACTTAAATCGCACACCAAGTCAGACGTGAGAGAAGACTAAGCCGCAAGATGAGAATAGGCGGTGAAAAATGATTTCGAAAAACTCATCCTAGATTTAAATAAGGCTGAGACAAATACATCTTATTTTTAAAACCAGGCAAGTTCCAATACAGCTGAGATAGACCGGCTAAATATTTTACTTAAAGAAAAGTCAGCTGCACTTGCTCATGCCAAAGCTAAGTTTACTAAGTCACGCTTAAATAAAACTCAGCAGGAAATAACCTCCCAAGGCGTCTTCAACTCTGGGCATTGTGTACTTATAAAGGTCATTATATACCAAATCAGCCTTGGATATGATTCTCACACTCCCTCTAGTTCTGAAACCAAGTTTATCAAGGGAGAAACAATGGTCTCGATCACGAGCCTGCGTATAAACCAATATTCAAAAACAGCAACGGAAGTCAAACGTCTGAGCCGCAATGTTACACTGCATGACCACCTAGACAGCGGCGAAAGCGTGTGGCAAAAGCAAAGCTTGCACAACATGCCCACTATTACCAACAACTCCCCAAAAATAGATTTCATAATGGGAGGCGGATGGAAACCTCAAGGTTATCCAAATTACCAAATGAACAAGTGTGGAGACCACAAAGGTTTAATAAATGGTCTCGGCTAGATTTAGAAATGGCCCACACTATTTTGAGGAATATCCGGTATACAATCCAACCAGAGATTTAGACCTCAACCACAGCACCGTATAAGGGTTATAATAATAATAACAATTCCTATAATCCAAGGAGAAATCAATTCTCCAGAAACCAACTAACCCCAAAGGACCCACACAAATTTGGGTACCTAAATCTCTGCTTGTTTAATTGCGAGAAAAGATGGAAGGACTACAACCACATCTCATCAAGCTCAAATTTTGGAGGTGAAGAGTGGTTTGTAGACTCTGGATGCTCAAGGCACATGACCGGGAACAAGAGGATCGACCAAATATATCAAGGAAAGAGGTCCCGATGTAACCTTTGGAGATAGCTCTAGAGGACAGACAAAAGGCTTTGGAGAGTTGCACCGAGGAAACATTGTGATATCCAAAGTTCATTATGTCAAAGGTCTCAAATACAACCTCCCGAGCATAAGCCGATTCTGCGACGAGAAGAATCTAGTAGTCTTCACCATCTTGAAGTGTATGGTGATAGACATCTTATCTGGAGAAATAAAGCTACAAGGTTTCCGAAGAAGAGATGTATACATGATTGATTGGAACACAGAACACCTAACTCCTGTTTTCTATCCAAGACTGTAGGCGAGAATGGATGGTCGTGGCACAAAAGACTATGTCACTGAACTTCAAAGCCATCAACAAGATTAGCTCTCGGAAGGCTGGTCGAGAGGACTTCCAAATGAAGCATTCAAGAAGGAAGCACTCTGTGATGCATGTCGAAAGGAAAGCGAGACCAAGGCATCGTTGCCGATTCAGCCTACAACGCTCACAACAAGGATCTTAGATCTACTCCACATGGATCTATTTGGTCCTATCAAGCCAAGGACTTTGAGCGGCGCGAAAGCATGCTCTTGTGATTGTAGATGATTATTCAAGGTACACTTGGATCATTTTTCTATACAAGAAAAGTGAAACCTTGACCAAGTTACGAGTGCCGAGAAGGATCGAATGAGAAATCCCTCTCCATAATCAAGATCGAGATCGGATAGAGGAGGAGAGTTTCTCAACAAGGCGATAAGCGATTTCAGCGATCGTAATGGGATCCAAAGATGAGCTCTGCGGCCAGGGCGCCTGAGAATGGTGTTCTTGAAAGAAGGAACAGAACCACTGAAGGAAGCGGCAAGGTCCATGATTGCGAAGCGGACCTACCCAAGAGGTTACAGGCTGAAGGCTGTGCTGACTGCCACACCCGAGCAGGAGTATGATAGTAGGGAGACATGGCAAAACTCCTATGAGGTTTGGAATAATAGAACTCCTACTTTTGCTTACTTTCATGTTTTTGGTTGCAAGTGTTTCATCCACAACAACGGTAAAACACGGCTAAATGCCTTTGATGCTAAAAGCGATGATGGTCTATTTATGGGATATTCCCAAAGAAGCAAGGCATATAGAGTTTTCAACAAAAGAACCTTAGTTGTGGAGGAAACACCCCATGTTGTTTTTGATGAATCTCTTGTTGAGTACAGAAACAACTTGAGCAAATTGAGAACAAGCTCAAGTCGGCAACCCTTGAAGAAGTTATTGTACATGACACTGGAATGGTGGACTCACTGCAGATCACCGATGACCCAATGCGGCCGATGAAGACCAATGCAGATCGACAGATCACCAAACCTATCGATCCGATTCTTTGCGGAAGAAGACCAATGAGTCGACAAAGACTCATCTGCGATTCGAGAACCAAGTGCAGATGACAAGGCGGTAGCCGATCCGATTCTGGGCAGAATCCAGCAGATGCAGACAACCACCGAGCAATCCAACAGGGGAACAAACCCGAGAAGAGGACGAGATCCCCAAATGGCTCAAGGATCATCCAATTCGGCAGATTATCGGAAAGTTGGTGATGGAGTCAAGACAAGACGATCAACTCTACCGGCGGGAATGGCGATGTTCTCATGTTTCATGTCGCAAATTGAACCCAAGACAGCAGAACAAGCCTTGGAAGATTATTCATGGATTAATGCCATGCAAGAGGAATTGGAGCGAGATGGAGAGAAACAAAGTTTGGGAACTAATGCAGACTCCAATCACAAGAAAGTTATTGGCACCAAATGGGTGTATAAAAACAAGAGTGATGAAGACGGAGCTGTTGTTAGGAATAAAGCCAGACTCGTAGCAAAAGGTTATGCACAGTGTGAGGGAATAGATTTTGATGAAACTTATGCACCTATTGCAAGATTAGAAGCCATCAGACTATTTCTCGCATATGCTGCATTCAAGGATTTTGAAGTTTACCAGATGGATGTGAAAAGTGCGTTTCTGAATGGAATCTAGAAGAAGAAGTCTATGTAGAGCAACCCCGTGTTTTGTCAAAGGAGACAAAGTCTATAAGGTCATTGAAGGCTCTGTATGGACTCAAGCAAGCACCGAGAGCATGGTATGAAACACTCGTGTTTCTTGAGAAAAATGGATTTTGCAAAGGAAAAGTGGACAAGACCCTATTCGAGTGGAGCACGAAGGCCACATACTAATAGTTGATTTATGTGGATGACATCATATTCGGGTCAACCAATCCGAACTATATGAGAAATTCTCAACCTCATGCAAGGAGAATTTGAGATGAGTATGATGGGAAAGCTTAACTTCTTTCTCGGATTACAAGTTAAGCGAGATGGAAAAGGAATTTTCATCAACCGAGCAAAATAACCGAGATCTCATCAAGAGATATGGAATGGAATCAGCCAAACCCGCAAGAATTCCAATGAGCACAAGCACTCACCTAGATGCAGACGAGGCAGGAATATCAGTGGACTCAACCCACTACAGAGGACTCATCGGATCTCTTCTGTACCTCACTGCAAGCAGGCCAGACATATCATATGCAGTTGGAGTTTGTGCAAGATTCCAGTCCAAGCCAAAGCAATCACACCTAGATGCAGCCAAGAGAATAATCAAGTACCTAAAGTCTACCATTAATGTTGGACTATGGTACCCCAAGGATGACAACTTCGAGCTGTCAGGATACTCAGATGCGGATTTCGCCGGATGCAAAATCAATAGGAAGAGCACTAGTGGAACGTGTCAATTCCTAGGAACCAGACTGATATCCTGGTTTAGCAAGAAGCGGTGTTTCTAACTCTATCTCCACTACAGAGTCGAATACCTAGCTGCAGTAGTGTTGTGCACAAATTCTATGGATCGACAACAGTTAAGGTACTACAATATTATTGCCAACGAAGTTCCTATATGGTGTGACAACAATAGTGCTATTGCAATAACCAACAATCCGGTTTTGCACTCAAGGACAAAGCACATTGACGTTAAGCACCATTTCATTCGAGACCATGTGCTTAACAAAGGGTTAGAGTTGAAAGAGTCGGCCTGAGACTACCAAATAGTGACATCTTCACCAAACCCCTGCCGGAAGAAAGATTCCTAGAGTGAGCAGAGACCTTGGATTACTAGATTGGGAATCTAGTTCAAGCAAGTTGAAGGAAGGCGAACCCCGAGAATCGGCTAAGGCGATGCGGGCGAAGACGAAGGCCAGACAAAGCAACTTAGCTGTACAGAATACCAGGCGAGAGGTCAAACTCACCTGTAGCAGAGCGGTCAACAGTCAACGAATCAGATCAGCTAAGTTTTCTAAACTAATCTCTAAATTTTTAATTATTATCTGTCATATTTATAATATTTTTGGCTATCGGAACAGGCATTTAAAATATACATTTTATGAGCCAAGTGGCAATTTTAAATACACGCGTCACATGCCTATTTAATTAACCTCTGCGGTGGCCAATCAGAATCAACCGTCAATTTTTAAATGGGGCCACCGATTCAAATTTGAAATTCAAAAGAATATGAAAAGGCGTACCACCGTTTAAATTTATAATAAACTAATCCAAACGTCCTTTCATCTTCTTTATAAGGAAGAAAACCCTTTCACTTTCCTCTTTACGCGTTCAGAAACCCTAAAAATTTACAGAGCAAAATATACACTAAATCCTAAAATCTTTTTGCAGAAATGGCATCTTTTGACGGAGCAAACTTGAAGGCGATGAAGGACCAGGTCATCTTCTCCATGGTCGTCGATTTTGAAGGATTACTGGAAGCAAATCTAGAGGACTTTGATATGCTCGACTTAATCCGGCGATGGCTGAACGGAATCTACCGTTTCTCGAAATCAACCCTCAACACTTGTTCAAGGAAGATGTGGTTGAATTTTATCGCAACGCTTACCCGATTGAGACGGGATTGAGCAAGGTCGGTGGAGTACCAGTCACCATAGATACAGAGAAGATTCGCTCTGTATTCGGGATGAAACATCGCGGTTTGGCGGTCGAAGCGCTTAAACAATCACCCGCCGAAACGTGGAAGACGATTAAGCTCGAAAATGTCCCTGAGAAATTGAAGTTTACAGTGAAGAGAAATGAGTTGAAGAGGGTCTATCGAGTCGCTCTGGACATCACAAACAAGATAGTCATGGGAATGGCAGGAAGCTATGACCAACTATCATCTTCAAAATTCATGGTGTTGGGTGCGTTAATTGAACGAGAGGAAGTTGATTGGGCCGATTACATTTTCAGGCAACTTGTTCGCGAGGTGAACAAGGTCGAATGGCTCGAGGGAGAGAAGAAGTTCAAGACTAAGTTGGCGTTCGGAATGCATCTTAGTTGGTTCTTGGAAGCGGTGGAGTGGCCAAGGGAAACATTGACCCTTTCCACCCAAACAAGAGGCTTGGTCACATGGACCATGATAAGAAGAAGGTTGGAGTCACTGGGAGGGCAGCCCAGTTGTTGAAGGATTTGCCAGACTCAAGCTTTTGCCCAAGATACGATCTATCAGACTCGGACCAACCTGCAGCTGAGATCGGAACTGCAGTCGAGTCCGAGAATGAGTCTGACGATACACCTATCGCCATCCGTTTCAAGAGAAGGGGACCAGCCCCAGAAGGACCTTCCAACCTGCAGTCATCACCTGAACCCTCTCCAAAGAGGCCAAGGAAGCTGCAGTTCAGCGAAGGAGAGCAGCCTGAGCAGCATACCAGTCCATCAGTTCAGTCACCAGTTCATCCGGACCAGCCTGCACCAGATACCGAAACTAGAATTGTACCTGTCATTACTCCTCCAGTGTACATGACCGAAGAAGAGGAAGCAGGTCTTGTTATATCTATCCCTGAAGCAGATTACACATTCAATCTTTTAGAAAATAATACTTTTAATCTCTCCATAGAACAACTTCAGCTTGTCAAGCCACAAGCAGAAAAACACTCTTTCGTAAATATTTTTAAAGAGTGGAAAACTCTTAAAACCATGTCCTTTACAAATTTGCAAATTTTTGTTGAAACTAGTGGTTGGGAATACCCCCAGGCCACGGAGGATGTTCTGACTGATTTTTGCAAAGAGTCAGATTTAGCCTTACTCCTCCAGGATAACTGGTTCATGTCACATTTTGAGACAAACATGGACCATTTTATCCACTCTATAATGCTCAGTATCTTTGAGGGTAGTTTTGGAGAGGAAGAGGAAGAGGAGAAAGTAGAAAAGGAGATTAGGATAGAAGAAGTTGATGAAGAGAATGAAATTATCAATTTGGTTGAAGAGGATGAAGAAGCAAAAGAACCTGAAGAAAACATACCAGTTGAAAAGGAGACAGAGGAGATTGAGAAAACAGAAGAAGTGGATGATGAAGAAGATGAAGAAGGAGAAGAAGTGGAGCAGGAAAAAGAAGAAGAAGATAAGGAGAAGGATGAAGATGATGAAAGAGAAAAGGAGAAGGATGATGATGAGAAAAATGATGATGATGATGATGATAATAATGATGATGGAGGTGAAGGAGGAGCTGGTGTGGCGGCTGGAGAAGAAAAAGAAGAAGATGAGGAGGAAGAAAAAGAGAAATCTGAAGAAGAAGAAGGGAAAGAGGAAGAAAGAGAAAAGGAGCCGAGAGCGGGCTGAGCCTACCAACGAAGCTGCAGATAGGATTGTTGTACCTCCCCGGTACACCGGCTAGACGCAGAGCGGGCAGAGGACTCCAGTCGGGGACCCCGGAGAAGACTCAATCGACCTCACCTGCAGCCGGGAGCTCAGCCTAGTGGCTCCATTCTTTGAAGGATCGAGAGAACACTCCCCATCAGCTCGGTTATCCCCTACCATGACCGAGTGATCAAGCAAATTGTCGAGACACCATTGGGGAGGCTGCTATCAACTCGAATCCTCGACCTTGAGACCATTAATGCCAAGATTGACACCTGCTTGAGAGAGATCCCTCGGCCTCCTCCTCCTACAAACAAGAATGCCTTTTGGCATGTCGATTGGATGAGCCGCATGGAGCAACGATTGACAACACTCATTGATCTTTGGCAAAAGGGGGAAGAGAGGATTCGGGGAAGAGAGAGAAATCGAAGTAAGAAAAAGCGGGATGTCCCCAGTTGAAGGACCCTCTAGCCTAAAAAGGAAGGAAGCTGTAGATCAAGAAGACAAGGTGACCGGCTGAAGGAAGCGCAGAAGGACCGAGGCGGCTTTGAACCTACTCTTGAATGGGAAGGTCTGGAGCTATGGTATGTTGAAGATTTCGCCCACTTGAAGCTCTTGAAATATGGGGAGCTGCTAGGAAGAAGTTCGAGAGACTTTTATGTCTGGGAACTACTTCAAGATGACAAACTCTCCCCCGGGAGATTTTCATAAACTGGATGGAAGAGGTTCATCCTAAGCTTTGGGCTGTTCTAAAGAAGTACGCAAAAGAGCAAAATGCATTTCCCATGATCCCTAAATTGAGCTGAAGAAGCACCAATCCGCATGGATGGTGAACTTGATGAGCTACAACTTCAGGAGGAAATCAAGCTAGTCCGCCTTGAGAACAAATTCAGATCTCGGCGGGAGCGGGACTTCGCAGCCTTTGGTTGTGAAGAGAAAGTATGGCCTTGCTCCAGTCAAGGTAAGACCTATCGGAGCCAAACCATTCGGACACGCCAAGCACCTATTCAAGAGGCAGAGGAAGAGGCGGATGACCTTAAATTATTTTCTTACTTGTAATTTTATTTTTACGTACTTAAAACAATCTTGTATAATTTCAATGATAAGTCGAAAAATTTTATGAATATCTGTTGAATGACAATTTTCCAGATTGTCTCAATATTAGATCGATTTCGATTTTGTCTTGCACTTAAGTGCGAGACTTGGCCATTTGATTTCTTACTTAGTTTTGCCATCATCAAAATAGGGAATTTGTTAGGAATACTTGTTAGATTTTGATGATGTCATTAATTTAAAATCAAATGTTTATTAATTGGCAAAATGTAAGGAAGAACCAAATGAGTATCTTCCATAGGCCAAAATGTGTTAAGTATAAAATTGGCAAAATGTAAAGAAGAACCAAATGAGTGTCTTCTATAGGCCAAAGTTAGTTAGGCTAAAAATCGGCTAAGTACTAAAGTACAGTCTAGTCCATCGTAGAAGTACAAATGACTCAATCGGAGTAGCCCAGTCAACTAAAAATTTGTCAGAGAAGTTTGACCAGACTGCAGCCGAGGAACCTCAGGGAAGTCACCTGATCAGACAAGTCTCAAACAGTATACAGCCGAGACGACCTACCTGCAGAGAAGTAAGCTGCACATCAGTCTACTCAACTACAGCCTAGTACTCCAAGTCCACGTCAGCATGCTTTGAAAAGTCAAATATTACGGAAAGCTCACATGCAACGTGAAGAGACAAATTGGAGTGATTCCCGCAAGAGATATGATTTAATTAAATCATCCTGACCCACCGTGAAGACTTTAATCCTTTTATATTCAAAAGATTCGGCGCTCACATGCAGAAGTCCTCACAACGGTCGGAAGATAAAATTAAATAATGGGAATCCAGCCTTGCAACGTTCAGAAAAGATTAAACAATGAAGTCTCTCTCCAACGGACGGATTTGTTCAAAGATTTGCAACGTCTACAAGGAAGAAGCTCAGAGATCGTGATCTATATATATCCGAAGATTTGAAAATGAGCAAACTACCGGTGCGAACATATACTCTAGCGATCAAAGCAAACAAAGCAATCTCAAGCAATCAAGTAGCATCGTGAAAAAGAGCAGATCCAAAAAGTTCATATTCAAGGAAGCTCTTTAGTTGGAGAAGACAAACACTCTTGTCTTTAAATCTTGAGTACGGGGTACTTCACTGGTTGAAGTAGCAGACTGTAAAGGCATCCGAGGATCGAGGATCAAGAGGTGCAAGGCAGTCAAGTGTGTACAACGGCACGGATTTCCACTGGTTGGAAGCTGTTGTAGTGTGTTGTGAATCACTGTAATCTTTATCACTGGTTGAAAATTATAGTGAATTCATCTCCAACTGGTTTGGAGAAAAGTGGATTAGTAGAGGATTACCCCACCTCTGAGACCACTATAACTGCCTGTGTTATTTACTGTTTTACTGCATCATACTCTAACTGCTGCATCCATTGTTAAGTGTTTCATTAAGTTAAATTATATTCGTCATCAGCTGACTTCCGCACATATCCAAGAACAAACGACTCCTAGTCATTTGTTTGATCATCAGCTGAAGAAACTCACTCTTCGAGAAAAAGAGTTCAAGAGTTTCTACAAGTCTATTCACCCCCCCTCTAGACTTGTTTCTGGACGACTTGTGACCTACAACTAATGGTTTGATAATATTATTATTCACCTATGCGTTTGGAAATTCATACGTATTGAACAAGTGTTCAAATCGAATGATTGAATTATTTGACACCCTTGGAATATGATTATCTATAATGTTGAATTAATCGGATTGTCCGGATTGATGGTGATAATCGGTAGTTCGTTATGAATTTATGAGGAGGAAACTTGTATTCGTATTTAAGAGTGAATTTGGAATCGGTAATGTTTAGACCGTTGTTATTGATTTAAATTGATAATTGATGTGCTTATTGGATTATGAATCGTGTTGTGGTTTTGAGTTCAGGATCGATTGATTGGTTGTTCAGATCTATGTTTAATCGGGATATTGTGGAACCGTTGGGTTCGTTGATCGGTTATTGATTGTTATTTGTGATCATCGAGTTGCGATTTGTATTGTAGATATGAGTTCGTAATTGTTGAATTAAATTGTTTGGTTTTGTATGTGATCGAGGTTTTGTTGAGCCGTTGAGTTTGATTGGTTGACTATGTCAGTTATTGATGTTATCGGATTGTTGTTGATTGATTATTGCAATAGGTTGAGATGTTTGATCGTTGATTGTGACCGTTGAGTTGAGGTTGAAGAGTTCGTAGATTGCTTTTGGTCGGGGCCGAGGAGCTCATAGACAAAGGCAATGGATTCGGTAACGGCTTCGTGGTATCGGTATCGAGGAAAGTTTATACTTGTTCAGTTTATAATATTTGATGAATGGTTTCGTTTTCATTTCATTTATAATTCATATAGCAATGATATTATAAATGTAAATTGTTGGGATGATGGTTTGTTCGTGGAAAGGATATTATCGTCAGCATGAGGTAATTTAAGTATTTGTTCAGTCATGAGGATAATTATTATGTTGAGTTACGGTATATGTTGTAAGTTGAGGTTTCGTATAATGAGATTCATATTGGTTATTCGTTGAGGGATGTTGAGTCCAGGACTGATGTATTGAGATCGTGGATCGTGTTGGTCATTCATTTGGGGATGATGACCCCAGGATTGATGTTTTGGATATTGATTAGTCGTGTCGACTTTTCTTTGTCAGTCTGTTGTTGTTCACTTCAGTGAGTCTTTTGATCCTTATTGGATATGTGATTCTTTGAGTTTCGTTGTCATGTTGCATCGTGACATATCTGGAGTCATATTTGCGTGCCGATTGGTTATTGTGTAGGATTTTTAGCTGGGCACACTATGGTTATGTGTTGATATTTCCACATTGAACCGTGCACACGTGACGTAGTTCGTGAGGCTAATTAGGTACATGTCCTACGTATATCCTGGATTTCGTATACGGGGTGGACATGTGCACAGGCACATTTCCGGATCAGGCGTACTATGATTTCCATCTTTGAGCCATATTGTTTGGTCGTTCATCCTCCATTTATGGTTGGGTATGTTCGACGGTTTGCGACTGGTTGTTCATACGCCCGAGGGGTATGTTCGGCAGTTGGTGTTATTTCTTTGAGATCCTTTATTGTTGATCATTTGTGGTTTACCATGTTGAGGGTATTCTCGGTTATTGTTGATCCTCTGTTGATCGTGTTTAGAGTTTACCATGTTGAGGGTATTCACGTTATCGTTGATCCTTTGTTGGTCGTATCGGAGTTATCATGTCGATGATATTCTCGGTCGATTTATTGGTTGATCATTGTTATTGATTGTATGAGCATTCAGACTGTACGTCGATGTTTCAGTATTTTGTTATCATTGTCTTGTGGTTTATGATCTACAAAACTGTTGTGTGATGTTGGTTTTATCCAGGATGAGAGTTGACTGTGTGATCCGACGGACAGGATTCGGTCAGGATGAATTATTCCGCGTATGAGTTATGGTGATATTTCGAGGATTCATGATATTGTTTGATATCAGTACAGATGATTGTTGTTGAGTTCATTTCGTCATGTGAGAATGCGAAATCTGGATTATGGTAAGGATTGTTTTGGTATGGATTGCTATGGATCGGTAAGATTACGTTGGTAGTATTCTTACTTTGTAATTACATTGGTATGTAATTATTTATGTGATGTGATCGCTATCATTATTGAGTATTGTGGCTGACCCCGTCGTGGGCTTTATCTTTAGGTACTCGAAGATCGAACTAGTAGCGGTCGTGAAGGGGTGAGCTGTAACACCCCCAGAATACGACCGGGAATGTCACACGCCGTAGACCCTTATCACAAGGATCCACCAGGCTAAACTCCAAAAGACTACTCCAAGATTGACCGACCGGGGTCAAAATTTAATACAAAGCAGACCGACAAGGTCATAAACCAATTCATAAACTAACAACATTCATACAACAATGACAACAATAAACTTGAACACAGAAAAGAATGACAACTCAATTTAAAAATTGATAACTACACCCATGCAAGGGTGAATACTCAAACGACAAAGAAATACCGACCAAAATGAAACAAAAGAAAAGACTCTGACTCTGGTGTGATTAGCATCGTCGTCTTCCATCTCCTCCCAAGCCAATCCCGTGACTGCTCCCGAGCTGCCAAAACCTGAGCGCATAACAGGCACCCACCCCCCGAAAACTCGGGGGTTAGCAAACTGGAATTTTGCTAGTGCAAGTACATAATATACAAGATATACGAACAGTAACAACACAAAATTCAAGCGCCGTGAAGCCTTAACACAAACCATACATTCCCACAGTCAGCACAGAATATCACTCGCATACACAAGGTGAAAGGTAATCACATAGTCATATTCTCCTTACGGAAAATAACATTCATGAAACTTTAAACGAGCCCAAGGAGTCAGGAAGATTCCTTTTGTAGAAAGGAAAAGTATTTTGATAAGATAGTTTGCAAACATTATTATTGACTCGGGCCGTCTAGGGGTTTTTTAAAATCGAATGGGAATACTATTGGAAATAATTTCAAAAGCTCTCGGGTCCTTGACCCAACATATGGAAAACGATTACACGAAAACCAAGTCAATTTATTCGGGGTTCTCGACCCAATTTATAGAACACCAACACAAACGAAATCATTACAACATCTCACAGGGTTCTAAACCCAATCCAAATAACATCATCACGAATTCAATCATCTCAACATTCCACAGGGTCCTCGACCCAATACACAGAATGGCACCACAATACAATCAAAGGCACAATCTCTCATTCGACATATCCTGCTCAAGACCCCCGATTAATTAACCCTCGGAGATTTCGTCAAACCTCCTTGGTTAATTAACCCTGATACCCACGCTTTAAAAACAATTTGAAACAAGCTTTCAAAAACACGAATCGCGGACCAAATCAAGACAAACATTTGAAAGTGAGTTGAAAGAATTCGAGATACGAATATCGTTCGGTAACGGGGTCTCAGCTATCACTCAAATACCCGTAACCAATAAGCCTGCCAGGCGCCTCCCTTGCGCACCTGTGTACCGGCGTTCACTTCCATCATGTTGGCCGCTCCTTGAACATGTCACCGCACCGGTGTCACTCCCGCAAGAGCCGCCCCTTGCGCGCGCATTAGGTGACATCGGCGTTCACCACCCATATGGAGCCGCACATTGCAGCATACACCAGGCCGGAGTGCACGCCCCGCCCTCAGAGGTTCCCGGATACGATGTTTCTCACAACAAGTATCCACATTATCACAAACATCACGCACATGGACAAACGTCATCACAATTTCCAACTCGGTACATCAAGTCACACAATTTCTCCGCCAGTCCATAACCACACAAGTAGACAGTAACACTCACGTTATTAATCAACTCAATCACAATAGCATTCAAGCATAACCAATCAACACCGCACATATATCGCTATGTTGCGACTCAACCAAATATATATTTATATATATAGATATATAGATATATATAACCTTGCTATATTATATGAATGACTATAGATCATCCATCAATCCAAGTTGAGTACGTCAACTAATGTTAGAATTCAACACTCGTCGATCAACGACATAAACATATATATCAATATACGTATATACATACATATATTTAACATATAACTATATATAAATACATATACATATATATACACATACATATATATATATCCATATAAACTCATACACTTCGACAACAATGATTTCACACAGTTACAATTCGTATATCGAGGTACTTGCCTTGGTAATACGACGCGAAGGAGACAACGAAGGAATAGGTTTCGGTCCGAACAATCCCCTCAAATCCGACCCTAACACAATAATGATATACAATCAATCTCACATCATGAATACGAAGAAATCCCTCCTAGTTCTACCCGTTGGGACAATTTATCGAACACCAAGAGTGCGTAGGGAATTGAAATCGGTTAATGGTGAACTAACGGGATTTCATCCCAACCAAAAACAAGAAAACCAAGGGTCACGAGAGTACTATCAAAATCTAACAACAACATCGATTAATTCGGATTAAAACACAAGATCACCACCAAACCCTCCCCAAAAATCATACTAGGGTTAAAGGGGTTCTTACCTCTTGAAGATTCAAGCCCTATAATCCGAAGAACACGTGCTAGATCCACAATCCGAGCTACACGATCGAAGGAAGATGAAGAAAAACACACAATCAAAAGGGTGGATGGAGAAGAAATCCCCCTCTCAACCCTCTCTCTCTCGCACACGGTGGAAGGGAGGAAAAAAATGTGCAAATCTCGCTGAAAACGCATAGTTATAGCGCTGACCGCATTGTGCGCCGCGGCTCACAAACTGCACAAGCATGGCACAAAATTGCGCCAGTGGTGGTGACCGCTCGTTGTGCCGCGGCTCATTCGGAGTGTGCCGCGGCTCGGACTCGGCATGTGCCGCGGCATCACGGATCTTGCCTGGCACGCGATACAGAGGTTTTAGCGGCAGTGCCACACGGTGTGCCGCGGCCGGAAAAATGTGCCGCAGACCGACGGCTGTGTGCCGCGGCGCACAATCCTTGTGCCGCGGCACACGGTACAGCCTGCTTGGCCAACAACTGGGTAATGTGTGCGCCGCGGCGCACAATCCTTGTGCCGCGGCCCACAACCCCCCCGGGTCCCAAGAATGACGAAAAATGATCCGGAAAGAGAATAAAAGCAATAGGAATCGATATTTGGGCAACAATAACACGAAATGGAAGTACGGAACCCCAAAACGATATGAGGTACACAACCAAAGTTGAACAAGGAACAAATTCCCTAAACTTCTAGGAAATTACAAAAACGGCCAAACATCCGAAAATCACGATACAACGTCGGATTAACAATCCGAAACTCACAACATGCTCTACTCAATCATACGAACTCATGGAAGTAAGAAAGTGACGAAATCGAACGAGTTTAACGAGAATCAAATACACATGAGACAAAAGATAACACAAGATGAAATTACGTAAAAACATCATCGAGACCCGTCTAAGCGGAGAAACTCCAAGAATAAAATAGGTTCAGAATTCCAAAACAGTTTCAAGCGAGTTGTCGAAACGGACCTCCGCCGGAAAATGAAAATTACCGGAAATCGAATTTGCGGGTATTACATTCTACCCTCCTTAAAAGAAGTTTCGTCCCGAAACTTAAAATAGAGAGCGGCGGAACAATCAAGGAAATAACTACTTGCTCAGCCCCACATCATCATGAGCAATGCGCGAATGCGAGGTTCTAAAAATGTAAGTGAACACGATAAGTCGAGGTGGAGGAGTATGAATTTCGAGACAATAACTCCAAGAGTTAAGAAAACCACAAGACGGCCCAGATGTCCTGAAACCATCTTTCGAGCTCGACCAACCGCAATCCAAGTTCATAACACATCCGGAAGTGTCAATTGCACGCGTGGGAATAATAGTTCCGAACAAAATTTGCAAGAATTAAGTTCAGATAGGGGAAGACCACAATAATCCACGGGTTTTAACAAAACAGCTCCGAAATTCGTTCGGAGGACGGCAGGCTAGGTAGAACAAAATAGTTTAAAATCGTCGAGAGGATCATAATTGAATTACCAACAATGAAAAATCACACAATACCGAAAATACCAAGGAAGGTACGGGTAATACACTCCCCCACACTAAAAGATATTTCGATCCCAAACTTAGAACAACAAGAGTTGGAAACATAGAGAGATGAAATGAAGAACGATCAAAGTCACGATTGTTCAAAACAGCAACGATTAGGACATATTGCAAAATATTCACCCTCCCATGTTAGGCTCTTCAGAAGGAAACATAGGGTTTCGGGACATTCTCCAGTCACTTGCTCTGTCCGCCAATAGGGTAGCATTCCTTGCCAGTTCAGAAACTATCTCACAATGCTTCTCCCGATGACCTTCACACCCGCACCGGTAACAAGTCAAGAGTGGAAAGGGACAATTTACACGAACATGTCCCTGACGATTGCAGTTGAAGCACCCTCCCTTCTTACCGAGAGTCACCGATGCTGGCTTGGGATTCCAAGCGCTCACTCCTGATCGCGAAGAAGACGCGTTCGAACGACGTGGGGGTTTGGGAGCCTTAGGCTCTTCGCCGACCAAAAATTTCCCAGATGTCCTCCGTCTCTTGGCTTCGCTCGAGGGATCGACCACTGAGGAGATTTCATAGGATATCGATTGATCTTGATACTCCTTCACCGTAGCATGAATCGTGGTCGTACGAACCACCTCGCCGCTTCCATTTCCATCATCACGCCCACGTCCGCCGAGGCTTGACATACTAATACGGATAACACCGATCAACAGTATTAGTTTATCGGTCGTACAATATATCACAATTATCAACCCGAGTTTCAGTTAGCACCCTTAGAATAACAATACTATCGTAAAGCACAAAATTTTATGAAGTCAATTTCGAGTTCCTCCACGAGGACGATCATTATATGTATGCACTTAATGAAAACAAATTTTTGAAACAGAGGGCTAGTCACGTTGAGCCCAAGACTTGTAAACACTGTCTTTTATTTTGGAAGAGGAAGTTTATATAACGACTCTAAAAATTATTTTCGAGTGATGTATAAAAGAAAGAAAAAAAAAGAAATCGAAAATTAATTCGTAACTAATTTGAAATATTTCAAAGGTGTTAAGTCTCAAATACCACAATTTTGAAAATCTTTCCTCTTCTTCCAAAATGTTTATTCGAAAGAATTTTCCATCGAGATACGTGACCATTTAACATGACGATGTTAAATCACGGCTTTACACAATGTTAGAAAATTTCAAAGCGTCACTTTAAAATATTCGTGATACTACAGCGCCGTGGGCCCCGTGCCGGAACCTACCAGGCTAAAAATCATTTAAAAAAAAATGTTCAAAATGCCAAAAAAAAGCCGATGTCGGTAATGTTCTCAAATACTCACTAAAGTCATTTATAAAATATCAAGTACCGTCATAAGAATACTATCAAAACGTGCAAGACAAAATATCAAAACTCGGCTTGCAAGATACTAAAAGCCATCTCAAAATACTCACGCAACGGATAAAATTATCATTCATGAATTTATTCTAATAAAGTACCGAAACAGATAAACATGCTCGACTTCCGAAGCATACTACATAACTATTTTTACTCGGACCGCATATGCATATTATATCCTAAAACAATAATATCACCAACAAGTTCCAATTCCTATCTCACATTAAACATATTAGCACAATATGATCAAATACGTATATAAGGGGACTTACGATCGGGAGGCTTACCATCACGGATTGCCGGAAGATGATGTCGGAACCACGATACTAACCACAACTCTGATGCGCGCGACTTACACAAGACATGGACTTGACCCAACGGCCTAGGTTTTTCGCAAACCTAAGCTCTGATACCATAAATGTAACACCCCCAGAATACGACCGGGAATGTCACACGCCATAGACCCTTATCACAAGGATCCACCAGGCTAAACTCCAAAAGACTACTCCAAGATTGACCGACCGGGGTCAAAATTTAATACAAAGCAGACCGACAAGGTCATAAACCAATTCATAAACTAACGACATTCATACAACAATGACAACAATAAACTTGAACACAGAAAAGAATGACAACTCAATTTAAAAATTGATAACTACACCCATGCAAGGGTGAATACTCAAACGACAAAGAAATACCGACCAAAATGAAACAAAAGAAAAGACTCTGACTCTGGTGTGATTAGCATCGTCGTCTTCCATCTCCTCCCAAGCCAATCCCGTGACTGCTCCCGAGCTGCCAAAACCTGAGCGCATAACAGGCACCCACCCCCCGAAAACTCGGGGGTTAGCAAATTGGAATTTTGCTAGTGCAAGTACATAATATACAAGATATACGAACAGTAACAACACAAAATTCAAGCGCCGTGAAGCCTTAACACAAACCATACATTCCCACAGTCAGCACAGAATATCACTCGCATACACAAGGTGAAAGGTAATCACATAGTCATATTCTCCTTACGGAAAATAACATTCATGAAACTTTAAACGAGCCCAAGGAGTCAGGAAGATTCCTTTTGTAAAAAGGAAAAGTATTTTGATAAGATAGTTTGCAAACATTATTATTGACTCGGGCCGTCTAGGGGTTTTTTAAAATCGAATGGGAATACTATTGGAAATAATTTCAAAAGCTCTCGGGTCCTTGACCCAACATATGGAAAACGATTACATGAAAACCAAGTCAATTTATTCGGGGTTCTCGACCCAATTTATAGAACACCAACACAAACGAAATCATTACAACATCTCACAGGGTTCTAAACCCAATCCAAATAACATCATCACGAATTCAATCATCTCAACATTCCACAGGGTCCTCGACCCAATACACAAAATGGCACCACAATACAATCAAAGGCACAATCTCTCATTCGACATATCCTGCTCAAGACCCCCGATTAATTAACCCTGAGATTTCACAAACCTCCTTGGTTAATTAACCCTGATACCCACGCTTTAAAAACAATTTGAAACAAGCTTTCAAAAACACGAATCGCGGACCAAATCAAGACAAACATTTGAAAGTGAGTTGAAAGAATTTGAGATACGAATATCGTTCGGTAACGGGGTCTCAGCTATCACTCAAATACCCGTAACCAATAAGCCTGCCAGGCGCCTCCCTTGCGCACCTGTGTACCGGCGTTCACTTCCATCATGTTGGCCGCTCCTTGAACATGTCACCGCACCGGCGTCACTCCCGCAAGAGCCGCCCCTTGCGCGCGCATTAGGTGACATCGGCGTTCACCACCCATATGGAGCCGCACATTGCAGCATACACCAGGCCGAAGAGCACGCCCCGCCCTCAGAGGTTCCCGGATACGACGTTTCTCACAACAAGTATCCACATTATCACAAACATCACGCACATGGACAAACGTCATCACAATTTCCAACTCGGTACATCAAGTCACACAATTTCTCCGCCAGTCCATAACCACACAAGTAGACAGTAACACGCACGTTATTAATCAACTCAATCACAATAGCATTCAAGCATAACCAATCAACACCGCACATATATCGCTCTGTTGCGACTCAACCAAATATATATATTTATATATATAGATATATAGATATATATAACCTTGCTATATTATATGAATGACTATAGATCATCCATCAATCCAAGTTGAGTACGTCAACTAATGTTAGAATTCAACACTCGTCGATCAACGACATAAACATATATATCAATATACGTATATACATACATATATTTAACATATAACTATATATAAATACATATACATATATATACACATACATATATATATATATCCATATAAACTCATACACTTCGACAACAATGATTTCACGCAGTTACAATTCGTATACCTTGGTAATACGACGCGAAGGAGACAACGAAGGAATAGGTTTCGGTCCGAACAATCCCCTCAAATCCGACCCTAACACAATAATGATATACAATCAATCTCACATCATGAATACAAAGAAATCCCTCCTAGTTCTACCCGTTGGGACAATTTATCGAACACCAAGAGTGCGTAGGGAATTGAAATCGGTTAACGGTGAACTAACGGGATTTCATCCCAACCAAAAACAAGAAAACCAAGGGTCACTAGAGTACTATCAAAATCTAACAACAACATCGGTTAATTCGGATTAAAACACAAGATCACCACCAAACCCTCCCCAAAAATCATACTAGGGTTAAAGGGGTTCTTACCTCTTGAAGATTCAAGCCCTATAATCCGAAGAACACGTGCTAGATCCACAATCCGAGATACACGATCGAAGGAAGATGAAGAAAAACACACAATCAAAAGGGTGGATGGAGAAGAAATCCCCCTCTCAACCCTCTCTATCTCGCGCACGGTGGAAGGGAGGAAAAAAATGTGCGAATCTCGCTGAACGCATACGATTATAGCGGCCGCATTGTGTGCCGCGGCTCGGCTAAAGCGCCGCGGCACGGGAAAAATTGCGCCCGGTGGTGGTGACCGCTCGTTGTGCCGCGGCTCATTCGGAGTGTGCCGCGGCTCGGACTCGGCATGTGCCGCGGCATCACGGGATCTTGCCGGCACGCGTGACAGAGGTTTTAGCGGCAGTGCCACACGGTGTGCCGCGGCCGGAAAAATGTGCCGCGCATCGACTGTGTGCCGCGGCGCACAATCCTTGTGCCGCACACTGCAGACACCGCTTGGCCAACAATCAGGTAATGTGTGCGCCAAGCTACAATCCTTGTGCCCCGGCCCACAACCCCCCCGGGTCCCAAGAATGACGAAAAATGATCCGGAAAGAGAATAAAAGCAATAGGAATCGATATTTGGGCAACAATAACACGAAATGGAAGTACGGAACCCCAAAACGATATGAGGTACACAACCAAAGTTGAACAAGGAACAAATTCCCTAAACTTCTAGGAAATTACAAAAACGGCCCAAACATCCGAAAATCACGACACAACGTCGGATTAACAATCCGAAACTCACAACATGCTCTACTCAATCATACGAACTCATGGAAGTAAGAAAGTGACGAAATCGAACGAGTTTAACGAGAATCAAATACACATGAGACAAAAGATAACACAAGATGAAATTACGTAAAAACATCATCGAGACCCGTCTAAGCGGAGAAAATCCAAGAATAAAATAGGTTCAGAATTCCAAAACAGTGTCAAGCGAGTTGTCGAAACGGACCTCCGCCGGAAAATGAAAATTACCGGAAATCGAATTTGCGGGTATTACATGAGCTTCCCGAGTGATACTGGCGGTGGCATGTTTTTGAGTATCGAGTATTCTTTTCTGGTTCTTTTTATTCCACTGAAAATGTATATTTTGAACTGTGTTTATATCCGCTGCGTGTGTATTTTAAAATGGCTTTCCGGTATTTTTACCAACCCGTGTATAACTTTCAAAATGCCTTTTTGGTTATTTCGTAAACTTGGGTTATCTCGTTAAACCCTTCTCCCTAAACTATTTTATCGGTACATATAAGTGGCGGCTTAACGTACATTTTGAACTATCGAGATTTGGCATTTCGCCTTGTATTTTCAAACAATAATTGATGACGATAATTGGGTGTTAGGATTCGGTGCCTAAAACGAAGGCCCAGCGGAAGCGGTAAAACGAAAATTAATTCGATCCGAATCCCTACGAGGATCGATCGAGCTACGTATATACGAATATATAAACGAAAAGCAAGAGTCGTAAGAAACTAACCCTCGAAGTCCGTTGATTAAATGGAAACCTTCTCTTGAGCTATTCCCCAAGCTTTAGTTTGATCTCTACGAGTTCAATCCGCTCCAAGCCCTTGAACGATCCAACGCCGAAAACACCGCGTCTCTACTTGCCACGCGCCGGAAAAACGACCGGAACAACAACACTCGATTAACCTCTAAGGTTACGGCTAGAATCAAGTGGTGAAGCTTTTATTATTATTACACTCTAAGTGTATAATATGTCTCTCTCAATGTATCTTGAATTTTCTCCAAGAAAACTCAAGAACAAAAGTGAAGAAGAAGATGAAGATGAAGACTTAGAAAAATAATTTTCTCTCTCACTACTTCAAAGCTCACGGCTGGACTTGTGTAGTAGCAAGTGAGAGTTTGTCTCCACTTATATTCTTATTCAACTCCCCAAGATCTCCTACTTTAGACAATATCACCAAGGTGTGATATTTGTCCCCTTGATTGAACATAAGTCTTCCACCAACATGTGGAGACTATGACCAAGGAAAAGGGAAGGAAAGAGGGGTGGCCATCTAGAAGGAGCCAAGCGAGTTCGGTCCGCTTCGGACTCCGTGAGTCCAAACAGATAAACTCCGATTCCGCTCCGATGTATTTATATTGATTAATTAATCCAATTAATTAATCATATCAAATACATAATAACATAATTAATTTCTCCAAGAAATAATTATATTCATGAATTAAATTAATCACCGAGTAATATATTTAATTCATTTGCCGTAAATTAATTTATCCGATAAATCAACTTAGACATCGATGTCCCAAAATTAGATATCCAATATCTAATTTTATAATGAGAGATTAAGCTCGATTCATTCCGTCGTCAATCCTAATGCGCGACTCAGAGGTCCATCTCGATCGGCAATGGGAGGAACCAAAGAGTAGTAGCACCACCTAGCCACTGGCGGCCTACACTGCACTTCAACCGAGAACGAATGATTGGGATCATTAAAGAACCATTCATCGTGAATACCAAGAACGTATAAACCCTTCTTTCAAATGTCCCGATCAAGTTATAGGGTCACGGTCGACCAAACCCTATCTCAGACTTGACGCTATGCATACGTTAATGCAAATCGAGATCATCGAGCTCTCGTGTATCTAATACAGCTAGCTCCAATGCTTTGGCCAAAGACTTATGATCTCATCTGCCAATAACCGCATAGGACATATAACCCGCTCACTAACGGGAGAAAGAATTCCATCTTGGTATTCAGTAGGACCTGCTACTTGCCCGTCAAGATGCACGTCGAGGTTGACCCCCGCCTTCCGGTTTACAGGGTCGAACTACTCTAATGAAAATCTAGACATCACAAGCACATCCCTATTAAATCCTCAAGTCGAAGGTTCACGAATACCTATCACAACCTTTCGATTCCGTCATTGACTGTCCCGGAGTGAAATCCGTGTGACGAATCGAGGGTGAGTCGGTTCGAGTATACTAATCCAATTAGCATACCTATAACGTGTACTCCCACTAACCATTAGTGTTCGACAGGCACTCTCCATGTCAAAGAACACGTCATACAAGTCTTCACATAAACTTAATGCCTAGTCAAGTTTCATCGACTTGCGAACGATTAAGTATTTGAGCTATAACCTTTCCAGTGCCGACCCCCTTATCCAATAAGGAGTGGAACGTTTTGCTCTCAAATACACGGACTAGTTTCTATATGTTTATTTACGAGTTAGGAATGCCAGTAACTACCAGTAAATAAAGAAACATTCATTTGCCTTATATAAATGGTTTACATAATTACAAGTACAATGCCCTCACTCAACAACCTCTGAGTGGCATTCGAGGGCATACTCCTAACAATCTCCCACTTGCGCTCAATGCCACACACTATGGTATCTAATACCCATGTTCTCCAGATGACGCTCCAAGCTAGTCTGAGAAAGTGGCTTGGTCAGTGGATCGGCGACGTTGTCGGCCGAGTCTACTGCGGCAAAGACAATGTATCCCTTGCGAACAAATTCTCTTACGAGATGATACTTCCTCTCAATATGTTTGGTGTTGTGAAACCTCGGCTCCTTGGCTGCGTTACAACTCCATCGTTGTCGCAGACAATGAACAGCGGCTCGGACATGGTATCACTTGAAGTTCTCCCGAAACTTCTTAATCCGAACCCTTCCTTGGAAGCCTCCGAGGCCGCTTGATACTCACTGACAGTGGAATCGCCAGCGCTTTGCTTGGCACTACGCCAAGATACTGCTCCTCCATTAAGAGTAAATATGTAGCCAGAAGTGGACATCGAGTCGTCCTTCAGTCCTTGGAAGTCCGAATCAGTGAATCCCACCACATCCAATTCTCCACCGCCATACATCAGAACCATATCTCTAGTCCTTCTTAAGTACTTGAGAACGTTCATTACGGCAGTCCAATGTTCCCTACCTGGGTTTGCCTGAAACCTACTCACCACGCTTACAGCATGCGCGATGTCAGGTCTTGTACACAACATAGCATACATAAGACTACCCACGGCCGAAGCATATGGTATATTACTCATTTCCTTTCGTTGTTCCTCACTTTGAGGACACATATTCAAGGTGAGTTTTATTCCATGTCGCATCGGTAGGAACCCTCTTTTAGAATTATCCATCTTAAATCGCTTTAAGATTTTATCTATATAGAGGGCTTGGGAAAGACCTATTGTTCTCTTCGCTCTATCCCAGTAGAGTCGAATACCAAGAATATAGGTAGCTTCTCCCAAGTCTTTCATGGAGAAATTACTCGAAAGCCAAGCTTTCACAGAACTGAGCATTCCCACATCATTTCCTATTAGTAGAATGTCATCTACATATAGTACTAAGAATGCGATCTTGCTCCCACTAACCCTCTTGTATACACAAGGTTCCTCTTCATTTTGCACGAAGTCAAACTCTTTGACCGCCTCATCAAAACGAAGGTTCCAACTACGCGACTCTTGCTTCAGTCCATAAATGGAACGCTGAAGCTTGCACACTTTCTGAATATCGACATCGGACACAAAGCCTTTAGGCTGCTCCATATAGATTCCCTCCTCGAGGAATCCATTAAGGAAAGCCGTCTTTACGTCCATTTGCCATATCTCATAATCGTGGTAGGCAGCTATAGCAAGCATCATGCGAATAGACTTGATCATGGCTACGGGCGAGAAGGTATCGTGGTAATCGATCCCTTCCTTTTGGGTATAACCCTTTGCCACAAGCCTGGCCTTATAGGCGTCAACCTTGCCATCACCATCAGTCTTTCTCTTGTAGATCCACTTGTTCCCAATAGGCACTATGCCCTTGGGGCGGTCTACTAGAGTCCGCACTGATTGACATGCATCGAGTCTATCTCGGCTTCCATAGCTTCACGCCATTTCGCGAGTCTACATCCACCATCGCTTGGTCATAGGTCTTGGTCGGTCTCTTGGCTATCACTTGGAACCTCATGGAGACCCGTTCCTCCAAGTGCACAAGCCCATACCTCTCGTAAATGAGACACCCTACTAGACCTACGAGGTGGTTGTACTTGTGTTTCGAAAGTTCGGTTCCAGCTTTCTTGCACAGTGTCTCCCGAGGAGTTTCATTGTATTCTTCTAAAGAAATACTTCTACCCGCTCCGCCTTCTGAATGAACTCATCTTCCAGAAGTGTGCTTGTAAAGCAACAATGATCCTTCGATCTTCGGGCATGTAGAATAGATATCCCATCGTCCCACGGAATCCAATGAAACGTCCCTTCGCAGACCTAGCTTCCAACTTTTCCACCTTAGTCTTCTTGACATAAGCGGGACATCCCCAAATCCTAATATGATTAAGACTTGGTTTCCTTCCTTCCCACATCTCATGTGGAGTTTTAGGAACGGATTTGGAAGGACATCTGTTCAAGATATATGCGGCATCAGTGCATACCCCCACGTAAATCGGCAAGTCAAGATAGCCCGGATGGAACGGACCATGTTCAACAGGGTCCGGTTCCTTCTTTCTGACACACCGTTTAACTGAGGAGTACCTGGAGGTGTTAGTTGTGAAACTATTCCATGTTCCTTAAGGAACTCGTCAAACTCCGTACTCATATACTCACCACCTCGGTCCGACCGAAGTGCTTTGATATGATTACCGCTTGTTTCGACTAGGGCCTTGAATTCCTGGAATTTCTCAAAGGCCTCGGATTTATGTTTCATTAAGTATACATAACCATACCTAGTATGATCATCTGTAAACGTAATGAAATATTGATATCCGTCACGTGCTGCTTCCAATGCACCACATACGTCGGTATGGATTAATCCCAGTTTATCAACGGCTCTTTGAAATGTCCCTGTGAAGGGGGACTTAGTCATTTTGCCTTTAAGGCAAGATTCACAAGTAGGAAAGGGATCTGATCCCAATGGACCCATAAGTCCATCTTTTTCCATCTTGTAAACCATGGTCTGACCAACATGACCAACTCTAAGATGCCATTTCAAAACTTGATTGGTTTCATCCTTACCACGTTTTCTAGTCATAGTATTCACAACTACTTTGTTGCTGAGATTTAGATGATACAATCCATTCAACAATGTAGCAGTACCCACTAGTTTATTTCTAAAATAAATTTTGCAGGAACCATCACCAATGAAAAATGAAAAGCCTTTTCGGTCCATGACCGGAATGGATACAATGTTTTTGTGCCCCTTGGGCAAAACAAGTACATCTTCTAAAGTCAAAACAAAGCCGGATTCTAAACCCAAAAGAAGTGATCCTATGTCGGTCGCCTCGACACTATGCCCGCTTCCGACTGTGATCATAACTTCTCCAGCTCCAAGCTTCCTACTTTGTTCCAGATCCTGATTCACGGTACAAATATGAGAACTAGCACCAGAATCCAGTATCCAGGAAGTAGAAAATATAGTAGCAGAACAATTTGTTTCCAAAACAAAAAGTTCTGTACCTGAAGTGCCATGAAGAATCGGACAGTCTCTAGCCCAGTGGCCCAGCTCACCGCACTTGAGACAAGCATCCTTCTTCTTCTTGTTCTTTGGAACCATCGGGGCCTTGCCCTTACCCTTAAGGTCCTTAGCTTGCGGTCCAGTCCGCTTCTTGGTCTTTTTCTTCTTATTCTTAGACTTCCGAAGTCCAAGAGAAATCACAAGAGCAGACTCCTTCATCCGCGGAGTCTTCATCTGAGACTGAGCGGTCACAAGTTTGTTCATTAGCCCAGCTAAATTACATGCAATCTCATTGCAGTTGAAGTTCATAACAAACTGTGAGAAGGAATCAGGGAGAGACTGTAGGATAAGGTCGGTTTGGAGAGAAGTATCCATTTTAAAATCAAGAGCCTCCAATCTCTTGATCATGGATATCATTTTTAGGACGTGTTCCCCAACCTTCTTACATTCCTTCATCCTTGCACCGAACAGTTGCTTGGATATCTCATATCTAGCAGTTCTGCTATGCTCACCATAAAGCTCGGTTAAGTGAGATAGAATCTGCCTAGCAGAAGTCATTTTCTCATGAGCTCTCTGAAGCTCATTAGACATGGAAGCCATCATATAAGCACGGACTTTCACGTCATCCTTAACCCACTTTTCGTGGTTTTCAATCTCTTCCTGATTGGCTCGGGTCCGCACAGGAGGCGCCGGAATGTCCGTCTCCAAGACGTATCCCAGTGCCTCTATACTGAGAACAATCATCGAGTTGGAGCCAATCCACAAAGTTAGGTCCCATTAAGGTGTTCTTTTCGAGTAGAATTGCGAGTGGATTCATTGTCATATTGAGATTTATGCATTAAGTATAGCAGTTAATTAGTGACTCATTCTATTATGTTCTGATTTTAGTTTTATGGTCTTTTCTTTTCTTGTTACCCGGCTCCCACTATTTTTATCGGAATAACACACTCCCATGTGATATCCTAAGTATCGTCGCTCTACTTCATAGTGGTGATCGAGTTCTTTATAAATCTTAATAGAGGGCAACCGAACAGGTTTCTAGTCTATTAATTTTCATAAAGTGGTGTCCAACACCAACCCATCTAATGGATGATTCGATCTTCTTTTTCCCCTTGTTCACTCCCCTCAACCTATACGGTTTCTATGGTTCGTGAACAAGTTAAGTTTATACCATCGACGCAAATCAGTTTCACAATTGAATCTTATCCGGCAACCTAACAGGTTTCTAGGGATAAAATTTGCTCCAACCGAAGGCATCCAATGCGCTCCCGGTAATTTATCCGTCCTCCCCGAACGACTACCCCGATAACTCGGAAACATAGCACATCCGGTTTGGATTTCAATTTCCCGAAAACTCGATGGAGGGAAGGAAAAACTTTGAAACCTTATAAACTTAATTATTTGTTGTGGGATTTTCGCGATTAACGTTACACTTTGCACATTAATCATATTAGCGCGTTTGTGGTATTCATACAATATGAAACAACCATTCACAACCTAGTTGCTACCAACATGTGGTTCATGGACCGTTCCTAGAAAACAAAAACTTCGTAATCTAATTACAAGTCTTCGTCTTGAATCTCCGTCTTCTCGAAATGGATCTTCCTCCGGTCTTCGTCATTACATATAAATTTTACATTGAAAATTGCATCCTATATACAAACATTTCTAGTAAAATAAATAGGCTCAAAACGGCCTTTACAACCCAATCGAATAAAACGAACGATTCAAATCTAAGTCCACGAACCACATCCCCATTCAAAAAGCATTCATCCAATAAATACTATATAAATAGAGCGCAGAGATACAATGATCCAATCAACAATTCGAACCGATCCAATCGATTCACACAATCGGTAATATGATAACGTTCAAAATAATTCGGTCGACCATAAATATTCCAATTAATCAAATTTCCCTTATAAAATGAAACACCATAAATCATTTTAATCATATTAAATCCAATTTAACATGCGGGAGATTAATTTTCAAGAATACACGAAAAAATCGAGCCGGGGCGAAATTGGCCTGCCATGGCCGAGTCACTGCCGGACATGCATGCGCAGACATGCCGAGCATGGCGATCACGATCGGCACGGCCGGGCACGGCCGTGTCTCTGACACGGTCGGGTCTCACTGGCGATGGCACGAGGCTGACACGGCCCGTGTCACGGACACGGCCGAGTCACCACTGGCGACAACACGCCCTTTGTCCGAAAAATCGTCCGACGACGATTCGAGCTCGATTTTCGAGGATATCAATATCAATATTTTTCAACATTCATATCTTCAATATAAATCATATTTCCAAGAAATTAAGATTTATATTTAGACATAAACTTACGAAAAATATAACTACAACGACGTAAAAATATATACCACGATTATGACTAAAATGATTCCAAATCATTCACCATCTAATCAAGCATTCCAAATGCTAATATCGTATATACGATCGCAAGACCTACGCTCCGATACCCTTTGTTGGGATTCGGTGCCTAAAACGAAGGCCAGCGGAGCGGTAAAGCGAAAATTAATTCGATCCGAATCCTACGAGGATCGATCGAGCTACGTATATACGAATATATAAACGAAAAGCAAGAGTCGTAAGAAACTAACCCTCGAAGTCCGTTGATTAAATGGAAACCTTCTCTTGAGCTATTCCCCAAGATTTAGTTTGATCTCTACGAGTTCAATCCGCTCCAAGCCCTTGAGCGATCAGCCCGAAAACACCGCGTCTCTACTTGCCACGCCGGAAAAGCGACCAGGAACAACAACATTCGATTAACCTCTAAGGTTACGGCTAGAATCAAGTGGTGAAGCTTTTATTATTATTACACTCTAAGTGTATAATATGTCTCTCTCAATGTATCTTGAATTTTCTCCAAGAAAACTCAAGAACAAAAGTGAAGAAGAAGATGAAGATGAAGACTTAGAAAAATAATTTTCTCTCTCACTACTTCAAAGCTCACAGCTGGACTTGTGTAGTAGCAAGTGAGAGTTTGTCTCCACTTATATTCTTATTCAACTCCCCAAGATCTCCTACTTCAGACAATATCACCAAGGTGTGATATTTTCCCCCTTGATTGAACATAAGTCTTCCACCAAGATGTGGAGACTATGACCAAGGAAAAGGGAAGGAAAGAGGGGTGGCCATCTAGAAGGAGCCGGGCGAGTTCGGTCCGTTTCGGACTCCCGTGAGTCCAAACAGATAAACTCCGATTCCGTTCCGATGTATTTATATTGACTAATTAATCCAATTAATTAATCATATCAAATACATAATAACATAATTAATTTCTCCAAGAAATAATTATATTCATGAATTAAATTAATCACCGAGTAATATATTTAATTCATTTGGCCGTAAATTAATTTATCCAATAAATCAACTTAGACATCCAATGTCCCAAAATTAGATATCCAATATCTAATTTTATAATGAGAGATTAAGCTCGATTCATTCCGTCGTCAATCCTAATGCGCGACTCTGTAGGTCCATCTCAGTCAGCAATGGGAGGAACCAAAGAGTAGTAGCACCACCTAGCCGACTGGCGGCTACTGCTGTACCCCAATCGAGAACGAATGATTAGGATCATTCAAGAACCATTTTGTCGTGAATACCGATGGCGTATAAACCCTTCTTTCAAATGTCCCGATCAAGTTATAGGGTCACGGTCGATCAAACCCTATCTGTACTTGGCGCTATGCATACGTTAATGCAAATCGAGATCATCGAGCTCTCGTGTATCTAATACGACTAGCTCCAATGCTTTGGCCAAAGACTTATGATCTCATCGCGATAACCGCATAGGACATATAACCCGCTCACTAACGGGAGAAAGAATTCCATCTTGGTATTCGATAGGACTGCTACTTGTCGTCAAGATGCACGTCGAGGTTGACCCCCGCCTTCCGGTTTACGGGGTCGAACTACTCTAATGAAAATCTAGACGTCACAAGCACATCCCTACTAAATCCTCAAGTCGAAGGTTCACGAATACCTATCACAACCTTTCGATTCCGTCATTGGTATCCGGAGTGAAATCCGTGTGACGAATCGAGGGTGAGTCGGTTCGAGTATACTAATCCAATTAGCATACCTATAACGTGTGCTCCCACTAACCATTAGTGTTCGACAGGCACTCTCCATGTCAAAGAACACGTCATACAAGTCTTCACATAAACTTAACGCCCAGTCAAGTTTCATCGACTTCATGACGATTAAGTATTTGAGCTATAACCTTTCCGGTGCGACCCCTTATCCAATAAGGAGTGGAGCGTTTGCTCTCAAATACGGACTAGTTTCTATATGTTTATTTACGAGTTAGGAATGCCAGTAACTACCAGTAAATAAAGAAACATTCATTTGCCTTATATAAATGGTTTACATAATTACAAGTACAATGCCCTCACTCAACAACCTCTGAGTGGCATTCGAGGGCATACTCCTAACATTGGGAACTATATTTTGGACAATATTTGATTATTTAAACATTACCATCATCGGCCTTTTGGCGTTTTTGAACGTTTTTTAAATGGGTTTTAGCCTGGTGGGTTCCGGCGCAGGATCCACAGCGCTGTAATATCCCGGATGGTTTTGGGGATGTTACAATTAACAATGCTTGTGCAAAATTATTTCAATTAGATCGATGACCATAAATATAATAACATCTTTATTTGTGTCATTAAAGTCGTCACATGTTAGATCAAAAGTGTTGATGTCATCATTCCAAGCGATAAGCCAAACTGAAGCAGCTTTCGTAATTCAGATGTATTTCCTACATACAATGTCCACTTAAGCTCGTATTTATACCATCATAAAGCTAAGAGAAAATCCTAAAATTTTTGTGTTCATCATGACATCAAAATCAGATATTTTCAGTGGTGAAAATGTGGTACAATTGAAAGCAGACGTTGGAACTTTCAGATACGACACATATGCGTATTTTTGTCATAACTTTTACATCTTATATACTATTTGAGATGATCCAAGTGAATTTGGAAAGCTAAGAGAAGTACTACAATCATCTAGAAGACACCAAGATCAAAATCGGAAGTTTAGGATCCCTTATGCCACCAAAACGACAACATCATATTTTTTTTACTTTGATTTCTTATTTTCAAAAACTTAAGTCTTGGTCTTTGTTGGCCACTAAGTATACAGGATACAGCTTGGAAAGTGTTTTAAACAACAAGCTGTTCGGTTTTCAAATCTGAGTGCGCAGTGGAAGTCTTTAAAATAGTAAGTTGCTGTCGATACAGCAACTCGGTCTAATCTCCTGTTAGCTTGGTGCGTACAGGGTTTGGCAGTGTATACTTAAATAATCACAATTAATAAAACAGTAAAGGCAGAAGGTAAATAACACAATATTTAAAGTGGTTCGAGGTAAACCCCTCTACGTCCACTGGTCCTCCACACAGGAGTAAAAAGTTTATTATAATTACTGCGTACACAACTACGTAATTATAACCAACTGAATCAATATATTGTTCACACAGATTGATATAAAGATCTTAGCTTTCAAGCATTCACACAGATTGGTTTGAGCTAACACGTGACTGGCTCCTTCACACACAGTTCTGAAGCTTCGTCTCTTTAATGCAAGTCGGTCACACACAATTTGGGAATAGCAAGGATTCTCAGTCCACACAGGGCTGATAGGTTTTGTTCAAGGATAGAACAGAGGTTGAACAACAACTTTGCCTTTCTGGGCTTTTAGCTGATAATGTGTTGTTCACGGTTTGAGCACTGTATATCTCTTCTTTTGGAATAGCAGAATGCTTTTGGGAGATATGTTTTACTCTGATGTATATGATGATAACTTCGTTGTTCAGTTTGTTGTTGTTCATCGTATTTGATCTTCAAAGTCTGGATATATATATATAGCCTCTGAAATATATCCGTTGAGATAGATCCGTTGAGCATGATTATGTGACAACTTGATAGTTTGACAGAGATCCGGATATTGCGGGATTTGAAGATCTTCTCACGACTTTGATATTTAAATACTTTATCCTTCAATATTTAAATATATCTTCTTAAACAGGACATTTGACTTTAGCGAATCAAAGATTCCTTCTTGTCCTATTTGAGGGCTGTATGGAAGGATTGCTGTATTGTTGATTCGAGACAGCTTCCATACTTGGTCTTAAGAGACTCTTTGCTGCGGAGTCTTGGCAACTCGAAGTCTTGCTGTAGCTAGCGCTAAGAGAAGTCTTCGATACAGATTCAGCAACTTCGATCGACTCTTCAATACAGTTGCTTGCTGTATCCACTATTGGCATATTGTCAAAACACTCTGTCCTGATTTTTTGATACAGGGATTGTTTATCCCAACAGTTTCGATACCGGGTATTTGTTATCCCAACAATTTCCCCCTTTTTGATAATTTTCCAATTCCTTCCGTGTTTTCCTTTTAAAACTTTATGATGTTATCCAAAACATCCTTGATGATGCCAAAACTTTGACACTTAGCAGCTTGAAGTAGGGCAGACTCCTTGATCTTCTTTCGATTGTACTGGCCTTCATCATACTAGTCTAATGTTGAGAACTGCTCGCAGGCAAGTTCAGCTTTTATCAAAAGAAAGTTACATCTGAAAACTTATGATTGGCGCGTAGGCACAATGTTACATTGTATTCTAGATACATACAACTTAAACTATGAACTGTTCGCAAACAAGTCCGTACAGTTTGTGTATTTAGATAAGTTTCAGAATTTGCATACAGTAAGACTAAATATAATGTTCGTAAGCATGCAATAACACAATAGATTACGAGTTGTAATCTTTCAAGACAGGCAAATATTTTATTGATACTGAAAACTGTACAAAATATGCTGTTTTGAAAATAAAATTACAAAGGAATAATACACTAAGATATTCAACTCCTGAAGTCAGAGTGTCTCCATGGTCTTTTGGAAGGGTCATTCTTGGTATTTCTCCACCAGTTCTGGTGAGCATCCTTGTCTCGATTCAGATAAATGGCTCGTCCTTCATAAGATTTATCGAAGACTAGGATCCAGTCTTCTGGATGGGTTACCAAGTCACCTTTTCGATGTTTGGACTTCATCTGCAGCTGTAGCGGGAGAGATCCTTGTTCCATCTTGTTCTTAAATTCCTCTGCAGCTTCCTGCACCGTCCTGCATCTGTTAAATAATGAGGATTCATGATTAGTACAACAAAGTATCTTAACATTTCATTTCTCCTCCAGTTCTTGATCTCTGAAGCAGTAGGCTGTCGGTCGGCCGGGAGGTTCATAGCTTGAGGCTTTTGAACTAAGCTCTTCCAAGGATACTTAGGATCCTGGAAGTCAGGTCGGTCTCCCTGTATCCTAACGTTCGGCGTTGAGATACGGGCTATATCTGCGGTGATGGAGTCTTCAAATGGAGCTAACAACTCTTTCTCTTGCTCCAACCTTGTTCTCCTGGCAGCTTCCCTTGCTTCTTCCCCCTTTTTGGAGTCATCAAGGTATGACACCTTCTCGTCAAGGTGTTCCAGGATTTACAGAGCGGCATCCTGTTTCGACTCGAGGTTTGTCATCTTCTCGACCAGAGAGGTGAGCACCTGCGACATGTCCTGAATTTTCTTGTTGTGGGCTCGAAGCTGGGATCCGGTTTCGATCATAGCAGATGCTGTCTTGGCCTTAGACACGCGGAGTTTAGATTCCTCGTCTCTTAGGATATGCTCTTGTTTTTCTTGCAGTTAGCTCAGGGCCTGCTTGAAGACGTGTGGCATGACAGTGAAGGCTTCCACTACTCGGGAGACTTCGTGCTGGAGTCCTGTCATATCTTCAACTGCAGATGTGTGTATCCAATCAAGAGCTTTTTCCACAGAGTGTAGGGCATTAACGGTGCCCTGGATAAAGACAGTTTGGAGGCCAAGAGCACGTAATCGCTCTTTTCTTGTTGCTGTTCTGTGAGAGTCTGGATGGGCAAAGTCCTCGACTCCATTTAACCTTCTAAAATTCACATTAGGGCATGAAATGAGTTGGACATCCTCAGGTATAACACCATCGTCGGATTCCAAGGCGGTCGATGGTGCGGGAGCTTCAGGTTCGGGCTGGGCGACAGGGGGTGCTGCATCCTCCTGTGCTGAAGTGGTTTCTGAAGACAAGGATACAAGAGGGACTAATTCCTCCTGTTGTCTCTCAGCATCCGCCTGCTCCGGCAGAGGGACTGATTCCTCTTGCTGGATGGCGCGAGATTCTTCTTCGGCGGGGATGACGACAGGCTCGGGTGCCTGTTGCACAACATATTGTTCCTCCACGACATGAGGGACTGAATCCTCATTGTCGGGAACAATATTTTGCTATGGCGAGGGGGACGACTGATAAGCATATGTCCCTTCATCTCTCTTTTCTCGGGCTTCCTCACGGCTCATTCGCAGACCACCCTGGAGTGCGTCATCATCGTCGTCTGAATCAGGATCGGACTTTGGACTATCGGTAGATTCCATGGACGTAGCTTTCCCTTTCATTTGGGCTTCGGATTTTTCAATAAGATGGCTCTCAATAAGTTCTCTAACGAATAGGTTGTCCCATTGGATCAGGACAGCAATTTCTTGAGTGTCCGTCACTTCCAATACAAGTCTTTCTTCGTTGCTCCATTCGCTCCAGTTGTACAGGGCGTCGTAAGGAGCAAGTCGGTAATTCTTCCATTGGACATACCGTTCGTAAGCCTATTCAATTTGCATGGAAAGCAGGGTCTTGGAAATTATCGTGTCCGGGGAGGGGCTACGTACAGTGCCTGGGTTCGCTGTAGGCATTGGATCCGCTACAGGTGTGGGATCCTGTATTGGAGATGGATCCCTTACAGGGGATGGTACCCTGTTGGGAGATGGATACTGTACGGGTGTGGAATCCCGTATAGGAGAAGTAGCTTTTGGCTCCATAGTGGCAGCCGACTCACCAGAGTCTTTAAAGTTGGCAGATGTCCTAGCATCCATCATAACCACCAAGGGCTCGGGATCTAATGTATCGACAATAGTGGGCATCTCTTCCACAGGGGTTGGGCCCTGGGGGATTAGTGCAGTGGGTTGAGCCACGGAAGGAGCATCCTCGGAGGTTTCTGTAGCTTTAACTTTTGTGAGCCTCCTTAGCTTCCTTTTCGGCTTCTCAACAGCAACAGGAGTTTTGCTGTGATATCTTTTTCTCTTCTTTGATGATTCAACACTTTGGGACTTCGAAGAAACGTCCCTCGGATCGGCAGATAGAGGTATTCTACGGACAAAAGGTCTGTTGGTAATCAGGATGCTCTGGTTGAAGGGAGTTGGCTTGACGCCTCCTAAGTAAATCCGTGAACTGATTTTCTTCGCCTCAGCGGATTGTGGAAGTCCGCACTTTGTCAAAATATGGTTAAAAAACAAACCAAATGATTTCTTCTACGAAGCAGACTTAGGCACCTCTTCCTACAAATGCTTAAGGATGATTTGACACCAATTGACCTTCTCACAGGTCATTATCGCAACCATCATCCTAAACCTGAGATTGGTGCACATCTCAAAAGCACCTGTCCGGTTCTCAATAATACGGCAGCAAAATCATGTAAGTAAACAAACGGTAAACAAAAATTTTTCTTATGGCAGGTGGTATGAACCGTTTCCACCGTTGCTGAACCGGTGAACAAGCCATAATACTGGGTCAATAGGTCTTGGGACCCGAAGGTCTCAAGTTCTTCCATGGTCAGGCCATCAGCAGGTAGCCTGAAGATGTTCTGGAGAAGCTCTTGGTCAACGTGGATCTCCACTCCACGGATAACGGCTGTGATGTCAGCGGCATGACCTCCCTGAGCCAGTGACAGAAAACGGACTGCAGCGTTGAGGTAGAATTCCTCAACCAGATGAACGTCAAATTTTTTGGCGGTGTGGATCCCAAGGCGGTAGACGCCTTGCTGACGGATTCCTGTAATGACGAACTCCATGGATTCAACGTCATCGCCTTCGGCATGAATGCATTCCAGCACAACAGATTTGGAGAAGATCCGTCTGTCGATGATGGAACATGATTTCTTGATAGATGCCATTGATGATTTTTCAAGGAACGGTGAAATAGATTAAAAAAGAATGCAGTAAACACAGAAAACAATGTAGGTTGTATGCTCGAGAACTCTTAAAATATGCAGAAAGCGTAAAGAGTCTCAAATGGCATTCACAGTCCTTTTATAGTAGGCGGCGAAGAAAGGTTTTCAGAGAACGAATGGTCAGATTTAAGGGATGGGAACCGGTGTTTAAAATGAACGGTCACGATGGACTGAGTGCAACTGGTACACTTATCCATTGAATTTTAAAAATAGGATTGGGTCCCACTTCTGACATTTCAAATTACCCTTAATGCCTGAAACAACGGTGTAAAATATATTAAACAATTTGAAACATCGCGGCTTTTAAGATACGATTCCCCAGATGTCGTGTAAGACATTTAATGTAAAATACGTTTGACATGAAAACAGGGCATGTGGACAAAAATTGTTTTAAAAAAAGAAATATTATAATATATAATGAATCGCTTTTCCCATAGTATGTGCTGTATCCGCGACGATACAACGTTCCCCCTTAAAAGGTACATATGGGTTTCAATTCCATACAACAACTTTCGGATTAATGCTGTATTCATGGGTCATACTGTATTCCCCCTTAATTATTGCACACGTCAGGTGTAGGATGATTCATATCGCCTTGTTCCCTACAGTGCTGTATTGAAGGCTCTGAGTGTACAAATAATTAATGGTGGATACTATATTCTTGGGTCTTACAGCATTCCCCCTCAATTGTTGAGTAAAAACAATAAATACTTACAGGGAGTCAGGCTGTAGCAATCCCAATTCTTGTCGAAGCATGTTGAATCTTGTTGTCTCTAGAGGCTTGGTGAAGATGTCGGCCAGCTGGATATCTATATGAACTTTTTCCAGCCGAACATCCTTGTTCTCGACATGATTCCTGATGAAATGATGCTTCATGTTGATATGCTTAGTGCGCGAGTGCAATACAGGGTTGTGCGTTATTGCAATTGCACTCGGGCTATCGCACATAATGGGCGTTTCCTTGGCTTTAATCCCATAATCTGACAACTGTTGCTGCATCCAAAGGATCTGCATACAGCAACTTCCAGCAGCGTCGTATTCTGATTCAGTCGTGGAAAGCGAGTTTGCCAATTGTTTCTTGCTAAACCAAGACACAAGTCTAGGTCCAAGAAAGTGACAAGTTCCGCTTGTACTCTTCCTATCTAGCTTGCAGCCTCCGAGATCCGAGTCGCTGTAGCCAACTAAATCGAATCCGCCTTCTTTAGGATACCATAGTCCTTCATCGACTGTTCCTTTAATGTACTTCAGGATTTGTTTAGCTGTATTGAAGTGTGATTCTTTGGGTGCTACTTGATATCTCGCACACACTCCTACAACAAACTGGATATCGGGCCTGCTAGCCGTTAGGTACAGGAGAGAGCCAATAAGCTTCATGTAGAGTGATTGGTCAACCGGCTTTCCGGCTTCATCAGCACTAATTTGCACGGAAGTTCTCGAGTTGATGATGATTTGGAAGTATTCATTCCAAACTTGTTGAGAAGCTCCTTGCTTTATTTTTCCTGGTTGATGAATATCCCTGTAGGCAACTGCTTTACCTGCAAACCTAGAAAATAACTAAGTTCTCCCATCATACTCATTTCAAATTTACTTTGCATGAGATGAGAGAACCTTTGACATAAAGAAAGGTTAGTTGAACCAAATATAATGTCATCTACATAAATTTGAACCATTAGAAGGTCATCACCTTCCTGTATTTTGAACAAGGTCTTGTCCACAGCACCTTTCTCAAATGCATTATCGGTTAGATACTGGGACAGGGTTTCATACCATGTTCTAGGAGCTTGATTGAGTCCATACAGTGCCTTTCTTAGCCTGTATACTAGGTCTACTCCTTCTGTGTTATCAAACCCTGGTGGTTGTTCAACATAAACTTCTTCGGCCAGGTCTCCATTCAGGAATGCACTTTTGACGTCCATTTGATATACAGCTAAGCTCTTATGGGCGGCAAAGGCTAAGAATATCCTGATGGCTTTTAGTCTGGCTACAGGGGCAAAGGTTTCATCATAGTCTATGCCTTCTTCCTGTCTATAGCCTTATGCGACTAGGCGGGATTTATTTCTAATAACAAGTCCATTTCTGTCCTTGTTTCGAAATACCCATTTGGTTCCAATTACGGTTAGATGCGTAGGCATGGGTACAAGATACCATACATTGTTTCTTTCGAAACCGTTAAGCTCTTCTTCCATAAATGAAATCCAATGTGAATTGTTCAGGGCTTCTGTGGTAAAAACAGGTTCGGATTGGGCTAAGAATACAGCAATAGTGCACATGTTGAGTCTTCTAAGTTCATATTGAGATTTCCATATAGGGAGTGAAGAAATCTCAGACTCTTCTGGTTCTTCTTGCGCACATAGTACATTTCCTTATGTACTCTGTATTCTCCTACGAGTAGAATCACCAGTATCAATATCTCCTATGAGCAATCTTTGTGGGTGATCTCTCAATCATCTTCTGTCGGGTTCTAATTCAGGGTCCCGTACTGTATCGTGAGTTGCTGTAGTTTCGGCTTCAGCTTGTACAACATCGGCTTCATCTACGTCAGTTCTTACAGCTGCGGGGTTGATTTCTAGATCAACGACAGGTTCTATAGGAGTTGGTGGATCTAAGATGGACAGTTGTTGAATATTCTGAGTAACAGCTTCTACTCCTGTAGGGTCATGGTGAGGTTCGTCGAACACTACATGAACTGATTCCACAATTGTCAGATTTCTTTTATTGAAGCCTGTAAGCTTTGCTGACGGAGGAATATCCTACAAATATTCCTTCATCCGACTTCTCGTCGAGGTCTAAGTTGATCCTTCCCATTGTTCAACACATAACACCTGCATCCAAAAATGTGAAAGTACGAAACTAACGGAGTTTTGTTGTTCCATACCTCGTATGCTGTTTTGTTGTGATGCTTGTTGACGATACATCGGTTTTGAGTGTAGCACGCGGTATTGGTGGCTTCGCCCCAGAAACGCTGTGGCAATTTGTTTGCGGCAATCATTGTCCTTGTTGCTTCTTTCAGCGTCCTGTTCTTTCGCTCGGCAACACCATTTTGTTGAGGTGTACGAGTAGCTGAGTATTCGTGTTGTATCCCATTTTCTGAACAGTATTGCTCTATAAAGCGATTAGTAAATTCTGTACCTCTGTCCGAACGAATGGATACGATACTCAACCCTTTCTCATTTTGAAGCTTTCTCAGATGCTCGGGCAGCTTTGATGATGTTTCCTTCTTCTTACTTAGGAATATTGTCCAAGCATACCTGGAATAGTCATCAACAATAACGAGACAGTATTTCGTACCTCCCAAACTTACCGGGTCTACAGGACCATAGAGATCCATGTGTAGCATTTCCATGATTCTCTGAGTGGAAAGGTAGGATTTGCTCTTCCGGGTGGACTTGATTTGCTTGCCTTTTTGACATGGTCCACAGACGTTGTCTTTTTGAAATGATACATTTGGCAATCCTCTAACCAGTCCCTGTCTTGAGAGCTTGTTGATCGTCTTGAAATTGACGTGAGACATCCTCTTGTGCCATAGCCAGCTTAAATTTGCAGTTCCTTTGGCAACAAAACATGAAATTGAGGAGCTCATAGGCATCCAGTCAGCAATATACATGTTACCTGACCTGCTTCCTGTGAGCACAACTTCTTTGGTTAGGACGTTCTTAACTCTACAGTGATCTATATAGAATTTCACTGAGAACTGTTTGTCACAGAACCGGCTAATACTAAGTAGATTGTACTGTAAGCCCTCAACATAAGCAACATCGGTTACTTTGAATTTTTCGACAAGAAGGTTTTATTTCCCTATTGTTCTTCCTTTAGATTTATCACTGAAGCGCACTTTTGGACCGCGACCTTCTACGAAATCTGAGAGCTTTCTTTTGTCTCCTGTCATGTGCCGAGAACATCCGCTATCGAAGTACCAGATATCCTTCTCAAGAATGTCCTGTAGGCAAAGAATTTAAGTAGATTTAGGTCCCCTTTGATTGTTGGGTCCATGTTGGTTAGTGCCTTTTGGTACCCAAATTTTCCTGACAGCATTTGGCTTACTGTAGGTTACATTCGGTACTGTCTTGTTGTATCTACGTGGGGCATGTACGGAGTTACTGTAGCCATGATAAACATTATGCATGTAAAAATCAGGGTTATTATTATTAATCCAGTACTTATACCGTCTTGGAGGTGGATCCATTTTCTTTAGCCTTACAGCTTGCCTTCTAGGTCTCCAGTTGGATTCCCAAAGCTGTTGTCGATGCTGTGCGGACACCTGCTTTCTTGATGGATAATGAGGCTCCTGTATCCGATTACAGGCGAGCCATCTTGAAATCTTCTTGCGGGCCTTTGGTATTGGATACAGCCTTCTTTCTGAATGGCTGTTGGTGCTGTTGATATGCTCGGGGAGCATGCTGTTGCGTGCGCCTTACAGGTTGGAATGGATGATGATTCCGCTGTCTCGAATAGGATTGCGGAGGCGGAACGGCAGACTTTGCTTTTCGCAGTGCAACAGGTTCCTTCACAGGACTTGGAGTTTCTTTCGATACAGGAATGTGTTCCACACTCCTGACGAACACAGTACTAGTTTTCTCTTTGTTGGAAAATGAGCTGTATCCTAAGCCACTTTTATCATGAGCATGTTGCCCAGTGCTTAGAATTTCTTCTATTCTTTTAGATGATTTCTCTAAAGATTTCATAATGGTCTCAAGTTCGCTTTCTCGTTTTTCGAGAGTATTAAATTTGGCTTGAAGTAGAACAAAATCATTTGTCTTGCTTCCATTTTGAGACTTAGCCTCACTTAGTTCATGAGCAAGTTGATGATTGCTCTACACGAGTTTTTGATGCTCAACCTTGCTGTTTTCACAATCAATTGACATATTTTCATAGTTTATCTTCAGCAAGTCATTTTCTTCTTTCAGCTCTATGTTGGAAAGTTGAAGCTGAATGTTTTCATTTTTCAAAGTCTCGTGGGCTTTTTGAATATTTTTAAATTTATTCATCATGTTTTCGAAAGTATGCGATGCATTTACTGGAATAATTGAGGTTGAGCTTACCTCATCATCGCTATCTTCTTCTTCCGGAATGTCCTTTACCATAAAGCACATGTATGCCTTATCTTCGAATTCATCGTCAGATGAGTCACTGTCAGTGACTACCTGAAGACATTCTTCGGATTTGGATGGTGTGGGGGAGGCTTCTGATTCTCCTATCAGGGCCTTGAGTTTGTTTTTCCAAGCACGCCTTCGTTCGTCCCTCTCTTGTTGCTCGGCTTCCGGCAACCTTTGAACTTTAGGATGAGGACATTTGTTTGCATAATGTCCTGGTTTCCGGAAATTATAACACAGGTTAGCGTCACCAGATGAAGTTTCAGTACTTACCTTGTGAACAGGATTGGGCCTGTAGGGAGTCTTTCCCGACTGCTTGATAAACTTCTTGAACTTATGCATGAGAAGCGCCATTTCGTCTTGCGACAGGATGTCGTCGTTGCTGTCAGCATTCTTGTGATTAGGCTTTGATGGGCTGGGCATGCTGTGTCGACGGTTGGATACAGCGGTTAGAGCTGTAACCTTTGCAGGGGATTCTTCAGCTTTCTCTCTTCGGTCAATATCATACTCAAATACTTTGAGGTCAGAGAAGAGATCAAAAGTAGATATTTCATTTAGATTACACGACACATGCATAGCTGTGGTCTTAATGTCCCATCGGGCAGGGAGAGATCGAAAAATTTTTAGATTCTTCTCCTTTTGGGTATAAATTTTGCCCAAAGCTTCAAGTTCACCAACAATTCCAGTGAATCTGAGGTCAAGTTCCTCAATTGTTTCAGCAGGTTTCATTTCAAAAGATTCAAATTGCTGAGTTAGTTTTGAAATTTTATTTTCTTTGGAGAGCTCAGTTCCCTCACAAATTAACTTGAGTTTATCCCAGATATCCTTGCCTATTTTACAGCTCTTTACCTTCGAGAACGTGCCTTTGTCAAGAGTGACAAATAACGCATTCTTCACAACATTGTCGAGGTTGGCGCGCTTCCAATCATCTGTGGTCCATTGATCGCGCTCTTTCTCGAGCATCTCAGCATGGGCTTGGCCTTTAATCCTTGCGGCCGGATTTACCTTCATAATCTTGATGGGGCCATCCTGTATGACAAAAATCATCTCTTCGTGCATTGCTGCAAGATGAGACTCCATTCTAATTCTCCAATCATCAAATTCATTAATAGAGAACATAGACACTTTGTTGATCATTGATGTATCCATATGAGAATGTAGGAATGAAAAAGACTGTTTTACAAAAATAAGTGATTTGGATCTGATTCGATTAAAAATATGACTGATTCTTTTTAGAATCAACCGCTCTGATACCACTCGTTGGCCACTAACTATACAGGATACAGCTTGGAAAGTGTTTTAAACAACAAGTTGTTGCGTAGCGGAAGTCTTTAAAACAGTAAGTTGCTTTCGATACAACAATTCGGTCTAATCTCATGTTAGCTTGGTGCGTACAGGGTTTTGCAGTGTATACTTAAATAATCACAATTAATAAAACAATAAAGGCAGAAGGTAAATAACACAATATTTAAAGTGGTTCGAGGTAAACCCCTCTACGTCCACTGGTCCTCCACACAGGAGTAAAAAGTTTATTATAATTACTGCATACACAACTACGTAATTATAACCAACTTAATCAATATATCGTTCACACAGATTGATACAAAGATCTTAGCTTTCAACCGTTCACATAGACTGGTTTGAGCTAACACGTGACTGGCTTATTCACACACAGTTCTGAAGCTTCGTCTCTTCAATGCAAGTCCGTCACACACAATTCGGGAATAGCAAGGATTCTCAGTCCACACAGGGCTGATAGGTTTTGTTCAAGGATAGAAGAGAGGTTGAACAACAGCTTTGACTTTCTAGGCTTTTAGTTGATAATGTGTTGTTCACGGTTTGAGCATTGTATATCTCTTATTTTGGAATAGCAGAATGCTTTTGGGAGATATGTTTTGCTCTGATGTATATGATGATAACTTCGTTGTTCAGTTTGTTGTTGTTCATCGTATTTGATCTTCAAAGTCTGGAGATATATATAGCCTCTGAAATATATCCGTTGAGATAGATTCGTTGAGCATGATTCTGTGACAACTTGATAGTTTGACAGAGATCCGGATATTGCGGGATTTGAAGATCTTCTGATGACTTTGATATTTAAATACTTTATCCTTCAGTATTTAAATATATCTTCTTAAACGGGACATTTGACTTTAGCGAATCAAAGATTCCTTCTTGTCCTGTTTGAGGGCTATATGGAAGGATTGTTGTATTGTTGATTCGAGACAGCTTCCATACTTGGTCTTAAGAGACTCTTTGCTGCGGAGTCTTGGCAACTCGAAGTCTTGCTGTAGCTAGCGCTAAGAGAAGTCTTCGATACAGATTCAGTGACTTCGATCGACTCTTGAATACAGTTGCTTGCTGTATCTAGTATTGGCATATTGTCAAAACACTCTGTCATGATTTTTCAATACAGGGATTGTTTATCCCAACAGTTTCGATACCGGGTATTTGTTATCCCAACAGTCTTTGATTTTTGTCCCCCTAAAAATGTGTTGACTCCTTAACTTATGTGTTGATTAGTCATTGATCAGATTTTAGGAGCTTTGAATATTGAATTTCTAATTTCTTAGTCTTTATAGGTTTTATTTTATATTTTTATATTGTAATAGTTGTAGGAATTTTGGCTATAAATAGCCCTCAATTTCATTTGTAAGAACACCTGGAAATTTATCAAAATTGTGAGTGTTTGTGTTAACAAACTTTCTTCTTTTTTTGTGGAGTGTGTCTCCAAAATATAAATGGTGGTTTTAGTTCACTTATCGAGGCGTTAAATAAACCTCGTGGCGTGTTTGAATCGCACCTTCCAATTTGCTACGGCGCGTCACGTAGAGGGTTTGAAGTAAAACAATCCTTTGCTTAATATTGGAACAATCATGGGAACTAAAATCATACTAGCGATAGCGATTACCACGGCACGTCATGTGGGGGTCGCATCAAATTTACTTGTGCGTTGTCATATCATGTCGTTCGTGTTGTTCTTCGAGATTAGTATCGTGGGCGACCGTCATCTTCGTGCGACCTGTGGATGTAAGTCTCCCCTCTTACATATTATATTTTATGTCACATGACTTTGTGAGTAAGTGGTAAGTTGGAAACTGTATTGATACTTGTGATATATTACGTGTGTAACAATTCAGATATATTGATAGTGTAACACCCTAATCTCAATGCGGGTAGTTACATACTGTAGGAGCCATCACGGGCCTACCAGGATGACACCACACATACCAAATTACAGAACAATACCAAAAATACCATAACACGACAATACAATTAAACAATACTAATACAAATTGGGCCTCGGCCGCGGCCAAAATGTGTGAGTTTTACACCATTCAACCAAATACACAAACATTAAATGACATATTACAACGAAACCAAATACAACATTAAATATGAAAACCAACACCGACATTTCCAAAACAACTACTGACTCGGGCTCTTTAACATCCGGTCTACCCGTTAGCTCCGCGTGCACCACGTGTAGGCTCCTTGACCTCAAGAGTACCTGAAATTTATAAAACATTACACCCCAACAAGGGATTAGCAACAACCGCTAGTGCAAGTACAATACTATAATATTTTAATACACATGCATTTCCAATTTCTTTTGAAAATTCAAAAACAGTTTATTTCTAACGATATTCCGGAATATTCAATGTCAATCATGAGTAAAACATCGCTCGAAGGTAACTCTCATGACAAGACCATCCGCCAAGTCCCTGTGTGCCCCGTCGAGCAATCCCCATGTGAGAATACAGCCACCTCGAAGGTAACCCTCACGCAAGGCCACCTGGCTAAGTCCCTGTGTGCCCCATCGAGCAATCCCCAGGTGAGAGTACCCCGAGAACATTCTCACAACACATAAAATCACAGTTTCATCACATAAATGCATGCCATAAACTAGTGCAATAAGGTACTTGCTTGGATTCCTAACACATGGAGAAACGATGAAAGAATAATGCTTCGGTCCGAACTATCTTCCAATTTCCGTTCCTAACAAGAATCGGGACTAAATCAACTAAATTTCACTGGAAAATCCAAGAATCACCTTAAGTTCTACCCTTAGGAGCAATTTATCGAACACTACAAAGGTATTCTATATTATACTCGATCAACGAGGGAAAACTCAGAATGAATCCATAAAACTTCGAGGAATACATGAAAAACTGATTATACAACTATAATCCATCATCAATTTGAAGCTACATCTGTTGGAAAAACTAAATCCACCAAAAGCCCCCAAATTCCCAAAAGTAGGGTTCTAAGAAGTATTACCTCGAATCGGACGGTGAAGGATGTTAGAAAGTTGATAAATCCTTGCTAGGAGTTGAAATGAGTTGATATCCAACAATATTCAGTCGAGATTCTCGCCTACACAACCTTGGAGAAGTCTAGAACGCCGGAGAAGAGGAAGGAAGGTGAAAAGTGACGAAAATTGACTTACTCAAGCCTTTATATAGCCACACGCATTAGCGTGCGCTAATGCTCTACGGTTAGCATGCGCTAACCGGCTAACCCAGGTGCAGAATCTTCGGTTTTGACCCATTACCATGCGCTATAGCTCATGAGCTAGCGTGCACTAACTGTTTCCACCGACATTAACTGAATTCTTAACCCAACTCCAGAAGGTTCTGCTCAGCCCAAGTAGCGTGCGCTACTCGATAATTAACGTGCGCTACCAAGTCACATTAGAGCACGCTATCGGCCTACATATCATGCGCGACCTGTTCGTCCCCAGAGTCCATAACCTTTTTGCCTCTACTGTCTGGCCGTAATAGCATGCTTACCACGTATATAATGTGCCCTAATCAAGTTACGTGGCGCGCGCTATCGTCCAACCATAGCGTGCGCTACCTATTCGATCCAGTCCGGAGTCCAGTATTTAAAACCTTTCTGTCCAACTGCAGTTGCCGAATTAGCACGCGCTATCAGCACTCTTGGCATGTGCTAATTCACCCCATTAGCATGCGCTAGTCTGTCACATTAGCGTGCGCTAATTAGACCATGCATAATACAATTATACAAACCAACCGAAACATTACACAATAGCTCTTGACAAAAACGACAAAATGAAGATTATAAAATTATCAGAAAACGTGTATATTATAGATAGATTGAGTTTTGAGTGGTGCAATGTGTTGTGAAAGTTTCTGAACACTAATGTGTTCCAGAAGGCGCGGCAAAGATTGTTGGGAACACAGATAGATGGTTTCGATGCATGTTTGAATTTGGGATTACATTCATGAGTTGTATTAGTTAGTATGGTGATTATATACCAGATGAACATGTGTTTGTGAATTGGGTGTGTTTGACTAATTGTTGCTAATTGTTATAGATATGTTCATATTAGTAACCGTAATTGGTGAATAAGATATTTCTTTTGAAAATTTCCTAGGCTCCAGTATGTTGTGAAAAATCAGATTTTCTAAAACATTTTATCGGTACGGTTAATCAACGGTCTAGTGTGGATTTTGAAAATATATAAATATTGGCGATCTGGCCTTGTATTTTAGATAAAACCATATGACGGTGTTTAATAGATGTGTTTGAAGTGTTTTGAACATTTTACAAAACAATACCGTCGTTAATCTTTTTCATGTTAGAAAGAATTTTAGAAATGGTTTTGGACTATAGATGTTAATTTCAAATAACTCGAGTATACGATTTTTTAAAAATCTTTCACACCATAAAATTTTTGTATTTTAAAACAAAAATGTGTTTTTCATTTCCGAAAAAATAATAAATAGTGAAAGATGAAAAATCTTACTCGACTTGAACTTTTAATTCAGATTTTTGAGATTATTCAGTTAACGCATGCTAACCCCGTCATTAGTGCACGCTAATGAGACTGATCAGACAGAACACTTGGTTGTTACAACTCATTAAAGCACGCTAATTGTAGACTTAGCGCGCGTTAAGATGCAGTTTGTGCGTAATATGAATTTAACGCTTAAAGTGAGAGACTATAGCGGAGACTAACTTGATTGCGTGTGAAGTCGAATTGTTCTGATATAATTGTCATATTACCCTTTTCATTGGAGAATTTCAGTTGTGTGCCCAAATGTTGTGTTGTGTGGTTTAGGTTTGCTTTATAACTCGTATGATGTTATTCCGACGGGATTCTGGACCTGTGGAAATATGTAATATGAGTATGAATAGTTTCCCACCCGGGCACAGTTCGGTGGGACCTCTGGGGGTCGATGCTAAGGGGCATGGCCGCGGGATAACCTTGTGTATTGTTACTTGTAATGATGTTGCGTGGTAACATGTGGTTACCTTATGTATTGTTAATTGTGATGAGGATACGTAGTGTTTGGTATATTTTGAGTAATATTTTTATTAGTATTTTATATATATAATTGTGTGTTTTGTGTGATAATTTATTCGTTTTACCATATATTTATATTATTTAATTTTGTTAGAACTTTCTATAATTTTGTGTCATTTTTGGATAATTAATTGGAATTAAATTATATCTGCAGGTTAACCAACCGGTACAAGATAGATCAATTGGTCAAGGGCAGTATTTTTCCAAAATTCAAATATAGTCACGACTGGTCTCATTTTATTCGTCTCGTCGAGACGATCGTTTTAAAAAAAAAATTCATCCAAATCCGAGTTTGTATGAAGAAGTTATGACCGTTCGAAGGACAATTAAATAGACGGACCATATTGTGCCACGTGTCAACACCCGATTGGACCAGAAATTCAACTCTGTGCTGATGTCATCCATGACATCAGCAGCCGTGAAATAATTGGTGGTGGGATTTTAAAATGTTAAAAATTATTATTTTATTAATTTTGTAGTAGTATAAATAGGGGATGAATGTGTAGTATTTTTTGGAGGAGAAAAAAAAAAGGGAGAAAAAAAGAAAATAGAGAGAGTTATTGTAAGAGAGAAAAATAAAAATATTGTGTAATAAAATTATATTTAAGTAATAATTATGAATATTTATTTATTTGTGTTGTTATTATGAGTGAGTAATTTTCTTTTACTAGGTTATGATGAAACCATGTCTATTATTATTAATATTTATATAATAATTCCAAATAAATATTTTTAATGATTATGATTTTCGCTTCAATAGGGGAATATTATTTGGGATCTCTCTTTTTTAGTACCAAATCATAAAAGTAATAAGTTATATATCCCCATTCATAAAACTATAAGTTTTTGATACCAAAATGTGTTAAAAGACTTTATTACCCTTAAAGTCTATCACTAAAAGATAAAAAATCATAAAAAAATAGAAGATTATTAAAAGCAAACAACAATAAAAAATAGAAAATTATTAAAAGCAAACAACAATAATCTAAACGGTCCCACAACTCAATATTTTTCCTCTGCAAAAAAACTCTCTGTATCTCTCTGCAAAAAACTCTCCCGTCGTGAAACCCTTTCGCCGGCCAGAAAATGTCGAACTCCGACTACCACAGAGAATCTGAAGACGCCAGAAGTTCCTCACACGCTAGTGAGACTCCATCTGAAGAGGAATTCGTCAATGAGCCGCCGGTTAGTGTATTTTCATTCACACACGATCGTGCCACGACGGTTTGTTCATCGTCCCACGATGGTGCTGAAGAAGATGACACCATCGTGTACACGATGGTCTTTCGTGGGCACGATAGTTTACACACGACGGTCGTCGATCGTGTGTGCCGTCGTGTGCTAGAAGATCAAAGGCTCCTGCCCTGCACACGATGGCATGCACACGATCGACACCCGTCGTGTGAGCCGTCGTGTGGCACACGATGGTCTTCACACGACGGGCATCGATCGTGTGCCTGCCATCGTGTGCACGGCAGAATTTTTTTCGTTCTCTTAAGCATTCTATCATATTCTTATGAGTTGTATGTCTATATTGCAGACTAGTTGCGTATGGAAGAGACCTACATTGCGCTTTGTTACACGTCAAGTAAATATTTACATACGGGAGGCGGTATTTAAAGAGACCATTGAGACACTAAGAAGTCTGGGCTGCAATTCCGCAGTTGCTGATCGAGCTATCGAGAGCTTGACCGAGGGGGTCCTGGGGCGCTTGATTAAAGTTAGGAGAAATGGGAGTTCAAATACTGCCCTACATCACTTGATTGCCCGTCAATTGGAGGGTGATCAAATCCCCCCGGATGAGTCGTGGTTCCAGGTTTACGGGAGGCATTCGTTTTACGGCCCATGATTTTGCCATGATCACTAGACTTCATTTTGGAAACTCTACCTTCCATCCACAGGACGACCATCTCCATCGGTCTGACGGTATTTTCCACAGAATACTCAGGTTAGTGTTCTGCGGAAGACGTTCAATGCTCGATATTTTGGTAGAGACATAAAAATTATGTGAAGGTTGCCAATTTGCTTATATACTACTACTTTATCCTATGCCGTGACGACATGATGGTCGAGACATGGGCATGGGCATTAGTTGAGGATTTCGAGCAGTGGGATATGTTTCCTTGGGGTTCTTATGCCTTTTGGGTTTTATCTTACTACATAGGCAACGTTGCCATGAAGGAGGGACAAGAGCACAAGGACTATCACATCTATGGTCCTGTTTGGGCTTTACAGATATGGTCGTATGAGATGATTCCTTCATTGGGAGCATTGTGTGGTATTCGAGATAAATTTGTCCAAGTCCCCCGGTGTTTGATGTGAACTATGAGGAAGATGTTCTTTGATTTCACTCATTTCTTCGACGATAAGGTACATAAATTTGTAAACGTATTTTCTCCTGACTTCATCTCTTCAACGTTATGTGATTGCCCATCTAATGGTATGCTTTAATGACTAATTTTGCAGCACAGAGTACTTCCCTCTCTACCGCATCTGGAGGAGGATGGGCTGAGTACTACTACCTGAGCTTTGAGAATGGCTCGCCATATGATGTTAAGTTCATTAAGCCTGTAAGAATAGCTGTGAAGAACAAAGAGGATGAGCTTGCGCCGATCCCGAGAAAGAAAGTTATGGATAGGTTGAAGAAGGCTGCTGGGAAATTGATTACATATGAGTCGGTACATAAAGTGTCGAAGCGACACCGGCAGAGTACCCCACCAGTAGATGGTGCAGAGACATTGGACCGGGCGAGGCAGCCAGAGAGGGTGTGTTGTGTCCACGGACTTCCTTGTCCGGACCACACCCAGGACACAAGCAGGGATGAGTACTTCGATCGCCGTTTGAAGGCGATCTTGTACGACGATTCTGAGTCAGGATTTATTGCTCAAGTTTCTCGCCGGGTGCTTTCTGGGATCGTAGATTTCTTCGGACCTACACATAGACGTTGTTGGCCACTAAGTATACTGGATACAGCTTGGAAAGTGTTTTAAACAACAAGCTGTACTGTTTTAAATCTGAGTGCGTAGCGGAAGTCTTAAATACGATGAGTTCTTTGTGGATACTGAGAACTCGATGTGCAGTGTATACTTAAATAATCACAGTTAAATAAAACAATAAAAGCAGAAGGTAAATAACACAGTATTTAAGTGGTTCGAGGTAAACCCCTCTACGTCCACTGGTCCTCCACACAGGAGTAAAAAGTTTATTATAATTACTGCGTACACAACTACGTAATTATAACAACACTTAATCAATATATCGTTCACACAGATTGATATAAAGATCTTAACTTTCAACCGTTCACACATATTGGTTTGAGCTAACACTTTGACTGGCTTCTTCACACACAGTTCTGAAGCTTCGTCTTCTTCGATGCAAGTCCTTCACACACAGTTCAGGAGAAGCAAAGGTTCATCAGTCCACACATGGCTGATATGAGTTTGTTCAAAGATAGAACAGGGTTGAACAACAGCTATGACTTTCTGGGCTATAAGCTGATGATGTATTGTTCAAGGTTTTGAGCACTGTATATCTCTTATATCTGAATAGAGGAAAGCTTGGGGAGATATGTTTTGCTCTGAATATTTCTTGTAAGCTTGATCGTTTGTAAGTCGTTCAGTAGTTTTTCAGTTGTTGATGAGTAGTTGATGATCTTCAAACTCTGGAGATATATATAGACATCTGAAATATATCCGTTTGAAATATATCCGTTGAGGCAAGATTCTGCGACAACTAATATTGACTGAGATCCGGATATTGCGGGATTTTGAAGATCTTCTGACTTACAGTATTTAAATACTTTATCCTTTAGTATTTAAATACTTCTTTATCAACGGGACTTGACTTCTAGCGAATACTGAAGATTCCTTCTTGTCCTGTTGAGAGCTGTATGGAAGGTATCACTGTATTGATATTCGAGACAGTTTCCATACTTTGGCTTTGTGGGACTCTTTGCTGTATGATCAATATATTGTATTGTAGGGACTGCGAGAAGTCTTCGATAAAGGTTTGATACTTTGATCAGCTATTCGATACAGCTAGAGGCGGTATTCAGGATTTGGCATATTGTCAAAATATTCTGACAATACGATCGATACAGGGCAGCATCGATACAGTGATATGTTATCCCAATAGACGTTCTAGGAGCCCGGTGCACTACTCAGCTGGGAGCCATGAAAGGTTTCCCGATAGGCCTCATCATTCTGCATCTGTTATCAGCGCCTAGCGGAGGATTCCTGGCCCTCCACGTCACTCAGTCTCTGGTGCAGCCCACAGTCACCATTCTCAGCGTCAGCCTAGTCATCATTCTCAGCGTCAGCCTAGTCACCATTCTCAGCGTCCGCCTACCCACCATTCTGAGGTCCAACACAGTCACCATTCTGAGATCCAGCACAGTCACCATTCTCAGATTCATCATTCTTTTGAGCGGACTTAGCAGCCCCTTGATTACGAGCATCAGTATGAGCCATTTGAGGCGCCGTTTCAGCAATATGGGACGATGTTCGACTGGTTTCAGGACGAGCATCATTATAGTGCGATGTTTCGATGTGAAGGTGGTGGTCCTCAGCAGCAGCCTCCATTTCAGATTGAGCAGCCAATTTTTGAGATTGAGTAGCCGGCTGTACAGCTCTCTGATCGTTATAGTTGTGAGAGGGATGCTGAGGGTGATGAAGATGGTGAGAGTGCCGGAACGCAGCATTTGGGTGAGCGTAGTCTTCCACCGCGAGTGAGTCGACCATCTGCTGCTCTTCGGGAGCCTTTTGTGGTGGCGCCCCCAAGAGATAACGAGGCTCTGAAGAAGTTGTACCTACACTTTAGGAGGGAGCAGCCACGTGATGCTATTGTCCGGTGTTTGGAGACTGGGCATGCTCTCACCCAGGCATTATTTGACCAGATAGAGTATAGCCATGAATACTTTGATGCCGAGGTGATATATTGTTATGTTCTTGCGACTCGAGCGAGGCTTCGGAGAGGAGTCCGTAGTGTTGGTGTCGGTAGAGTTGGCACTGTACTTGCCGGCTCCCAATTTTACGTAAGTTCTATAACCTACTCGCTTGTATATCATTGGTGTGATGTGGATTTTTTTATTTTGTTGTTTGGCTTTTTGTAGTTAATTATGGCCAACGAGTTTGCAAGACTCCATCCGGATGATCCACTTGGTATCAAGGTGACAGGGAAGCCGGTTTACAGGGATTGGAAAATTCCTAAATGCATCGAGGACTACATTACAGGTCTTGATACACCACATGCGGTTCCATGGTCAAATTGCAACGAAGTAAGTTTGAAATTTATATTGATAAATGATTCGCTATGTTTGATGTGATGATCTTATATGATTACATATTTTGTTTCAACAGATCATTGCCATTTGTTGCCTCGACCAGAGCCACTGGGTGACTATCAAGATTGACATCATAACATAGAGCGTGGAGTTGTACGATTCCTTGTTACACCACCACGAAGATAGTCGATACTGATTCAACCAACTGCGACCGATTATGCGTCTGATGCCTCGTGTGCTAGCTCAATCTGGGTATTGGCTGAACAACCAATCGAAGAAGAAGTATGACACGGAGATGAGTTTCAAAATTATGCCACGAGAGCTACAGTTCATACAAAACGACAATCACAGTTGTGGCCCCTTCGCGTGCATGTACTTGGATAGACTCGTCTCTGCAAACCCAGGAGCAAGGCACCAAATCAAGGAACTTAATGAGAAATATATTAAGAAATATCGATATGGTTTAGCTGCTAAAATATTTATGTTGTCTTTAGACATGTAAAATGGCTTATGGTGTGTTGTGTTGTGGCAAGATTAATGTGTCGTGTTGTTAAATATTTATGTTGTCGTTAACAGTTTTGGCTATATTAATATGTTATGTTGTTAAATCTTTATGTTTTGGCTCTGTGTTACACACGATGGATGCACACGATCGTGGCCATCGTGGGTCACGATCGTGTGCAACCTGCCCACGGTCATATTGTGTTGTTAAATCTTTATTTTTTTGGCTCTGTGTTACACACGATAGATGCACACGATCGTGGCCATCGTGGGTCACGATCGTGTGCAACCTGCCCACGGTCATGGGTTGCTGCTGTCGTGTGCTCACGATGGCTCCCATGACCGTGTGTCCCATTATGGGCACGGCCGTGTGCACCATCATGTGCACACGACCGTGGGTCCCATCGTGGGCACGGCCGTATACACGACCGTGTGTCCCATCGTGGGCACGACCGTGTACACGACCGTGTGTCCCATCGTGGGAACGACCATGTGTCCCATCGTGTGCATATAAACTTTTGCTATTTTTGCTAATTTGATTTATTGTGTTATCTAGAAGGATGTTTTGTGATTCAAAAATTTCTTGTTCAACCATTAATTACTATATAGCTTCTTATACAAACTCGTATTTGTCATTTCGTTGTAATTCATTAGTATATCAGATATTTCATCCAGATGATGAACTTATCTGTACGAACTAATACACTGAGAACATATAGACTACACATGATATGCAATATATTATGTTAATTCAATCAATAACTTTTTAAATAAGTGTATCGTTAACAAATACTTGTTAATATATAAGTAAGTAACAACACCTAAATTGACGAGTAATTTGAGAAATTGGTGAAAATTGTTGATGTTCTTGTGCACACGACTGTGTATCCCATCGTGGCCACGACCGTGTGCACACGTGGATACAGTGCCAATTTGACACCATAGACACCGTGACACCTGGTTGCCAACGTGTCACACGATCGGAGCACACGATCGTTCCCATCGTGTGCACCATCGTGTGTACTGCAAAGGGCAACATCAAATTATTTTATTATAAAATCCCATCGTGCCTCCCCCCCCCTTTTCAATATAAGCCCATCGGACTGTACTGAGAGTCAAATACATGAACCGTAGTCCCCCCTTTTCACTATAAACCCTAATCAATTAAAATCATTTAAAATCCATTAAAATGAAATACGCAAAATGAGCGGTCGATTAAGAGAAAGCGATTTAGGAGGAATCGAAGCACCTCCACCAAAAAGAAGGAGGAGGATACCTCCTCCCAACCCACCATACAGAACTAGGCCGAGAGGAAGATACTCAATGCTCAGAGTAAGTTTTTTGATTTTGTTGTATGTCTAGTGTGTACTGCGAATTAATGTGTTTCATGAAACAGGGCCTATTCAGAAACACTGCGAGCACTCCAGTCATACTAGATGGTGATGATGATGATGATGATTTAGAGATTTCTGATAAGACAAGTAAAGAAGTTATTTTAGAAGAATAAGTTCATGAAGATGGTGATACAAGACTAAAGATACAGCAGCAGATGTGGGAAAAGGGATCCAAGTGATTGTCGTTTTTAAGTTATTATTAGATATTTTGGTGTGATGGTGATGAACTTTTGTTTTGTAAAGTTATATGCTTTGGATATGCTTTTGATGTAAACTATTGCTCTTTAAAGTGAGCTACTTTGTTATGGTTAATGTTTGCCTCCATAATAACCTTTATTTGCTTTACATCACTTAACACTTAAATTTCAATTCAAAGATAAAGAAAATAGACACAAAATTATGCATTTCAACTAATAATAAGAATACTGAATCAATACATGGTCCATCGAGGATCAAAATATCAGCACATGATTGTTGCTAGTAAGTCACAAAATATAAAAATACATAAGCAATTTAAGTTTCATGGTATGGACATCCCATTATGTCATGGTCATCATTACGACAAATGCTACACCTCTTCTTCTGCCGGCGCCTTTGCCTCGTTTGTTCATCTATTCCTTGAGTTTCTTCAGGGATATTCAAATCCACACCACCTATGGGAATGAATGCTTTGCAAGATTTTCTATTGTGGCCGGTTCCTTTACATTTACCGCAAACCTGAGGCCGTCCACCTACGGGCAAATTTTCAACAGCGGATCGTGCGCGACTCATCCTTGGTCGGCCGGCTTGTCGTACCCCTCTGGAGGTACGCAAATGATGGATGAGATCTCCGGTGGGACATTCCACTCATAAGGATGTGGGGTAGGACTAATATGCTCCTTATAAGTCTCTCTAAGGCCTTGTTGATTGAAATAACGACTAACAAAATCATACACGGACAAACCATTGTCGGCGCGCCTGTTACAATAAGCAATTATGTCAAGGATGTTGTATAGGATAATGTATTTTTGATATTGATGAGGTGTAGGATAAATCCAGACCAACCCTGTGTTGCACACGATGGCATAACACGATCGTGCCGATCGTGGGTTACGATCGCACCAATCGTGGGTTACGATCGCGCTGATTGTGGGTTACGATCGCGCCGATCGTGGGTTACAATCATGTGCATTCTGCCATGACCGTGGGCACGACCGTGAGCGTCCGACAGCACCCGCATGCTCACGGCCATGACCGTGTGCACACGACAGCATAGACAAAAACATTGAATGGCCATGACCATGTGCACACGACAGCATAGACAATTACCTTATAGCGGCAACGGCATAACGACATGGAATCTGATCCAAATCAAACTAACGACAACAACATGTCCAGGTTCTAAGGACCTCATAAGAAACTTTGTTTTCTTCGACTTTATAAATAAGTGGGGTGGTAGCTCGAACGGTAAGAGGCAGACTGGCTTGCACAGAGTTAGAAAGCTTTTCAAAAGTGTGGATTGTCAACTCATGGTCTCTTGATGTAGCTTCTCCCCACTTCTCATCAAACCAATTCTCTAAAATTAGGCGAAATATCTCAAGTAACGAGCAAACAGGTAAACGCCTCGCCCACAACATACGATTATTAAAGCATTCAACAGCATTGGATGTCAAGAAGTTATAGCGTCGTACTGGACACTTCGACCTAGCCCACCTCTCTGGCCCAATTTTAGAAAGGCGCCTGTGAGCCCCATTAGTGCTTTCGATATGTAGTTTCGAAAAGTAGTTTTCAAAAACTTTTTCACGATGCGTGTAGGCAGCAGTTCTAAAGAGTCCTATAGCATGCGCACCGTAGGAGGTCAGATTTTTTGCAAGATGGTGATAGCACAACCCATGGAATGCATTCGGATAGACGGCTCAACAAAGATTCTGCGAATGCTCTTATGTTGGTCACTCACAATCAGTAAATCTTCCATCGGATTGTAGCATCTGCGCAGGTTATACAGAAAATAAGTCCATGACTCGTCGTTCTCTATCGGACCGAGACCAACTGCAAGAGGAAATACTTGCTCGTTCCCGTAAAATGTGACGACTGCAAATAGAGTTCCTTTATTCCTTCCCTTCAGGTGGGTCCCATCAACTATAATCACCGGTCGAAGGCACGTATCAAATGCCCTAATACTCTGTTCGAGTGCAACGAACACGTGGCAAAATACTCTCTCACGAGTCGTCTGCAAATCATAAATTGTCCCTGGATTACGCTGTTTTAACAAATACAGATAAGATGAGAGCCTCTGATACGACTCATCAAAGCCGTCATATGTATTCTCTATCGCTATATTCCTCGTCCGGAGAGCAAAACTGTATAGCATGTCAATGCCGTACTCCATACACATCTCTGCAATCATCTCCTTTGGCCTCAAAGTGACCCCCTCACCGGTCAATCTTTTAGCAAAATAATGGGCGGCAACCTCAGAAGTGACCGATCGTGCGGCAAAACGGTTCAAATCAGGGTGGCAGCTGTGCTCCAATGTCAACTTAGTAATTCTCCAAATAGTTGCACCCTCAATAGCACACAACCTAAACTAACAATTTTTTCGCCCACTCTTACAGACAAACATTATACGTTTATCGGCGGAACGATCAGTGATACACTGTAGCATGTTTTCCAAATGATGCATTCCTACAGTTATCCTCAACTCTGTCTTGGAACGAAAGGTGGACCCCACCTCTAGCTGATCGGTAACCGGTGGAGGCTGCTCGACCCAACCCAAAGTCCCGGCACTACCGGGGTCCGGAAATGGAATGATCCAGTTACGCATTGATTGTAGATGCTCATGCTCTCTCGCAGATTGATGGTCAGATGAGAAGTTCCGACAACTCATAATCCTATCCATTTGGGCCGATTGGCGAACCCAAGCAAGAAATTCCGCAGATAGTGACTCAAGCAAGTCTTTACAACAATTTTCATCTTCGGATGTATGCACCTCCTCATCTTCCTCGTCTTCCTCATCTTCCTCATATTGATAATCTTTGGAATACATGTCATAATTTATGTTGCCGGGCTCTACTCCCGAGCTGCTACATTGTAATGCCCCGATTTTTCGTATATATTTTTCGTTTATATGTTGGATATCGTTGATGGATATTTGTGCTTGAGAACGTTGTGAACGTTTGATAATGTTATTGAATGCATATATGTATTCATTATGCCGTATGTTTGATTGGCATGTCGAGATATTGGTTGAGAATAGCTGAATATGGCTAGGCACAGCAACGATAGCGCACGCTAACAAAGTAAGTTAGCGCACGCTAAACATGAGATGTTAGCGCACGCTAATAATGAATTTTATAAAAGGGGACAGATGGGTGCTGAGAGGCATTTCGTCCATTTTTCTTCCTTCAGTCGGGAGAGAGAGTTGGGATGTATTTGAGGTTCCCAAACACTGTATAATGATAATCTTTAACAACATTATATTGAGAGCTTGGATTCAAGCCTTGTTCTTCAAGTTGTTCATGATTCTTTGGATGGAGTTCTAGTGTTCTTCTTTTTGGTTCGTCTAAACCAGGTAATCTTCGTATTCCTTTGTTAATGGTTCGTTTTTATTGGATGATTACATGTGAGGAACATGTTGGATAATCATATAACGATGTTATATGGGATTTTATGGATTTTGATAAGAACTTCGAATGTTTCTTCATATTATTAAAGATGATGATTCGTTTAAACCGTTTTGAGATGGATTTCTGGATCATAATACGAGGTTGAATTCCAGATTTTGCATGTTATGATCATTGTTACCGAGTTGGTCTGATTATTGACATGATTATTGTTCTAGGGTGATTAATCAATAAGTATAACCGTTGTGCTTCATTGGAAGACCGTAGATTCGTTCCAATCGGGGCTGAAGAGCTCGTAGACGAGGACGATGAGTTCGGTGTTGGTTTTGTCGTGTTGGTATCCAGGCAAGTGTTTAATTGTTCAGTTGTAATGTTTTGATGAGTAATTCCATTTACATTTCATAAGTATTTTATGTTGTATTGCATATTGACGAATGTTCAGTGATGTTCTAAAAGGATTAGAATGCACAGTTGATGATTGTTGAGATACTCGGACAATCTTGGGAAGATTGTAGTATTCGGATATTGTTGATGTCATTTTGGATATTCTTGGTATGTGGTATGCATTCCAGAAGGAAGTCCGGATAAAGGTATGTTTTATGGCAATCGTACATAGAAGATTATGTACGGGAAAGTATTCGGTATTGAGGTATCATGTGGTATTAACGTGATATTGGGATTTTGATGAGAATCGTTGGATCACCGGAAGTGGTAAGGTTATCGTTGAGGTTATTATTCTCATGATGCATGTCATGTGAATATTTATGTTTATGTGCTTGCGGTTATTTGTCGGGCATTATTGCTGACCCCGTTGTGGGACTTGTTTTTCAGGTATTGAGAACTTTGATGGTAGCGGTCGTGAAGCGAGGATCCAGATGATACTGGCTATGGCATATTGTTGGGGAATCGTGTATCTTGTCTGTGTATTAATTATTGATGTATATGTATCTTGGACTGTATTTTTATCCGCTGCGTGAGTTCTTTCAAATGGCTTTCGGCTTTTTGCCAATTGAGTTTCATTTTGAAAACCGATTCCCTTAACCGAGTTTTTGGCCTTGATTATCTTGACGGTGGTTGGTGTTTTCAAATGATTTTGTGAGTTTTGGAAAATACTACCGTCATCGGCCTTTTTGGGCGTTTTTGTAATTGGTTTTTAGCCTGGTGGGTTCCGGCGCGGGGCCCACGGCGTGTAATACTCCCGTAAGGTTTTTGGGGTGTTACAAATATGGTATCGGAGCCCATGGTTTTGTGATAACCGGGCATGTGTGTTATGTGGCTCTACCAGTGTGGTAGTTGCGTGATTTTTGTGTATCTGGATTTCTGGCTATTTTGAACTGTATTGTTTTGGTTCTATGTGATTTTTGAGTACTGTCGTGGTGATGTGTGGGTTTGGGGATTTTTGTTGTTCCCGAGACCAACGAGGCAGGGAGTGAACGTCGGTGCCGTGGTCATGTGCAATGTGCGGCTCCAATCGGGAAGTGAACGCCGGTGCGAGGCACGTGCAATGTGCGGCTTTCGATGTGGAGTGGAACACCGGTGATACGTGCATGTGACAAGGAGCGGCTCATGCGCTTTAGGTGAGGAGACACAACGTCACAGATCCCACAAAACTCGACAGTGCTCTAAACTTGTTGTGGTCTTGGCGGAGACCAATCATTTTCAAATTGTGATTATTCCTATTTTGGCATTCTTGTTGTGTCGAGATTTTTGAAATGGTGCCATATGCTAGTATCACGGGAGATCTTCGTCCTCACTGACCTGTAAGTATGTTGTTCGGATTATTCGATAATTCTTGGTTATCTTGGTGATTTTGGATTTTCCGTTGAAATGTTGTTTGTGCGAGTGATTGCAAGTTTCGAGGATGAAACTTATTTTAAGGGGGGTAGAGTGTAAGGCCCCGATTTTTCGTATATATTTTTCGTTTATATGTTGGATATCGTTGATGCATATTTGTGCTTGAGAACGTTGTGAACGTTTGATAATGTTATTGAATGCGTATATGTATTCATTATGCCGTATGTTTGATTGGCATGTCGAGATATTGGTTGAGAATAGCTGAATATGGCTAGGCAGAGCAACGATAGCGCACGCTAACAAAGTAAGTTAGCGCACGCTAAACATGAGATGTTAGCGCACGCTAATAATGAATTTTATAAAAGGGGACAGACGGGTGCTGAGAGGCATTTCGTCCATTTTTCTTCCTTCAGTCGGGAGAGAGAGTTGGGATGTATTTGAGGTTCCCAAACACTGTATAATGATAATCTTTAACAACATTATATTTAGAGCTTGGATTCAAGCCTTGTTCTTCAAGTTGTTCATGATTCTTTGGATGGAGTTCTAGTGTTCTTCTTTTTGGTTCGTCTAAACCAGGTAATCTTCGTATTCCTTTGTTAATGGTTCGTTTTTATTGGATGATTACATGTGAGGAACATGTTGGATAATCATATAACGATGTTATATGGGATTTTATGGATTTTGATAAGAACTTCGAATGTTTCTTCATATTATTAAAGATGATGATTCGTTTAAACCGTTTTGAGATGGATTTCTGGATCATAATACGAGGTTGAATTCCAGATTTTGCATGTTATGATCCTTGTTACCGAGTTGGTCCGATTATTGACATGATTATTGTTCTAGGGTGATTAATCAATAAGTATAACCGTTGTGCTTCGTTGGAAGACCGTAGATTCGTTCCAATCGGGGCTGAAGAGCTCGTAGACGAGGACGATGAGTTCGGTGTTGGTTTTGTCGTGTTGGTATCCAGGCAAGTGTTTACTTGTTCGGTTGTAATGTTTTGATGAGTAATTCCATTTACATTTCATAAGTATTTTATGTTGTATTGCATATTGACGAATGTTCAGTGATGTTCTAAAAGGATTAGAATGCACAGTTGATGATTGTTGAGATACTCGGACAATCTTGGGAAGATTGTAGTATTCGGATATTGTTGATGTCATTTTGGATATTCTTGGTATGTGGTATGCATTCCGGAAGGAAGTCCGGATAAAGGTATGTTTTATGGCAATCGTACATAGAAGATTATGTACGGGAAAGTATTCGGTATTGAGGTATCATGTGGTATTATCGTGATATTGGGATTTTGATGAGAATCGTTGGATCACCGGAAGTGGTAAGGTTATCGTTGAGGTTATTATTCTCATGATGCATGGCATGTGAATATTTATGTTTATGTGCTTGCGGTTATTTGTCGGGCATTATTGCTGACCCCGTTGTGGGACTTGTTTTTCAGGTATTGAGAACTTTGATGGTAGCGGTCGTGAAGCGAGGATTCCGGACGATACTGGCTATGGCATATTGTTGGGGAATCGTGTATCTTGTCTGTATATTAATTATTGATGTATATGTATCTTGGACTGTATTTTTATCCGCTGCGTGAGTTCTTTCAAATGGCTTTCGGCTTTTTGCCAATTGAGTTTCATTTCGAAAATCGATTCTCTTAACCGAGTTTTTGGCCTTGATTATCTTGACGGTGGTTGGTGTTTTCAAATGATATTGTGAGTTTTGGAAAATACTACCGTCATCGGCCTTTTTGGGCGTTTTTGTAATTGGTTTTTAGCCTGGTGGGTTCCGGCGCGGGGCCCACGGCGTGTAATACTCCCGTAAGGTTTTTGGGGTGTTACATACATCCCATATTAACCTCGGGAGTGGAGGAGCTGCTGTTCTCAACATAGACCTCAGGATCTTCCTTGTATTCTACTAGTAATCGAAGTATCTCGGTATCACCTCGTAATAGGACTTTCACTTTGTTTCCGTTGGCCATGTGTGTCAAGTACCATAATTTGTAATCGGACTCATTTGGACCACTCAAACCCTGTCTGATAACCCCCACGAGGTTTGCACGACTAACTTTGCTCGTGTCGATATAGACAAAAAAGGAGTCCCCGTCTACATATGTCGATCGCTCCCAATGACCACCGTGATGTATCAAAATACGCTGCCACGACATATTATTACAAAAAGCTGAATAACTATTCAGAAAACTGAGCGAACAATATTATAAAACGGTCTGCCTTAGACACGACCGATGCACACGGTCGTATACTACCGTGTGCAGTGATCGTGTGCAAGTTTCTGTCCATGAACACGATCGCTGCACACGATTGTAGACGATCGTGTTAAACGATCGTGAACACGTTAGTTGTGCGCACGATGTCAAGGTCGTTGGACACGACCGTTGCACACGACCGTTGCACACGGTGGCTTCCCATCGTGTGCAGTGATCGTGTCCGTAAGAACTGGTCGGGAAATTTTTTTCCCAGCGGTCAAATACTGATGCATTCCTTCTTTATGAACCCAGAAGCACGACAAATGAAGTCCTATTTAAACGTCAACTTTTCTTTTCGAATAATCTTGTGATTTTTATAAGATTTTTGAGAGACCCTTTGTCAAAAATGGTTGTGTTGTTTTGATGTATATGTTTGTAGTTAAATTTTGGTTGTTGGGCATTAATATCGATCGGAGCAGATGAGGAAAGTAAAAAAGAAAAAAGAGAAGAAAAATAGTTTAAATTAAATAAAATAAACAAAAGTGAGAAGTCAACATTATGTTGCGATATTTCCTACACGCAAGTGCACGTCATCGTTTACAAGTAATAAAGTGATAAGTAGAGTATCGTTCCCACGAGGATTGAATCTCTAACTACCGATTTTTTCGTATTCCAATTTTATCTGAACAATCGAATTTGGGTTTTGCGATTAAAAACTAAAGGAATTACTAAAAGATTAAGCAGTAGAAAACAATATCTTGGATAAAAGAAATCAAATGATGAATAAGTCTAGGGTTCTGAATCCACCTTAGTTTATCCGAATTTACTCTCGATTATCCGTAATAAATAATTTTCCCAATTTATTGAAGGCGGAGATTGCTAATATATTCTACTGCCTCTCCCGAGGTCGATAGATTTATCTAACGGCGACTAACGCACTCTATCCCTAGGTGAATTATTTCGTCGATAGGCAAAAAGCATGAAATCTCCTAAAGGCCACGTAGTTCCTATGAGTATATTCCTATCTCACAGAATAAAACGGTCCTCACCAATAGTTCCTCACCAAATCTCCTCTCCCGATTCGAAGTGAATGATTTAATCAATACAACTATTGGCCAGATAATTGCAAGCATTAATCGTAATTGGGAAAACTCAATAAAAAGGTAATAAATTGGATAATCTCAATCAATTCGTCAAAACAAAGGTTTCATCAAAACCCTAGATTAGGGCTTTAGCCTGACATACTAAAAACTGAAAATACAGAATAAATAAACGAAAGCATAAAATTCAAATGCAGATGAAGTTCGGATTCCTCCGTTCTTCAGCTTCCGCCTCCTGCCCTTGAATTCTTCTGCTTTCCTCTTCTTCTGCCGTCTCCAAGCTTAAGCTCTCAAAGGTTTTAGATCCAATGATTCCCCCAATGATTTAATTAGGGTCTTCAACCCTATATATAGCTCAGCACATCCATAAATCGCGTCCGTATTAGTCGGTCGAAAACTGGCTTCGAAATAGCTCAAAATCCGCGCAGACCTACAAAACCCGCCAAGTGTGCCGCGGCTCACTAAACCTGTGCCGCGGCACATCACCTTCACCAATGCACAGGCGTAAAAATTCTTACGTGCCGCGGCTCACTGTGTGCCGCGGCCTGATACAGTTACTCGCCCTTGGTGGTGTCTTCTGTGTGCGGCTCGGCCTTCCTTGTGCCGCGGCTCAGAGTCCAGTTTTGCCGTTGTCGCCCGTTTTGCCTCGTTTTATCTTCCGGACTTCAATTTCCTGTCAATCATACAAAATTAAGGCATTAAAAGCTCATTTAGACAATTTCACTCATCAAAACACTACAAAATAATGATAAATAAGCGTACAAAAATACGCCTAACAAATACCCCCAAACTTAAGCCTTTGCTTGTCCTCAAGCAAAAAGAATTAAAGTCAATAAAAGAATGTCGTGAATCATCGTGCAACTCATAGTGTTCAACCTAATCAATACTATCCTGTGATTCTCTCTAAATAATACGAGTGTCATAAAAGCGAGCTGCACTCAGAATAATGATTCCGCAAAGTAATCAAATTCAGTCCTAATCACTCGTTCATGAAGAAAATTCGGCTCAAAGATTAACAAAACGTGAGTCAAATCGACCGTCAATATGAAAGGCTAACACAACCAAGCTAGTTCGTCCCATTCCACAGTCGAAAGGCACAATTTTCACGAGTTTCATAACAATTAAACCTCGGACAGTATCCCCTTATATATATATGCTCAAGAATTTGATTCGAGTTGACCACTAGGTTAGGATCTCGGGATGTTTCATCGGGATAATCCTAGGGTGGAACTTCCATTCTCATGTATTAGGAAACCGTTTGACGTAAAAGACACTCATGGGGCACATGGATGCTTCTAGTTACTAAGTTCCCGTCTACAGCGGAGAAACAACTCGAATACATAATTTCCACATGTCCAAATCAAGGTTGCCATTTTACGCAAGAGTAAACAGCGGGTCACGCGAATACCCCCGGTTACTAGGCTTTCTATCATTGGCACATGTGAAATATCTAAATCACTAGTCTAATCAAGGTCGTCGTTTTACGCGAGAGTAAACAACGGGTCACGCGAATACCCCCGGTTACTAGACTTCCCTTCATAGAACACATTATCTCGACTTTAGGGAAAAACTGACCGACTCTAAACTCAATCTAAGTGCCAAGACGACTGAAGAAATAGTACGACTTTCTATCCTGAAAATGTAGCCAAACGTATTGATGGGGATTTAAAAACAAGTATGTATCGTCTCTTATCTGCCAGGACCTCTACAATCACGAAAAATTTCGGACCTAATTGAATACTAAGCAGAAAAGAAATAATTGACTACAACTCGACTAGAACTCGACCGTTTCTTCAGAGAGAAAGACAGTGTCGTAACATCAGTATCACACAAATAGAAGCACGAAAATTCACGAATAAAGAAAACTAAGACAAGCAAGGCTATCTAAAAAAAAAATTTTACGCATAGAAATGAAAAGTGCAACGAAATAATGTACAACAATAAAATAAGGTACAGCAATGAATGTAGAAACTGAAAGTAAATCCCCCCCCCAAACTTAGGACGTACATTGACCTCAATGGACAAAAAAATGATATGCAAGAAAAATAAAAGGTCAAGTACTCCCCTCCGGCCTTTCGGGAGAGTGCCGCATCGTCCGGTGAGGAGGGTGGTGTGGCTGGCCGGGCGGGCGCAATAAATGGCCCGTCGGGATGCATGATGTGGGCCGTCCATGCGGCGAGGTGCTCCTGATGATAAGCATCCCTCGCAGCAAGACGCCTCGCCGCTCGTCGGCTGGCCCGGCGTGCCTGCTCTCGCATCTCGGCTCTGGCGGCAGCAACAACGCTCTCCCGCTCCGCCCGCTGCTCCTCCCGCATGGCAGCCATCAAGCTCTCTCTCTCTCCTCATCTCATCTATTTCTCTCCTCGTATCCTCTCTCAGCTCCTCTCTCTCTCTCCCCAGCTCCTATCTATGCTCTTCTCTCTGTCTCCTCAAATCCTCCCGCAGCCCATCAAACAGCTCCTCCAACCTCGCTCTATCGGGCTGCGGGCCGGCATCTCCGTGCGTCAACAAAAGCGGCTCGGGGGATCCCTCGTGAGCCTCCTCTAGCAAAAATCCTCTCCCCCGAGCGTGTGCCGGCGCTCCGCCCCACTGGTCGAAGTGTGATATGATGCGGTGATCGATCGGGGCCTGTGGGGCTAGCATCGGCTCGTCGTCTGACCAAGTCAGCCCCGACTGCCGGCATAAAGCGCAGATGAGGGAGGGGTGCTTCAACCCCGTCTTGGCCCCCCCTGGATACTCTGGAAGATAGATCGGACCAGAATGGGGGTCACATCGAAACGCATCCCGGAAGTGATAGCAAAAAGTATCCGGGCGCGGGAGAGAAAAACTGTACGGATCTGGGAGGTGGGGTCAATGCGTGCGCAGATAAAGTAAATCCAGGCTCGCCCGAGCCGGCTGAGGCGCGAGCTCCTGAAGTGAAAAGTGGACGAACTCTGTGCTCGCTGCTCCCAGTCGGTACCGGGCTGTGCAATGGTCTCAAGCAGGGCCTCCTTAGTGAGGCTGGTCATCACTCGGTGATAGGCTGACTCGTCAACCGCCGGAAACCCAAAAAGCCTCCGAATAGCAGTCGGGGAGAAATCAACTGTAACCCCTCTGACGTCGACCTGAGTCCGAGACTCTAAAGATGGCAACGTATGCCCTGCCCGGATATGCTTCAGCAGAGCGCTGGCATAAAACTCCTGGACGATCGAGATAACCGCTGGCTCGGGAGGTGCGGTAAATCTGGCCCACCCCATCTCGTCAATCATGGTGAGCAACTCCCCGACCTGAGGAGCTGGAGTAAAACCTCTCTCGGGAATAAGTGGTCGTGGCCGGATCTTTTCATTGAATATTTTGGGAATTTCGGGGTCCGAAAATTGATGCCCCTCCGCCTCGGCCCGACCACGAGAGGTCTCCCCTCGAGTAGGGGATGACTCGGTCCTAGGACGCTTGCTCAGCTTCTTTGTGCGCGCCATAATCAATCCTGAAAAGTGAAACACGAGGGTTTATTCACGCAAAAATAATAACAATGATCAATGCTCGGCTAAGGATGTCCAGCCAGAAATTCCGAATTTAAGAAAATAATGCATACTTGAGAGAAGGATGAAATTGGACTTAAACATGTAACCTGAATGTAAGGGTTGGGCTTGTAACACCCCCAGATCAAACCGGGAATATTACACGCCGCAGACCCTCTCCGTGAGGATCCACCAGGCTAGACATCAACACAACACATTACATTACATACTGATGAATCAAAATAACGAATCAATAGACCGATTTGGTCTTCCGTCACTGACTTACAAATCAAAATACATAAACTCATCCAGACTCATACACATGCAAGGGTAAAATACTTGCAACGACGAACAATAAGACAGCGGAAAAGACAATACAATAGACTCCGACTAACTGAAGTCAAAACTGGCCTTCGTGTGATTAGTATCATTCGTCTTTCATCATCCCTCGTGCCGATCCTGTGTCTTGCTCCCGACAACCTGCATGTACCTGGACACAATACAGATATCCACCCCCCGATTACTCGGGGGTTAGCAAAACTCCACTGTTTCGCTAGTGCAAGTATAAAGTGCAAATACGAGCCATACACAACACATTCCGAGAATACAACGAAAGACTTCCCGAGATATATTTAGATAAAAAAATAGTTCAAGTCTTGAAAGTAGAAACGAAGTAAGTAAGCACTTTGAAAACACTTCCAAACCTCGGGAGTTTTGAAAACATTTGAGATTGAAAAGTTCTTAATTCCTCGAAAGTCATTTAGGGTCACAGCCCCAAAGTTCATTTTTCAAAATACAAATCCGTCTAACAAAACACGGGGTCCACGACCCAACCATTCCGGTCACAAAACACAGGGTCCACGACCCGATCATCCACTTCAAATCACTTACAAGGACACATTACACATAACACATTAATCCTATGCCATTCTAGCCAAGCACCAAGACTCAATATACAATGTCTCTCAACCCCGAGCACAAAGCATTGTGATACTCCGGACAATATCACAATTAACGATAACATCGTCATCCTCAAGATGAAAAACCACAATGGGTAACCGCGGCCGTACCCCTTAGTATCGACCCCGGACATCCCGTCGGACACTCGGGTGGGAAACCACTTCGCGGCCGTACCCCTTAGTATCGACCCCGGACATCCCGTCGGACACTCCGGTGGAAGTTCATCCACAAACGCACCCAACTCCACTTCCGCGGCCGTACCCCTTAGTATCGACCCCCAGACATCCCGTCGGACACTCCGGTGGAAGGAACAACACACACACACGTTCCAAAATCACGGTTGCAAACCACAAGCCTCGAAGGTCAATCACGGTATATATAGTCGAGGTACCTTGCTAGAATGGCGATTCATCCAACATATACTCATAACCCGTAACTAATACTATCAACAAGAAAGCACACTATTCCAACAAAGACCGAACGGCACAACCAATGTCACACAAATTCACATAATTCATCGATAACCACATGTCTCCACGTACGGCTTTAACAAAGGACTAAACTTCAAAACTTACCGACAACGTAATCACACACAATGGCGTCACACACGAAAGTATTACGATCTTATACTCAACATTAATACACGTATTCAATTAAGCATATTAATTCTCGGAACACACAAGTCGTCTTTAAGAAAACCTTGTTGGTAAATATCTGATACTTTTGAGAAAGATGGTTATGAATATTTATTTAGCACATATCGACGATTAACAACCATTATATCCACAAAACACGTAATGTATGGGCAAGATACTTGCCTCGATAATCGACACCGGACACTCCTACGAACACGGCTCAGTCGGGACACCTCGAACACCTACAATTCTCCGTGAAGACAAAGAATACGCCCACGATCGAAAAGCTTGAAGAAAAGCGACGAGCGGAAGGGTTCCGACTCGAGTTCTTCGCAAGAATTCGACCCTAACAACATATAATCAATAAATCATCGATCATACGAGGAAGAATAATCGTAGAACGCCCGAAAACCCCTCTACGACATTTTACCGACACCTTCAAGGCGTCGATCAAGAACTCGACCAAAACAACGAATCGATACGATCCAACCATGGAATATTAAGGAAAAGATGTAATACATCTTAATAATCATCAATCTATCATAATACCAAGTTAAATCGGATTAATCGGACGAAAACAACCAAAATACCCAAAATCCCCAAAATTAGATTTCTAGGAAATCGACTGGTCGGTAGATCGGAGGATGTTATAGGACGGATGATTGATGATATGAGCCTCAAAACTTCATGGATTGAAAGAACAACATCATGTCTCCATGATGTATACACCCATGCGAACGGGAAGAAAAGGAATGAGAAAGCGGGTGAAAAATATGCCGCTGTGCCTTAAATAGGTGACAGACTCGACCGTGTCCGACATGACACGGTCGTGGCGCGCATTGGCCGGCGAGGACTCGGCCGTGTCTGCGCATGACACGGTCGTGTCGCGAAGGCGCTCGGCACCGACTCGACCGTGTCACGGAACACGGTCGGGCCTCTCGCGACGCTACCGGCTTATCCAGACGAGTACGGCACGGCCGTACCAGGCGACACGGCCGAGTCCGGTCGGCAGTGATCGGCCAAATGAGCGGGTGAGCTAAAACGACCATAACTCTCTCGTCCGGACTCCGATTGACTCACCGTTTGAACCATTGGAAAGCTAATTCGATGCTCTATAATATTGCAAAGATTTAGAATTTTTGGCTTTACCAAAAATTAATGGTGATCTAACAAAGTCGAACTCCCACGTGAAAAAGTCGATTAAGGACACGGAACTCAACAAAACGACACCGAAACGAACTCGGATGACAAAAAGTGCACAATTAATCATTCTCGGAATGACGAAACGGTCATGATAGAGTTGTCAAACCGAACCTCCTCCGAAAAAAAGAAAATTACCGAAATTCGAAATTGCGGATATTACATTCTACCCTCCTTAAAAGAAGTTTCGTCCCGAAACTTAAAACAAGTAGGGAGAAGCAATATCCCGCCAGGAAAACTCAATGAGATACGCAAGAAACGCGTAACTAATGCCAAACGGCGAAACGTTACATACAACGCAACGGAATATACGGTGTGAAAACACGCTCCACGACGACCAACACAACGCCGCCGTTAGGGATATAATAAAACCAACAAGTGACAAGCGTCATCAAATGGATAATACAATCAAGTCAATTATCCGAACAATCACAAAACACAACGAACGAAAATCAATACGATTGACCTGTAATATCCGTAATTTTCCATTTTTAGCAGTTTCCATTTTTGGTGTATGTCCATTTTTATCGACTCGCTTGTAACCGTTTCGACATTTTGAATCTATTTTGTTCTTGGAGTTTTTCCATTTGGACGAGTTTTGATGATGTTTTCACGTAATTTCATTTTATGACATGTTTTGCCGTATGAACGTTCGATTCTTGTAAAACTCGTTCGTTTTCGTTGTTTCTTGGTTTGTACAAGTTCGTATGGTTGAGTTGGTCATGTTGAGACTTTCGGTTTGTAAATCCGACATCGTTTCGTGACTTTCGGTCACTTGGGTCATTTCCGTAAATTCCTATAAGTTTAGGGAATTTCATATTCGTTGTCGTATTTCGGATTTCCGGGTAGTCGGATTGATATTTTCTTGTGATGGTTAGACTCGTCATCGAATATTCTTCGTAGTCGTATTTTTGGTTCGATAGCAGGTCCGGGTTTCGGTCGTCCGGACTCGTTTGGGCAAGAATGCCAATCTTTGTCGGTAGGGTGTTACGGCTGTAACACCCTGAAGTTAAGGCCGTAAGTTGGACATGTTACGGCCGTAAGTATCCCCTGTTACGGCCGTAACACCCATTGCTTTAAAACAATGCGGAGGTCCAATACCTCATTTTCCATTCCTTCTCTCGTTTTTCTTCACGGGGCGACTCCAGAGGCGATTCCTTCAATTTTGATCGAAGAAACTTTCGTGTTCCATCACCGTAGAATCATAGTAGCATATCACCATCAGCGTAATCATCCTCCATCGTCCGAATCCGAGGTATCTTCTTCAGGAACCCTAACTTGTATAAATTGGGTGTTTTTCGGGTTTTTTCGTGATTGACTCCGAATTATTCATGTAGGTTGCGAAACTTATTATCAATTGTTGTTATTGGGTGATTCCCAATTCGTTTTTCCTCGAATTAATCCATGTATTGTTGATACGGGGAGATTTTGCACAAACCCTCGCCCGTATCGATTGAACGTCTATTGTCGTGATTTGTAATCGGGGTTTTGGGAGTATTCCTTTCGATTATTGATGTCCGTTGGGACTGAGTTATGCTAATTCTTCGTTTAGGAACCGTCGTTTTCCATTCGGATCATCCGTAGTCATTTTTCACTTCCGATTCTTCGAAGATGTCTCAAAGGCAAGTACTCTACATTTGTTTACATGTTCTAGTATTTGAATTATGGCTGTATCGTGGTTGTTGTGGATGGTTATGTGTATGTTCACCTAGGGACGGTCCGACGGGGCCTCTAGGGATACGTATTGCCGTGTGTGTGCGTATCACGAACTGTGGTTAGCCACCCAGGGATGTCCGACGGGGCTCTGCGGGGTACGGTGGCCGTGAGTCTCGTGCCAACGGTTAACTTTGAATTATGATTTGTTGGAGATAATGTGTTTTGTGTGTACATCGTAAATATTCCGGAATATAAAATGTTTTCTAAAATGACTTTTTGGCGCATATAATTCATCTGATTAGAATGTAGTTCAAATGGATTGTACTTGCACTAGCAGTTGTCGCTAACCCCTTAAATGGGGGAAATACTTTTTGTATTTCAGGTACTGATCGTGGGGACAAGCGAGCACTAGAGCCGTATGAGGATGATGGGCGAGCATGATACTGTCCAGAAATTTATTATTGGTGTTCTATCGGTCGAATATTTTGATATCTTGTTTTGGGGATTTTGTTTTATAAAAACTGGTTTAAGTACTCGAGTACTTCTTTTTACAAAATTGTTAATACTGTGTTCCTGTTTGGGAAGTGGATTAATGTTGGATTTTATTGTCGGGTTGTAATCTTATTTGAATTGTCGTATTACCGATGATTGTTGTCGTTGTCGAATGTCTCGTTTGGTATGTTAGCCTGGTGGATTCCACAGTGTGGGGTCCACGGCGCTGTAATATGCCCTGAATGTCTTGGGGGTGTTACAGTATATGGTATCAGAGCTTAGGTTTATGGATACCTAGGCTGTGGGTCATTTGGGTCTAGTTAAGTGTCGTTTTGGGACAAGATCACCGCTATGCCATCATCTCAAGACGCCGGTGCTCGTAAGTTTTCCTAACTTGACTCGTTTCACCGCTCTGTTCTATTCTGTCTTAGTATCTTTTGCTTTTCGCGTTTGAATTGTACTTACCCGTTGCTTCTTGAATTCCTCTTTGGTAGAGGACGCGCGGGCCTTGATCGCGGGCCTTGGTAGGGGACGTGGCGCGGCCGGTGGGGCGGCCATGTCCGATCACTCGGGAACCGGTCGGCGATGCCCTCTTTGTCGAGCAGTGTTCCCCTAGTTCGAGGTCGGCGGGACCGATCTGCTAGCTCCGTGTAATGCTCATGAGAATGTTGGAGTGGCCAACATATTGCGGCAAGTAGCGAACCGAGATGACGCTGCGGCTCGAGCCGTTCTGGTCGGCCATGCTAATGCCAACCCGGTTCCGCCTACTGGAGCCGGTAATGATAAGCTACTTCAGGACGTGATTCGTATGCGTCCTCCGCAGTTTGATGGTGCTTCTGACCCTTCTGGTTGGGAGAATTGGTTATTCGAGTTGGAGTTTGAGGCTGCTAACTGTTCCGAGGAGAGGAAAGTACCCATTGCTCAGTACTTCCTCGCCAAGGAGGCAGCGACGTGGTGGCAAGCGGTGAAACCGCGTGACCGGGCAGCTACGTGGGCAGAGTTTCGAGATTTGATGGAAGATGAATATTGTCCTTGGCCAGTGAAAGAGGGGAGGATCCGAGCCTTCTTTGAGGCTAAGCCCCAAGATGTTCCTATTTCTCAAGCTATCAAGGACTACAATCAACAGTTACATTATGTGAGAAACCAAGTCCGCGATGAGCTTGATAAGATCCGCCACTTTGACATGCGGATGAAACCGAGAGTGCGCCACTACATGTCCAGTGCAGGGTGCACGACTTTGAAAGAATATCGAGAATAAGGCGATGGCTTATGAGATGTCGTCATGGCGACAGACGGCAACCGAAGGAAAGAAACAGAAAACCGCCGGTCAGTGTTCGGGAGGCAAGTCAGGAGGGTATCCGAAGACTCAGTCTGGTTCGCGAGTCTTCGGGAGTCAGTCGCCATCAGTTGGTCGAGGAAACGGTTCTAGGTCTGCTCCTGCTGGTTCCGTTCGTGGTCCTACGTGCTTCAACTGCAGTCGCCCGGGCCACATGATGAGTGAGTGTGATAGGCCTCCGATTCAGTGTCTTGCTTGTGGTCGTATGGGTCATCGTGCTAAGTTTTGTACGGATGCAGCTCGGGCCCCGGTTACTCAGATATCAGCCCCAGCCGCGGGAGAGCCGAGTGTGAATCAGACACCGACAGTTCCTCAGCCGCAGCAGAGTTTTGGTAGAGGTCGAGGTCGTGGTCAGCCTTCTAGAGGGGGAGCTTCTAGTGCGGGGTCTGTTCCGCCCAGTGTGTACGAGATGAGACGAGCAGGAGATCCTGACGCGACGGTGGCCACAGGTACCGTCCACATCCTTGATCATCCTGTTTCCGTATTGTTCGATTCTGGTGCTACGCATTCTTTTATATCTATGGATTGTGTGCGTCGCCTGCATGTTGATTGCCTTGTTGCTTGTGAGCCTTTTGTTGTTAAACTTCCTAGTGGGGATAGCATTGTGGGGGATCGTGAGGTTAGAGATTTTCCAGTGAGTATCGCGGGGAGGGATTGGCTTTCTAATCTGATTGCGGTAGATATTAGAGATGAGGATTTGATTCTGGGTGAGGATTGGCTGGACCGTCATGGGGCGATCATGAATTATAGAACGAGGACTGTTACGATGTTAGCCTCTGATGGTACCGAGCATTCTTTTGTGGGGCGTAAGCGGGGTAGTCAGAGATTACTGATCAGCGCTTTGAGGGCGGTGAGACTCCTTTGGGGAGGTTGCACAGGCTATTGGTGTTACGCCTTGAGATCGGAAGAAGGGGGAGTTGAGCTCTCGTCTATTCCGGTAGTATGTGAGTATCCTGACGTCTTTCCAGATGAGTTGCCGGGTTTGCCGCCGGGCCGAGAGGTTGAGTTTACCGTCGATCTAGAGCCGGGTGCAGCACCTATCTCTAAGACGCCATACCGTATGGCGCCTGCCGAGATGCTTGAGTTGAAGAAACAGTTGGGAGAGTTGTTGGACATGGGATATATTCGACCGAGCGCTTCGCCTTGGGGCGCACCGGTCCTATTTGTAAAGAAGAAGGATGGGTCACTTCGTTTGTGCATCGACTACCGAGAGTTGAACAAAGTGACCATCAAAAACAAATATCCACTCCCGAGGATTGATGACTTGTTTGATCAGTTGCAAGGAGCGACCGTGTTTTCGAAGATTGATTTGAGATCGGGGTATTATCAGCTCCGAGTGAAGGATACCGATATTCAAGACGGCCTTTCGGACGAGATACGGTCACTACGAGTTTGTGGTTATGCCTTTTGGGCTAACTAACGCACCACCGTGTTCATGCAGCTTATGAACAAAGTCTTTATCGAGTACCTCGATAAGTGTGTAGTCGTTTTTATCGATGACATCCTGATTTACTCGAGGAGCGAGGAGGAGCACGCCCGTCATTTGCATATTGTGTTAGATATTTTGAGGACTCGGATCTTTTGCGAAGTTCTCAAAGTGCGAGTTTTGGTTACGGGAGGTTATGTTTCTCGGTCATGTGATCTCGGCCGAGGGTGTTCGTGTGGACCCACATAAGGTAGAGGCAGTGTTGGATTGGGCGCCGCCCAAGAACGTGAAAGAGGTCCGTAGTTTTCTGGGATTAGCCGGGTATTACCGTAGGTTCGTCGAGGGGTTCTCTAAACTTGCTCGACCTCTGACTCAGTTGTTACAGAAGTCAGAGAAGTTTGTGTGGACCGATGAGAGACAGAATAGTTTTGAGGAGTTGAAGAAGCGGTTGACGACCGCTCCCGTGTTAGCTTTACCGAGTGGTAATGATGGTTTCTCTGTTTATAGTGACGCTTCGGGCCAAGGGCTCGGATGCGTACTTATGCAGCACGGGAGGACGATTGCCTATGCTTCCCGTCAGTTGAAACCGTATGAATTGAATTACCCTACGCACGATCTTGAGTTGGCCGCAGTTGTGTTTGCGTTGAAAATCTGGCGTCATTACTTGTATGGCTCGTCGTGTCAGATTTTCACCGATCACAAGAGCCTGAAGTACATCTTCACGCAGAAGGAGCTTAATATGAGACAGAGGAGATGGTTGGAACTGATTAAGGATTACGATCTTGAGATCCTCTATCATCCAGGCAAGGCTAATGTGGTAGCAGATGCCTTGAGCCGGAAATCGGTATCGCTTCGGGTGCTTGAGTTACTCACGGCCCGATCGGGACTTCACGAGAGTTTATGAGGTTGAGCATTGAGATTGTACCGCCAGAGAGTTCCGGGCATTGCGTACTCTTGAGATTTTTTCGTCTCTGGTCGAGGACATTAAATCGGGACAGTTGGAGGACCCGATGTTTATTCACTGCGGGAGAGTGTAGAGAAGGGGAAAGCCCGGGATTCGTTATTCATGAGGACGGCGTGTTGAGATTCCGAGGTCGGTTGTGTGTTCCGAACGACTCGGAACCGAGACAGAGCATTATGCGAGAGGCTCATGCGTCACCATACTCGACCCATCCGGCTCGAGTAAGATGTATAAAGATCGAGGAAGAATTTCGTGGAGCGATATGAAGAAGGAGGTAGTTCGGTTTGTAGCTAAGTGTTTGACTTGTCGGCAAGTCAAGATTGAGCATCAGCGGCCACCGGATTATTGAAACCACTTCGCTCCGAATGGAAATGGGAGGACATCTCTATGGATTTTGTCACGAGTTTACCGAGGACGAAGACTGTATGAATATGGTATGGGTAATTGTAGACCGACTAACTAAGTCGGCACATTTTCTGGGCATCAAGGATACTTGGGGTCCGAAAAGTTGGCTCGTATTTTTATCACTCGGATAGTGAGGCTTCATGGTACGCCGAGGACCATTATTTCGCATGAGATGGACGATTTGTATCGCATTTTGGCGGGCGGTGCATAAGGCATTGGGGACTCGGCTACGTTTGAGCACTTCGCTCCATCCCTGCATCGATATGCGTCCAACGTACCATTCGGACGTTCGAGGATTTGTTGCGCGCGTGTGCGTTAGATTGAGTAGTAATCGGGAGGATCATTTGGCCTTGATTGAGTTTACTTATAATAATAGCCGCACGCATCGATTAAGATGGCACCATATGAGGCACTTTATGGCCGACGCGTTGCGATCACCGATATGTTGGGATGAGCCGTCCGATTTGGTTGGCACTGAGCCGGATCTGGTATTGGAGACGAGGGAGAAAGTCGAATTGATTAGAAAGAGGATGTTGGCTGCCCAGAGTCGACAAAAGTCTTATGCAGATGTTAGGCGTAGACCTTTGGAGTTTGAGGTGGGGGATCACGTTCTGTTGAGAGTATCTCCGACGAAAGGAGTTTTCCGATTCGGGAAGAAGGGGAAACTCAGCCCGAGATATATTGGACCTTTCGAGGTATTGGAGAGAGTTGGTGAGTTAGCGTACCGTTTGGCCTTACCTCCGTCGCTTAGTCATGTACATAGCGTATTTCACGTTTCCCAGTTGAGGAAGTACGTTCCGGACCCGTCCCACATTATTGACTTTGGGGACGTGGAGATTGAGAAGGATATTACGTTTGAAGAGAGGCCCGTCAGAATTTTGGAGCGTCGTGACAAGCAGTTAAGGCACAAAACCATTCCTCTGGCTAAGGTGCAATGGTCGAGACACGGAGTAGAAGAAGCGACGTGGGAGCTAGAGGAGGATATGCGTTCGAGATACCCCGAGCTTTTTGATTCTTAAGTTTCGGGACGAAACTTTATTTTAGAGGGGGAGAATGTAATATCCGTAATTTTCCATTTTTAGCAGTTTCCATTTTTGGTGTATGTCCATTTTTATCGACTCGCTTGTAACCGTTTCGACATTTTGAATCTATTTTGTTCTTGGAGTTTTTCCATTTGGACGAGTTTTGATGATGTTTTCACGTAATTTCATTTTATGACATGTTTTGCCGTATGAACGTTCGATTCTTGTAAAACTCGTTCGTTTTCGTTGTTTCTTGGTTTGTACAAGTTCGTATGGTTGAGTTGGTCATGTTGAGACTTTCGGTTTGTAAATCCGACATCGTTTCGTGACTTTCGGTCACTTGGGTCATTTCCGTAAATTCCTATAAGTTTAGGGAATTTCATATTCGTTGTCGTATTTCGGATTTCCGGGTAGTCGGATTGATATTTTCTTGTGATGGTTAGACTCGTCATCGAATATTCTTCGTAGTCGTATTTTTGGTTCGATAGCAGTCCGGTTTCGGGTTGTCCGGACTCGTTTGGGACAAGAAATGCCAATATCATTGCCCAAGAGGTGTTACGGCCGTAACACCCGTGGTTACGGCCGTAAGTTGGCCATGTTACGGCCGTAAGTATCCCCTGCGGCCAGAATAAACATTGCTTTAAAACAGCGGGCAGAGGTCCAATACCTCATTTTCCATTCCTTCTCTCGTTTTTCTTCACGGGGCGACTCCAGAGGCGATTCCTTCAATTTTGATCGAAGAAACTTTCGTGTTCCATCACCGTAGAATCATAGTAGCATATCACCATCAGCGTAATCATCCTCCATCGTCCGAATCCGAGGTATCTTCTTCAGGAACCCTAACTTGTATAAATTGGGGGTTTTTCGGGTTTTTTCGTGATTGACTCCGAATTATTCATGTAGGTTGCGAAACTTATTATCAATTGTTGTTATTGGGTGATTCCCAATTCGTTTTTCCTCGAATTAATCCATGTATTGTTGATACGGGGAGATTTTGCACAAACCTCGCCCGTATCGATTGAACGTCTATTGTCGTGATTTGTAATCGGGGTTTGGGAGTATTCCTTTCGATTATTGATGTCCGTTGGGACCGAGTTATGCTAATTCTTCGCTTAGGAACCGTCGTTTTCCATTCGGATCATCCGTAGTCATTTTTCACTTCCGATTCTTCGAAGATGTCTCAAAGGCAAGTACTCTACATTTGTTTACATGTTCTAGTATTTGAATTATGGCTGTATCGTGGTTGTTGTGGATGGTTATGTGTATGTTCACCTAGGGACGGTCCGACGGGGCCTCTAGGGATACGTATTGCCGTGTGTGTGCGTATCACGAATCGTGGTTAGCCACCTGTGGATGTCCGACGGCTCTGCGGGTACGGTGGTCGTGAGTCTCGTACAACGGTTAACTTTGAATTATGATTTGTTGGAGATAATGTGTTTTGTGTGTACATCGTAAATATTCCGGAATATAAAATGTTTTCTAAAATGACTTTTTGGCGCATATAATTCATCTGATTAGAATGTAGTTCAAATGGATTGTACTTGCACTAGCAGTTGTCGCTAACCCCTTAAATGGGGGAAATACTTTTTGTATTTCAGGTACTGATCGTGGGGACAAGCGAGCACTAGAGCCGTATGAGGATGATGGGCGAGCATGATACTGTCCAGAAATTTATTATTGGTGTTCTATCGGTCGAATATTTTGATATCTTGTTTTGGGGATTTTGTTTTATAAAAACTGGTTTAAGTACTCGAGTACTTCTTTTTACAAAATTGTTAATACTGTGTTCCTGTTTGGGAAGTGGATTAATGTTGGATTTTATTGTCGGGTTGTAATCTTATTTGAATTGTCGTATTACCGATGATTGTTGTCGTTGTCGAATGTCTCGTTTGGTATGTTAGCCTGGTGGATTCCACAGTGTGGGGTCCACGGCGCTGTAATATGCCCTGAATGTCTTGGGGGTGTTACATGACCAACCCAACGGTACATCAATCAAAACGCAAGCCAATCGCTGAACAAATACGGAATTCCACCGCCCAAGGGTTGGAAGATCGAAAACGAGACCAATTTTCCGAACTTGAAAAGGTCACAACGATATATAGCTCAATTTGGGACAATATCAGAACTCGCTCGAATGACAAAGGTGAGAAACAACACCAGGTCAGAAGCATCAACGAACACAGTCGAGTCGATACGATTGGACGAAACAGAAGAGAAAGAAAGAAAAATGCGGGTATTACATCATATCACCTTTAAAAGAGGTTTCGTCCCGAAACCTAAACAACGAGAACGGCTTTGGAAGAGCAACCTTCCCGACCATATCCTCTTGGTCCACATCCGATCTTCAAGGCCATTAGTATCGTGGTCACGACTGTGTCCTCTGCCCATCGGCATACTAAGCAGATTCCCACTCAATACGATTGCACAACTTCGCAAAATATTAAACTAAAGTACCAACTCAGCACGACATATCACATAAGGTAACCAATAACAACTCGAAAAGAAAATCCACGAGGTATCCTTTTAAAGGAAATCTTTTGAAAATCCTTGGATTTGTATGCTATTTAAAATAAACTTTAAAAGTACTTTTGGTACCTCGGGTTGTTTCATCAAAACTTGTAACAACATACTTTAACATTTCCAAATCCGAGTTTAAACTTTACATCGAGTGAGATTTTTCATCTTTCACTATATATTTTTTTTGAAAATAAAAATCGCATTGGTTTTTGAAATAAAATAATTTTATGGTGTGAAAGATTTTTGAAAATCATGTACTCGAATTATCTGAAAATACAACAATACGTTAAAAATCATTTTGGAAAATCCCCCCAACACTACACAACCATCAACGACGGTAATATTTTACAAAATATCTACATGTACTTTAAAACAACTCTTTCAAATACCATCGAGGTTTTATTTTAGAATCCAAGGCCGGCTTGCCAATTCCAAATAATTTTCAAAGTATACACGGAGCCGCCGATTAATCGAACCGTCAAAACTTTGTGAAGTTTCCAGGAAAGTGTTTTTGAACACACACACAGCAGACATAATTTATCAATTCATCAAACACAATCAAATATCACCTAGCAATACGAAAAGTCTTAACACGCATTCACGCACAACAGTTGTTATCACTAGACACCACGTAGAGAATACAACTACAGGTGATTGGCCGCAAAAGTTAGACTTAACGGCTATAATGCGCCCATAGACTCGCCTGTGTTGATTAGCGCGCGTTACAACAAAGGTTAACGTGCGCTAAACACGCCACGTTAGCGTGCGTTAGGCTCGTATTTAAGCCTGTGCTAACTGCTCTAATCACCAACACGATTGCAAACATATATGAGGTAATACTAGACTCGAAGGTTACAAATAAGCAACAACACACGAGTCTAAATGTCATCGATTCACATAATTATAACATCTCACAAGCAACCATCAAAAGAAAATCATCCTACAAAAACGAAAATTTTACTTCTCAATAAAGAGGACTATCTCAACACATACATACCGATGGACTCAACATTCACGTTACTATTTTAATCATAAAACTGGCACCACTGCTCAACAACGAGAGCATCATCAATACGCATTTTCTGACCAACATTCATGAAACCGAAAAGTTACAAACGAGAGTCACGTCTTGAGTATATTTTGAAGACCTTATTTGAGTTAAAAACTCGAGTTTTGAAAACTTATAGTACACAGTGGAAAAGAATTATCAATAATTCGAGTTTTCAGAACTTTCAGCCTTGTGGTCAACATACGAAAATCGACTTTTTCCTCCCTTAGAGGGCATTTTAAAAATTTTACGTGACTCCCCGAAAGGATTCGAAAACTTAAAATTCCAAGGTTTATACTCTTGTAAGAAAAATGATTTATACAAGGATACATTCAGCAATATCATTCTACATTTTAGCGCAAGACGGGAATCAACAAATATATGTCACTTACTCACGATGCATCTTCAAATATTAACTACATAACACAAAATCACACAGCTCGTATAGCTCGTGGTACAACCCGTAGTAGGAGACTTACATCCACAGATCGCACGAAGATGATGGCTGCATCCCGATACTAATCACGGCCTACATCCTGCACGACGCTGCGATGACATTTCGACTGGACAAAATCGACAATACAAGACTCAACAACACATAACTCGACCCGGTACCTAGGTTTCCTCAACCTAAGCTCGATACCATAAATGTAACACCCCGCATCAAACGGGAATATTACACGCCGCAGACCCTCTCCGTGAGGATCCACCAGGCTAGACATCAACACAACACATTACATTACATACCGATGAATCAAAATAACGAATCAATAGACCGATTTGGTCTTCCGTCACTGACTTACAAATCAAAATACATAAACTCATCCAGACTCATACACATGCAAGGGTAAAATACTTGCAACGACGAACAATAAGACAGCGGAAAAGACAATACAATAGACTCCGACTAATCAAGTCAAAACGCCTTCGTGTGATTAGTATCATTCGTCTTTCATCATCCCTCGTGCCGATCCCGTGTCTTGCTCCCGACAACCCGCATGTACCGACACAATACAGATATCCACCCCCGATTACTCTGGGGTTAGCAAACTCCACTGTTTCGCTAGTGCAAGTATAAAGTGCAAATACGAGCCATACACAACACATTCCGAGAATACAACGAAAGACTTCCCGAGATATATTTAGATAAAAAAATAGTTCAAGTCTTGAAAGTAGAAACGAAGTAAGTAAGCACTTTGAAAACACTTCCAAACCTCGGGAGTTTTGAAAACATTTGAGATTGAAAAGTTCTTAATTCCTCGAAAGTCATTTAGTGGTCACAAACCCAAAGTTCATTTTTCAAAATACAAATCCGTCTAACAAAACACGGGGTCCACGACCCAACCATTCCGGTCACAAAACACAGGGTCCACGACCCGATCATCCACTTCAAATCACTTACAAGGACACATTACACATAACACATTAATCCTATGCCATTCTAGCCAAGCACCAAGACTCAATATACAATGTCTCTCAACCCCGAGCACAAAGCATTGTGATACTCCGGACAATATCACAATTAACGATAACATCGTCATCCTCAAGATGAAAAACCACAACTGGTAACCCGCGGCCGTACCCCTTAGTATCGACCCCCAGACATCCCGTCGGACACTCCGGGTGGGAAACCACTTCCGCGGCCGTACCCCTTAGTATCGACCCCCAGACATCCCGTCGGACACTCCGTGTGGAAGTTCATCCACACACGCACCCAAGTCCACTTCCGTGGCCGTACCCCTTAGTATCGACCCCCAGACATCCCGTCGGACACTCCGGGTGGAAGGAACAACACACACACACGTTCCAAAATCACAGTTGCAAACCACAAGCCTCGAAGGTCAATCACAGTATATATAGTCGAGGTACCTTGCTAGAATGGCCAGTTCATCCAACATATACTCATAACCCAGAACTAATACTATCAACAAGAAAGCACACTATTCCAACAGCACCGAACGGCACAACCAATGTCACACAAATTCACATAATTCATCGATAACCACATGTCTCCACGTACAGCTTTAACAAAGGACTAAACTTCAAAACTTACCGACAACGTAATCACACACAATGGCGTCACACGAAAGTATTACGATCTTATACTCAACATTAATACACGTATTCAATTAAGCATATTAATTCTCGGAACACACAAGTCGTCTTTAAGAAAACCTTGTTGGTAAATATACCGATACTTTTGAGAAAGATGGTTATGAATATTTATTTAGCACATATCGACGATTAACAACCATTATATCCACAAAACACGTAATGTATGGGCAAGATACTTGCCTCGATAATCGACACCGGACACTCCTACGAACACGGCTCAGTCGGGACACCTCGAACACCTACAATTCTCCGTGAAGACAAAGAATACGCCCACGATCGAAAAGCTTGAAGAAAACGACGAACTAAGGGTTCCGTCTCGAGTTCTTCGCAATTATTCTTCCCTAACAACATATAATCAATATATCATCGATCTTACTATGAAGTATAATAGTAGAACGCCCGAATAACCCTCTACGACATTTTACCGGACACCTTCAAGGCGTCGATCAAGAACTCGACCAAAACAACGAATCGATACGATCCAACCATGGAATATTAAGGGAAAAGATGTAATACATCTTAATAATCATCAATCTATCATAATACCAAGTTAAATCGGATTAATCGGACGAAAACAACCAAAATACCCAAAATCCCCAAAATTAGATTTCTAGGAAATCAATTCGATCAGTAGATCGGAGGATGTTATAGACGGATGATTGATGATATGAACCTCAAAACTTCATGGATTGAAAGAACAACATCATGTCTCCATGATGTATACACCTGACAAACGCGAACGGAAGAAAAGGAATGAGAAATCGGGTGAAAATACGCCGCTGTGCCTTAAATAGGTCGACAGACTCGACCGTGTCCGACATGACACGGCCGTGGCGCGCATGATTGGCCGGCAGGACTCGACCGTGTCCCGCATGACACGGCCGTGTCGCGAAGGGGCGCTCGGCACGACTCGACCGTGTCCTGGAACACGGTCGGGCCTCCGGGCAGACGCTACGGCTTATCCAGCAGTGCAGGCACGGCCGTGCAGCGACACGGCCGAGTCCGGTCGGCAGTGATCGGCCAAATGAGCGGGTGAGCTAAAACGACCATAACTCTCTCGTCCGGACTCCGATTGACTCACCGTTTGAACAATTGGAAAGCTAATTCGATGCTCTATAATATTGCAAAGATTTAGAATTTTTGGCTTTACCAAAAATTAATGGTGATCTAACAAAGTCTAACTCCCACGTGAAAAAGTCGATTAAGGACACGGAACTCAACAAAACGACACCGAAACGAACTCGGATGACAAAAAGTGCACAATTAATCATTCTCGGAATGACGAAACGGTCATGATAGAGTTGTCAAAACGAACCTCCTCCGAAAAAAAGAAAATTACCGAAATTCGAAATTGCGGATATTACAGGGCTTGCTGTAAATTCAAAACATATACGTTGCACGAAAATTCAAAACGATTGCCTTTTCAAAGAAAATTTTTCATTTAGGCAATTTATCAGACACCTTGAGGGCACAGGTTTACTTGAAGAATAAACATAGTTCTAGCTCGATTCAACCCTCAAAAATCAAAACATAAGTCAATCATCAGTAACTCGGCACATTCAACTCATTTACATTCCAATTTAACCAAGAAAATTCGATGAAACTACCATGTTATTCTCTAAACAATCCTAAAACTTTTAAAGGAGAATAAGCATGTTCCATTCATTCAAAGTAAAAACAACTTCCAAAATAAACCATAAGCAAGTCAACATTAAAGATTGAAACGTACCTTTTGAAGATTGCAAGAAAAATCGTAGGAAGAAAAGAAAATTTTTGAAGAACTTCGGTCGGTTGGTCGCGCGCTGGGGAGGGAAGGAAAAGGAGAAGGAAGGCGTACCTGATAATGCCGGCCGAATGCGTGTTATAAGCTACCTGGCCTTTCGGATTCCGCATAGTGTGCCGCGGCTCAGCTAAAGTGAGCCACGGCACAAGGTACAGTCCCTTTTACCTGTGTCTCGTTTTGTCGTGTGCCGCGGCACAGATTTCATGTGCCGCGGCTCATTTCTCAAGTGTGCCGCGGCTCATTTAAGCCGTGCCGCGGCACAAGGTACAGTTGGTTTAGCCTCCCCCTGCGATTGATGTGTGCCGCGGCTCACAGTACCTCTGCCGTGGCTCATACCTCAGTCTCTTCCCTGGGACTTCCTGCACATAATTTTGAGAAGAAAACATTAAAAGCGAGAGGCAGAAGCAAATTGAAGCACAAAAATGATGAAAAATAAGAATCACGAATGCAAGAAAAATAATGAAATGCAAAAATCTACAACTACGAATTCGGGTTGCCTCCCGAGAAGCGCTAAGTTTATAGTCTTCAGCCGGACCTATTGGAGAACATTAGTTCGCTTTTCGCAAACTCCATTTGGTTTCCTCCCCGTTCATCGAACCGTTTATATTTTGGTTAAAATTATGACCATTGGTCATCAGCGGTTCGACTCTTGGTTCGGTCATCAAATGTTGTTTGCGAAAAGGTTTCGACATGAATAACTTCCCGAAACACCCGGTTTCTCCATGACTAATTGTCCGCTTGGCTTTCGGCTCACTCTCCTCCTTCACAAACGAACTCACGACTGCAGCAGATTTTTTCTCATGCTCGAGGAACGCCACTCGTTCTACATCCTTCTTAAAACTTGGGCCATTTAACACAAAATCTGAATTTTCCCACCGACGATGTTTTCGGTGCTTTCCTCTTTCAACAACATCTACTTTTTCAATTTGTGATCCTTTATCAGCACTTCCGGGACATGGGAACGATTTGAATACTTGAAAAGTAACTTGTTCGTCTTGGACCCTCAGAGTTAACTCTCCCTTTTCCACGTCTATAAGGGTTCGGCCCGTCGCTAGAAATGGTCGTCCCAAGATGATTGGAATATTTTCATCTTCCTCCATGTCTAGTACGATGAAATCGGCCGGAAAGATGAACTTATCAACTTTAACTAAAACATCCTCGATTACGCCCCTCGGATACTTTATCGATCGATCCGCCAATTGTAATGAGACTGTGGTTGGCTTGGCTTCCCCAATATTCAGCTTTTGGAAAATCGACAGAGGCATGAGGTTGATACTTGCACCAAGATCGCATAGTGCCTTATTAAACGAAAGATTCCCCATGGTGCATGGTATGTTGAAGCTTCCCGGATCTTTCAATTTAGGTGGGAGCTTCTTTTAAAGAATTGCACTGCACTCCTCTGTCAAGGTGACCGTTTCAAACTCCTCAAGCTTTCTTTTCTTCGATAATATCTCTTTCATGAACTTGACATAACTCGGCATCTGTTCCAATGCGTCGGCGAACGGAATATTTATGTGAAGCTTTTTGAACACATCAAGGAACTTCGAAAATTGTTTGTCCGCCCTTCTTTGCTGTAGTCTCTGCGGAAATGGAACGGCGGGAACACATGTCTTCGAGATCTCCGCCTTCAAATCCTTCGACTCCTCTGGCTTTAAATCCATCTCTTCCTCAATCACCTTCTTCTCTTTACCCCGCTCGGGCTGATCCAGCACCTCTCTCCCGCTTCTCAAGCTAATTGCGTTTAGACTCTCTCTAGGATTTGTCTCTGTTGTACTCGGCAATGCTCCCTCCGGACGAGCTGTCAACACATTAGCGATTTGGCCCAGCTGGACCTCCAAATTCCGAATTGAAGCAGAATGATTTTGTAATGTAGCTTGCATCGAGTCATAAATTGACTCGTATTTGCCGCCAATTTTGCAAGTGCTTCCTCGAGAGACACTTTGGGAGCGGAAGGGGGCTGCTGTTGATTCTGGGCGAATGGGGGCTGGTGTGAGTTCTGTCCGTTTCTCCATGAAAAGTTGGGATGATTGCGCCACCCCGGATTATAAGTATTGGAGTACGGGTTATTCGGTCGATTCCCATTTCCTATGAATTGAGCCTGCTCCATCTGATTTTGCTCGAACGGATTTCCAACTTGACATTCCGCGCTCGGGTGTGATCCGTTACACCAATTGCATGTCTCAATGGTAACGGGGGCTGGTGCGTGCGAAAATGCCTGGAGCTGTTGTGTCAAAGCGGCGACTTGAGCTGACAAAGTGGAAATCGGATCATTGCTTGAAACTTCCATGACTCTCTTCGGTGTCAATCTTTCCGATGGCCATTGGTATGCGTTTTCAGCCATATCCTCCAAAAGCACGTGTGCCTCTGCCATAGATTTTCCCATGAATGTCCCACCAGAGGCCGCATCCACTAAAGTGCGTGTAGAAGCACTCAAACCATTATAGAACGTATGCAGCTGAAGCCAATCAGGAATGCCGTGATGAGGGCATCTTCGTAGCAATTCTTTATATCGCTCCCACGCCTCGTGGAGCGATTCCATATCGTACTGGGCAAAAGTGGTTATTTCGTTTCTCAACCGCGCCGTCTTAGCTGGTGGGAAAAATTTTGCAAGGAAGGCTGGCGCTAACCTCTCCCATGTTGTAATCGACCCCGGCGGTAAGGAATTTAACCAGAATTTTGCTTTATCCCTCAAAGAGAAAGGGAAAAGCCTCAATCGGATGGCATCGTCGGTGACACCATTAGTTTTAAACGTGTCGCATATCTCAAGGAAAGAAGCAATATGGGCATTCGGGTCGTCCTTCGGCGATCACGTAATGGGCTCGCCTGCACCATCTGAATAATGGCGGGCTTGATCTCAAAATTATTAGCTTGGATAGTGGGACGCCGAATTCCCGAAAAATTAGCGTTGACCTGCGGCATGGCATAATCTCGAAGAGCTAGTTCCGGTTGAACTTGCCGCACTTGGTTGTCTCCTCCCTGGATTTCGATATTCTCGGCCATCTTGACCGTCGTCTGCAACTCTCTTTTCTCCTTTTTGTTCCTTCTTAGAGTGCGCTCGAGCTCGGTGTCCAAAGGTAGTAGGCCTTCGTTACCGAGTCTTCTCATGCACTACACAAAAGGTCCTTAAAGGAAAAACAAATAAACGAAATTAAATACACAAAAATAAAAATAAAACGTTCAAATTAAGACTGGAAATACTTCAATCGATATTAGAAAAATTTCAATCCTAAGAACGGCGCCAAAAACTTGTTGCGATATTTCCTACACGCAAGTGCACATCATCGTTTACAAGTAATAAAGTGATAAGTAGAGTATCGTTCCCACGAGGATTGAATCTCTAACTACCGATTTTTTCGTATTCCAATTTTATCTGAACAATCGAATTTGGGTTTTGCGATTAAAAACTAAAGAAATTACTAAAAGATTAAGCAGTAGAAAACAATATCTTGGATAAAAGAAATCAAATGATGAATAAGTCTAGGGTTCTGAATCCACCTTAGTTTATCCGAATTTACTCTCGATTATCCGTAATAAATAATTTTCCCAATTTATTGAAGGCGGAGATTGCTAATATATTCTACCGCCTCTCCCGAGGTCGATAGATTTATCTAACGGCGACTAACGCACTCTATCCCTAGGTGAATTATTTCGTCGATAGGCAAAAAGCATGAAATCTCCTAAAGGCCACGTAGTTCCTATGAGTATATTCCTATCTCACAATAAAACGGTCCTCACCAATAGTTCCTCACCAAATCTCCTCTCCCGATTCAAGTGAATGATTTAATCAATACAACTATTGGCCGATAATTGCAAGCATTAATCGTAATTGGGAAAACTCAATAAAAAGGTAATAAATTGGATAATCTCAATCAATTCGTCAAAACAAAGGTTTCATCAAAACCCTAGATTAGGGCTTTAGCCCGACATACTAAAAGCGAAAATACAGACAATAAACGAAAGCATAAAATTCAAATGCATGAAGTTCGATTCCTCCGTTCTTCGACTTCCGCCTCCGCCCTTGAATTCTTCTCGCTTCCTCTTCTTCTGCCGTCTCCAAGCTTAAGCTCTCAAAGGTTTTAGATCCAATGATTCCCCTAATGATTTAATTAGGGTCTTCAACCCTATATAGCTCAAAGACATCCATAAATCGCGTCCGTATTAGTCGGTCGAAAACTGGCTTCGAAATAGCTCAAAATCCGCGCAGACCTACAAAACCCGCCAAGTGTGCCGCGGCTCACTAAACCTGTGCCGCGGCACATCACCTTCAGCTGAATGCCTGGGCGTAAAAAAAATTCTTCTGTGCCGCGGCTCACCTGGGCTGTGCCGCGGAACAGAGTACAGGTTACTCTGCCCTTCGGCTGGTGTCTTCCTGTGCCGCGGCTCAGCTTCCTTGTGCCGCGGCTCAGAGTCCAGTTTTGCCGTTGTCGCCCGTTTTGCCTCGTTTTAGCTTCCGGACTTCAATTTCCTGTCAATCATACAAAATTAAGGCATTAAAAGCTCATTTAGACAATTTCACTCATCAAAACACTACAAAATAATGATAAATAAGCGTACAAAAATACGCCTAACACATTACAACAAAAGAGAGGACATTTTAGTCTTTTTAATCAAAATGGTACTAAAAACTTGTAGTTTTATGAATGAGGATATAAAACTTATCAATTTTATGATTTGGTATTAAAAAATTGATTCCCACATATTATTTCATCAATTATATCACGTATTTTTTATAGTTATAAATTCCCCATTGCTTTGTGATTATTGATATTGGTTAATTTCTTTTATTATTTGTTTTCCATTAAATTGGATACATATAATTCTTAGAAATTACATTTTTCAAGCGAAGGAAAATCTATATGTGAATTATAATTTTGTACTTATTGTCAAATCTATAGGGAAATAGTGAGATTGATTTGAGAATCTATTCCCTGAATTTCTTGGAATTAAAATATAAAATACATAATAAATAGACATTGGTGGATTCTAAACCCTAGTAAATTATTTAAAATCAATTTATCTAAAATCTACTTAAAAATACTGTTATTTAATGCAATTATTATAACCATTCAAAAATAAAATTATTTGGGACTAGGTTAGAATTTAATAAAATTTGGTTCAAAACGATAGGAATAATTTTACTTCACTATCATAGTCCTCCCTGTGGAATCAACCTTGCACCGCATATCTACATCGAACAAATCGTGCGCTTGCGAGTATTAGACTAAAGAATCAACAAACAACAAGTTTTTGGCGCCGTTGCCGGGGAGGCGCAAACGTAGTACAAGAAGACTGTCGTCACCAAGTTAGTTAAATTTTTCTACTAGTTAATTATTTTACTGTCTTTTCTTTATTATTATTATCTGTCTTTTAATATCCGTCTTAGATTGTGTTAGTATAAATAATAGTTATTAGTGGAATTTATTTTCTTTTTATATTTATAAAAAAAAATCTGAAAAATAATAAAAACTTATAATAATAAATATAAAATATAATTAATAATAATAACTACTGTTCATATTCGTAAATAATAATAAAATAATAATAAAAATAAAAAAGTCCAAAAATATATAAAAATCTAAAATTCTGAAAAAGTTTAAAAAAATCAGAACTTATTTATTTTTATTTTAAAAAAGATCTGGAAAATAAAAAAAATTCAGACTTTAAGGTAATATTTTTGTTATTCTGAAATATTAATATTAAAAAAATCAAAATTTTTAATTTAAATTCGAAAAAAAATTAAAAAAAAATATGGAATATATCTATAAACTGTTTTTATTTAAAAACAGAAATTGGAATGTTGTTTTCCATAATAAATAAAAATCTGAATTATTTATTTTAATTCTAGAAAGTAAAACCTGCAAGTTTTATAAAAAAAATACTTTTCATAAAAAATCTAAATAAAAAACAGATTAAGAATTAATAATTTAAATAAAAAAAATTCTGAACTTTGAATTTTTTTTTAATAAAAACAGAAACTTTTTTTTTTTAAATAAATTACAATATTTTAATAAAAAAGGAAAATTTTAATAAAAAAATTAAAACCTGAAAATTTATAAAAAAAAACAGAAACAAAAATCTGTGATAAAAAAAACTATTTTTATTGTTTGCATAAATAAAATAAAAGTTTGTAATTTTTATTCCTTTTTTTTAAAAAAAAAATCTGAATTTTTTTTCCCGTGAAAAAAATAAATAAATAAAATATCTGGATATATATATATTTTAGCTCAATATTATTAGACTTAAAATATAATAAAATTATAATAAATATAAAAAATATAAAAACTAAAAACTAAAAAAATATAAAATATAAAAAACAAAAAAAATCAGAATTTTTTTTGTAAAATTTTAAAATATTTTATACCTTGTCTTTAGTTTAAATAAAATCTTGTAGTGGTAAATTTAGATTGTGTTTTTAGTTGTTATTTTCTATTTACAGTATTCTTAGACATTTAGTTTAACTGCAATATTTCTCGTCGTACAATTTAGTTTATCAAATAGATATTGCTTCCGTAGATCAATTAGTAAGTTTATTCATTTGGATTCTGTTACATCCTATAACTTTAGTAATAATTATAATAATTATCATTATTAATAATAATAATAATAAAAATATAAAAAGTAAAAAAAAAATAATTAAAACAGTAAAATCCTTTAAAAGATTCAACAAGGGATTCATATTTTTCACTCACTACTTTGTTCGATTTGAATAGAGAAAAGCTAAATATCAATCTTGTACAAACTGATTTTGAAAATCGATTGAATTTTGGCAAAAAGGCCTTTGTTGTACATGCCGAAGAAAGTTGGATTTTAAATGCGACCGTTGTGACGCCTCCAACGATCTGGAAGTTCGATCGACTATCATAATTTGGTTTGTATGCAAAGTTAAAAAAATTGAAATATTGGTGAATGCAATTTTGGCAACGAAATAATAAAGGTCGATTAACGAGAAGAAGATTGTCTTTAACTAAAATTGAAGTTCAACAAACGAAACCGATACCAAAAAATGGACGAAATCGATAATCGGAATAATCAAGTTGCAAAAGAGAAAACTTTAATAGAATATTTTTCTCCAGTAAGTGCTAATTCTCCTTCTTGCATAGTGTTGCCTACGACTAATGCAACTCATTTCGAACTTAAACCATCAATAATTCAACTTCTTCCATCTTTTCACGGTTTGGAAAGAGAAGATCCCTATATGCATGTCAAGGAATTTCTCGACATTTGTTCTACTTTCCGATTCCAAAATTTCTCTGATGAATCTGTCAAACTTAGATTATTTCCATTTTCTCTCAAAGATAAAGCAAAATTCTGGCTAAATTCTCTTCAACTTCAAGCAAGAACAATTACTACTTGGGACCAACTAGTGAATAAATTTCTCGCAAAATTTTTTCCAATGTCCAAAACTGATAGTCTTAGAAGAGAAATATCAGAATTTTTTCAAAAAGAAAATGAAGAATTTTATGAGTGTTGGGAAAGATTTAATGATTTAATTCTTAAGTGTCCCATCATGGTTTTGAAATATGGCGTTTGGTAAAATATTTTTATGACGGTTTAACTCCAAACAATCGCCAATTAATCCAATCAATGCATGGTGGAAAATTTCTTCACCTTATTGGAGACGAAGCTTGGAATGCACTAGAAAATTTGTCAATTAATTCACAACAATGGAATTCACTCGACTCTAGAGCCAAATCGATGCATACGACCCCAAAAAAAGGTGGAATTTATGAGGTTAAACAAGATATTGAAATAAAATCTACTATAGATGATTTAGTACGAAAAGTGGATGCGTTAGTCTTGACGCAATCCATCCCCTCGTCCAACTCAAAACATGAATTTTGCATTTCACGTGCGGAATCATTTCATTCATCTCAATCTTGTCCCTCTTGTCCACAAAATCAAGAAATTTTGAATGAAGAAGTCAATGTGTTACATTCATATGGAAAATCTTCGGACAGTCCATTTGCTCCAACTTATAATCCAAATTGGAGGAATCATCCAAATTTTTCCTGGAAGCAAAACATGCCTCCAATGAATCAAGGATGACATCAAATGAACATGTCAAATCAACAAAATGTCCGTCCTAATAAATATCCTCCAAATGCTTATCAGTATCCTTCTACAGTGCCAAAGAAACCATCTTTGGAAGATATGTTGCAACAATTCATGCAATCTACTCAACAAATGTTCCAATCAACTCAGCAAGCTGTACAATCAAACTCACATGCTATTTCTAAGCTTGAAACACAAATTGGTCAACTTGCAACAAATTTAGCTGAAAGAGAAAAGGGAAAATTTCCGAGTCAGTCCATCCCTAATCCTAAATGACAATATGAAGTAAACTCTTCTAACGCAGAAGTTCAGTCCATAACTACCCTTAGAAGCGGAAAGATAAACCCTTCCAAAATATAAAAGTGCACAATACAAAGATATATTGGAAATATTTAAATAAGTTCGAATAAATATTCCATTCCTTGATGCTATTAAACAAGTGCCTGCTTATTCTAAGTTCTTGAAAGATCTTTGCATTGTAAAAAGAAGAACAAATGTTTTAAGAAAGATATTTTTAGCTGAACATGTTAGCTCAATAATCCAAAATAAAACTCTCGTTAAGTATAAAGATCCTGGTAGTCCTACAATATCTTGTGTCATTGGAGATCACATCATTAAACGAGCCTTGCTTGATTTAGGAGCCAGTGTGAATTTATTACCATATTCTGTTTATACACAACTTAGATTAGGGGAGTTAAAATCAACATCTGTGATACTTCCACTAGCTGATAGATCTATAAAAGTACCTCGAGGAATCGTAGAGGATGTTCTGATTTAAATAGATAAATTCTACTTTCCTGTTGATTTTATAGTCATAGACACTGAACCTGTTGAGAATACCAAAGATCAAATCCCTGTCATTTTAGGAAGGCCATTTTTAGCTACTTCAAATGCAGTAATTAACTGTAGAATTGGTATCATAAAAATTTTCTTTTGGAAATATGACTGTTGAACTAAATATGTTTAACATTTCTCAACAACATGATGATTATGATGATGTCTGTGAGGTAAATATGATAGAGAGTATGAGTCCTTATTTCTTTCCAAAAATGGATGATGATGATCTTTTTGAAAGTTGTCTTGCTCATTTTGGCTCAGATTTTGACATCGACAGTTCAATTAATGAAGTAAATTCTTTAGTAGAGTCTACACCATTATTGGATAATGATAAATGGAAAGCTAATACTGAACCACTTGAGAGTCAAATGAATAAAGAAGTACCCATTGAAGATTCAAAGATAGAGCTCAATCCATTACCTGAGTCTCTAAAATATGCATTTTTAGGACCATCAGAAACCCTGCCTGTCATAAAGATAAATTAATTAATGTCTTTAAAGAACATAAAGAAGCAATAAGCTGGACCATCTCCGATATTAAAGGTATTAGTCCTTCTATATGCATGCATCGAATTCACCTTGAAGAAAATGCGAAAACTTCCCGAGAATTTCAAAGAAGACTAAGTCCTAATTTGAAAGAAGTTGTAAGAGCTGTAATAATCAAACTCTTAGATGTAGGGATCATTTACCCTATTCCTGATAGCTCTTGGGTCAGTCCTGTTCATATAGTTCCAAAGAAATCTGGCATAACAGTAATCACGAATGAAGAAAATGAACTTGTTCCAACCAGAATTCAAACTGGATGGAGAGTCTGTATTGATTACAGAAAATTGAACTATGTTACAAGAAAAGATCACTTTCCACTTCCTTTTATTGATCAAATGCTAGAAAGGTTAGCCGGTCATGCTTATTATTGTTTTCTTGATGGATATTCTGGCTATAACCAAATTCCATTGCTCCTGAAGATCAAGAAAAAACCACTTTTACCTGTCCTTTCGGCACTTTTGCTTACCGAAGAATGCCATTTGGGTTGTGCAATGCACCTGCTACTTTTAAGAGGTGTATGATGAGCATTTTCTCTGACATGGTTGAGCGGTTTTTGGAAATTTTTATGGATGATTTTTCTGTATTCGGGTCTAACTTTGATGAATGTTTACACCACTTAACCCAAGTGTTGGTTAGGTGTAAGGAGAAGAATCTTGTCCTAAACTGGGAAAAATGTCATTTTATGGTTAAAAAAGGAATTGTCTTAGGACATGTGATTTCTGAAAGAGGAATTGAGGTGGACAAATCTAAAGTTGACTTAATATCCAGTCTTCCACCCCCACGAACGATTAAAAAAATTTGGTCATTCTTAGGCCATGCTGGTTTTTACCGTCGATTCATCAAAGATTTTAGCAAAATCTCAAGGCCATTATGTAATTTACTTTCAAAAGACACACCTTTTGTATTTGATGATCATTGTCTAAAAGCTTTTAAGACACTCAAATATATGTTGAGCTCTGCACCTATCATCAAATCTCCAAACCGGGATCTTCCTTTTGAATAATGTGTGATGCATCTGACTATGCCGTCGGTGTAGTATTGGGTCAAAGAGAAAATAAATTGCCAACTGTATGTAATATATTATGCAAGCAGAACTCTAAATGATGCCCAATTAAATTACTCTACAACTGGAAAAGAATTGCTTGCAGTTGTTTTTGCCTTAGACAAATTTCGACCTTACTTGATTGGCTCGAAAGTCATAATTTACTCCGATCATGCTGCATTAAAATATCTTCTTTCTAAGAAAGATGCTAAACCTCGCTTGATCCGTTGGATTCTATTGTTACAAGAGTTTGACTTAGAAATTCGAGATAAAAAAGGTTCTGAAAATGTTGTTGCTGATCATTTGTCTAGGCTAATCGTGAATTTTAATGATAAAAAACCTCCCATTAATGAAACTTTACCTGATGAACAACTCATGTATGTTTCTCAAATACCTTGGTATGTAGACATTGTCAATTATCTTGTCACTGGTAACATGCCATTACATTGGAATAACCAAAATAAAACAAAATTTTTGAACGAAGTAAAAAAATTCTTTTGGGATGATCCATATATGTTCAAATATTGTCCTGATCAAATCATTAGGAGATGTGTGCCAGAACATGAACAACAAAATATCATTTCCTTTTGTCATGATCATGCATGTGGAGGTCATTTTAGTTCAAAGAAAACAACTGCTAAAATTCTGCAATGTGGTTTTTATTGGCCAACACTTTCAAAGATACATATTCATATTGTAGCACATGTGATAGATGTCAAAGATTAGGTCAAATTTCTAAAAGAAATATGATGCCTTTAAACCCAATTTTAATTATTGAAATATTTGATGTTTGGGGCATAAATTTTATGGGACCTTTTCCAATTTCTTTTGGTAATCTTTACAACCTTGTGGCCGTCGATTATGTTTCAAAATGGGTAGAAGCAATTGCTTGCAAAACAAATGACCACAAAGTCGTGGTAAAATTTTTGAAAGAAAATATTTTTTCTAGATTTGGAACACCACGAGCAATTATAAGTGATGGAGGAAAACATTTTTGTAATAAATTTTGAATCATTTATTTAAAAAATATGGTGTTACACATAAAGTTGCTACTCCTTATCACCCTCAAACAAGTGGACAAGTTGAAATTTCAAACAGATAAATCAAACATATTCATGAAAAAACTATTAATCCTACAAGAAAATATTGGTCTTTACGATTAAATGATGCATTGTGGGCTTATCGTACTGCTTTTAAAACTCCCATCGGAATGTCTCCATTTAGGCTTGTCTTTGGAAAACCATGTCATTTACCTGTTGAATTAGAACATAGAGCATACTAGGCCATAAAACAATTAAATTTTTCATTAGACTTGGCTGGAATTCATAGAAAACTTCAACTAAATGAATTGGAAGAAATCAGAAGCGATGCTTACGATTGTGCAAGGAACTATAAGGACAAAATGAAATTTTTTCATGATAAACACATCTTGAGAAAAACTTTTTCTCCTGGTCAAAAAGTCCTCCTTTTTAACTCTCGTTTGTTATTATTTTCAGGCAAGTTGCGTTCATGATGGTCTGGTCCATTTATTATTCGTACGGTCTATCCTCACGGAGCTGTAGAAATTGAAAATCCAAAAAATGGTAATATTTTTAAAGTGAATGGTCAACAATTAAAACCATATTTGGAATTAAAATTTTTTGAGGTAGAAGAGATTCTTCTTAAGGACCCCGATATTGTGAATTAATACTCCATTGTATTTGTCCAGTCAAGTGGCGGATAATGGTACTCCGTGGCTAGTAAAGTCGGATTTTTCAGTTTCCCACAACAACTGATTTTGTAGATATTTTTTTTATTTTTAATTATGGAACAAACTTTGAAAACAATTGAAAAAAGATTTCCCTTTCTTAGCAAAAAAGTCATTTTGAAACTTTACCAAGCCAGACTTGAAAGGATGAGGTTGCTTATGAATAACGGCATACCTTTTGATATTCGATTCATTATCGAAGCCAAAGTGAGAATAGCGGGTGAATTCACGGAAACACCAACTAGATTTTTACCAGGCCTTGGAAAAAGTTCATATGCCAAGAAACGACGAGCAAAGAAAATGGCCGTTTGCTACAAATGTGCCAGGTGGAACTGTGATTCAAGATGTCGATCTTTAGGAATTCCTTCCACAAACAGAGAAGATAAAATTCAGTTCATCAAGGATGGTCTGAATAAGGAGAACTTAGATGATATCGAAATTTCTCTTGACACGCATCCTAGTGGACTCGTATATTATGGGATTCGATGTTTGTGGAATAAATTCAAACCAGGATATGAACAACGTATTGGGAATCTGATGTTAAAAGACCCTGTTTGCCAATTTGTCAGAAAATTGGATGGGAAGCTTCTCCCCGACTCATAAAAGGCGTTTAAGCCGTTTCTGAACGTAAAATCAGAGAAAGATGTGAGCCACAATCACAACTACTGTACATACACGTGAGTATCTTTACTTTTTGTCGTTTTTTTAGATTTTTTGAATAAAAAATGTGATACGCAATAAATGCATTCATTATTTTATTGAGTAGTTGAAGCGCAATTAACGCGGTCACAGATTTGATAAATCTTTTTACTTTATTTTGCATCTATAAATAAACATTGCAATTGTTTCGTTTCTGCATCCCTCAAACTTGTATTCTTTTCATTTTCTCTCTAAGTAATTTTCTTTTCAAAAAATGGAATCATCATCTTCCACAAAAAGATTTAACTCCATATGCATTTTTGGTGGAGCTAGTCATGGGAAAGAGGCTTGCTTTACTGAAGCAGCCCATAACTTGGGTCGTACTTTAGGAGAAAAATACATTCATCTAGTTTACGGAGGAGGAAGTCTCGGATTAATGGGACGTGCTGCTGCTTCTGCCTATATGGAAGGAGTAAAAGTGTTGGGAATCATTCCAAAACCTCTGGCTGAAAGTAAAATCACCGGAGCAACCATTGGAGATGAGTTCAGAGCTGTGAATATGCAAGACCGCATAACTCACATGACAAATAATGCTGATGCCTTTATCACCCTTCCCGGTGGTTTTGGCACTCTTGAGGAACTTTTTCATGTGGTTACCAGTGCCCAGCTAAATGTTCATACGAAACCAATAGGTCTGCTAAATGTCAATGGTTTCTTCGATGGTTTACTATCTTTCATCAACTACTCTTCTGAAAAAGGTTTTATTTCTGAGCATGCTAAACGAATCATAGTTGTTGCAACAACACCAGAAGAGCTGATAAAAACTTATTGCATTTGTTCCCGAACTGCACTCACTAGCTAATATTGTTTGGATGGAAGATTTCACTGTGCGGAAATGCAAAATTGATACATTCCTTTCCCTCTGATATCCCAATTCATTCCTCTTGTTGTTTTTACTTTTTAGCGGGTGTAAAAATCGTGAAAATGATGGCAACTTAAGGAGTTTTCTTTTCGATCTCTTGATGCGCATCTATCCACGATTTATGTATTGTTATTTCTATTACTCTACTTTTTCTTGTTTGTTTTTAATAAAAGCATTGATGGCAGTGTAAGGTGACTCTTCGGACTCTCTTGAAGCGCATCTAGGTTGTTTGTGTTATACTTCCGGGTATATATTTTCTTTTCTTGTTTTTCCACACTTATGTCTTGCAGGTCCAAAAAAAGGCTTGAGCGAAGCGTCATCTTTCATAAACAGGGAAGTCTTATTTAAACCCTTACTCCATTGTTCTTTTTACACAATAAGGATATTGTTTATCATTAAGTGTGGGGGAAGGTGTATATCTATATCTATATATCTATCTATATATATATATATGTATATAATAATATAAAAAAAAGAGTTTGAAAATCACGGCACCATTTTCTTGAGAAAACGTTAGTGAACAAATTATTTTTGGGATGTTTCACTGGTTTTGATAATGGATTTGGATGAAGGTGTATGGGATTCAGTACACAACACCCTTTTTGTGAGTTTTGAGCCTTAGAGCAATCCTTATATATGTAATACCCAAGATTTATGATATGTATTTAGAGCTTGTGATTTTGTAATTATTGTACTTTTGTCTGAGTACTATTCTCCATATTTCATAATCCAATGTTATCGAGCGTATAATTTCGTGTATGTGATTTAAAGATTGTAATTATGCGCATGTAGCGCACGCTATCGTCTATGTGTAGCGTACGCTAACATGGATTCATAGCGCACGCTACAGAGGATCATTAGCGCACGCTATGCGTGGTCAAATTGATTGAGACGTGCGGTAGGTAAGATCTGGCCGGGGGACCCTTGTCGGATTGTGTCGGATGAACCTGGACGGCTTTCGGGAAAAGCCAAGTCAATGCCTTAGCGCACGCTATAGGCATGTGAATAGCACACGCTAAGTGCTGAGTTCAGTTAAGTCAGTGAGTCGTTAGCGCACGCTAATAGCCATTTCTTATAAATAGGACAGCATCCTATTCGTGATTTCAGTTCTTTCTTCTCCCATACCCGAATCCTTACACTTAGAACATAACTCCCTTCATCCTAAACACTTCATATCAACATCCTAGTTCGTAATTGAAGATCGTATATCATTGGAGATTGGTGTTCAAGCCTTCGTCGTTGGATTGCTTCAATTTCCTCCGTGATCTTCACTACCTTGAGGTAGGTGATTCTTCACCCATACTAGTAGTGTCCTAAAGGATGTTGATCATGTTCATCTAGTCAGTTAGATTCGTTATTAGTCGTACATCATGTGTTAGAAGGATATTTTCGACGTTTCGACACTTATTCATCGTATGATCCATTGAACCTTTTAGTATGTGGATTCCTAAGCATGTTATGTATCTTCAAAACCAATCAACCAGTATATGAAGATTACCTAGTTCGTATGTTTCACGTAAGGAATCATATGTTTTTGGACTTGGAATAATCGGAACTTGGAATATTTTCTTGAAGATCGAAGATGAATTATGATGTTGAGATGATTATCCGTATATTTGTACCTCATGATCATGGAACTTCCACAAACCTTATTGGCATGATATGCTTGGATATGACTTGTTGTATCACCATAGAATTCATGAATTCATCACCTTTCAATCCAGTTTTCTGTTAGCAGTATTCTGCCATGCAAGGTTAGCGCACGCTAACACTTGTAGATTAACGTGCGCTATCGGGGTTAAGTTAACGCACGATACGTACGTAACGTGCGTTACGATGTCAGCCGAGTCAACTGTCAGACCGTGGCTAGCGTACGCTAGGCTTATACGATAGCGTACGCTAACAGGCAGGCTTAGCGCACGGTACGTAGAGTACGTAGCGCACGCTAAGCAGTCCAGGCAGATTGTTTATTTTGAACTTTTGGGCCGTAGAACGAATTGTTAGGCCATCGTTCGACTTGAGATGATTTGTATATCATTCCTTTTGTTAAGGTTAGAGCTTGTTACGTTGATCGAAGGAGGCGGCCTTCGAGTGTGTTGAGGTCATCGAAGTGTTTCGTTCTTGCCATTTTCGAGGCAAGTATCATATGTCGAGTTCGATTTATATTGGAACTTTGATCATGCTTGTGGTTTTGTTCATATTGTTGAATATGAGATGTATTTCTGAAAATTCTCGTGATATTCGTTGTTATTTGTTCGTATTGATGAACATATTGAAATGCATATGTGTATGCATAGTTGATTGATTTATGGTATAAATGATCCGAGGGGATCATGAGGATCTATGCTGAGGGCGCTGGATCGAATGTCCACCATGCGTTGGTCCGACGGGATCATCATGGGGATCTATGCTGAGGGCGCTGGATCGCTGGACGGGTTTTCCACCATGCGTTGGTCCGACGGGATCATCATGGGGATCTATACCAAGGGCACTGGATCGCTGGATTACCCTGTATTGTGTCGACGGAATCGTGAGGATTCGCATCGTTGGATTCCGGTGGCGGAAGTCCGTTTTGCATGTTTTATGATGCATTGATGATTTATTGTATTATGATACTTGTACTAGTATTGTTTTGCTAACCCCTTCGGGGGTGGACATTGTTTTGATGTTCAGGTAGCCGAGGAGCGGGGAGACAACCACAGTACCGACAGGACGATGAAATGGCTCAGTGATGTGGTTGATGTTATTGATATTGTGATTTGTCTTCTTGGTTCGCTTAGTACTCGAGTACGTCTGTTTTAATAAGGTCATTTCGATATGGTTGTATAAGTTAACTCATTTGATCGGTTGAATCAAATCTGCATTTGAATTTCAGTTGTTCGATTGGATTATTTTTACACTTCTTTAAAATTAGCCTTGTAAATCCTTATCTAAAGGGGTTTACGGCGCTGTAATTATTCCGAATATCTCGGGGTGTTACAGAATATGGTATCAGAGCTAAGAGTCATGGATATCTTGGCAGTCGGGTTAGTTGGGTCTGTTTACGTTATTTGATTATTGGTCGTTTGTAACATCACTGCTGAGCCAGCATCGTCGTGTGGACCGTGGTTGTAAGTTTCCTAATCTCAAATACTACCGTTTTATTTAATTCATGTCTTGTAAACATTGATGGATGTACTTTTAGAAAGTTTGCCCTGGATATTGAGTATTTATGTTTACAGTATGTTGAGAGGAGGTCGTGGACGCGGACGCGGGCGTGGAAATGAGAGGCAAGAAGAGTCGGTATCTACCCCAGAGATAACCGCTAGTCGAACGGATTCCCATTCCGGGGGACAGCAGGGATCGGCAAATAATGATGCAGATCCTAACGTGCCAGGAGTGCTTCAGCAGGTGGTTGCTCAGATAAACCAATTTGCTCAGGTTGTGGATCGCATGCAGACGGCGATGGGACAGCAACATAACGCGGAAAATCGGGGAGATAAATGGCTTACCGAAGTGATCAAATTGCATCCTCCGAAATTTGATGGTTCGACTGAGACGCTTTCTTGGGATCACTGGCTGAAGGAATTAGAGAAGATTTTTGCGGGGATTAACTGTCCCAACGATAGGAAGGTTCCGGTCGCCCAGTATCTTCTGACAGGGGAGGCTTTCGACTAGTGGGAGGCCATTCGACCGGAGGAGCATAATGTTGACTGGACAGAATTCAAATTAATGATGGAAGCGCAGTATTGTCCTCGCCCAGTTAGAGAGGCCCGAGTTCGGGAGTTTTTCTCACCACAAAATTCAGAAGCATCTGTGACGGACGTGATTAAGACTTTTAATCACCAGCTGACTTATGTGCGCCACTTGGTCAGGACCGAGGCGGAGAGGATTTTTCACTTTGACATGCGAATGAAGCCGAAAATTCAGCACTATATGTCCGGATTTGAATGTACCACTTTGCGACAGTATCAGGATAAGGCGTTGGCCTATGATATGAAGGAGGCAGCAGTAGAGAAATCGACGGAAGCAAAGAAGCAGAAAGTGGCTGGCAACTTCACAGGGAATAAGAGTAGTGGGCCTCGCAGGGGCCAGTCCTCTTTTCATTCATCCAGGAGGCCTCCGCATCCTTCTCGAGGAGGAAAGAAGTTCCGGGCAGCACCAATCGCTTTGACGCAGGAAGAAGTGTTATAACCGTGGCAAAGCGACATGTTCGACGTGATTGTTTCGCTACCGTGACTGCTTCGAGTGTGGACAGGAAGGACATCGCGCAACATTTTGTGGGAATGCGACCCGATCTGTTGGTACTCGCACTCCTGTACCGGTTCCGAAGGACACTAGTGTGAACCAGACGCAGCAGAGTGGATTTCAGCAGCAGAACGTTGGAAAGAGAGAGACATCCAGTGCTGGGTCCGTTCCTCCGCGTATCTACGAGATGAAGAAGGATGATCAGAACACAGCTGTTGCATCAGGTACGATCCAGATCCTTTTGCAACCAGTTAGTGTCTTGTTCGATTTGGGAGCTACGCATTCTTTTATATCTTTGAACTGTGTTAATCGTTTGAAAATCTCGTGCTTGTATAATTGTGAACCTTATGTTGTGGGATTACCAAGCAGAGAGAAAATTGTGGGAACCCTAGAAGCTAGGGATTTTCCAGTGTCTATAGAAGGAAGAGATTGGCCATCGAATCTTATTGTATTTGACATCTACGGTGACGATTTAATTCTCGGAGATGATTGGCTCAACCGTTATGGAGCTGTTCTGAATTACCGAGAGAGAGTCATTTATATCATTGCTGATGACGGATCTGAACACTTATTCCGAGGATGGAGACCGGGAAGCTCGGGAAAATTGATCAAAGCAATGAAAGCCGTGAAATTACTGAAACAGGGATGTCAGGGACTTTGGTGCTATGCCATGAGGAAAGAGGAAGGAGTAGAGCTCTCGTCTATTTCAGTTGTGAATGAGTTCTCAAATGTATTTCCTGACGAACTACCTGGATTATCTCCGCAGAGAGAAGTGGAATTCACTATCGAATTAGAGCCTGGAACAGCTCCTATTTCCAGAGCACCATACCGCATGGCGCCAACCGAGATGTATGAACTCAAGAAACAACTGGAGGAATTGTTGCAGAAGGGTTATATTCAACCGAGCGTTTCTCCTTGGGGAGCGCCCGTTCTCTTTGTCCGGAAGAAAGACGGATCCTCCGACCGTATTGATTACGTGGAGCTCAACAAGATGACAATCAAGAATAAGTATCCTATACCTCGGATCGACGACTTGTTTGATCAACCGCAAGGGGCAAGCATATTCTCGAAGATTGACTTGCGATCGATACCACCGATTGAGAATTAAGGAATCGGATATACCAAATCGCTTTGATCCCTATGGGCATTATGAATTTGTAGTAATGCCATTTGGACTTACCAATGCTCCTGCGGTATTCATGCAATTGATGAATCGGGTATTCTTGGAATACTTGGATAAATTTGTGGTCGTCTTCATTGACGACATCTTGATATATTCGAGGGACGCAGAGGAACATGCTGAACATTTACGTGTGGTTTTGAGCACCTTGAGGAAGGAACAGCTGTATGCAAAACTTTCAAAATGTGAGTTCTGGCTTAAGGAAGTAACCTTCCTTGGGCATGTGATATCAGCCGACGGAGTTCAGGTGGACCCGAAGAAAGTCGAAGCAATCTTGGAGTGGGAAGCTCCTAAAAACGTGAAAGAAGTCCGAAGCTTCTTAGGACTTGCTGGATATTATCGCCGCTTTGTAGAGGGATTTTCCAAAATTGCTCGTCGGCTCACTCAGCTGTTACAAAAAACTCAAAAGTTCACGTGGAATGAGAAGTGCTAGGCTGGTTTTGACGAACTTAAGAGGAGACTGACGACGGCACCTATATTAGCGCTGCCAGAGGGAACTGATGGATTCATGGTATACAACGACGCTTCAAATCACGGTTTGGGTTGTGTGTTGATGCAGAAGGATAAAGTGATTGCTTATGCTTCTCGGCAATTGAAACCGTACGAAGTTAATTACCCGACTCATGATCTGGAGCTAGCAGCTGTGGTCTTTGCCTTGAAAATTTGGCGACATTATTTGTACGGCACTCATTGTCAGATCTTTACAGATCATAAGAGCCTCAAGTACATTTTCAGTCAGAAAGAATTAAACATGAGGTAGAGAAGGTGGCTGGAATTGATCAAGGATTACGACTTGGAGATTCTCTATCATCCGGGGAAACCAAACGTAGTAGCCGATGCATTGAGCCAAAAACCTATTTCTCTTCGAGTGTTGGAAGCTCTTACGTCCCAAACCAGCATTCAACGAGAACTGATCCGCGAAGGGATTGAAGTATGGGCACCAGGAATCCAAGGGCAATCAGATGTGATGGAACCGACTTCATCACTAGTCGAGGAGATCAAATCTAAGCAAATTGAACGATTCTCCACCCTTCGATTATGTGATGAAGTAAAGAAGGGAAAAGCCCCAGATTCGTAATACAAGACGATGGAGTTCGAGATTTGAGTCGACTTTGCTCCCGAGGATGATGATTTGAGACGGACAATTTTGAAGGAAGCTCATAGCGCTCTATTCTATTCACTCCCGGCAAAGAAGATGTATAAGGATTTAAAGCAAAACTTCGTGGGGGAATATGAAGAAGGACGTAACGGAGTACGTTTCGAAGTGTTTGACTTGTCAGCAGGTTAAGATTGAACATCAGCGACCTACCGGGATGTTAAAGCCGCTTCCGATCCCTGAATGGAAGTGGGAGGACATTTCGATGGATTTCATCACCAGTATGCCAAGGACTAGAACGGGAATGAACATGATTTGGGTTGTAGTTGATCGACTAACCAAGTTGGCTCATTTCCTAGGGATTAAAGATACATGGGGACCCGAGAGATTGGCGCGAGTATTTATTGCGGAGATAGTCAGATTGCATGGGACGCCGAAGACCATTATTTCGGATCGAGATGGTCGTTTCGTGTCACACTTTTGGAAAGTAGTTCACAGGGCTTTGGGAACCGAGCTCAACTTTAGCACGGCTTATCATCCCCAAACGGACGGTCAGTCCGAAAGGACTATTCAAACTGTAGAAGACATGCTTAGAGCCTGTGCTTTGGATTGGTCAACTGATTGGGAAGTTCATTTGCCATTAGTTGAATTCACCTACAATAAAAGTTGGCATGCTTCAATTAAGATGGCACCATTTGAAGCTTTGTACGGGAGAAGATGCCGATCACCCCTCTGTTTGGATGATTCTTCGGATTTGATCGGGATGGAACCGGAATTGATTATTCAGACTCAAGAGAAGATAGCTTTGATTCGAGAGAGACTGTTGACTGCCCAGAGTCGACAGAAGTCTTATGCAGATGTACGTCGTCGCCCTCTAGAGTTCGACGCTGGGGACCATGTACTATTGAAGGTGTCTCCTACACGAGGGACTTTCCATTTTGGGAGGAGAGGCAAGCTTAGTCCGAGATATATCGGGCCATTTGAGATCCTAGAGAGAGTTGGGGATTTAGCATACAGGTTGGCCTTACCGCCATCGCTGAGTCACGTTCACAATGTGTTTCACGTATCCCAACTGCGGAAGTATGTACCGGACCCCAGTCACGTCATTGATTTCGACGAGATCAAGAGAGCTAATGATGGCACCTTCGAAGAGAGACTAATCAAGATACTTGAGAGTCGGATTAAACAATTGAGGAATAAACCAATACTCTTGGTTAAAGTACAATGGTCACGACATGGAGTCGAAGAGGCCACTTGGGAAACGGAGGACAATATGAAGACTAGATATCTGGAGTTGTTTTCATCTTAAGTTTCGGGACGAAACTTCTTTTTAGGGAGGAAGGATGTAATACCTGAGATTTCTGATATGTATTTAGAGCTTGTGATTTTGTAATTATTGTACTTTTGTCTGAGTACTATTCTCCGTATTTCATAATCCAATGTTGTCGAGCGTATAATTTCGTGTATGTGATTTAAAGATTGTAATTCTGCGCATGTAGCGCACGCTATCGGCTATGTGTAGCGTACGCTAACATGGATTCATAGCGCACGCTACAGAGGATCATTAGCGCACGCTATGCGTGGTCAAATTGATTGAGACGTGCGGTAGGTGAGATCTGGCCGGGGGACCCTTATCGGATTGTGTCGGATGAACCTGGACGGCTTTCGGGAAAAGCCAAGTCAACGCCTTAGTACACGCTACAGGCATGTGAATAGCGCACGCTAAGTGCTGAGTTCAGTTAAGTCAGTGAGCCGTTAGCGCACGCTACGAGCAGGGACTAGCGCGCGCTAATAGCCATTTCTTATAAATAGGACAGCATCCTATTCGTGATTTCAGTTCTTTCTTCTCCCATACCCGAATCCTTACACTTAGAACATAACTCCCTTCATCCTAAACACTTCATATCAACATCCTAGTTCATAATTGAAGATCGTATATCATTGGAGATTGGTGTTCAAGCCTTCGGCGTTGGATTGCTTCAATTTCCTCCGTGATCTTCACTACCTTGAGGTAGGTGATTCTTCACCAATACTAGTAGTGTTCTAAAGGATGTTGATCATGTTCATCTAGTCAGTTAGATTCGTTATTAGTCATACATCATGTGTTAGAAGGATATTTTCGACGTTTCGACACTTATTCATCGTATGATCCATTGAACCTTTTAGTATGTGGATTCCTAAGCATGTTATGTATCTTCAAAACCAATCAACCAGTATATGAAGATTACCTAGTTCGTATGTTTCACGTAAGGAATCATATGTTTTTGGACTTGGAATAATCAGAACTTGGAATATTTTCTTGAAGATCGAAGATGAATTATGATGTTGAGATGATTATCCGTATATTTGTACCTCATGATCATGGAACTTCCACAAACCTTATTGGCATGATATGCTCGGATATGACTTGTTGTATCACCATAGAATTCTTGAATTCATCACCTTTCAATCCAGTTTTCTGTTAGCAGTATTCTGCCATGCAAGGTTAGCGCACGCTAACACTTGTAGATTAACGTGCGCTATCGGGGTTAAGTTAATGCACGATACGTACGTAATGTGCGTTACGATGTCAGCCGAGTCAACTGTCAGACCGTGGCTAGCGTACGCTAGGCTTATACGATAGCGTATGCTAACAGGCAGGCTTAGCGCACGTTACGTAGAGTACGTAGCGCACGCTAAGCAGTCCAGGCATATTGTTTATTTTGAACTTTTGGGTCGTAGAACGAATTGTTAGTCCATCGTTCGACTTGAGATGATTTGTATATCATTCCTTTTGTTAAGGTTCGAGCTTGTTACGTTGATCGAAGGAGGCGGCCTTCGAGTGTGTTGAGGTCATCGAAGTGTTTCGTTCTTGCCATTTTCGAGGCAAGTATCATATGTCGAGTTCGATTTATATTGGAACTTTGATCATGCTTGTGGTTTTGTTCATATTGTTGAATATGAGATGTATTTCTGAAAATTATCGTGATATTCGTTGTTATTTGTTCGTATTGATGAACATATTGAAATGCATATGTGTATGCATAGTTGATTGATTTATGGTATAAATGATCCGAGGGGATCATGAGGATCTATGCTGAGGGCGCTGGATCGAATGTCCACCATGCGTTGGTCCGACGGGATCATCATGGGGATCTATGCTGAGGGCGCTGGATTGCTGGACGGGTTTTCCACCATGCGTTGGTCCGACGGGATCATCATGGGGATCTATACCAAGGGCGCTGGATCGCTGGATTACCCTGTATTGTGTCGACGGAAGCGTGAGGATTCGCATCGTTGGATTCCGGTGGCGGAAGTCCGTTTTGCATGTTTTATGATGCATTGATGATTTATTGTATTATGATACTTGTACTAGCATTGTTTTGCTAACCCCTTCGAGGGTGGACATTGTTTTGATGTTCAGGTAGCCGAGGAGCGGGGAGACAACCACAGTACCGACAGGACGATGAAATGGCTCAGTGATGTGGTTGATGTTATTGATATTGTGATTTGTCTTCTTGGTTCGTTTAATACTCGAGTACGTCTGTTTTAATAAGGTCATTTCAATATGGTTGTATAAGTTAACTCATTTGATCGGTTGAATCAAATCTGTATTTGAATTTCAGTTGTTCGATTGGATTATTTTTACACTTCTTTAAAATTAGCCTTGTAAATCCTTATCTAAAGGGGTTTACGGCACTGTAATTATTCCGAATATCTCGGGGTGTTACAATATATACGCTCTATATTTTTGATTGTGTGGTCAAACATATTGTGTTCATTCTAGAACTTGCTCATTTATACATTTCGAGACTACATTCATAAACTCTTGCATTAAGATGATAAAGGCAATTAGAATTAACCCCTTGTTGGCTTATATTTTCCCACCCATTAAATTTTATCCTTAGAAGCCCCATTGAGCCTTAGCCTATTTCTTTGATCAAGCACATTACTTTAGCCATTATCCATTCTTGTTGATGACTCATCCATTTGCACCCTCTAGTCAAAGATTTAATTGCGAACTAGATGTGTGACAAATAGGGACCGATGTTCATAAGAGTATTGTGGAGATTAAGAGCTTTTGTTGAAACTAAAACGGTGTGAAGTACATTGGAATAAAGGCCAAAAAAATATATAAATAAAGGCAAAAAAAAACGGCCTGAAAGAAAAATGCGGGAGGTCTAGTGCGAAAATCATCACTATGTATACATAAAATAGCACTTGAACTATCCCTTGAGTGATACATAATTCCTTCCCGAAGATCCATTGCATACTTTTTCTTACACAAGAGTATGACCTTACCAAATGAATATTCAATTACCATGTAAAGTACAGAATAACTTGGGGATGATGGTTTGAGAGTTTTCATTATAGAAGAGGGGGTGTTGATTGTTATTTGTAGGATTTGTTATGCATCTAAATTCACAACTGATCTTGGCTCGCAAATCTCATAATTTTCCCTTTATCCTACCCATACCCAAAGACACGTTACAATCAAAATAAAGACCTTTTGATTTAGACAAGGCGATTTACCACACGACACGAAAACACGACACGAAAACGACACGAAAATTTAGTGTCTGGGTTTGCATTTTGAGTACACGACACGAAAATACACGAGCACGAAAGTACACGACCGAGATTTAGTGTCAGTTTTGTGTTTACCCTTTTGGTACACGATACGACACGAGGTACACGAAATAAGTAAATAAATAAATAAATATAATATAATATTTTATAGTTAATTTAATAAAAATATATATTTTATGAATTCTGTTTATACTAAACTTTATAATTTGAAAATATAATGTGAATTTTCATAAATTTCGTGTAAACATTCGTGTTTTCGTTGCCATTCGTTTCATTTCGTCTACTAAAACATATAAAAATAATATTATAATATTAAAATTATTATTTTTTATAATATTTTAATATTTATTTTATATTATGTGTCTGACACGAAAACACGACACGAAACGACACGAATTTGCGCGGTACACGACACGACATGACACGAATTCATTTAGTGTCGTGTATGGGTTTGGACTTTTGGTACACGAAACACGAAAGTACACGACACGAACGAATTGCCAGGTCTATTTTGATTTATGCATGAGTTTATTTTAGTAGTGGAGATTTGATTTTTGACCAAGCATATGGTAATGACATATTATGATTTGATATGAGTGAACTCTTCTCGAATATCCCGTATATACACTTGAGTGAAGAGTGACATCCACCATGAGGGTATTGAATCTTTTTACATTCGATTCTCAATGTAGTTGTTAGAATTTGGTGCGGCATCCTATTTTTCTCTGATCTCACTTGGGTCATGATCACTTGTTCTCTCTTGATATTGGTTTTGTCATGATTTTTTCAGCATATGAGTATTATAACTCGGGTATAAGATTTGCCCGAGGACGTGCAAAAGATAAGTGTGGGGGAATTTGTTATATTTTGAGTAATATTTTTATTAGTATTTTATATATATAATTGTGTATTTTGTGTAATAATTTATTCGTTTTACCATATATTTATATTATTTCGTTTTGTTAGAACTTTCTATAATTTAGTGTCATTTTTGGATAATTAATTGGAATTAAATTATATCTGCAGGTTAATCAACCGGTACAAGACAGATCAATTGGTTCAAGGGCGGTATTTTTTCAAAATTCAAATATAGTAACGACTGGTCTAATTTTATTCGTCTCGTCGAGACGATCGTTTTAAAAAAAATTCATCCAAATCCGAGTTCGTATGAAGAAGTTATGACCGTTCGAAGGACAATTAAATAGACGGACCATATTGTGCCACGTGTCAACACCCGATCGACCGTAATTAACCTGGCCGATGTCATTCATGACATCAGCAGCCGTGAAATAATTGGGGGTGGGATTTTAAAATGTTAAAAATTATTATTTTATTAATTTTGTAGTAGTATAAATAGGGGATGAATGTGTTGTGTTTTTGGTAGGAGAAAAAAAAGGGAGAAAAAAAGAAAATAGAGAGAGCTATTGTAAGAGAGAAAAATAAAAATTTTTTGTAATAAAATTATATTTAAATAATAATTATGAAATATTTATTTATTTGTGTTGTTATTATGAGTGAGTAATTTTCTTTTACTGGGGTTATGATGAAACTATGTCTATATTATTATTAATATTTATATAATAATTCCAAATAAATGTTTTTAACGATTATGATTTTCGCTTCAATAGGGGAATATTACTTCATCAATTATATCACGTATTTTTTATAGTTATAAATTCCCCATTGCTTTGTGGTTATTGATATTAGTTAATTTATTTGATTATTTGTTTTCCATTAAATTGGATACATATAATTCTTAAAAATTACATTTTTCAAGCGAAGGAAAATCTATATTTGAATTATAATTTTATACTTATTGTCTAATCTATAGAGAAATAGTGAGATTGATTTCAGAATCTATTCCCTGAATTTCTTGAAATTAAAATATAAAATAAATAATAAATAGACATTGGTGGATTCTAAACCCTAGTAAATTATTTAAAATTAATTTATCTAAAATCTACTTAAAAGTACTGTTATTTAATGCAATTATTATAACCATTCAAAATAAAATTATTTGGGACTAGGTTAGAATTTAATAAAATTTGGTTCAAAACGATAGGAATAATTTTACTTCACTATCATAGTCCTCCCTGTGGAATCGACCTTGCACCGCATATGTACATCGAACAAATCGTGCGCTTGCGAGTATTAGACTAAAGAATCAACAAACAACACGTAGTGACATGGTCATTTTGATGATGTTGCTTCCGAAGAAATTGATATTTCGGTATATTGTTTTGCAAATGTTTTCAAAGTGAGATGGTTAAGACTTATGATTCATGATTTTGGTAAAACAGCCAGAGGTATTAGAAGTATTTTTCCAATTTATTTCAGAAAAATATACGAATTCAAGGATTTTCAAATGATATTATCTAAACGGATGCCTTGTGGAGTTTTAAAAAGGAATGTTATCACTGATTGGCTACCATGTGTGGTTTATTACGACCATGATTGTATCATAAATGATCATTAGTTTGTTGAAATGGTCATGTGATTCGACAGTCATGACCGTAAGTTCCATTTGTTGTGGTGTTGCTTCTTGTATTCGTGTAATTATCTGGAGTGGATATTTTTGTCGTATTACTATTTTGTTGTCTTACATGGACATGATGTGTTAAGTTGGCATTTTGATACATTGATTTGCAACGTGTTGTGTTGAGTGGGCATCTTGACACGTTGTGCTGCGATGTTATGCTTCGTTGTACTTAGTGATTGTATGTTCGGTATGCCGTGGAGATAAGGGCGAGGTTGTGGTTGTGGACATAGTCAGGAGCATGATGAGGTGCGTGAAAATGCCGATGTTAGCATAGATCCAGCGTTCATAATGACTCTATCGTCGATTGAGCTTATGCCCGTGGCAAAGAAGCAGAAAACTTCTGGCAATTTATCGGGAAGAAGGGAACTGGGGTTCCTAAACCTCAAACCTCGCGCTAATCATTTGTGGAACCTTCTAGGCCAATTGGTAGATCTAAGAGATCCAAGTCGGTATCATTGACTTCCGGAGGTGCACCAAGGTGTTTCAATTGTATGTTTCGGGTCATATACGTGAGAACTGTAAGAAGCCATTGGTGACTTGCTATAATTATGGGCGTGAGGGGCATCGAGCCCAGTACTGCGAGATAGTATCTGGTGTACTTCAGGATCAGACTTCAACATCGATATCAAGATCAACTCGGAGGGGTCCTTGAGAGATGTTGTATGTCAGTTGCTTTCTAATTGTTCCTTGCCTTTGTTGTTTTAAGTTTCGGGGACGAAACTTCTTTTAAGGGGGGGTATGTAATATCCATATTTTTCATTTCTGGATTTTACGATGCTAGTGACTCGCTTGTGTTCATATACACATTTTGAACATGTTTTATTCTGCACTTTTTGCCATTCGGGCGAGTTTTGATATTGGTCAGATTAATCGGCATATTATTACGACTCTTTCGCGTTTGGATTCGATTCTTGTGAATCTTGTTCGAAACTATTTTTTTTATGCTCCTGCAAATTCACTTAACATTTTTAGTCATGTTGCGAACTCTAGAGTTGTCGTTCGGCCTCATATCGTGATTATCGGGCGTTTGAGATATTTCGTAATTTTCCAAAAGTTTTGGGTGGTTATCTTCGTATTTGTTTTTCCAAACCTCTGGGAAACAGAAATCACATGTTTGTTTGGCATTTAGACTCACGTTATGGCTATTGTACCACTCAATTTATTTAACCATGGTGGCTTGTGTTTGTTGCGTCCGTAGATACCTTTGTATAGTGAATCGGACTGTAGCAGCTCTGTACTGCATGAAGTTTACGTACGCTAGCTTCAGCATATAACGTACATTAACTAAGACTTCCTTACGTACGTGACTTGGGCACATAGCGCATGTTACACCATGAGAGGGTTGCATACGTTAACATGCATATGGATTGGGGCAGTGAGCTCTGAGTAGAGCATTACGTACGTGACATTTTTCATGTTATGTACATAAGTCCTGTTACGTACGCTAACCTTGTAGTGTTGCGTACGTAACGTGCTGCGGCATATATATAGGCAGACAACATACTTCATTTCGCGTTTTCAGCATTTGTTTCTCCTTCTCCTTGTTGCGGTCGACGGGATTGATTCGAGAGGCTAGAGTTGGTCGAGATTTCATCATCCATCAATATTCATGAGTTCCTATCATGCATTAACACCAATTAATCCATAGTTCTTAGTCGGATCGAAGGTATTTTCTTAATATTTCTAGAATTAACCTTTCTAGGTTTTGTTCTTGATTTTGGTTTCAGTCCGATTTTTACGAAACGATTGGTATTAGTGGATGTTGTTGAACATATTCTATGGATTGTATATCCATATATTTGATTCTTCCAACCTGGTTGATAATTTTAGGGTTCTTGGGAAACCTTAAACATTTAATGTTTGATTAAATGTTTCAATGAGTTTTCTTCGGGCGTTGGGCATGTTTCTCCGTCATTATTAACCCTTATTCCCGTAGTGATTTTGTTGTTGTTGATTTCTGACGAAGGTTGTAGGTTTCCGGGACTGTTTTGGGTGAGCCGTGTCGTCGGAGTTTTCATATCGATCATCGAGGCAAGTGTTCTTGCCCATACGACTTATATATCGTAAACTGATGTTATGTAAAGTGTGTATGATGGTTTGCCGGATATTTATATATTGATTGTATATGATGGAATTGTGTTGGTTAAGATGATTTGATTGGTTTGTGTAAGTGTTGATGGGTAGTGACGCGTCTAGGATAGTTAGGTTGTTGTGGAGTCGTGTCGGTCGTGTTGTTAATATTGGGATATATTAAGTATTAAATGGCTTACTTGTGGATACCCTTGTGGTGTGGACGTATACTAGGAGTAGTTTATAGTTATGTTAGTCCTTGGTCGTAGTATGTGTCGCTAAGTGGACATTCTGGCTAGTTCCATAACTATATTCATTATATTCAACGTTCGTAAATTGTGAGAGTTGTGAATGCTAGTGTGCGTGAGTTGTTCTTCCACCTGAGGACGTTTCGACGGGACCTCAAGGGGCCGATACTAATTGGTATGACCGCGGAAGTGGTTTACGACCTGGGGACGGTCCTACGGTACCTCTGGGGTTCGATACTAATGGGTACGGCCACGGGTTACCAAGTGTGGTTTTGGTGATGTTGACGTTGATGTTTTCTATAATTTTGATATATCCGGAATATTACAACGTCTATCCTCGATGTTGAGATATTATATATATGGTCTTTGTACTTAGATAGAATGACACTAGAATATGTGTTGCATGTGTTTTATTCCTCGGTTGTAATGTTCTAGTGTCAGAATGCGGGCTTTGTTACTGTTCCCGTGAATTGTGGTTTGAAGAAAGTTTGGGGTGAGACCCTAATGATTGTGTAAAGATTATTTTACGAAAAATGACTTTGGGTCGAGACCCAATTGTCTTGGAAAGGTTTTGTAACTAAGGACGTGAGGTCCAGATAGATTTCTTATTTATAAAAATGTTTGTTACATGAAACGTGATTTGGGTCGAGACCCTATTATTTTCGAAAAAGAATTTTATAATCTTGGACTTGAAGTCTCAAAAAACTTTCTATCATTTTCTAAAACTCCCGAGTTGATATCCTACTTTCAAGGACTTGAGTTGTACTTCAAACATTGAAAATCTCTCGAGAACTTTTTTCATGATTTGTCATTATTTTATTATAATTGATATTTGCGTGGTATATTTTGTATGGTTTGAATACTTATCCGGCAAATGGTTTTTCCGCTAAGGACGCTGCTGCTGTAGCAGCGAAGTTGAGTATTTTTTAATGGTTCGAAGTTAGTTAATTCAAAGAAGGGGATGAAGAACTCTTCTGTGGCAGAGATCCCCTCAGTCCATGGATATTTCAGGGAGATTTGTCAATTCCTCTACTCGAAAACCAGAGGTGAGTTGAATTCTGGGTTCAGATCCGGCTCGATGGAGTCTCTGTCAAATTTGGGGAATTGTAGTGTTAGTCGTACGGGGCATGTTCTTTCCAGTTCAATTTATGATGTGAATTTATGTTCTCGTTGGTCGGAGATGTTGGCTGTGAAATCTGCGGATTTCAAATTATCTTCTCAAGCTGCTCTTGATAAAAACGATTGTAGTTTATTCTTGAACAAACTTGATGAATTAATGCATATGGCGTGGAATTTAGTTTCGTTGGAGGCTATAGCTGCATTTGTTTCTCTTGAAGGACAATGAGACAAATTGTGTGCAACTGCTAGAACTGATAATAATAATAATAAGAAAAAAGTTGTTGTTTGGGGTAAGGTAACTAACGGAATCATGCAATTCATCAAGGACAGGGTTCTCTGCCCATCTACGAAACATGACATGGAAAAATATGCTCAGAATTTCCAATCATTATTCGATCCAAAGGGTTTGGGATTTGATGATCTCCTCAAGAAAGTGAAAGAGATTGTGGAAATCAATGAAATTCGAAGGCTTCCGAAGCTATCTAAGGTATAATTATTGTTGATAAATTTGTGCATTATTCCATAGCTTAAGATGCTTCTCTTTCTGTGCAGGGAACTCGTGATTTTGCAAGAGAGCAGATGGCTTACCGAGAAAAAGTTTTTCAAATTGTAGTTGCTGTTTTCAAACGACACGGTGGCATATGTTTAGATACCCTTGTCTTAGAACTGAAAGATGTAATCATGGGAAAGTACTGGGAAAACTCAAAGTTGATCTATGACCTTGCAGATGAGGTGAGGAATGAACATCATGCCTATTGAGAAAATTTATTGACATCTATTTGCCCATCGAATATTGTATCATACTTTCGAATATGTATGTTTGCATTTGTCTCATATTTAGATGAGGTGAGGGATGAACATCATGCCTATTGAGAAAATTTATTCACATCTCTTTGCTCGTCGAACAGTGTATCATACTTTCAACCATCTATGTTTGCATTTGTATCTGTTGGCCACAATATACTATTATACAACTTAGAAGGGAGTTGAATAAGTTGTACTCATTTTCGAAGTTTAAATTTGCGTAGGGAAGTCTGAAACTAAGTTGATGTAAGTACAACAACTAAACAATCTCCTGTAGCTTGGTGCTTACAGAGTTTTCAAGATAAGTATACTAAAATCACAGGCAATAGAAAAACGATAAGGACAAAGAGTAATGACACAGTTTAGTGTAGTTCGAGGTAATCCCCTCTACGTCCATAGGTCCTCCACACAGGAGTAAGAAATTTATTAAAATCAAGGCGTACACAATTTTACCATTTTAACTAAACTCGTCGTTGTATCGTTCACACAGATTGATAGAACCGACTGTAGCTTGAGCCGCTCACATAGATTGCCTTTGGGCTTCTTCGTCTCACTTCTTCTTACACAGATTGAAACTTCGTCCTGAACTCTATTCTTCCCACACATGTCAGAATAGCTTGACTTAGTCCACACGAGGCTAAGCATCTCAACAGTAGGTTTTTAAAGTATCACGAATTGAACAGTAGCTGTAGGCTTGGTAAGCTTCACTATAGTTGTGTTGTTCTTTGTTGAGGACTTGGATATTTCTTCACACAAGATATACATTGTATGCTTGAAGAAATATATTGCTCTTTAGATGATAAGCTTGATGTTGAGTCTAACAGATCTTCAATTTTCAGTAGTTGTGAGCAATGTCCTCTTGCTTGGCTATTTATAACCTTGGAAATAGATCCGTTATAAATGTAGCCATTGGCCGGTTGGTGAGATTTAGACAACTTTATTTGGCGGCTTCATAATATTTGAATTAAAGATATTTTGCATTAATGCTTCAAACATTCTTGTTGATCCGCATTAAATGCTATTCTGTTTGTAGTTTCTTCGACTGCATTAAATGTTGTCGTGTCAGCATTAAATGCTACTTTAAAATCGTGAATACTTTATGGATAAAGAAAGTTTATTTCACAATGGTTAAAAATTCCTTCTAAGTCCTGTTTGTTTTGTCTTTTACTTTTTCTAAGTAAAACACCTTAAACATTGTTTGTTGTAGCCAATGTCTTCTTTGTAATATCCGCACTTTCTATTTTTAGTAATTTCTATTTTTAGTGTATTTTCATTTTGGACGACCCGCTTGTATGTGGTTTGATATTCTGAAGTTCTTTTGTTCTGCGTTCATGGCCATCCGAATGAGTTTCGGAGTTGTTTTTACGAGATTTCGATTATTGGGTAACTTTCCTACGTTTAGACTCAATTTTCGTAAATCTCGTCCTAAACCGACTTTTCATTTCATAGGTGAGTTATTTTAATAATTCTGTATTCGTTACAACTTTTGGAGATTGTTAGTTGGCCTCGAGTTATGATTCTCGAGAGTTTGGGCTGTTTTGTAATATATTATGGTTTTGGGTATCACTTTTAGAAGTATCGCTCATTTCAATGAATGGTTGGAATCGTACGTTCGGATAGGGAGATTGTGCTTGCATGTTGTTGTTTTCTTGTTATGTCTCGCTATTCACTGGTAACTATCGAGTTTCATGCCTTCCGAGTCGGGTGCAGTCTGGCTGAGTTAACTGTACTATGTAGAGGAACAGTTAGCGCACGCTAGCATTAGATCCGTAGCGCGCGCTATGAGGGTATATCTAGCGCACGCTAGACTTGTATAATTGCGTACGCTAATGCATCTGGGCAGAGTACTCTAGGACTTAATAGAAGGTTCAGTATTTCTGAACTGAAACAAGTAGCGTACGCTAACTAGCTGTTAACGTACGCTAATTGCTAACCTTAGTGTAGGCTAAGCTGGTAGCAGCGTACGCTAACGGGAGGATAGAAACCTCTAACTGCTTTCTGCACTAGCATTCTGCACACCGTTAGCGCATGCTAAGCTTGTGTAGCGCGTGCTAAGCCTGTCCTATATATATAGGACAACAGTGGTTAACTTTGTCATTTTTCCTATCCTCTTCCCGTTCCTTTGGCGACCCGCGGCGAATTCAGATTAGAAAGGTCGATCTCAGCAAGATATCATCATCTATTGCTATCTTTGGGTTTATTGTGCGGATTTATCATCATCAAATCATATTCCACCGTTTGAATCAAGGTATTCTTCGTAGAACCCTAGTTTTTGGGATTTTGGGTATTTTAGGGTGATTTCATACCTATGAACCGAATTAGCATTGATTGTTGTTAGATTTCGATAGTATGCTCGTAATCCTTAGTTTTCCTTGTGGTTTTGTGGACTGAAGTTCCGTTATTCCATCATTGATCGATTACAACACATTATGCACTCGTAGTGTTCGACAAATCGTTCTAAAGGGGTAGAATCTAGGATAACCCTTTTGATTCCGTAGTGTTGTAGTTAATTGTATATCATTGTGTGCTAGGAGTGAACCCTTGGAGTGAGTTTGGATCGTAGCCTCTTCGTTCACAGTTTCTTTGCGTCGTATTATTCAAGGCAGCACATGTATTACATTTCGTTATGTGTGTTACAGTCTCGATACGATTATGAACTGTGAGATCATGTGTGTGTTGATGTTCTTCCACCCAGGGACGGTTCGATGGGACCTCTGGGGGCCGATACTAATGGGTACGGTCGCGGAAGTGGTTTCCCACCTAGGGACGGTCCGACGGGGCCTCTGGGGGTCGATACTAATAGGTACGGCCGCGGGTTACCAAGTATGGATGTTATTGAGAGGCAATGAGTTGTTGTGATGTTCATAAAAATGATGTTTAACGCAATGCGATATTCCGGAATATGATTTTCAACTGCTTTCGAAATGAGATGACTCTGTTGAATCGTATCGATATATATAATGTAGTGTAGTTGTGTACTTACACTAGCTATTCGAATGCTAACCCCTTAAATGAGGGGAATGCATTTTATGCATTTCAGGTACCGGACGAGTTGAGGAGCCGACACGGGATACGCATGCAAATGATGGCCCAGTATGATGATGAGGATCGAGTCTGTGTCAATTACTTTATTATGTTTTTATTGTTTTATTTGTTGAAGTAGTCGTGTGAACGTATTATGTTAATGATGTCGTTGAAGTCCCCTGTGTGGGCAATGAATTCAGTTTACTTTCTGTTGATTAAAAATGGAATTAAATCGTTTTGGTCGAGGCCACGGCCCTATTTGCTAAGATTAATGTGTCCTATGGGATTTATTTTATGAATTATGTGTCGTGTGTCTGCCTGGTAGACCTTGTTGAAGGCTCTATGGCGTATAATGTCCCATATGAGATTTGGGTGTTACATTTATGGTATCAGATCCTTAGGTTGTGAATACCTAGGCTGTTGGTTAAATTGGGTGTGTCAGTTGTGTTGTAAGAGTCAGTTGTTGAGCCTAATATCATCGTGTTGCCATCTTTTCATGCGACTCGTGGTTGTAAGTCTCCTCTAACTCTTATATTCCTGTATTTTATTTCTCTTGTGTAGATTAGAACTGTGAGTTGTGGTACCAACTTTGTAAATTGTGAATTTTTCTGATCTTGTTGATTTCAATTCTTTTCTTCAGTATATTGAGAGGTCGCGGTAGACCAGCTAGGGGATGCGGCCGAGGCTGTAGTCGTGGTGCTAGTAGTGAGGAAGTTCCACTTTCTCAGTCATCTGCAGATTCGGCCTCTCATTCAGTGCCGGATACTTTACCCTTAAGTTCTGACGGGCAACAGAATTTATCAGTCAGTCAGGATCAACCATCGGGTAATAATGTCGACACTGGAGCCACTACTATACTTCAGCAGTTAGTAGCTCAGTTCGCTCAGATAGCTCAGGGTGGGCGTCAGAATCCGCCCCCGACACCGCAAGACGAAGCTAGTAAATGGCTTCAGAAAGCGACTAAGATGCACCCCCTCGTTTCGCTAGCTCTACTGACTCCCTAGGTTGGGAGAATTGGCTTTTTAATTGAGTAGGACATTTGATGCCGTAGCTTGTCCTGACGACAGGAGGATACCTATTACTCAGTACCTCCTGGATAAGGAGGCTGCGGAGTGATGGGAGGCTGTGATGCCCATGGACCGTTTAGCCACCTGGGAGGAGTTTAAGATTGCTATGTGTAACACCCCTAGAGCCATCCAGGAATATTACAGCGTCGTGGGACCCGAGATGGAACCAACAAGGCTAAAGGAAATTTTTGCAAACATTTACAAATGCCCAAGAGGCTAACGACGGTACTATCTTTAAAATTCCCAAAGACTTTACAAAACCCATTTGACAAAACCGTCGTAAAATCTCATTTGAAATCACAAGGCCCGAAATGCCAAGACTCAACAGTTTAAAAACCTACGTTAAGCTATCGCTTACACGTACCGAAAAAATAGTTTAGAAAATGATTTTCAAAGTAACTTAAGTTACCAGGTACCAAAAGACCATTTAAAAATACTCACGCAGCGGAAAAGACAAACAATTAAAAATACTCTAGCAGCGGAATACAACAACTGATCAGGAAACTCTATACACAATTACATGCCCTAGCTAGTATCTTCCAGGAAGCTCATCTCTTCACGACCGCTACAAGCTTGATATCCAAGAACCTAAAAAGAAAGCCCACGATGGGGTCAGCCATAATACCCAACAATGATAACGATCACATCACATCAATAATTACATACCACTGAAAATACTAAGTAAGAATACGACCAATGTAATCTCACCGCCATAACTTTACCAACTCGTGATAATAATTACCAAAGTTCACATCTCGTATCCTTTCAACGACATAATAACCTCATACCGAAATATCTGTATTGTATCTCAACCATACCCAAAGTTCTCAAAATATTATCATAACTCACTATTACGAAATGTACTAACTCTGTCCAACTCAATCCATCGGGTAACCTCATCACATCTCAATATGATAATCGATTGTCCATCAAAAGCCAATTACCGAAGGAAATACAGAATATATCTCGGGATGCACAATACAGATCAATACTAACATACGACATGGTCCTAACGCAAGACCTACAAATGCATGCTCATATGACAACGTCAATATGCTCATGTCAATAACAACAATGTATACTTATGGGTAACCCATAATATACGTATGCACAACAACAACACATTGTAATCCAACCATCCAGCGCACACAGCTATAGATTCTCATGATGATCCCGTCGGACCAACGCATGGTGGAAATACCTGTCCAACGATCCAGCGCACACAGCTATAGATTCCCATGATGATCCCGTCGGACCAACACATGGTGGACATACGACAACAATGCACAACTGCATAATCACGACAATACAAAAATGCACGACAACGACAATACACAAATGCATCACAACATGATCGACACAAAATGACAAAAATGATTAGAGTACTTGCCCCGAGTCCTCCGAGAGCAATCTCGCTGTCAAAAGCCACCACTGACGATTATCCTCCATATTCGACGATCCGATATATCACGGACTATAGGGAACTCATATCCCCGTCTTTATCACAATGTATCCTCGATACCCAAGTATACCAATAACAAATGTAAATCATATACATTATGATTTAATTCCCAAAAATTGGAAAACAACGTACAATACCAAATCTCCAATGTTAACAATTATAATCATTGTTATACGAATTATAAACGAATGAAACTGAAACCATTCATTAAATATTATAACTGAGTAAGTAATAACTTGCCTCGATACCGACACGATGATGATGAAGCCGTTACCAATTCCTTGTCGTCGTCTACAAGCTCCTCGGCTCCCGGCCAAAGAGATTCACGAACGTTCTCGAACACGACCGCAACACACTATTTTAGTGGACGATTATAACCATCGATCAATGATCACAACCTATTGAAGTAATCAATAAACAACAATCTAATAACAATCAATAACCGTGTTGGCCACTAAATATACTGGATACAGCTTGGAAAGTGTTTTAAACTACAAGCTCTACGGTTTTAAATCTGAGTGCGTAGCGGAAGACTTAAATACAGTAGGTTGCTGTGGATTCAGCAACTCGATGTGCAGTGTATAATTAAATAATCACAGTTTAATAAAACAAGTAAGGCAGAAGGTAAATAACACAATATTTAAAGTGGTTCGAGGTAAACCCCTCTACGTCCACTGGTCCTCCACACAGGAGCAAAAAGTTTATTATAATTACTGCGTACACAACAACGTAATTATAACAACACACAATCAATATATCATTCACACAGATTGATATAAAGATCTTAGCTTCAATCGTTCACACAGATTGGTTTGAGCTAACACTTGACTGGCTTCTTCACACACAGTTCTGAAGCTTCGTCTTTTTCGATGCAATTCCTTCACACACAGTTTCGGAGTAGCAAAGATTACTCAGTCCACACAGGGCTGATCTGGGTTTGTTCAAAGATAGAACAGGGTATGAACAACAGCTTTGACTTTCTGAGCTTCTAGCTGATGATGTGTTGTTCACGACTTGAGCACTGTATATCTCTTGTATCTGAAGAGCAGTGAGCTTTGGAGATATGTTTTACTCTGATGTATATGATAATTACTTCGTAAGATTTTCAGCTTTTTGGTAACTTGGTAACTGATGATCTTCAAACTCTGGAGATATATATAGTCTCCGAAATATATCCGTTGGAGATCTATCCGTTGGGCAAGATTCTGTGACAACAAATATTCAACTGAGATCCGGATATTGCGGGATTTGAAGATCTTCTGACTTACAATATTTAAATACTTTATCCTTTAGTATTTAAATACTTCTTTATCAACGGGACTTGACTTTTAGCGAATACTGAAGATTCCTTCTTGTCCTGTTGAGAGCTGTATGGAAGGATCACTGTATTGATAATTCGAGACAGCTTCCATACTTAGTCTTTATAAGACTTCTTTGCTGTACTGAAAGGTTCCACTGTATGCTGGATCTATGACAGGTCTTCGATACAGGTTGACACTTCAGCTTTTCGATACAGTTTGCGTATTATATGCTGGATTGGCATATTGTCAAAACCTCTTATCATCACTATTCGATGTAGGGATTGAATATCCTGGTTGTTTCGATACCGGGCATTTGTTATCCCAACAATTTCGATACAGGGTATTTTGTTATCCCAACAATTTCCCCCTTTTTGACAATTTGCCAAGACTTAAATTTTTCAAGTCTTCTTGATGATGCCAAAACCTTTTTTATGAAGCGAATAACCTTCTTGATGACTTCGGGCAGATATCTTGGTCTTCTGTCGAATGATCTGGCTTTTTAGCAACTTAGTCTAATTTATGAACTGCTCGCAGGCGAGTTCGATACAGCTAAGAGATTTTTACAGTTTAAGATTATGATTGGCGCGCAGGCACAATCTTACAATGTATTCTAGATGCATACAACTGAATCTATGAACTGTTCGTAGACAAGTTCGTACAGCTTAGTTTTTAAACAAGTTTCTATACTTGTGATTAATTTCAGCAATTAAATTTAGATTTCGTAATCAAAATAACACAGCAGATTACGAGTTGTAATCTTTCAAGGCAGGCAAACATTTTATTGATATTCAAAAATAGAGTACAAAGATTGTTGTTTTGAAAGTAAATTACAAAGAAAAATAATACATTAAGGATTTCAGCTCCTATAGTCCGAGTGTCTCCATGGCCTTTTCTCTGGATCATTCTTGGTTCCATGCCACCAGTGCTGTAGGGAATCGTTGCCTCGATCTAAATAGATTTCTCTACCATCGTATGATTTGTCAAAGGCAAGAATCCAGTCTTCTAGATGGGTGATCCGATCTCCTCTTCTATGCTTGGATTTCATTTCCTGTTGGAGAGGAAGCTTTCCTTCTTCTAACATCTTCGTGAATTTGTCTGCGGCCTCTGCTAATGTTTTATAACCTTTGAAGATGGCGGATTCCCTGACGAGTTTAACAAAATATCTCATTAGTTCATTTTTCCTCCATTGCTTCACTTCTTCAGCAGTGGGATGGCGGTTGGTTGGCAGACGAATTTCAGAAGGTCTTTGGATTAAACTTTGCCATGGGACGCTGGGATCATGGAACTCAGGTCGAGAACCTGAAATCCTGAAACTTTGTGCGGGAGGGGCTAGTTTGTTCAGCTCGGCAGTAATGCTGTCTTGAGCAGCATTAAATTCCCTTTCGTGCTGGAGCCTTGTTCTCCTTGCAGCTTCTCTCGCTTCTTCCCCATTTTTGGCGTCATCAAGACGTCCTAGGATCTCCAGTGCGGCATACTGTTTCGTCTCAATGTTTGTCATTCTCTCGACAAGGGAGGAGAGCACCTGCGACATATCTTTGATACTTTTGTCGTGGGCTCGCAGATGAGAAGTTGTTTCAATCATGGCTGTTGCTGTCTTGGCCTCGGATATGCGAGTTTTGGATGCCTCTTCTCTCAGGAGTTGCTCTTGTTTTTCTTGCAGATTATTCAGAGCTTGCTTGAAGACTTCTGGCAATACAGTGAAGGCTTCGACTACTCGAGAGACTTCATGCTGTAATCCAGTCATCTCTTCGACAGCAGATGTGTGCATCCAATTTAGAGCTTTTTCTACTGAATACAAGGCATTAACTGCATCCTGGATAAAGACGGTTTGAAGGCCGAGGCTGTGGTCATGGTGCTAGTAGTGAGGAAGTTCCACTTTCTCAGTCATCTGCAGATTCGGCCTCTCATTCAGTGCCGAATACTTTACTCTTAAGTTCTGACGGGCAACAGAATTTATCAGTCAGTTAGGATCAACCATCGGGTAATAATGTCGACACTGGAGCCACTACTGTACTTCAGCAGTTAGTAGCTCAGTTCGCTCAGATAGCTCAGGGTGGGCGTCAGAATACGCCCCCGACACCGACAGACGAAGCTAGTAAATGGCTTCAGAAAGTGACTAAGATGCACCCCCCTCGTTTCGCTGGCTCTACTGACTCCCTAGGTTGGGAGAATTGGCTTTTTAATTAAGTAGGACATTTGATGCCGTAGCTTGTCCTGACGACAGGAGGGTACCTATTACTCAGTACCTCCTGGATAAGGAGGCTGTGGAGTGATGGGAGGCTGTGATGCCCATGGACCGTTTAGCCACCTGGGAGGAGTTTAAGACCGCTATGTGTAACACCCCTAGAGCCATCCAGGAATATTACAGCGCCGTGGGACCCGAGATGGAACCCACAAGGCTAAAGGAAATTTTTGCAAACATTTACAAATGCCCAAGAGGCTAATAACGGTACTATCTTTAAAATTCCCAAAGACTTTACAAAACCCATTTGACAAAACCGTCGTAAAATCTCATTTGAAATCACAAGGCCCGAAATGCCAAGACTCAACAGTTTAAAAACCTACGTTAAGCTATCGCTTACACGTACTGAAAAAATAGTTTAGAAATTGATTTCCAAAGTGACTTAAGTTACCAGGTACCAAAAGACCATTTAAAAATACTCACGCAGCGGAAAAAACAAACAATTAAAAATACTCTAGCAGCGGAATACAACAACTGATCAGGAAACTCTATACACAATTACATGTCCTAGCCAGTATCTTCCGGGAAGCTCATCTCTTCACGACCGCTACAAGCTTGATATCCAAGAACCTAAAAAGAAAGCCCACGATGGGGTCAGCCATAATACCTAGGGGTGTTCAAAAATATCCGATATCCGATATCCGATCCGAAATATCCGAAAATTCGAAGTTCCGGATATCCGAAAATTCGGATATCCGATAATTCGATATCCGAGTTCGGATATCCGAACTTCTGATTCGGATATCGGATAGTAGTTTTCAAAAAATCGGATATTCGGATATCCAAATATCCGAAAATCCTAAAATTTTTATTTTTTATATTTTAATAATAAAAAGTATTCGGATATTCGGATATCCGATATCCATATCTGAAGTTTTTTTCGGATATTCGGATATCCGATATCCAAATCCGAATATTTTTTTCGAATATAAGGATATCCGAATAAAATTTTTATTTTTTTCCGGATATTCGGATATCCGATATCCGTATCCGAAATTTCGGATATCCGAAAACCGGATATCCGAAATTTCGGATACGGATATCGGATATCAAAATCTACTATCCGAATTTTCGGATATCCGAAATTTCGGATATCCGAAAGTCCGGATATCCGGTTTTGAACACCCCTAATAATACCCAACAATGATAACGATCACATCACATCAATAATTACATACCAATGAAAATACTAAGTAAGAATACGACCAATGTAATCTCACCGCCATAACTTTACCAACTCGTGATAATAATTACCAAAGTTCACATCTCGTATCCTTTCAACGACATAATAAGCTAATACCGAAATATCTGTATTGTATCTCAACAATACTCAAAGTTCTCAAAATATTATCATAACTCACTATTACGAAATATACTAACTCTGTCCAACTCAATCCATCGGGTAACCTCATCACATCTCAATATGATAATCGATTGTCCATCAAAAGCCAATTACCGAAGGAAATACAAAACCTATCTCGGGATGCCCAAAACCACGACAATCATGTCAATCTAATACGAAATCAGATCAATACAACATACGACATGGTCCTAACACAAGACCTACAAATGCATGCTCATATGACAACGTCAATATGCTCACATCAATAACAACAATGTATACTTATGGATAACCCATAATATACGTATGCACAACAACAACACATGGTAATCCAACGATCCCGCGCACACAGCTATATATTCTCATGATGATCCCGTCGGACCAACGCATGGTGGAAATACCTGTCCAACGATCCAGCGCACACAGCTATAGATTCCCATGATGATCCCGTCGGACCAACACATGGTGGACATACGACAACAATGCACAACTGCATAATCACGACAATACACAAATGCACGACAACGACAATACACAAATGCATCACAACATGATCGACACAAAATGACAAAAATGATTAGAGTACTTGCCCCGAGTCCTCCGAGAGCAATCTCGCTGTCAAAAGCCACCACTGACGATTATCCTCCATATTCGACGATCCGATATATCACGGACTTTAGGGAACTCATATCCCCGCCTTTATCACAATGTATCCTTGATACCCAAGTATACCAATAACAAATGTAAATCATATACATTATGATTTAATTCCCAAAAATTGGAAAAAAACGTACAATTCCAAATCTCCAGTGTTAACAATTATAATCATTGCTATACGAATTATAAACGAATGAAACTGAAACCATTCATTAAATATTATAACTGAGTAAGTAATAACTTGCCTCGATACCGACACGATGATGATAAAACCGTTACCAATTCCTTGTCGTCGTCTACAAGCTCCTCGGCTCCCGGCCAAAGAGATTCACGAACGTTCTCAAACACGACCGCAACACACTATTTTATTGGACGATTATAACCATCGATCAATGATCACAATCTATTGAAGTAATCAATAAACAACAATATAATAACAATCAATAACCGTGTTGGCCACTAAATATACTGGATACAGATTGGAAAGTGTTTTAAACTACAAGCTCTACGGTTTTAAATCTGAGTGCGTAGCGGAAGACTTAAATACAGTAGGTTGCTGTGGATTCAGCAACTCGATGTGCAGTGTATACTTAAATAATCACAGTTTAATAAAACAAGTAAGGAAGAAGGTAAATAACACAATATTTAAAGTGGTTCGAGGTAAACCCCTCTACGTCCACTGGTCCTCCACACAGGAGTAAAAAGTTTATTATAATTACTGCGTACACAACTACGTAATTATAACAACACACAATCAATATATCGTTCACACAGATTGATATGAAGATCTTAGCTTCAACCGTTCACACAGATTGGTTTGAGCTAACACTTGACTGGCTTCTTCACACACAGTTCTGAAGCTTCGTCTTTTTATGCAATTCCTTCACACACAGTTACGGAGTAGCAAAGATTACTCAGTCCACACAGGGCTGATCTGGGTTTGTTCAAAGATAGAACAGGGTATGAACAACAACTTTGACTTTCTGAGCTTCTAGCTGATGATGTGTTGTTCACGATTTGAGCACTGTATATCTCTTGTATCTGAATAGCAGTGAGCTTTGGAGATATGTTTTGCTCTGATGTATATGATAATTACTTCGTAAGATTTTCAGCTTTTTGGTAACTTGGTAACTGATGATCTTCAAACTCTGAGATATATATAGTCTCCGAAATATATCCATTGGAGATCTATCCGTTGGGCAAGATTCCGTGACAACAGATATTCAACTGAGATCCGGATATTGCGAGATTTGAAGATCTTCTAACTTACAGTATTTAAATACTTTATCCTTTAGTATTTAAATACTTCTTTATCAACGGGACTTGACTTTTAGCGAATATTGAAGATTCCTTCTTGTCCTGTTGAGAGCTGTATGGAAGGATCACTGTATTGATAATTCAAGACAGCTTCCATACTTAGTCTTTATAAGACTTATTTGCTGTACTGAAAGGTTCCACTGTATGCTGGATCTATGACAGGTCTTCGATACAGGTTGACACTTCAGCTTTTCGATACAGTTTGCGTACTGTATGCTGGATTGGCATATTGTCAAAACCTCTTACCATCACTATTCGATACAGGGATTGAATATCCTGGTTGTTTCGATACCGGGCATTTGTTATCCCAACAATTTCGATACAGGGTATTTTGTTATCCCAACAATTTCCCCCTTTTTGAGAATTTGCCAAGACTTAAATTTTTCAAGTCTTCTTGATGATGCCAAAACCTTTTTCATGAAGCGAATAACCTTCTTAATGACTTCGGGCAGATATCTTGGTCTTCTGTCGAATGATCTGGCTTTTTAGCAACTTGGTCTAATTTATGAACTGCTCGCAGGCGAGTTCGATACAGCTAAGATATTTTTACAATTTAAGCTTATGATTGACGCGCAGGCACAATCTTACAATGTATTCTAGATGCATACAACTGAATCTATGAACTGTTCGTAGACAAGTTCATACAGCTTAGTTTTTAAACAAGTTTCTATACTTGTGATTAATTTCAGCAATTAAATTTAGATTTCATAATAAAAATAACACAGCAGATTACGAGTTGTAATCTTTCAAGATAGGCAAACATTTTATTGATATTCAAAAATAGAGTACAAAGATTGTTGTTTTGAAAGTAAATTACAAACAAAAGTAATACATTAAGGATTTCAGATCCTATAGTCCGAGTGTATCCATGGCCTTTTCTCTGGATCATTCTCAGTTCCACGCCACCAGTGCTATAGGGAATCGTTGCCTCGATCTAAATAGATTGCTCTACCATCGTATGATTTGTCAAAGGCAAGAATCCAGTCTTCTGGATGGGTGATCCGATCTCCTCTTCTATGCTTGGATTTCATTTCCTGTTGGAGAGGAAGCTTTCCTTATTCTAACATCTTCGTGAATTTTTCTGCGGCCTCCGCTAATGTTTTATAACCTTTGAAGATGGCGGATTCCCTGACGAGTTTAACAAAATATCTCATCAGTTCATTTTCCCTCCATTGCTTCACTTTTTCAGCAGTGGGATGGCGGTTGGTTGGCAGACGAATTTCAGAAGGTCTTTGGATTAAGCTTTGCCATGGGACGCTGGGATCATGGAACTCAGGTCGAGAACCTGAAATCCTGAAATTTTGTGCGGGAGGGGCTAGTTTGTTTAGCTCGGCAGTAATGCTATCTTGAGCAGCATTAAATTCCCTTTCGTGCTGGAGCCTTGTTCTCCTTGGAGCTTCTCTCGCTTCTTCCCCCTTTTTGGCGTCATCAAGACGTCCTAGGATCTCCAGTGCGGCATCCTGTTTCGTCTCAATGTTTGTTATTCTCTCGACAAGTGAGGAGAGCACCTGCGACATATCTTTGATACTTTTGTCGTGGGCTCGCAGATGAGAAGTTGTTTCGATCATGGCTGCTGCTATCTTGGCTTCGGATATGCGAGTTTTGGATGGCTCTTCTCTCAGGAGTTGCTATTGTTTTTCTTGCAGATTCTTCAGAGCTTGCTTGAAGACTTCTGGCAATACAGTGGAGGCTTCGACTACTTGAGAGACTTCATGCTGTAATCCAGTCATCTCTTCGACAGCAGATGTGTGCATCCAATTTAGAGCTTTGTCTACTGAATACAAGGCATTAACTGCATCCTGGATAAAGACGGTTTGAAGGCCGGGGCTGTGGTCGTGGTGCTAGTAGTGAGGAAGTTCCACTTTCTCAGTCATCTGCAGATTCAGCCTCTCATTCAGTGCCGAATACTTTACCCTTAAGTTCTGACGGGCAACAGAATTTATCAGTCAGTTAGGATCAACCATCGGGTAATAATGTCGACACTGGAGCCACTACTGTACTTCAGCAGTTAGTAGCTCAGTTCGCTCAGATAGCTCAGGGTGGGCGTCAGAATCCGCCCCCGACACCGGAAGACGAAGCTAGTAAATGGCTTCAGAAAGTGACTAAGATGCACCCCCCTGATTTCGCTGGCTCTACTGACTCCCTAGGTTGGGAGAATTGGCTTTTTAATTGAGTAGGACATTTGATGTCGTAGCTTGTCCTGACGACAGGAGGGTACCTATTACTCAGTACCTCCTAGATAAGGAGGCTGTGGAGTGATGGGAGGCTGTGATGCCCATGGACCGTTTAGCCACCTGGGAGGAGTTTAAGACCGCTATGTGTAACACCCCTAGAGCCATCCAGGAATATTACAGCACAGTGGGACCCGAGATGGAACCCACAAGGCTAAAGGAAATTTTTGCGAACATTTACAAATGCCCAAGAGGATAATGACGGTACTATCTTTAAAATTCCCAAAGACTTTACAAAACCCATTTGACAAAACCGTCGTAAAATCTCATTTGAAATCACAAGGCCCGAAATGCCAAGACTCAACAGTTTAAAAACCTACGTTAAGCTATCGCTTACACTTACCGAAAAAATAGTTTAGAAAATGATTTCCAAAGTAACTTAAGTTACCAGGTACCAAAAGACCATTTAAAAATACTCACGCAGCGGAAAAAACAAACAATTAAAAATACTCTAGCAGCGGAATACAACAACTGATCAGGAAACTCTATACACAATTACATGCCCTAGCCAGTATCTTCCGGGAAGCTCGTCTCTTCACGACCGCTACAAGCTTGATATCCAAGAACCTAAAAAGAAAGCCCACGATGGGGTCAGCCATAATACCCAACAATGATAACGATCACATCACATCAATAATTACATACCAATGAAAATACTAAGTAAGAATACGACCAATGTAATCTCACCGCCATAACTTTACCAACTCGTGATAATAATTACCAAAGTTCACATCTCGTATCCTTTCAACGACATAATAAGCTCATACCGAAATATCTGTATTGTATCTCAACAATACCCAAAGTTCTCAAAATATTATCATAACTCACTATTACGAAATATACTAACTCTGTCCAACTCAATCTATCGGGTAACCTCATCATATCTCAATATGATAATCGATTGTCCATCAAAAGCCAATTACCGAAGGAAATACAGAACATATCTCGGGATGCACAATACCACGACAATCATGTCAATCTAATCCGAGATCAGATCAATACAACATACAACATGGTCCTAACGCAAGACCTACAAATGCATGCTCATATGACAACCTCAATATGCTCACATCAATAACAACAATGTATACTTATGGATCACCCATAATATACGTATGCACAACAACAACACATGGTAATCCAACGATCCAGCGCACACAGCTATAGATTCTCATGATGATCCCGTCGGACCAACGCATGGTGGAAATACCTGTCCAACGATCCAAATAGCACATACTATAGATTCCCATGATGATCCCGTCGGACCAACACATGGTGGACATACGACAACAATGCACAACTGCATAATCACGACAATACACAAATGCACGACAACGACAATACACAAATGCATCACAACATGATCGACACAAAATGACAAAAATGATTAGATTACTTGCCCCGAGTCCTCCGAGAGCAATCTCCCTGTCAAAAGCCACCACTGACGATTATCCTCCATATTCGACGATCCGACATATCACGGACTTTAGGGAACTCATATCCCCGTCTTTATCACAATGTATCCTCGATACCCAAGTATACCAATAACAAATGTAAATCATATACATTATGATTTAATTCCCAAAAATTGGAAAACAACGTACAATCCCAAATCTCCAGTGTTAACAATTATAATCATTGTTATACGAATTATAAACAAATGAAACTAAAACCATTCATTAAATATTATAACTGAGTAAGTAATAACTTGCCTCCATACCGACACGATAATGATGAAGCCGTTACCAATTCCTAGTCGTCGTCTACAAGCTCCTCGGCTCCCGGCCAAAGAGATTCACGAACGTTCTCGAACACGACCGCAACACACTATTTTAGTGGACGATTATAACCATCGATCAATGATCACAACCTATTGAAGTAATCAATAAACAACAATCTAATAACAATCAATAACCGTGTTAGCCACTAAATATACTGGATACAGCTTGGAAAGTGTTTTAAACTACAAGCTCTACGGTTTTAAATCTGAGTGCGTAGCGGAAGACTTAAATACAGTAGGTTGCTGTGGATTCAGCAACTCGATGTGTAGTGTATACTTAAATAATCACAGTTTAATAAAACAAGTAAGGCAGAAGGTAAATAACACAATATTTAAAGTGGTTCGAGGTAAACCCCTCTACGTCCACTAGTCCTCCACACAGAAGTAACAAGTTTATTATAATTACTGCGTACACAACTACGTAATTATAACAACACACAATCAATATATCGTTCACACGGATTGATATAAAGATCTTAGCTTCAACCATTCACACAGATTGGTTTGAGCTAACACTTGACTGGCTTCTTCACACACAGTTCTGAAGCTTCGTCTTTTTCGATGCAATTCCTTCACACACAGTTTCGGAGTAGCAAAGATTACTCAGTCCACACAGGGCTGATCTGGGTTTGTTCAAAGATAGAACAGGGTATGAACAACAGCTTTGACTTTCTGAGCTTCTAGCTGATGATGTGTTGTTCACGATTTGAGCACTGTATATCTCTTGTATCTGAATAGCAGTGAGCTTTGGAGATATGTTTTGCTCTGATGTATATGATAATTACTTCGTAAGATTTTCAGCTTTTTGGTAACTTGGTAACTGATGATCTTCAAACTCTGGAGATATATATAGTCTCCGAAATATATCCGTTGGGCAAGATTCTGTGACAACAGATATTCAACTGAAATCCGGATATTATGGGATTTGAAGATCTTCTGACTTGCAGTATTTAAATACTTTATCCTTTAGTATTTAAATACTTCTTTATCAACGGGACTTGACTTTTAGCGAATACTGAAGATTCCTTCTTGTCCTGTTGAGAGCTGTATTGAAGGATCACTGTATTGATAATTCGAGACAGCTTCCATACTTAGTCTTTATAAGACTTCTTTGCTGTACTGAAAGGTTCCACTGTATGCTGGATCTATGACAGGTCTTCGATACAGGTTGACACTTCAGCTTTTCAATACAGTTTGCGTACTGTATGCTGGATTGGCATATTATCAAAACATCTTATCATCACTATTCGATACAGGGATTGAATATCCTGGTTGTTTCGATACCGGGCATTTGTTGTCCCAACAATTTCGATACAGGGTATTTTGTTATGCCAACAATTTCCCCCTTTTTGACAATTTGCCAAGACTTAAATTTTTCAAGTCTTCTTGATGATGCCAAGACCTTTTTCATGAAGCGAATAACCTTCTTGATGACTTCGGGCAGATATCTTGGTCTTCTGTCGAATGATCTGGATTTTTAGCAACTTAGTCTAATTTATGAATTGCTCGCAGGCGAGTTCGATACAGCTAAGAGATTTTTACAGTTTAAGCTTATGATTGGCGCACAGGCACAATCTTACAATGTATTCTAGATGCATACAACTGAATCTATGAACTATTCGTAGACAAGTTCGTACATGTTAGTTTTTAAACAAGTTTCTATACTTGTGACTAATTTCAGCAATTAAATTTAGATTTCGTAATCAAAATAACACAGCAGATTACGAGTTGTAATCTTTCAAGACAGGCAAACATTTTATTGATATTCAAAAATAGAGTACAAAGATTGTTGTTTTGAAAGTAAATTACAAACAAAAATAATACATTAAGGATTTCAGCTCCAATAGTCCGAGTGTCTCCATGGCCTTTTCTCTGGACCATTCTCGGTTCCACGCCACCAGTGCTGTAGGGAATCGTTGCCTCGATCTAAATAGATTGCTCTACCATCGTATGATTTGTCAAAGGCAAGAATCCAGTCTTCTGGATGGGTGATCCAATCTCCTCTTCTATGCTTGGATTTCATTTCTTGTTGGAGAGGAAGCTTTCCTTCTTCTAACATCTTCGTGAATTTATCTGCGGCCTCCGCTAATGTTTTATAACCTTTGAAGATGGCGGATTCCCTGACGAGTTTAACAAAATATCTCATTAGTTCATTTTTCCTCCATTGCTTCACTTCTTCAGCAGTGGGATGGCGGTTGGTTGGCAGACGAATTTAAGAAGGTCTTTGGATTAAGCTTTGCCATGGGACGCTGGGATCATGGAACTCAGGTCGAGAACCTGAAATCCTGAAACTTTGTGCGGGAGGGGCTAGTTTGTTCAGCTCGGCAGTAATGATGTCTTGAGCAGCATTAAATTCCCTTTCGTGCTGGAGCCTTGTTCTCCTTGCATTTTCTCTCGCTTCTTCCCCCTTTTTGGCGTCATCAAGACATCCAAGGATCTCCAGTGCGGCATACTGTTTCGTCTCAATGTTTGTTATTCTCTCGACAAGGTAGGGGAGCACCTACAACATATGTTTGATACTTTTGTCGTGGGCTCGCAGATGAGAAGTTGTTTCGATCATGGCTGCTGCTGTCTTAGCCTTGGATATGCGAGTTTTGGATGCCTCTTCTCTCAGGAGTTGCTCTTGTTTTTCTTGCAGATTTTTCAGAGCTTGCTTGAAGACTTCTGGCAATACAGTGAAGGCTTCGACTACTCGAGAGACTTCATGCTGTAATCCAGTCACCTCTTCGATAGCAGATGTGTGCATTCAATTTAGAGCTTTTTCTACTGAATACAAGGCATTAACGGCATCCTGGATAAAGACCGTTTGAAGGCCGAGGCTGTGGTCGTGGTGCTAGTAGTAAGGAAGTTCCACTTTCTCAGTCATCTGCAGATTCGGCCTCTCATTCAGTGCCGAATACTTTACCCATAAGTTCTGACGGGCAACAGAATTTATCAATCAGTCAGGATCAACCATCGGGTAATAATGTCGACACTGGAGCCACTACTGTACTTCAGCAGTTAGTAGCTCAGTTCGCTCAGATAGCTCAGGGTGGGCGTTAGAATCCGCCACCGACACCGGAAGACGAAGCTAGTAAATGGCTTCAGAAAGTGACTAAGATGCACCCCCCTCGTTTCGCTGGCTCTACTGACTCCCTAGGTTGGGAGAATTGGCTTTTTAATTGAGTAGGACATTTGATGCCGTGGCTTGTCCTGACGACAGGAGGGTACCTATTACTCAGTACCTCCTGGATAAGGAGGTTGCGGAGTGATGGGAGGCTGTGATGCCCATGGACCGTTTAGCCACCTGGGAGGAGTTTAAGACCGCTTTGTGTGACACCCCTAGAGCCATCCAGGAATATTACAGCACCGTGGGACCCGAGATGGAACCCACAAGGCTAAAGGAAATTTTTGCAAACATTTACAAATGCCCAAGAGGCTAACTACGGTACTATCTTTAAAATTCCCAAAGACTTTACAAAACCCATTTGACAAAACCGTCGTAAAATCTCATTTGAAATCACAAGGCCCGAAATGCCAAGACTCAACAATTTAAAAACCTACGTTAGGTTATTGCTTACACGTACCGAAAAAATAGTTTAGAAAATGATTTCCAAAGTAACTTAAGTTACCAGGTACCAAAAGACCATTTAAAAATACTCACGCAGCGGAAAAAACAAACAATTAAAAATACTCTAGCAGTGGAATACAACAACTAATCAGGAAACTCTATACACAATTACATGCCCTAGCCAGTATCTTCCGGGAAGCTCATCTCTTCACGACCGCTACAAGCTTGATATCCAAGAACCTAAAAAAAAAGCCCACGATGGGGTCAACCATAATACCCAACAATGATAACGATCACATCACATCAATAATTACATACCAATGAAAATACTAAGTAAGAATACGACCAATATAATCTCACCGCCATAACTTTACCAACTCGTGATAATAATTACCAAAGTTCACATCTCGTATCCTTTCAACGACATAATAAGCTCATACCGAAATATCTGTATTGTATCTCAACAATACCCAAAGTTCTCAAAATATTATCATAACTCACTATTACGAAATATACTAACTCTGTCCAACTCAATCCATCGGGTAACCTCTTCACATCTCAATATGATAATCGATTGTCCATCAAAAGCCAATTACCGAAGGAAATACAGAACATATCTCGGGATGCACAATACCACGACAATCATGTCAATCTAATCCGAGATCAGATCAATACAACATACGACATGGTCCTAACGCAAGACCTACAAATGCATGCTCATATGACAACGTCAATATGCTCACATCAATAACAACAATGTATACTTATGGATAACCCATAATATACGTATGCACAACAACAACACATGGTAATCCAACGATCCAGCGCACACAGCTATAGATTCTCATGATGATCCCGTCGGACCAATACATGGTGGAAATACCTGTCCAACGATCCAGCGCACACAGCTATAGATTCCCATGATGATCCCGTCGGACCAACACATGGTGGACATACGACAACAATGCACAACTGCATAATCACGACAATACACAAATGCACGACAACGACAATACACAAATGCATCACAACATGATCGACACAAAATGACAAAAATGATTAGGGTACTTGCCCCGAGTCCTCCGAGAGCAATCTCGCTGTCAAATGCCACCACTAACGATTATCCTCCATATTCGACGATCCGATATATCACGGACTATAGGGAACTCATGTCCCCGTCTTTATCACAATGTATCCTCGATACCCAAGTATACCAATAACAAATGTAAATCATATACATTATGATTTAATTCCCAAAAATTGGAAAACAACGTACAATCCCAAATCTCCAGTGTTAACAATTATAATCATTGCTATACGAATTATAAACGAATGAAACTGAAACCATTCATTAAATATTATAACTGAGTAAGTTATAACTTGCCTCGATACCGACACGATGATGATGAAGCCGTTACCAATTCCTTGTCGTCGTCTACAAGCTCCTCGGCTCCCAGCCAAAGAGATTCACGAACGTTCTCGAACACGACCGCAACACACTATTTTAGTGGACGATTATAACCATCGATCAATGATCACAACCTATTGAAGTAATCAATAAACAACAATCTAATAACAATCAATAATCGTGTTGGCCACTAAATATACTGGATACAGCTTGGAAAGTGTTTTAAACTACAAGGTGACGGTTTTAAATCTGAGTGCGTAGCGGAAGTCTTAAATACGATGAGTTCTTGTGGATCTGATGAGTTCTTTGTGAATCTGAGAACTCGATGTGCAGTGTATACCTAAATAATCACAGTTTAATAAAACAAGTAAGGCAGAAGGTAAATAACACAATATTTAAAGTGGTTCGAGGTAAACCCCTCTACGTCCACTGGTCCTCCACACAGGAGTAAAAAGTTTATTATAATTACTGCGTACACAACTACGTAATTATAACAACATACAATCTATATATCGTTCACACAGATTGATATAAAGATCTTAGCTTCAACCGTTCACACAAATTGGTTTGAGCTAACACTTGACTGGCTTCTTCACACACAGTTCTGAAGCTTCATCTTTTTCAATGCAATTCCTTCACACACAGTTTCGGAGTAGCAAAGATTACTCAGTCCACACAGGGCTGGTCTGGGTTTGTTCAAAGATAGAACAGGGTATGAACAACAGCTTTGACTTTCTGAGCTTTTAGCTGATGATGTGTTGTTGACGATTTGGGCACTGTATATTTCTTGTATCTGAATAGTAGTGAGCTTTGGAGATATGTTTTGCTCTGATGTATATGATAATTACTTCGTAAGATTTTCAGCTTTTTGGTAACTTGGTAACTGATGATCTTCAAACTCTGGAGATATATATAGTCTCCGAAATATATCCATTGGAGATCTATCCGTTGGGCAAGATTCCGTGACAACAGATATTCAACTGAGATCCGGATATTGCGAGATTTGAAGATCTTCTAACTTACAGTATTTAAATACTTTATCCTTTAGTATTTAAATACTTCTTTATCAACGGGACTTGACTTTTAGCGAATATTGAAGATTCCTTCTTGTCCTGTTGAGAGCTGTATGGAAGGATCACTGTATTGATAATTCGAGACAGCTTCCATACTTAGTCTTTATAAGACTTATTTGCTGTACTGAAAGGTTCCACTGTATGCTGGATCTATGACAGGTCTTCGATACAGGTTGACACTTCAGCTTTTCGATACAGTTTGCGTACTGTATGCTGGATTGGCATATTTTCAAAACCTCTTATCATCACTATTCGATACAGGGATTGAATATCCTGGTTGTTTCGATACCGAGCATTTGTTATCCCAACAATTTCGATACAGGGTATTTTGTTATCCCAACAATTTCCCCCTTTTTGACAATTTGCCAAGACTTAAATTTTTCTAGTCTTCTTGATGATGCCAAGACCTTTTTCATGAAGCGAATAACCTTCTTGATGACTTCGGGCAGTTATCTTGGTCTTCTGTCGAATGATCTGGATTTTTAGCAACTTAGTCTCATTTATGAACTGCTCGCAGGCGAGTTCGATACAGCTAAGAGATTTTTACAGTTTAAGCTTATGATTGGCGCGAAGGCACAATCTTACAATGTATTCTAGATGCATACAACTGAATCTATAAACTATTCGTAGACAAGTTCGTACAGGTTAGTTTTTAAACAAGTTTCTATACTTGTGACTAATTTCAGCAATTAAATTTAGATTTCGTAATCAAAATAACACAGCAGATTACGAGTTGTAATCTTTCAAGACAGGCAAACATTTTATTGATATTCAAAAATAGAGTACAAAGATTGTTGTTTTGAAAGTAAATTACAAACAAAAATAATACATTAAGGATTTCAGCTCTTATAGTCCGAGTGTCTCCATGGCCTTTTCTCTGAATCATTCTCGGTTCCACGCCACCAGTGCTGTAGAGAATCGTTGCCTCGATCTAAATAGATTGCTCTACCATCGTATGATTTGTCAAAGGCAAGAATCCAGTCTTCTGGATGGGTGATCCGATCTCCTCTTCTATGCTTGGATTTCATTTCTTGTTGGAGAGGAAGCTTTCCTTCTTCTAACATCTTCGTGAATTTAACTGCGGCCTCCGCTAATGTTTTATAACCTTTGAAGATGGCAGATTCCCTGACGAGTTTAACAAAATATCTCATTAGTTCATTTTTCCTCCATTGCTTCACTTCTTCAGCAGTGGGATGGCGGTTGGTTGGCAGACGAGAAGTTGTTTCGATCAAGGCTGCTGCTGTCTTGGCCTCGGATATGCGATTTTTGGATGCCTCTTCTCTGAGGAGTTGCTCTTATTTTTCTTGCAGATTCTTCAGAGCTTGCTTGAAGACTTCTGGCAATACAGTGAAGGCTTCGACTACTCGAGAGACTTCATGCTGTAATCCAGTCATCTCTTCGACAGCAGATGTGTGCATCCAATTTAGAGCTTTTTCTACTTAATACAAGGCATTAACTGCATCCTGGATAAAGACGGTTTGAAGGCCAAGAGCACGCAATCGCTCTTTCCTAGCTGCAGTGCTGGGAGAATCCGGCTTTTAAAAATCTTCGGCTCCATTCAACCTCCTCAAATTCACGTTAGGGCGTGAATTTAGTTGGACATCCTCAGGTGTAGTACCGTCGTCGGATTCCACGGTTGATGGGACGGGAGCAGCTGTTGTGGGTTCGTCGGCAGGAGGTGCTGTATCCTCCTTTTGCGAAGAGGTGTCTGTAGACATGGGTACAGGAGGGACTGATTCCTCCTGTTGTCTCTCAGCTTCCGCCTGTTCCGGCAGAGGGACTGATTCCTCTTGCTGGACAGCGCGTGATACTTCTTCTTCTTCTGCGGCAGCAGGCTCGGGTGCCTGTTCCGAAACAATTTCTTCTTCCTCGACTTGAGGGACTGATTCCTCATCGTCAGGAATATGTTCTTGCTGTGGCGAAGGGGGCTCACTTCAGCTTGATGGCCCTTCGTCATTCTTGGTTTGGGAGACATCTCTGTCCTGAGCCTCCTCACGGCTCATTCTCAGACCTGCCTGTAAGGCATCATCGTCGTTGTCTGAGTCGTGGGTTTCTTTTGGATCTTGGGGAGAGTCCTCGGACTTATCTTTTCCTTTTCTTCTGGCATCTGATTTTTGCAAAAGATGGCTTTCAATCAATTCTTTGCAGTAGAGATTTTCCCATTGGATCAGGGCTTCAACTTCTGTCGAGTCCGTCACTTCCAATATGAATCTTCCTTCAGTGCTCCAGTCGCTCCAGTTGTATAGGGTGTCGCATGGAGCTAGCCGGTAGCTTTCCATTGAAGGAATCTTTCATAAGCATGATCGATTTGCACAGAGAGAAGGGTTTTGTTGATAATAGTGTCTGGGGAGGGACTTCGTACAACGTCTGAGTCCGCTGCATCGATTGGTTCCTCTACAGGTATGGGATCCTGTATGGAAGAGGGATTCCTTACAGGGGATGGTACCTCGAAGGAAGGTGGATCCTGTACGGGTGTGGAATCCCGCATAGGAGAGTTAGCTGTTGGCTCCAAAAGGGCAGCCGACTCGCTAGAGTCTTCTAAGTTGGCAGATGTCCTCTCATCCGTCGTTGCTGCCAAAGGCTCGAGATTTACTGTCGATACATTAACGGGCATCTCTTCCGCATGGAACCGCACCAGAGGCTACGGAATCCTCAGAGGACTCGTCAGTCCGTCCCAGAGTGATTATATAGAATGATACGCGTTACTGGCGAGGAAGGACAATTTCTACGTGCATGCCTCCGGCACATCACGGTTGAAACACCTCGGATGGGCATACCGAATATACAAATGCTAGATACAATGCAACATAACATCGCAAAACAACATACCAGGGATGCCAACTCAGCATAACATATCAACACATACAAAAATCACAACAACAACGACATCGTTCGATGATTACAACGGCTCGAACGATAACCAGCAGACAATTACTAAACATCACGAAACAAGCACGTATGTACACAATCATACAAACTGAAGTTCTAACAGCTCGCATGGGTGCGATAACACGCAAATCGCCACAAAGCGACAACATTCAATACCAACATCTCACCTCTCACATAGGGCTAACACAACAAATGCGTGGCAAACGACTCAACGTTCACGCCACCAATTCAATCATACTCGGGAGCTAACATTCTAACGACAATGCGAACATCATACATACATTCCCAGACCGCAAACAAGAATGATAGGTTTTAAAACGAAAACCACCTTTTTTAAAACAATTTGGAAACATCGGTTGATCTTGAGTATCACCTTTCAAAAAGTAGTACAAACATCGTTATCGAGACCTTGAAAAACCATTTTGCATTTGATAAAAATGAGGACACTTTTCTTTTAAGTGAAAAAAACTTTCAGAAATATTCGACCTTCGGGTCTAAGCAAATGCGTTTCTAACTTACTGAAATATCTAAAAATATTTTGGTCCTCAAAGTAGAAGAATTTTGAAACATATAGTTGCGCTAGTAGGCGCCTCGAAAATATAATCCATTTAAAAGTACATCTCGAAATTTATTCTCTACGATACTCATGGTTTTCAAAAAAAATTTTAGGCTAGAATGCCCAAAAACTCACATGTAACAACATTCGTTTACACATCTCATAGCACAGGTGTCGAGTCATTTCGAAATCAAAACAAGGCATGTCTTTTCCGGGAAACAAACAATCAATACTCAATTTGCCTAGGATCGGGGTGAAGCCACTGGTCCCACTCGAGGCCTCTAAGGACCCTCCCGAGCTGGATAGCTAATCAAATTCGTGAATCCAGAGTGAAGTCATAGATTCCATCGAGGCCTCGTCGGACCCTCCCGAGGTGAGCAAAGCACACACAATTACATCACCATTCTATATTAAGCACAAAGGTTTCCAAAAATACTTGCAAAACGAGCAAATCATTTTGAAAATCATTAACAGCGGATAAAAACAACAATAAAAAAGACATAAACAGCGACAACACTCCTCATATAAACAAAATATGAGAGCCGAATAAACACATATCACGGAACCAAAAATCTACATAAGGATTCCATCGCTTAACATGTAATCATACCAGTAACTCGCATCAGACGAGGCACAATCACAAAGAAGGGAGACTTACATCCGCAGGTCGCACGAAGATGATAATCGCCCCACGATACTAATCACGACCAACAAACTCAGATGACGCGTCGCGACATGACTCAGTCCGGCAAAATCTGACGAGAGAAAAACTCAACAGACACTACTAAACCCGACAGCCTAGGTTTCCACAACCAAAGCTCCGATACCATTTATGTAATACCCCCAATCCGCTCAGGGATATTACACGTCGTAGAACCTTTCCTCAAGGATCTACGAGGCTGGTAGCAAAAATCGAACATCTCAAAAATGCCTTTAAGGCTAAAATGACTCAGTGGACCGATTTGGTCTTTCAATAATTACATACAACTCAATCTCAATACATACCCACGCAGGGGTCGATTACAACACACTCCCGTATAACGGGGAAAGAACACTGTAGTGGAAAATAAAGTAAAACTAAACCAGTGCAAAAACGTACGGGACCTCATGTCATTAGTATCGATCATTTTTCATCATCCTTCATGCCGACCCTGTGTTATGCTCCCCAAAACCTGAATGCAAATACAGACATCCACCCCCCGATTACTCGGGGGTTAGCAAAATTCCACTATTTTGCTAGTGCAAGTACAAAGTGCAAATACGAGTCATACAATTCAAGTTCCAAGAATAATAATGACCAGGAATCCTCAAAGATTCAAACACAACGAAAAATACTTTCCGAAGCAAGAGTTTGTGTAAAACATTCCAAAACCGAAAGATCACAATTCAAGAGAAACAATTTACAAAATGGTTTAATATTCCATCGGGAGTTTTAATAGAAAATAATTTAGGATTATCGAATCCTTCTCTTTCCAAAATCAACAGGGGTCACAGCCCAAAGGTTTTGTTTTCACAAATAAAACCAACAACAATTCACAGGGTCAAAACCCACGTCACGTGTCCTCGACGGACATAAAATAAACACAACATAATCACCCAAGATACGCAAATATTGGTCACACAAATACAACACCAACTCATGAATCCAGGGCTATACCATTGGATTCCATCGAGGCCTCGTCGGACCCTCCCGAGGTGAGCAAAACACATTCACAAGTCATATACACACCAGCGTGAACACTTGTCACGGCATCTCACGGTTGGATCAATCACTTGTTGTCTCCTGACCATATGATCATATGCCATTTGTCACCGTAGGTATTCTTTGGCATTCACGGTTGGATCAATCATTTATTGCATCCTGGCCACATGATCATATGCCATGTGTCACCGTAGTTTTTCTTAGGCTCTCACTGTTGGATCAATCGCATGTTACATCTTGACCACATGGTCGCATGCCATGTGTCACCGTAGGCCCCGCCCACATCCAACATTCACACATATAGCACAATACAACAAAGTATTCCAAACAATTCACCTAGGGGCATCAAATGCTTAGTAAAACACAACGTCAAACCACAACGCACCGAAATGAGGCAATACACGTACACACGCATTACCAAGCGCAACATCAACACCAAACATATCCATAGGATTCACATAGTCATTTACAAAAACACACCAATCACAACATACACACGAGTTTCAAAGGGAGCCTTTAGCGAGGCTAAACCAAATCTTTTGAAAGTTCATTACAAACAACTAAACGAACACATTTAGACGATCACCGATCATCATATCCACAAAACAAGAAATGTATAGACAAGATACTTGCCTCGAAACCACGATCGTAACGAGACAATGGATCGGATGCGGTCGAACAGCCCCGAACTCCCGAACACTATCAAGAACACGATAGCACCGCGAATACTACGAGAATAACACCACACAAATTGTCAATCACCAAACGGGATTCAACTTGGAATCCTCGAGCACCAATAATCCTCTGGAAGGAACAACAAAAACATGATTACGATGAGGATCAAGACCAAAAACAACAGAGATTACAACAAACTATCGAAGGAAAACTCCTTCGAACATTTGATCGAACATCAAATGTTCACTACACCCCAAGAACACTGAAATCATTCTTCGGGTTGAAACATACCAAAGATATGGATATATAATCCATAAAACATGTTTAATAACAACATCTAACATCAATCGATTTATCAAAATCAGATGGAAAATGAAATCAAGAACAAAACTCCCAAAAAGGTCAACTACAGAGAATCAAGAAAATACCTCGGATTAATGACGAAGAACACGAATTGATGTTGTTAATCCACACAAAGAACTTGAGGAGGATGATATCTCTAAGACAAATCGCCCAAAATCGCCCAAACAATCGCCCAAAATGAGAGGAAGAAGAAGAAAGGAGAGGAAATGAAACCCTCTCCCAAAATCCCGCTGAAATAGGGCTAATCTGACTCGCGTGCTGCAGCCCGGACTGAGTGTGCTGCGGCCCGCGGCCAAAATTGCGAGCAGCAGCCAGTTTAGTGCCGCGACCCGGCCATCAGAGGGCCGCGGCCCGCGGTACAACCGCGCGAGGCTCACTGTGTAGTCTTAGCTATTTCGACCATAACTACTTCGTCCGGACTCCGATTGACTCACCGGTTGAACCATTGAAAAGATAACTTGATGATATATAATACTGAAACGATTCAGAACTTTTGAAGTTTCCAAGAATTGATGGTGATTTTACAAAGTCGAACTCATACGTGGAAAAGTTGCTTAAGAACACGGAACTCAACAAAACGACACCGAAACGAACTGGATGACAAAAAGTGTAGAATTAATCACTCTCGAAATGATGAAGCGGTCACAATAGTGTCGCTAAGATGGACTTCCGCAAAAAAAAAAATACCAAAAATCGAAATTATGGATATTACATTTAGTTGGAATGTCTACTAGTTCGCCATGCCATATCCAAATCTTATTGTTCGTATTTATTCCCTCAAAATAAGATGTTCACGTATTATGGCAACTTCATATCGTCTCCCGTTCATACACTTGACACAAGGGCAAAAATATCTTTCATCGGGTTCCGGGCGATTTTGTCGGGCGAACTCAGAAATTGTTCAATTCCATTATCATACTCATCACTGTTACGACTTGCATTCATCCAACTTCGATCCATTTTTCTTCTTTTCTATTGTACACATAGTGAAATTCAATTTGCAATTCCTTTAGTTAGAAAACCACATTTAGTGTTATTTTAATCTTCTACCAAAAACGTACAACTGTTATTGCTATTAATATACTATGTCATCTCACTATTTTATAAAGACTGTCACATTTTCTTGCACTAACTATTGGAAGAAGATCCTTAAGACGAAAGTTAACATCCATCCCAAAGAGAGATCTTTAAGAAGTTAACCACATCTATCTCAACGTAATTCATGTTTCAAAATGTAACAGACAAAAACTGAAAGACACGCAAAAAGTTGTTTTAACGACATCTATATACCGCTAGTGTTACTCATTACCTTGCCGAGCAATCACGCTAAACTTCTCGACCCTATAGTAGATATACCTTTAGGTCAGAACATACCTTTAACTCATAATATTTTCTTAGAATTTCATCTTACTAATTTTCTCCGTGTTAACTTAAACTGTTGATTGACCATTACCGACACTTATTAAACTCAAGTGACGGTCTTTTATTTTTAAAGAAAAATTTGGACATAACCACTTTGTAATGGACATTCCCAGTGTTTTAAAACACTTCAATCAATCCCAAAATAATTTTCCAATTCAAATGTTCTTCCCAAATCATTTTTTTTGGTAAATAACTAATTTTATTTCACCAAGTAGATCAATTATAGTACACAAACAATCAAACTTCAAAACAAGAAAATCACACAAACAGAAGTTTAAGAACTTAGCATTCTAGAAAGTTTACTGACTTGTTTACTCTTTAAAGCAATTAGAAGCTCACATTGTCTGATCACTTGGCTTTCATCGTTTGCAGCATCCTTGAACCTCCTACTATTACGCTCCTTCCAAATCATGTATAAAACTACTGAAAGAGCCAGCCTATACATCATTTGTTTACTAGATTTGGAACCACATTGGGATATCATGAAAAAATTTTCCTCAGTCCAGTTCTTTGCTTTTCTGCCAATTCCACACCATTCTGTCACTCGTTCCCACACCTCAGCCGAGTAAGGGCATTCAAAGAATAAGTGAGACATCGTTTCCATCTCCACAGCACACAAACTACATGTAGGATCAATATGTATCCCCACTGAATTCAAAGACTCACAAGTCGCCATCCTCCCCATAATTGCTAGCCACACATTAAAGATGCATTTTGGAGGAGCCAAGTTACAGCATATTATTTTTTTCCACTCTACTCTATGCACGGGGCCCCTGAACTCCTTATACACCTTGCTGATGGAGAATTTAGGATGAAGCAAAATTCCCAACCCCTCAGAAGTTGAAGCAAGTATATCTCTAGATTCAAGAATCTTCCTAACTACCCATGATGCTTGAGCAGGAATATTTATGCTAGCTATATTCCGATTCTTTATATAGTAACCATGGATCCATTGGACCCAAATCTTATCCTTTTTCTGTGCCACACACCATAATAATTTGCTGATTGCCGCTTTATTCCACCAGTAGAAATGTGTTATATTCCAACCTCCTGCAGCCTTAGGTAAACACACTTTATCCCAACCAACAAAAGCTCTTCGAGAGTTATCAGCTTTCCCTGTCCAAAGAAAGATTTTGCATATAGATTGAATAGCCTTGATCACTTTATGTGGAAGGAGAAACACCTGACTCCAATAGGTTTGCAAACTTGTAAGCACTGATTTAATAAGTTGAAGTCTGCCCGCATAAGATAGAAGTTTTGAGGACCAACACTCACTACAACAAAAAGAGGCATTGACAACGTTTTTGTTAACAACGTTTTTAAAAAACATTGTGATTTAGGTTTTCGACAACATTTATTTTAAAAACGTTGTAGTATTTCTATGTTGACAACGTTTATAAAATAACGTTGTGTTAATGGGAATAGACAACGTTTAATGAAGAAACGTTGCAGTATAATACAACGTTTAATTGGTAAACGTTGTGAAAAATGATATAACGATGTTTTTTATAAACGTTGTATTATGGTTTCACTAAAACTCTATGTATCTTAATAAAATATTAATACAATAAACTACAAAAAGGAAAAAAGAAAAACAAAAAATGAAAAAGGTGAACGGCTTCCCCCCAAAACTAAATTGACCTCTCTTCCCCCAAATCACAAAAGCACAGACGCAGTCATGCAAAGGAGTTCTTGGGCATCGGCAGCGATAATGGTCAGAGGCGGCGCTGCTCTTAACACTCTCCACAACAACAACAACAATGTATCATCTCTCTTCCTTCCCCGTTCGTTTCCCCTATACCCTAGCCCTCATGATTTTGAGATTTTGAGTAGGGCAGAATCCCTAGTTTAAGATATTGTTGTGGTCGATTGTTGTGTTAATCTTTTACTAATAATAATGTTATAGTACTCCTATATTTTAAGAGAGGGATCGTGGGTGATGATTGGAGTATTCTTACTCGTGCCAATTTTATTAATTTAAGCTTCTAATTTGACGTGATTTGAATCTTTATTTGCTATTTCATTGCATAACATTGCTGTATTGGTTGAAACACAGTTATGGAACATTGTGTGGATCCGTCATATGCGCATGTATGTTTGATGTTTATGTTTTTTCAGTCTTATCTGGGTCAGATGACCCTGGTTTTCTATTTACTTTAGGTCGATTTAACAAAAAAATCGAATTTGAAGGTCATAGAAATAATAATCACAACAGACACCGTATGAACCATCAAACATACGGAGTTTAAATATTATTATCTCTGGTTTTCACATTTTTTTTTGTTAGCTTTGGGCTAGCAGTTAAGGGATAATGAGATGTACTAAATTATTAATTCTTCAAACTGTGCTAATATTATTATCTCTTGTAGTGTTCTCGGTGTACTCATAATTCATATCGATGGATAAATCGTGGGTGAATCTGCCCAAGTTTTCACTTTAAGCTTAAATAGTAGTTTCATAGCTGCTTGTTGTCTTATGCCAGCTATGTAATATGTATAATTTTGTTTGTAGGCCAACTACTACTTACAGGGAAGGAGTAAGAAATTTTGTAGCAGTAAGTTTGGAAAGTCTAGGAAATCCCTCTAAAATTAGATGTCCTTGTACTCGATGCAGAAATTTGGATTACCAGTCTAGTGATGATGTAGTCTCGCACTTGGTTATATATGGTATGGATAAGACATATGATGTTTGGATTTTTCACGGGGAAGAACGTCCTAGCACTTCCTCCAATAGGACATTTGATCTTGATGATATATCAGATACATATAGGATGTTCATAGATGCACATGTTAACGAGGAAACGATTCCAAATTATACTGAAGCAATGGGAGATGAGGGGTTTTCAAAATTATTAGAAGATGCAGAAACTCCCTTATATATGGGTTGTAGTGACTATACGAAGTTGACAGCGATAGTTGTGCTTTTCAAACATAAAGCCGTTAACGGCATTTCTGACAAAGCATTTACTGATCTTCTCAAAATTTTAGGTCACATGTTGCCACAGAAGAATGTACTTCCTAGTTCCACATATACTGCAAATAAATTACTTAAGAACTTTGACTTGGGTTATGAAAAAATACATGCATGTGCTAATGATTGTTGTTTATTTCAAAAAGACTTGGCAGATCTAGACAATTGTCCAAGGTGTGGGAAATCCAGGTGGAAAGTGGTAGGAAAAGGAGATGAGCGTAAAATTAAAAAGGGGGTACTAGCCAAGGTATTGAGATACTTTCCTATTATTCCCATATTTAGAAGGATGTTCAGATCATTAGATAATTCTGAACAATTATTGTGGCATAGCAGTCATCATAGTAATGATAACAAAATGCGACATCCTGTTGACTCGCCACAGTGGAAGTCTATTGATAGTAGGTGGCCTTGTTTTTCATCAGATCCTAGGAATTTAAGACTTGGACTTGCCACAGATGGATTTAATCCTTATAGTAATCTTAGTTCTACACATAGTTGTTGGCCCGTGATGCTTGTTAATTACAACCTCCCCCCTTAGCTGTGCATGAAAAGGGAAAATATGATGTTAACTTTGCTAATCCCTGGTCCAAGGCAACCAGGAAATGATATTGATATATATTTAAGGCCATTGATTGAAGATTTGAAAGAGTTATGGATAATTGGGGTTGAGGTGTACGATGCATTTACGAAGAGTATTTTCAATCTGAAGGTTATTCTCATGTGGACTATTAATGATTTTCTGGCTTATGGAAATATACCTGGGTGTACAACTAAGGGTAAGATGGCATGTTCTATTTGTGGTGCTAATACTTGTTCAATTTATCTACCTCACAGTCACAAGTGTGCGTATATGGGTCATCGACGGTTTCTTATACCCAATCATCCTTACCGAAAGAAGAAGAGTTGGTTTGATGGAACCCATGAGAAGTGGGGGAAACCTCATATATTGTCTGGTTCTGAAATTTTAGCAGTTGTTAATGGGATTGAAAATGATTTTGGAAAATGAGATGAAATGAGCAGTGATGAAGAACCGAGACAAGGAAGGGCAAAAGGTAAGAGAAAGAAGAAAAGGAGGAGTAAGATTATAAAGAAAGTTAAGGTCCTTAATTGAAAGAAAAAATCAATTTTTTTTAGTTGCCATATTACGAGGTATAACAAATTTTGTGCTTTAATGTTAATTCAATATAATGATATAGTTAATAGCTAGCTGATAACTAATAAAATATCTTATTTTTAGCATTTCTTGGTACGTCACTGTTTGGATTTAATGCACATCGAAAAAATTGTGGTGAGAGTTTACTGTGCACTTTGCTTGATATAAAAGGAAGATCAAAAGATGGCCATAGTGCTCGTAAAGACTTGGAAAGTATGGGAATTCGTCCAGAGTTGCACCCAAGGGTTGATGAGAATAGTAAGTTAGCCCTTCCACCAGGCCAACATACGTTAACAAGTTCTGAGATAGAGACATTTTATTGGCGACTAAGAAATTTGAAAGTTCCCGACGGGTATAGCTCTAATATTGCAAACAGTTTTGCACAAAATGACAAGATACTTGGACTCAAGTCCCATGATTACCATGTATTGATGCAACAGTTATTGCCGGTCGCATTGGGAGGACTTCTACCAAAAGGGCCAAGAAATGCATTACTTCGTTTCTGTTCATTTTTCTATGATATAAGCCAAAGAGTGATTGATGTCGAAAAAATTGAAGATGCAAAACAAGAGATAATTGATACATTGTGCATGCTTGAAAGATATTTTCCTCCTTCATTCTTTGATATTATGATTCACTTGACAATATATTTAGGCCGAGAAAGTCGTCTTTGTGGATCAAATCAATTTCATTGGATGTACCCATTTGAAAGGTATTCGATATCCATTTATTATCTGGTAATAGGCTTGAATGATATTTTCCTTCCTAATTTATATCCAATATTTTTAGATTTATGAAGCCGTGCAAGGAATATGTTAGAAATCCTGCACGACCCGAAGGATGCATATGTGAAGGCTATCTTGCCGAAGAATCCATACGATTTTGTTGTGAGTACATTAAGGAAAGTTGTGCACTATTGGAAACACATAAACGCGATGAGGAATACCAAAATGAAAACACATTTGAAGGATGACCAATTTCTAAAGGAGAGCATACTACATTGTCTAATGAACACATGCAAAATGGCCATCGATATGTGTTGTTTACTACGGTAGAAGTGGAACCATATGAAGTGTAAGTTTAAGTTATATGCAATTTTGTCTAGTTTGTTTCTTAGGAATATTTTCACATTATTTGTTTTTAGGATGTATATGGAAGAGTTGAAGATGTTACATACTGATCTATCCGATGATCAACTTTCAAAGATGCATTCAGACACTTTCTCTAGTTGGTTTACAAAAATGTTTTTTTTACATATTATTTGGACTTTATTAGTTTATACATTTTGAATAAGTATGTTATTTATTTAAAATAAATATACAGGTTAAAGACCAAATAGCCTCAGGCGAAGTAGAAGTTCCTGAAACAATAAAGTGGCCATCATATGGGCCTAGAAGGCAAGCGCTCTCATATTCTGGCTATATAATAAATGGTCGTCGATTTCGTACCAAGGACACCGAAAAGTCCACACAGAATAGTGGTGTTTCACTTGAAGCAACTGCAATACGTCAATCTGGTCCAAATGACAATTGCCAATCTAGTAGCAACACAATAGGTCATTACGGTATCTTGCGTAACATTATAGTGTTGGACTATCTTATGTTTCAGATTCCCTTATTTAAGTGTGATTAGGCAAATATCTATCGTGGAGTGAAGGTTGAAGATGGATTTACATTAGTCAACTTTGCTCAATTTCAAGATCAATTTAAAGGAGATCCTTTTATACTAGCAACGCAAGCCTCACAAGTATTCTATTGGAGAGAAATCAAAACATCTAATTGGCAAGTTGTTGTCAGACCACCACCAACGGGCTATCATGATATGGAGATCTATGATAAGAGTGATGATGAGAATAATGAATTCTCGTGTAATCCACTTGATGTATCTTTGCTTGATAAAACCGATGATTGCCAAGATAGTACTTGCGCAAGAGTGGGATGTGATTACAAATTGGTATATTTGATAAGTATTTATGTTATTATGACTATTTTTTCTTAATTATAGTGTCATTATGTTTGTTTATTACATTACTTGTACTAACATATATACAAAATTATTTGATTGGTTTTCTTCCGTATAACAGGTAGAGGCTGAGTAGGAGGATCTTTAGATAACTCTATCAAAGTTTGTCGACGTGATCACAATGGGTAATGATGGGATAGAGGTAAGAGTTAGTGTTACCATAATGATTTTACATGTGTATGTCATTGTTTTTAGTTATAAAATATATACTCCCTCCGTCCCAAATGCTAACAATAGTGTCATTATGTTTATTTATTGCATTTTTTCAAAGAAGATTTTAAAATTAGATTTTTCAATGGTTATGTTTAAACAGTAGACACTGTGAAAATCAGTTCCATGTCCAAAATAGAAATTTTGAGTAAATTACAATAAACCCCCTGAAATATGTTTTTTTGCACTGAGAGACCTCATGATTCTGTCATGTGTGGAAATATGTCAAATTATGATTTGACCAGGAGACAGTGGGAAAAAATGGATAGTTGAGAGGGTAAAATGCAACAAAAAATAAGTTCAGTGGGCAAAGTGCAAAAAAAACATAGTTATTCAAAGCAGTTTTTTTTAAATCAGTTTGTAAGCAAGATTTTCCAATGCATATTTTTTGTGCATATGTCATTGTTTTTAGTTATTAAATATATACATACAAATATTGTGTTTACTAACTTTACAATGATCTATGCAGAGTTCAAGAAAGGGGAGCAGGCGCTTGAAGAAAATACATTTAGCATCGGTTGCAATTTCGCAACAACAAGGGGACGAATGCATTCGAATTTGTGAAAGAGGGTCGAATCCCTCTCCTGAACATAATATGCAGAAGATGTCTCCTCCACGTGTTTCTACTGGAGTTCCTAATGAATATACCTGTGAAGAGCAGTTGGTTGAAGAACAAGAAGCATTGGGAAAGAAAAAAAGAGGTCCAACAAGGTTGAGAGAGTTATGCTCAAATCCTACGGAACTAATAGAGGTGGATTTCAATGAAAGAGGACAGCCTATCGGTGAGCATTCTGAGTGGTTATCTTCATTATTGGGTGCTTTAGCACGACAATTTGTACCGGTCAATATTGATGATTGGAGGAAAGTTCCTAATGAAACAAAGAAAGATTTGTGGACATGTGTTAAGGTAATGATAATATATCTAATTGGGTTTGAACATAAAAATTAAAGTGTACATGTTCCCTTGTTTGTGATATGATGTTTATGTACAGGGGAGATTCAAGATTGATGACACGCACGAGAAGCTTATTATTCAACAAATGGCACTCGTTGGAGGCAGTCTAAATCGAATCTGATAGAATCTCTTAGAGATGTAATACCCGGTTGTAATTCAGTAATTATCATTCAGTATTTATCATTCAGTAATTTCACTCATTAATGATCATTTGTCACTCATATTCAATCATGGTATTCATCGTTCAGGGTAATTGTATCGTGAGTCAACCGTCATTCATCACTAATCTAATTGGAGTTTCATGCCGTGTTTATCATCATTGTCATTTTCATTGTGGGCTGTGCGTGAGGAGTAGCGCACGCTACGTACTCTTTTTAGCGCGCGCTAATTGAGTACAGGTAGCGCACGCTACCACTCAGCATTAGCGCACGCTAATGTTACCTTGGCTGCAGTCCAGAAGGTACTGGACTGCAGGTGAGTTATAAGTAGCGCACGCTACGAATGGTAAGTAGCGCGCGCTAGTGGGTTGCAGTAGCGCACGCCAATATTTGGTGTAGCGCACGCTAAGGACGAATCAGGTTGAGTCCAGTGGCTACTAGACTGCATTGGATTAATTCATAGCGCACGCTATGAGTGGTTTTTAGCGTACGCAACCGATGTTGTAGCGCACGCTAAATATTGATTGTAGCGCACGCTACCGAGATCAGATCAGAGGACAGGAGGTTCTGGACTTCAGTACTGGACAGCAGATATTTAGCTAGCGCACGCTAACAATTGGAGTTAACGCACGCTAGTGGGATGGAGTTAGCGCATGCTACCAAGTTGTAGCGTACGCTAACGGGTCAGCCAGAGTTCACTGGAATATTCGTACAACTCGTTAGCGCACGCTAAATAGCAGGTCATAGCGTGCGCTAATCTGGAGCAGTATAAATTGGACAGTAAGCCTGAGGTTCGTCATTTTCTCACTTCTCTTCGTTTTTGAGCGACTTCGGGCGATTTCAGGCGATTTTGTGTTTTTATCTTCGAGCTGCTATCACCTATCATCATCTTCAAGTCTTTGAGTTGGATTATCATCACTTCATCATCTCCTTAACATCAAATCAAAGGTATTAATCTCTTGGATCTAGAATTTTGGATTTTTGGGTTTTTCCTTCCGATTTCTTCGTGTCAGCTTGGATTGTTGTTGGAATATATTAGATATGGATTATCTACCTTGGATAAATGTATTCCTACGGATTTAATGACTATTTTGGGGATTTATATCAAGAACCCTTAGGGTTGACTTCGGATAATTTGGGGATTTCCGTTTGACGTTGTTGTAATCTTGAAATTGTGGATTCCTGTGAGATTATTGATATCATTGAAAGTGTTTTGATGGTTTAGAATGCTCATCTTGGAGTTGGTTTCGATATATTCGAGTTTGGATATTGTTGTATCGACGTTTGAGTCGGTTATGATCGTATTTGATTCGTGTAATGATCGAATGTTTGGTAAATTGTGTTATTCAAGGTTGTTCGAGCGACCGACATTTCATTTAGGACGTTGTTCGTGGACGGACATTCTTCATCGTTGTTGTGTAAGTTAATTCTTACTCGGTTAAAAGGACACTCATTCCTTTTGTTGTTGATTACTCATAATCATAACTCATTCATCATGGTATTAATCATATTGAGACTTGTAATTGTCGAATAATCATTTCATTCACGAGGAACGATGGTTCCAAATCATTTCATTGGGTTATCAATCACGTCACTATTATTTTCATCTCGGTGAGTCATCTTGGCCTTGTCGAATTATTATTCATTGATATTCATTGTGGTCATTCTCGTTCATATGACCTTCTGGGTTCATATTGCGTGGCCGGGTGTGGCTGTGTGGAATTTTTAGTCGGGCACACGATGGTCATGTATTGGGTTCACCGATATATTGGACCGTGCACACGGTAAAGCTTAACTCCGTGAGACTAATTAGGTACAAGGACGGGTGTGTCCGGTCATTCGTCTTGTACACTTGCACAGAACATTACGGGCGTACTATGATGCTCCTCTTCAGCGTAATTCATAACTAAGGATATTTCATAACTTCAGTTAAATCATGATTGTGTATTTTCAACCCTTGAGGATTGTTGTTACGTATGGCGGCCGTTGTGGGATTTTGTTTTCAGGTCACGGCAAGGCAAAGGCACGGGAAGAGCATGTTGACGGCGAGGAGTCCCAGTGATACTAGTAGGGGGGCCCAGTCATTCCGTTTGTTTCAGTCATTTCAGTCATTTCCGTCATTTGTATTTTCCGCTGCAAAATTCTGTTTGAGATGTTCATTTTTTCAGGGTGGTGTATTTTATCTTCATATAAAATATACTAGTATTCGATATTGTCCTGGTGTGCTATACTTAAACTCCTCATCGGAGTACTTAGTAATATAATGTGGTTCGGTACTACAATTATATTATTTAATTCATCATTTTCATTTGCCTGGTGGGTCCCAGTCGGGGATTCACGACACTGTAATATCCGCCTAGTTTGGGGTGTTACAGAGTTGGTATCGGAGCGTGGTTTTGAATACTACCTTCCGAGTCATGTCTCATTTGAAATCATCGTCGTCGGACTAGTATCATTGGACTTTCACGTCACGTGTGACCTGTGCAAATGCCGAGCCAATCAGACCAAGAACTGTAAGATTTCTAACGCCATGGTATAATTTATGGCAATAATCATTCATTCATAATTCATCAGTTAACAATCCTCAATCATCATTTTCATTTTGACCAGGACGGTCATGTTAACTCGTTAATCACTCAATTCATTTCATAACTCAGTTGTTGATCAGGAAGATCATATCATTAATCTCGTTAATTTGTTCAAAATAATCCTTTCAATAAGTTCATCAGATAATCATGTCACCTCGGTTAATCATTCATGTAATCACTGTGTTAGAGCGTGTATGCTCATTTTCATCATCACATGTCATAATCATAATGTGATATTCATGCGGGGAATATAATCATCATGTGACTTTCCTACTTCAGTATGGAGAGAGCAAGAAGAGGACACAGAGGACGAGGTCGTGGTGCGGGCCGAATCCCAAGAGCTCGTGTGAATACACGTGCGAATGCGAGAAATAATGCTAATTCATCGAGCAGCGACGCTGCCACTCATTCACCTGGACGTGATCATTCACTATCGGGGAGTCTTACCCGGGACACAGCTCAGTCGGAAGGTGTTCGGGTTGACCCACTCGCTTTTATGCAGGGCATGATGGCCCAAATGACGCAGATGGCACAACTTATGGAGAAGATGAACAACTGAGTTAATCAAAATCAACATGCTCCTCCGCCGCCACCTCAGAGGCAAGAGAGGAATGTGAGCAGTATCATCGGCGACATTTCTCGCCAAAGGCCACCTACTTTTGAGGGCTCGTCTGAGCCGGCGGATATTGTTCATTGGCTCGAACATTTCGAGAAGTTATTTGCGATGGTAGAGTGTCCCGAAGGACATAAAGTTTCAGTTGCGGCTTACTACCTGGGTAAGAGCGCTCATTCTTGGTGGTTATCGTTGAAACCCACCGAAGGATCGTGTACTTGGGATTAGTTCAAGACTCTCATGATGGAGAGGTATTATCCGGCCCCACTCAGAGAGGCCAAGCTGTCAGAATTACTCACTCCCGACCCCCCAACAGACGAGGATGTTCTCGCCATTGCCGAGAAATTTCATGAACTTCTTCCTTTCGCCTCATCCATCATTCATTCAGAGGCGGATAAAATCAAGTATTTCAGCAAGAGGCTGAAACCCCGTATGAGGCTTCAGTTGCTTAATCATAATTGCACCACATTGGCCGAATTCATTGAGAAAGCTCTCACTTATGAGCTTACCGCTAAGGAATTTGCTAAGCAGCAACCTTCGTCTGCTAGCAAGAAATCGAAGAATCGTAATCAGTCTGAAGGCGGTCAGACAACCTTCAAGAAACCTCGTGCGGGCTCTGCTTTTTCTGAGCGACCTCCTGTGACGTCTAAAACCCGCGGAATCTCAGTCACGAGCGGCCAGTTCGTCCATCACCTGTTTTAACTGTGGGGATCTTGGTCATCTCAGCACCAAGTGTCCGAGACAGACTATCACGTGTCATAACTGTGGGATTGCTGGGCATAAGGCCCGTTTTTGCCGTAGGGACTCCAGACTTACTCAGACGTCATCTCAGGCCCCTAAGCAGTTAGCCGTTCAGAATCAGGCCACTCAATCAGCGTCATTTAAAATGACAGGAGCGACTAAAGGTGGAGCCTATAGCCAGCAGACGGGAGCGTTCGGTGCCGGGACTAGCAAGCCCCGAATTTATGAGATGAAGAAGACCGACGATCCGGAGGCCCGGATGATCTCAGGTACACTCGATATTCTATCTCAACCTGTGTGTACCCTTTTTGATACTGGTGCATCACATTCATTCATTTCCGAGTCATGTTTGAGTAGACTACGTCTGGGTAGTGCTACTAGTTGTGAGCCTTATGTCATTGGTCTACCTGATGGTAGATGAATTATCGGTAATCGTGAGATTCAGAATTGTCCGATTCAGTTTCATGGTCGCGTATGGCCAGCAGACCTAATCGTAGTAGATTTGCCGAGAGACGACATCATCTTGGGTATTGATTGGATGGATCGTCAGGATGCCATCATTAGTGTCCGTAAGTGTATGGTCACTATCATTTCAGACGATGGGGTTGAATATGTTTTTCAGGGAGGAAATCCCAGCTGTTATGGTAAGGTCATTAATTTGATGAAAGCAGTGAGATTACTCAGTCAGGGGTGTGTTGGTTATTGGTGCTATATGACCAAAACCGAGAAATCATCAGTAATGTTGACGGACATTCCGGTGTTTTTCCAGATGAGTTACCTGGTCTGCCTCCACAGAGGGATGTGGAATTCACGATTGAGTTGGAGCCTGGTACGTCCCAGATATCGAAGGCACCGTACCGGATGGCCCCGACCGAAATGCAGGAATTAAAGAACCAACTTGAAGAGTTGTTCGAGAAGGGTTATCTTCGACCGAGTGCGTCCCCGTGGGGAGCACCAGTGTTATTTGTCAAGAAAAAGGATGGTTCTTTTCGTTTGTGTATTGATTATCGGGAGTTGAATAGGGTGACAATCAAGAATAAGTATCCCTTACCCCGTATCGATGATCTCTTAGATCAACTTCAGGGAGCTTTAGTATTTTCCAAGATCGACTTAAGATCTGGATATCATCAGTTGCGGATTCGAGAATCTGATATCGCGAGGATGGTGTTTCGAACACGCTATGGTCATTATGAGTTTGTGGTTATGCCGTTTGGATTGACTAATGCACCTGCGGTATTCATGGAGTTAATGAATCGGGTTTTCATCGACTTTTTGGATCAGTTTGTTGTTGTCTTCATCGATGACATTTTGATTTATTCTCGTGACCGGGAGGAACACGAGTTTCACCTTCATCAAGTGCTCGACGTGTTGAGACGAGAATAACTTTATGGGAAGTTTTCCAAATGTGAGTTCTGGATGTCCGAAGTGATGTTTCTCGGACACGTAATTTCATCAGACGGAGTTCGTGTCGATCCTCAGAAGACGGGGGCTATCCAAGATTGGTCACCTCCGAAGAATGTTAAGGAAATCCGAAGCTTTCTCGGATTAGCCGGTTATTATCGGCGGTTTGTGGAAGGATTTTCCAAAATTGCTCAACCATTGACGAACCTTTTGCGAAAGGATAAGAAATACATGTGGTCCGACGCGTGTCAACGGAGTTTTGAGGAACTCAAGAGCCGGTTAATGTCAGCACCTGTACTTTCCTTGCCGCAAGGGACGGAAGGATTTGTGGTTTATAGTGATGCGTCCGGACAGGGTCTCGGATGTGTGCTCATGCAGAATGGAAAGGTTATTGCCTATGCTTCCCGGCAATTGAGACCTTACGAAGTTAATTATCCGACCCACGACCTGGAGCTAGCAGCCGTGGTGTTCGCTTTGAAAATCTGGCGTCATTACCTTTATGGCGTCACCTGTCAGATTTTCACCGATCACAAGAGTTTGAAGTATATATTTACTCAGAAGGAGTTAAATATGCGACAGAGGCGGTGGTTGGAACTAATCAAAGATTATGATATCGAGATCCTTTACCACCCGGGGAAGGCGAACGTTGTCGACGACGCCTTGAGTCGTAAGTCCGTTCAGGAGCAGATGCTTGCTCGCTTAACAGTTCAGAAGGAGCTTCAGCAGGAATTCCTTAGACCCGAGATCGAGGTCTGGCTTCAGCGAGTTCAGGGACAGCTTTGTATGTGTTGGGAAAACAAAGACCCTGTATCGAAACAGCCGGGATATCCGATCCCTATATCGAATGGTATTTGATAAAGAGGTTTTGACATATATGCCAATCCGCATACGGTAAAGGAAACTGTATCGAAACTTTGAGGTATTATCCTGTATCGAAGACCTACCTCGAATCATCATATAGTAAAGCCCTTCAGTACAGCAAGAAGTCTTATAAAAGACCTAGTATGGAAACTGTCTCGAATCTCATACAGTTATCTTCCATACAGCTCACAACAGGACAAAGAAGGAATCTCCAGAAGTCAAGTCCCGTTGAATAAAGAAGTATTTAAATACTCAAGGATAAAGTATTTAAATACTGTCAGTCAACAGATCTTCAAAATCCCGCTAAATTCGGATCGTGCTATAATCCCGTTGGAATGGAATCTCATTCAAACGGATATATCTCAACGGATATATAGTTCAGAGACTATATATATCTCATGTTGACATTGAAGATCAGTGACCAAAAAAACTCAAGCTATCAAAGTTATCATCAGAGCAAAACATATCTCCAAAGCTTACTGCAATTAAGATCAAAAGAGATATACAGTGCTCATCATTCTGAACAGCACTTCATCAGCTGAAAGCTCTTAAAGTCAAAGTTGTTGTTCACCATCTGTTCTATACGTTGAACAAACTCAAGATCATCCCTGTTACTGAACAATCTGTGCTTCTCCGGAACTGTGTGTGAAGGATTTGCATTGAAGAAGACGAAGCTTCAGAACTGTGTGTGAAGAAGCAAGTCGAAGCATTAGCTCAAAACCAATCTGTGTGAACGGTTGAAGCTAAGATCTTTATATCAATCTGTGTGAACGATATATTGATTGTGTGTGTTGTTATAATTAGGTAGTTGTGTACGTAGTAATTATAATAAACTTTTTACTCCTGTGTGGAGGACCAGTGGACGTAGAGGGGTTTACCTCGAACCACTTTAATTACTGTGTTATTTACATTCAGCTTTTACTGTTTTAATTACTGTGATTAATTAAGTATACTCTATACATTTAGTTGCTGTATTCACAGCAACCTACTGTATCCAAGACTTCCGCTACGCACTCAGATTTAAAATCTATACAGTTTGTTGTTTAAACTATTTCCCAAACTGTATCCAGTATACTTAGTGGCCAACAAGTGGTATCAGAGCGGTTGATTCTAAAAAGAATCAGTCGTATTTTTAACCGAATCAGATCCAAATCACTTATTTTCAAAACAGTCTCTTTCATTCCTGTATTATCACATGGATACTTCTATGATTAACAAAGTTCCTATGTTCTCTATTAACGAATTTGACGACTGGAGAATCAGAATGGAGGGTCTTCTTGCAGCAATGCACGAAGAGATGATTTTTGTTATACAGGATGGTCCTAACAAGATCATGAAGGTAAATCCGGCCGCAAGGATTGAAGGCTAAGCCCATGCTGAGATGCTCGAGAAGGAACGCGAGCAATGGACCACAGATGAAAGAAAGCGAGCCAACCTCGACAATGTGGCTAAGAACGCGTTATTTGTCACTCTTGACAAAGGCACGTTCTCAAAGGTGAAGAGCTGTAAAACAGCCAAAGAAATCTGGGATAAACTCAAGTTGATTTGTGAGGGAACTGAGCTCTCAAAAGAAAACAAGATTTCAAAACTGACTCAGCAATTTGAATTTTTCGAAATGAAACCAACTGAGACGCTTGAGGAACTTGACCTCAGATTCACTGGTATTGTTGGTGAACTTGAAGCGTTGGGCAAAATTTATACCCAAAAGGAGAAGAACTTAAAAATTTTCAGATCTCTCCCAGCCCGATGGGACATTAAGACCACAGCTATGCGTGTATCTTGCAATCTTAATGATATATCTACTTTTGATCTCTTCTCTGACCTTAAAGCTTTTGAGTATGATATTGACAGAAGAGAGAAAGCTGAAGAATCTCCTTCAAAGGTCACAGCACTAGCCGCTGTATCGAACCGTCGACAAAGCATGCCCAGTTCATCGAAGCCTAGTCACAAGAATGCTGACAGTGACGACGACATCCTGTCTCAAGATGAAATGGCGCTTCTAATGCATAAATTCAAAAAGTTCATCAAACAATCTGGAAAGACTCCCTACAGGCCCAAACCTTTCCATAAGGTAAGTACCGAAACATCATCTGGTGATGCTAACCTGTGCTATAATTGCAGGAAACCAGGGCATTATGCAAATAAATGTCCTCATCCCAAAGTCCAAAAGTTGCCTGAGGCCGAGCAACAAGAGAGAGATGAAAGAAGACGTGCTTGGAAAGACAAGCTCAAGGCCCTGATTGGAGAATCAGAAGCCTCCCCCACACCTTCCAAATCAGCAGAATGTCTTCAGGTGGTCACTGAAAGTGATTCATATGACGATGAGTTCGATGATAAAGCATATATGTGCTTTATGGCCAAAGATGTTCCAGAAGGTGAAGACAGCGACGATGAGGTAAGTTCAACCTCAGCTATTCCGTCAAATGCATCTCATACTTTCGAAAACATGATGAATGAATTTAAAAACATTCAAAAGGCCCATGAGACTCTGAAAACTGAGAACATACAGCTTCAATTAACAAATTTAGAGCTGAAAGATGAAAACGATTTGCTGAAAATACATTACGAAAATATGTCTCTTGGTATGAAACCAAAGAAAGTCGATTTTGAAAAACTCATGGAGAACAATCATCAACTTGCTCATGAACTAAGTGAGGCTAAAACTCACAACGAGAGCAAGAGAAATGATTTGGTTCTACTACAAGCCAAAATCACAACTCTCGAAAAGCGAGAAACTGAACTTGAGACCACTCTGAAATCGTTCGAGAAATCGTCCAAAAGAATGGAAGAAATTAGAGCCTTTGGGCAACATGCTCATGATAAAAGTGGCTTAGGATACAGCTCATGTTCAAACAAAGGGAAAACTAGTACAGTGTTCGTCAAGAGTGTGGAACACATTCCAGAATCGGAAGATACTCCCAGTCCCATGAAGGAACCTGCTGTACCGAGAAAACCAAAGGCTGCTATTCCGCCCCCGCAATCCTATTCCAGACAGCGGAATCATAAGCCGTTCCAACCTGTGAGGCGAACTCAACAACATGCTCCCACAGCATATCAACAGCACCAACAGCCGTTCAGAAGGAAGGCTGTATCCAATCACCAAAGGCCCGCACGGCAGTACTATCAGTACAGCACGCCGAGGTATTGGATACAGGAACCCCGTTATCCCTCGAGACAGCAGATGCCGGTTCAGTATCAACAACAGCATTGGGAATCCAACTGGAGACCCAGAAGGCAAGCTGTTAGGCCTAAGAAAATGGCTCCACCTCCTAGACGGCACTCGTACTGGAATAATAATAATAACCCTGAATTTTACATGCATAATAATTATCATGATTATAACGACTACAGATATGACCCCCGTAGATATCGCAACACTGTACCGAGTATGTCCTACAGTAAACCAATTGTTGCGAGGAAAACTTGGGTACCAAGAGGAACTAACAATCATGGACCCAAAAATCAAAGGGGACCTAAATCTACTTAATCTTTTTGTTACAGGACATTCTAGAGGAGGATACCTGGTACTTTGATAGTGGATGATCTCGACACATGACCGGTGATAGGAGCAAGCTATCTGATTTTGTAGAAGGTCGCGGTCCAAAAGTTCGTTTCGGTGATAAGTCTCAAGGAAGAACAAGAGGGAAGCGAAACCTACTTGTCGGGAAATTTAAAGTCACCGATGTTGCATATGTTGAAGGCTTACAGTATAATCTACTTAGTATTAGCCAGTTCTGTGATAAACAGTTCTCGGTGAAGTTCTATATAGATCGCTGTAGAGTAAAAAACATCCAAACCAAGGAAGTTGTGCTTACAGGAAGCAGATCAGGTAATATGTATATTGCTGACTGTAAGCCTATGAGCTCCTCAATTCCATGCTTTGTTGCCAAAGGAACTGCAGATCTTAGCTGGTTATGGCACAAGAGGATGTCTCACGTCAACTTCAAGACAATCAACAAGCTCTCAAGACACGGAATGGTTAGAGGTTTGCCAAATGTGTCATTCAAGAAGGACAGCGTCTGCGGACCGTGTCATAAAGGCAAGCAAATCAAGTCCACCCTGAAGAGCAAATCCTACCTTTCAACCCAAAGAGTGTTGGAAATGCTACACATGGATCTCTATGGTCCTGTAGACCCAGTAAGTTTGGGAGGTAAGAAATACTGCATGGTTGTTGTTGATGATTATTCCAGGTATGTTTGGACGATCTTCCTTAGCAAGAATAAGGAAACAACATCAAAGCTGCCCGAGCTCCTGAGAAAGTTGCAAAATGAAAAAGCGTTAAGTATTGTATGCATTCGTTCCGACAGAGGTACATAATTTACTAACCGCTTTATAGAGCAATACTGTTCGGAGAATGGAATACAGCACGAATACTCAGCTGCCCGTACACCTCAACAAAATGGCGTTGCCGAGCGAAAGAATAGGACGTTGAAAGAAGCAACAAGGACAATGATTGCCGCAAGCAAATTGCCACAGCGTTTCTGGGGTGAAGCAACCAATACAGCATGCTACACTCAAAACCGCTGTATCGTCAACAAACACCACAACAAAACAGCATATGAGGTATGGAATAACAAAACTCTGTTAGTTTCGTATTTTCACATTTTTGGATGCAGGTGTTATGTATTGAATAATGGGAAAGACCAACTTAGAACCTTTGATGAGAAATCAGATGAAGGAATATTCGTAGGATACTCCTCCGTCAGCAAAGCTTTCAGAATCTTTAATAAAAGGAAGCTGACGATCGAGGAATCAGTTCATGTAGTGTTCGACGAATCACACCCTGACCCTACAGGAGTAGATGATATCACTCAGAACATTCACCATCTATCTATCTTGGATCCTCCAACTCCCATAGAACCTGTCGTTGATTTAAAAATCAACCCCGCAGCTGTAAGAATTGAAGTGGACGAAGCCTACGCTGTACAAGCTGAAGCTGTATCCACAGAATCTTTCGATACAATACGGGATCCTGAATTAGAACCCGACCGAAGATGGTTGAGAGATCACCCGCAAGAGCTGATCATTGGAAAAATAAATGCTGGTGTTTCTACTCGTAGGAGAATACAGAGTACACAAGGAAATATACTTTGTGCACAAGAAGAATCTGATGTTGAGATATCACACTTTCCTGAATGGAAATCTCAATCCGAGCTTAGAAGACTCAATATGTGCACTATTGCTGTATTCTTAGCCCAGTCCGAACCTGTTTCGACCATAGACGCTCTTAATAATTCTCATTGGATAACATCTATGGAAGAAGAGCTTAACCGTTTTGAAAGAAACAATGTATGGTATCTTGTACCCAGACCAACACATCAATCGGTTATAGGAACCAAATGGGTATTTCGAAACAAAAAGGATCGAAATGGACTTATCATAAGAAATAAATCCAGACTAGTAGCACAAGGCTATAGTCAGGAAGAAGGAATAGACTATGATGAAACTTTCGCCCCTGTAGCGAGACTAGAAGCCATTAGGATATTTTTAGCCTTTGCCGCCCATAAGAGCTTTATCGTATACCAAATGGACGTCAAAAGTGCTTTCCTGAATGGAGATCTTGCAGAAGAAGTTTATGTTGAACAACCACCAGGGTTTGCCAATACAGACGGTATCGATCTAGTTTACAGGCTAAGGAAAGCGCTGTATGAACTTAAACAAGCCCCTAGAGCCTGGTACGAAACCCTCTCCCAATATCTAACCAACAACGGATTTGAGAAAGGTGCTGTGGACAAAATCTTGTTCAAGATACAGGAAGGTGATGACCTTCTTATGGTACAAATCTATGTGGATGATATTATTTTTGGTTCAACTAACCTTGCTCTATGTCAAAGGTTCTCTCATCTCATGCAAAGTAAATTTGAAATGAGTATGATGGGGGAACTTAGTTATTTCCTACGTTTGCAGGTAAAGCAGTTGCCAACAGGTATTTTCATCAACCAGGAAAAATACAGCAAGGAGCTTCTCAACAAATTTGGAATGAACACTTCCAAATCCTCGCCAACCCCCATGAGCACTTCCGTGCAAATTAGTGCTGATGAAGCCGGAAAGCCGTTTGACCAATCACTCTACAGGAAGCTCATTGGTTCGCTCCTGTACCTAACGGCTAGCAGGCCCGATATCCAGTTTGTTGTTGGAGTGTGTGCAAGATATCAAGTTGCACCTAAGGAATCACACTTCAATACAGCTAAACGAATCCTTAAGTACATTAAAGGAACAGTCGATGCAGGACTTTGGTATCCTAAGGAAGGCGGATTCGATTTAGTTGGATACAGCGACTCGGATCTCGGAGGCTGCAAGCTAGATAGGAAGAGTACAAGTGGAACTTGTCACTTTCTTGGACCTAGACTCGTTTCTTGGTTCAGTAAGAAGCAATTGGCTAATTCTCTTTCCACGGCTGAATCAGTACTATCTTCCGGTAGTTCTTTGTATGCAGATCCTTTGGATGCAGCAACAATTGTCAGACTATGGAATAAATGCTAGAGAGACTCCAATCATGTGTGATAGCACGAGTGCAATTGCAATCACGCACAATCCTGTATTGCACTCGCGCACTAAGTATATCAACATGAAGCATCATTTTATAAGGAATCACGTCGAGAACAAGGATGTCCGCCTGGAAAAAGTTCATACAGACGTTCAGCTGGCCGACATCTTCACCAAGCCTCTCGACACAGCAAGATTCAACATACTCAGACAAGAATTTGGAATGCTACAGCCAGACTCCCTGTAAGTAATTTACTGTTTTTACTCAACAATTGAGGGGGAATGCTGTAAGACCCATGAATACAGTATCCACCGTTAATTATCTGTACATTCAGAACTGTCAATACAGCACTGTAGTGAACAAAGAACTATGAATCCTACAGCTAACGTGTGTAATAATTAAGGGGGAATACAGTAGGACCCATGAATACAGCATTAATCCAACTATTGTTGTATGGAATTTAAAACCTATAAGCACCTTTTTAAGGGGGAACGCTGTATCAACGCGGAAACAGCACATGCTATAGGATTTTGATTCAGTATATTTATAATATAATATTATTTCCTTTCAAAATAATTTATGTCCACGTGCCCTGTTTATGTCAAACGTCACGTACATTAAATGCCTTACACGACATCTGGACAACTGAATCTCAAAAGCCGCGATGTTTTAAATTGTTTATTGTTTTAAAACCGCCGTTTTAGGCATTTAGGGTGACACAAATGTCAGAAGTGGGACCCGCTCAATTTTTAAACTTTTTATTGGATTAGCGTACCAGTTACACTCAGTCCATCTTGACCGTTGATTTTAAAACCGGTTTCCATCCCTTAAAATCTGACCATTCGTACTCTGCAAAACCCTATTTCGCCGCCCAACTATAAAAGGACTGAATCTGCCATTAGAGACTCTTTACGCTTTCTGCAAATTCAAGAGTTCTCAAGCAAAAACAGCCTACATACTTTTCTGCATTTTACTGCATATTTCGATTATTTTCCTGCACCTTTTTATTTAGAAATCATCTAAATGGCTGGACAATCTTCTTCTCCTGCTCTGAAGAAATCTGCAAACATCATTGATGGCCGGATCTTTTCAAAACCTGTTGTCATCGAACGTGTTCTGTCAGAAACCAACGACGCAGAACCCATGGAGTATATCATAACTCGTCTTCAACAACAAGGCCTCTATCGCCTTGGAAGCAAAACTGCTGATAAGTACGACGCTCATCTGGTTGAGGAATTCTACCTCAACGCAGCCGTACGCTTTCTCTCATTGGCTCAAGGAGGTCATGTCGCCGACATCACTACTACAATCCAGGGAGCTGAGATCTGTATTAATAACGATCTGCTCCAGAAGATCTACAGGCTACCCGCTGATGGCCTGACTATGGATCAACTTGAGACATTCGGGTCTCAAGAGCTGATCACTAAATTTTTTGGACTATTCACTGGCTCCAACGTGGTTGACATGGTTCAGACTACATGTCACAAGAAAAACTTCTGTCTTCCTTATGTATATCTTCATGATTTTTGCTGTAGGATAATTGAGAATCGAACCGGTGCGTTCGAAATGTGTACCAACTTGAGGTTCAGGATGATGGTGGCTATTCTGACCTGTGAAAAGGTCAACTGGTGCCAGATAATCCTGAAGCGCCTATAAGAGGAGGTGTGCAAACCTGCCACCTAGAAGAAATCTTTTGGTTTAATGTTGAACCATATCCTGACGCAATGCGGACTGACGCAATCCGCCGATGCGAAGAAGAATAGCTCAAGGATATACTTAGGAGGCATTAAGCCTACTGCGTATAACCAGAGCACCTTGTCTTGCAACCACCCGAGAACCAGACATATGCCAATTTCTGATAATCCAAGAGATGAATCCTTGAAGTTCCAAGAAGTGGAATCTTCAAAGAAGAGAAAGAGATCTTACAGCAAGAAACCCACTGCTGGTGAGAAGCCCAAGAAGAGACTTTTGAGGCTTTCGAAATTCAAATCTGCCAAGCCCTCTGAAGAAGTCTCCCCATGGCTCAAAAACAACCCCAGGGCCCAACCCCTGTGGAAGAGGTGTCTCCTACTGTATCGACAGTAGATCCTGAGCCTTTGGCAGCTACGACGGATAATGCGACATCTGCCAACGAACAAGACTTTAGCGAGTCGACTGCCCATTTGGAGCCAACAGCTACTTCTCCTCTTTGGGATCCCACACCCGTACAGGATCCATCTTCCTTCAGGGCACCATCCCTTGTAAGGAATCCCACTTCCATACAGGATCCCACACCTGTACAGGAATCCCTCGCTACAGCGTCTCCAGACGTTGTACGCAGTCCCTCCCCTGACTCGATTATTAATCAGACCCTTCTTTCTGTTCAAATTGAACACGCCTACGAAATATTTTTGCAATGGAAAGGCTACAGGCTAGCTCCGTACGAAACATTGTACAACTGGAGCGATTGGAGCCAAGAGGAAAGATACGTCTCAGAAGTGACGGACTCAACAGAAATTGAGGCCCTGATCCGATGGGACAATCCCTCCTGCAAGGAACTAATTGAAAGCCATCTTCTGCACAAATCTGACGTTCGGAGGAAAGGAAAGAACAAGTCAGAGGACTCTCCCACTAATCCAAAATACGACGAAGATCATGACTCAGACGACGACGACGATGCTTTTCAAGCAGGTCCGAGAATGAGTCGTGAAGAGGCTGAGCTAGAGACGCTTCTCCACCAAAAGGCGACGAAGGGCCTTCTACTCAAAGCAATCCCCCCTTGCCACAGCATGAGGAAACTCCTGACGAAGAGGAATCAGTCCCTCCAGTCGAGAAAGTAGAAGAAATTATGGAACAGGCACCTTAGCCAACAAGAGAAATTTTGGAACAGGCACCTGAGCCTGCTGCGACCGAAGAAGTTGTACCTGAGAGACAACAGGAGGAATCAGTCCCTCCTGTATCCATGTCTACTGAAGATAATTCGCAACAGGAAGCCACTCAACCCTCTGCCGCCGAACCAGAACCAACTGCTCCTGCCCCTTCAACCGTGGAATCCGAGGACGGTATCGAACCTGAGGATGTCCAACTTACTTCACGCCCATCCGTGAATGTAAGAAGGTTGAACAGCTCTGGAGACTTTGCTCAACCAGATTCTCCGATTTCTGCCGCTAGGAAAGAGCGCCTGCGTGCACTTGGTCTTCAAACTGTATTCATTCAGGATGCAGTGAATGCTTTGTCTTCTGTTGAGAAAGCATTGAATTGGATGCATACTTCTGCCGTGGAGGAGATGACCACTCTACAATATGAAGTATCTCGTGTTTTCGAAGCATTCGTGATTCTGCCAGAAGTTTTCAAACAAGCTTTGAAAATCATGGAAGACAAGCAGGAGCAACTCCTGAAGGAAGAAGCAACCAAAACACGAATAGCTGAAGCCAAGACCGCATGTGCCATGATTGAAAACAGCTCTCAACTGCGCGCCCACGACAAATGCATAAAGGATATGTCGCAGACGCTTTCCTCCCTCGTAGAGAGAATGTCTAACATCGAGACAAAACAGGATGCTGCACTGGAAATCCTAAAAAGTCTTGATGAAGCCAAAAAGGGGGAAGAGGCAAAGCTGCTAGGAGAATCAGGCTACAGCAAGAAAGGGAATTTGAGGCTGCTCAAAACAGCATCACTGCCGAGTTAACCAAGCTAGCCCCTCCATCCCAAAGTTTTAAGATTTCAGGCTCCCGACCGGAATTTCATGACCCAAATGTTCCGTGGCAAAGCCTAATTCAAAGACCTTCTGAGATTCGTCTGCCGACCAACCGCCATCCTACTGCCGACGAAGTGAAGCAATGGAGGAAGAACGAACTGATGAGATACTTTGTCAAACTCATCAGGGAATCCGCCATCTTCAAGAACTATAAAACGTTAGCGGAGGCCGCAGACAAATTTACGAAGATGTTAGAAGACGGAAAACTCCCTCTCTAAATTGAGATGAAATCCAAACACAGAAGAGGAGATCGGATCACCCATCCAGAAGACTGGATTCTTGCCTTTGATCGATCCTATGAAGGAAGAGCTATATACCAGGATCGAGGCAATGATTCCCTACAGAACTGGTGGCGTGGTACCGAGAATGACCCAGGGAAAAAGCCATGGAGGCATGCGGACTACAGATAGGAGCTGAAATCTCTGTATATTATTTTTGTTTTGTAATTTCTCTTCGAAACAGCAAGCTCTGTACTCAATTTATTTTGAATATCAATAAAAGTGTTTGTTTGTCTTGAAAGATTACAACTCGTAATCTACTATGTTCATGTATGATTACTTAAATTGTTTGATAAACTATCTCAAGTTTACAAACTTGATTGAAAAATAAAGCTGTACGAACTAGTCTACGAACAGTTCATGATTTCAGTTGTAAACTTAGAATACATTGTAAGATTGTGCCTGCGCGCCAATCATAAGCTTAAGTTGTAATAATCATTAAACTGTATCGAACTTGCCTGCGAGCAGTTCATCATTTAGACTAAGACAGACCTTTTGACAAAAGACCGAGAAATCTGCCAGAAGACCTCAAAGAAGATCTCTTCATGAAGAAGGTTTTGGCATCATCAAGAAGACTTGAAAAGTTAAGAAAGTAAGTCTTGGCAAATTGTCAAAAGGGGGGAAATTGTTGGGAAAACAAAGACCCTGTATCGAAACAGCCGGGATATGCGATCCCTATATCGAATGGTATTTGATAAAGAGGTTTTGACATATATGCCAATCCGTATACGGTAAAGGAAACTGTATCGAAACTTTGAGGTATTATCCTGTATCGAAGACCTACCTCGAATCAGCATATAGTAAAGCCCTTCAGTACAGCAAGAAGTCTTATAAAAGACATAGTATGGAAACTGTCTCGAATCTCATACAGTTATCTTCCATACAGCTCACAACAGGACAAAGAAGGAATCTACAGAAGTCAAGTCCCGTTGAATAAAGAAGTATTTAAATACTCAAGGATAAAGTATTTAAATACTGTCAGTCAACAGATCTTCAAAATCCCGCTAAATCCGGATTGTGCTATAATCCCGTTGGAATGGAATCTCATTCAAACGGATATATCTCAACGGATATATAGTTCAGAGACTATATATATCTCATGTTGACATTGAAGATCAGTGACCAAAAAAACTCAAGCTATCAAAGTTATCATCAGAGCAAAACATATCTCCAAAGCTTACTGCAATTAAGATTAAAAGAGATATACAGTGCTCATCATTCTGAACAACACTTCATCAGCTGAAAGCTCTTAAAGTCAAAGTTGTTGTTCACCATCTGTTCTATACGTTGAACAAACTCAAGATCAGCCCTGTGTGGACTGAACAATCTGTGCTTCTCCGGAACTGTGTGTGAAGGATTTGCATTGAAGAAGACGAAGCTTCAGAACTGTGTGTGAAGAAGCAAGTCGAAGCATTAGCTCAAAACCAATCTATGTGAACGGTTGAAGCTAAGATCTTTATATCAATCTGTGTGAACGATATATTGATTGTGTGTGTTGTTATAATTACGTAGTTGTGTACGTAGTAATTATAATAAACTTTTTACTCCTGTGTGGAGGACCAGTGGACGTAGATGGGTTTACCTCGAACCACTTTAATTACTATGTTAATTACATTCAGCTTTTACTGTTTTAATTACTGTGATTAATTAAGTATACTCTATACATTTAGTTGCTGTATTCATAGCAACCTACTGTATCCAAGACTTCCGCTACGCACTCAGATTTAAAATCCATACAGTTTGTTGTTTAAACTATTTCCCAAACTGTATCCAGTATACTTAGTGGCCAACAGTATGTTAGAGATTTCATCATCTCTTGAGGAGGAAATCAGGGAGAATCAGGGTTCAGACCCAGCATTGTTGCGCATCCGTGAGGATGTGGCTCAGGGGAAAGCCCCTGGATTCTTGATCCACAAGGATGGACTTTTGAGATTTAAGAATCGGTTGTGTGTACCGACAAATAATGAGTTGAAAAACTCGATTTTGAGAGAAGCTCATGCTACCCCTTATTCCGTTCACCCGGGGTCTAGCAAGATGTATAAAGATTTGAAACAAAATTACTGGTGGAGTAATATGAAGCGAGAAGTCGCGGAATTTGTTTCGAGATGCTTAACCTGTCAGCAAATCAAGATAGAACATCAGCGACCGGCGGGTATGCTGAAACCTCTTCCTATTCCCGAATGGAAGTGGGAAGACATTTCTATGGATTTCATCATGAGTTTGCCGACGAGTCATCGTGGCATGAATATGATATGGGTGATCGTGGACCGCTTAACTAAATCAGCTCATTTCCTTGAGATCAAGGAGACGTGGGGTCCCGAGAGACTTGCTCAACTATTCATCAAAGAGATAGTGAGACCGCACGGTACTCCTAAAAGTATCGTTTCCGATCGTGACGGACGATTTGTGTCTCATTTTTGGAAATCAGTTCATCGTGCTATGGGAACTCAGCTTAATCTCAGTACCGCTTTTCATCCTCAGTCCGACGGGCAATCAGAGAGGACTATTCAGACATTAGAGGACATGTTGACGGCATGCGTCCTCGATTGGAAAGACGATTGGGAAGCCCAACTACCATTGATCGAGTTCACGTATAATAATAGTTGGCATGCTTCGATTAAGATGGCACCTTACGAGGCCTTGTACGGTCGTCTTTGTCGATCTCCTTTGTGTTGGAATGATCTATCAGAATCAATCGGCACCGAGCCCGATATGCTTATAGCCGCCCGTGAGAAGGTAGCTTTAATCAGGAGTCGTTTGTTGACCGCTCAAAGTCGACAGAAATCATATGCAGATAACCGTCGTCGACCATTAGAGTTTGAGGCAGGTGACCACGTGTTGGTCAAGGTATCCCCGAGTCGTGGTATCTTCCGTTTCGGGAAGAGGGGAAAGTTGAGTCCGAGATTCATTGGACCGTTTGAGATTTTGGATCAATTAGGCGAGTTAGCTTATCGATTGGCTTTACCTCCGGCGTTGACATGAATTCATAATGTGTTTCACGTCTCTCAGTTGCGGGTATGTTGCCGACCCGAGTCACATACTTCAGTTCGACGAAATCGAGATCGTCGATGATCATTCATATGAGGAGTGTCCTATACGAGTTTTAGATAGGTGAATCAAACAGTTGAGGAATAAGATGATTCCTTTGGTTAAAATTCAGTGGTATAGACACGGAGTAGAAGAGGCTACTTGAGAAACTGAGGATAGTATGCGGGAGAGTTATCCCGAGTTGTTTGACCCTTAGTTTCGGGGACGAAACTCTTTTAAGGGGGGGTGTATGTAATACCCGGTTGTAATTCAGTAATTATCATTCAGTATTTATCATTCAGTAATTTCACTCATTAATGATCATTTGTCACTCATATTCAATCATGGTATTCATCGTTCAGGGTAATTGTATCGTGAGTCAATCGTCATTCATCACTAATCTAATTGGAGTTTCATGCCGTGTTTATCATCATTGTCATTTTCATTGTGGGCTGTGCGCGAGGAGTGGCGCACGCTACGTACTCTCTTTAGCGTGTGCTAATTGAGCACAGGTAGTGCACGCTACCACTCAGCATTAGCGCACGCTAATGTTACCCTGGCCGCACCCGTAGGTACCGACCGGCAGTGAGCAGGGTAGCGCGCGCTAGTGGGTTGCAGTAGCGCACACCAATATTTGGTGTAGCGCGCGCTAAGGACGGATCAGGTTGAGTCCAGTGGCTACTGGACTGCATTGGATTAATTCATAGCGCACGCTATGAGTCGTTTTTAGCGTACGCAACCGATGTTGTAGCGCACGCTAAATATTGATTGTAGCGCACGCTACCGAGATCAGATCAGAGGACAGGAGGTTCTGGACTTCAGTACTGGACAACAGATATTTAGCTAGCGCACGCTAACAATTGGAGTTAACGCACGCTACTAAAATGGAGTTAGCGCACGCTACCTTGTAGCGTACGCTAACGGGTCAGCCAGAGTTCACTGGAATATTCGTACAACTCGTTAGCGCACGCTAAATAGCAGGTCATAGCGTGCGCTAATCTGGAGCAGTATAAATTGGACAGTTAGCCTTAGTTTCGTCATTTTCTCACTTCTCTTCGTTTTTGAGCGACTTCGGGCGATTTCGGGCGATTTGGAGTTTTCTCTTCGAGCTGCTATCACCTATCATCATCTTCAAGTCTTTGAGTTGGATTATCATCACTTCATCATCTCCTTAATATCAAATTAAAGGTATTAATCTCTTGGATCTAGAATTTCGGATTTTTTGGTTTTTCCTTCCGATTTCTTCGTGTCAGCTTGGATTGTTGTTGGAATATATTAGATACGGATTATCTACCTTGGATAAATGTATTCCTACGGATTTAATGGCTATTTTGGGGATTTATATCAAGAACTCTTAGGGTTGACTTCGGATAATTTGGGGATTTTCGTTTGACGTTGTTGTAATCTTGAAATTGTGGATTCCTGTGAGATTATTGATATCATTGAAAGTGTTTTGATGGTTTGGAATGCTCATCTTGGAGTTGGTTTCGATATATTCGAGTTTGGATATTGTTGTATCGATGTTTGAGTCGGTTATGATCGTATTTGATTCGTGCAATGATCGAATGTTTGGTAAATTGTGTTATTCAAGGTTGTTCGAGCGACCGACATTTCATTTAGGATGTTGTTCGTGGACGGACATTCTTCATCGTTGTTGTGTAAGTTAATTCTTACTCGGTTAAAAGGACACTCATTCCTTTTGTTGTTGATTACTCATAATCATAACTCATTCATCATGGTATTAATCATATTGAGACTTGTAATTGTCGAATAATCATTTCATTCACGAGGAACGACGGTTCCAAATCATTTCATTGGGTTATCAATCACGTCACTATTATTTTCATCTCGGTGAGTCATCTTGGCCTTGTCGAATTATTATTCATTGATATTCATTGTGGTCATTCTCGTTCATATGACCTTCTGGGTTCATATTGCGTGGCTGGGTGTGGCTGTGTGGAATTTTTAGTCGGGCACACAATGGTCATGTATTGGGTTCACCGATATATTGGACCGTGCACACGATAAAGCTTAACTCCGTGAGACTAATTAGGTACAAGGACGGGTGTGTCCGGTCATTCGTCTTGTACACTTGCACAGAACATTACAGGCGTACTATGATGCTCCTCTTCAGCGTAATTCATAACTAAGGATATTTCATAACTTCAGTTAAATCATGATTGTGTATTTTCAACCCTTGAGGATTGTTGTTCTCAGAATCGACTCGCTGGGGATTTTGTTTTCAGGTCACGGCAAGGCAAAGGCACGGGAAGAGCATGTTGACGGCGAGGAGTCCCAGTGATACTAGTAGGGGGCCCCAGTCATTCCGTTTGTTTTAGTCATTTCAGTCATTTCAGTCATTTTCGTCATTTGTATTTTCCGTTGCAAAATTCCGTTTGAGATGTTTATTTATTCAGGGTGGTGTGTTTTATCTTCATATAAAATATACTAGTATTCGGTATTGTCATGGTGTGTTGTACTTAAACTCCTCATCGGAGTACTTAGTAATATAATGTGGTTCGGTACTACAATTATATTATTTAATTCATCATTTTCATTTGCCTGGTGGGTCCCAGTTGGGGATTCACGGCACTGTAATATCCGCCTAGTTTGGGGTGTTACAAGAGATGCATAAAAAATGCGAGATAAAGAGTCAAAATTTGCAGCCCTTAAACCGGATAACATATCTCTTCAAGAGTGGAGCACTTTTATCGCAGAAAAGTTATCAAATGAATTTGAGGTAAATTCAGTTTTTTATAATTAGTTTATGTTGTATATTTTTTGTTTGTAACATAAGAAATGGCGTAGATGAAGAGCAAAATGTATTAGGAGATTAGGGCGAACAATCATGCCCCACATACAATGAGTCGGAAGGGGTATGCTCGACTAGCGGATGAAATGGTAACTTTCTATAAATTGATCAATACTCCTTCCATCCCACCTCACGTGATACCAAGTTGACTTTTTTGGTATCAAGTGAGGTGGTACGGAGGGAGTATATTATTACATATTTTCGGTTTTGTATTTTAATTTAAATAGTGCTTATTCTTTTTAGAGAAAGGAGAATCCAGAAAAGCCTCTAAGGAGAGAAGATATTTGGTGTAAAGCACACACTAAAAAGAATGGTGAAGTACCAACTCCATTTATTGCCGATTGTATGGTAAGTGACATTTCAACTAAATCATACTTTATTTTTTTACTCCCTCCGCCCAAAATGCCAATCTTTTATGTCATTATTACGAATGAACTTTGAGTAATTATTTTAGGTTGATTTAACTATCCTATTAAAAATACAAAAACTTGTTATTGATATTGTAATCAAATCAATCCATGTTTATTTCTCAAAGTTCAATTGTAGTAACAATACAGAAAAAATAGAAGATTATTTTGGGACGGAGGGAGTATTTTGCCTAATCTATCATTTAATACTTGTTTGTTTACTAATTTTCAAGAGTAAAATACAAGAGATCACATCCTCTCAAACCTCCCATTTGACATCAATTAACGACGACGCACTCTCTCAAATACTCGGGCCCGAGAGTAATGGAAGAGTTAGAGGGATGGGATTTGGTATTACCCCATCAAAAATAGGTATCCACATGAATAGTTCAAAGAAAGTCCAAGCACTTGAGAATCAAGTTTGAATCGAATAAAAATGGAGAAGTTTGAACATTTAGAAAATGAAATGGCGGAGATGAGACACTTTATGCGTATGCAGGCAAGTATTTTGTAGTCAAGCACATTGTTTTTAGAGTTATTTATAGTTTTCACTTACATGTTAACTTGTGATTGTTCCTAGGGTTTCGCGTCAAAGGAGAAAGCAAACTCAAACATGGCCTCTCCGCATTTGCATAGTATTGGTTCAAGGGAAAATTTGAATGGGAAGTCACCCACTCCGTCGTCACATAATGGTAGCTCTAATGTTCGTGATTGTTATGGTTCAACTTTAATAGATGCCCGTACAAGTGTCACTATTGATCGCAAATGCAAATTATTGGATTGGCGAAAGAAGGTTCTTGCTGAAGCTACAATTGCATCCACGGATCCTAATGCTATGGTGAACGGTGTTCCCGTTGGAAATGATGCTTGGAAGGTTTGGGTTCAAGTAGCTTTGGTTCCTAATGCTGATTTTTGGAGGCCTAACTCAGATATGTCAGTCATCGCGAATGCAGTTGGGAGTATGACCGCATGGCCTAAGGAATTCGTTTCTTTTAATTAGTTAAGAATCTTATGTCTGGACTTCTATTTTGGATTTCTATTTTGATGCACAATATGTGTCCTATGTTGGTTTATTGCTAAATATTTCGAACTTGGTATTACTTGTTTTTTTAAGATGTTTGCCCGACTTATTAACTAACCCCTTTTTAACTCCGCCAATGCAATTGTTGTATATTGCATTGCACTGCCGGTCCCAAGCCCGGATAAAGGAGGAGGGGAAAGGTATGTCAGGCATATAAATCATATATATTGTTCATTCCATCTTATTTCTGGTTTTGTAGATCACTCTAAACCAAGACCATATTTACTTAGTCAGATGATTTACTTGATGTGTGAACCATTTTGATAAAGGATGTTTTTATTGTTCATTCCATCTTATTACTTGATGTATTTTACCTGACAAAATGTTTTCTGTCCAACATTTCAAGAGGTGTGTGCTGAAAAAAAAAAGGTTGGCAAGATACAAAGCATGCACGAACTTCAGTAAGATCATAGCACAAGTAATAATGTAGATAAGTAGCATTAAATTTATTTACTCAATCACTCCAAGTCTTCTTTTCTCACAAGAGTTTGACACGCATAGAAAATGGTTGAACCCTCACCTTTGTGAGAAAAAGCCTCTCTGCTGCTTGTTGCGGTGCCTCTGTCTTGGACCTAGTGCGGCCAATGCCTATAAGGAGTATCGATCAACAACATAAGCGTGAAATCGGATGCTACAAACTAAACATCAAGAAGACATGCCATGGCGATGTCTGATTTCAACTATGATTGAGAATAACAGAACACACAAGATCATAGAAGTACAAGCCTCCTCAGCTTCATTAATTCTACCAACCGGTTCCGTGTTTTGGCTTTTTTATAAAAGCATTAGTTTTGGCAGCCACCCCGGAATCCTATTTAAGCGTCTATTATTTTTTTCTTTTAGAAAAACATGTTTCACTTCCCACATAAGAGCATCCCAAATATAATCCTTGAAAGAAGCATAGCCTCGTTTCAGAAAAAAAATGCAGTATGGAACCAAATCCTTAAATACGTGTTTAATCAAGAAGACATTCCATCTTCTTTTGTCTTTTAATGCCTTCTGTTTATCAGGTAGAGGTTGCTGTCCGAGATAATGCACAAAGGTTGTACGCAGTCAAGCTTGAATTAATTTCCCATGGTAAAGTATTCATATCGGTTATGTGTTAATGTGTTATGACAATCACAAACTTCGTGGTATATGTCTACTATAAATCTCTTATCTAATAATCATTCAGCTTCCATACCTTTGCTATCTTAAGTTTTTGTCGACTTTGTACTTCATGATTGCGTTAATAAAATTCGACATGTTGAAATTGTGTCATACCCTTTGTCGGACTTTACTTATGCATTTTAAAGGGATAAGTCATGGCTTGAAAATGGTCTCTTCTGTTTACCTTTTCTTGTCATGATCTCTTGTTTAGCTTTATTGCACTTCACACTTGATTTGTTAGTATCTGGGTGAAAATGCCATATTAATGTGGCTTAAATTGTTTCCCAGATGTCCATGTGAATGAGCTGATCAGTCTTAGAGAAGCACAACTTCTTTATCGACTTTCGGATGAGGTATTGTCTTCAGTGAAGTTGTTATCAATATCTTTATGCATATCCCATATGGCCCACTGGGCACTAAAAAGACCAACCACTAAATGTTTGTTATATTCAGTAGTTTACATGTCATAGTGTCGGAAAGTCTCAGGAGTCGAGCAGCATGATGCGTTTTTCTATATTTGGTTACTAGCGTTTTGTTATCTTCTGTAGCTTGCTGAAGACATGTTCAGAGAGCATGCAAGAAAGCTTGTTCAGCAAAATTTATCAGCAGCTCTCAGTGGATTGAAGTCCAGAACTAGAGCAGTGTATGGCCGCTACTATATGCTTGAAATTATAAAGATGTGCAAGAGTTATTGGTTTTATTAAACTTTTCTTAGGTTCTCAATATTTTCATGGTTCGGTCAGATTTATGGGATGACCAATAGTATACCTTGTTCTTGAGTGGGTGGTGGGTTTTCATCATCAGACAAGTTGGTACTATTAATGACTATTTAACTTATGCAGCAGGGGGTATATAGTTAATTTTTTAAAAACAGATGACTAATATATGCCAAAAACCCAATCAAACGACATTAAACCTTGATAGGTTTTTCAGGTATGGTGACAAAAACAAAACACATATACTAGTTATAGTTAGTTCAGCTCTATCTATAGTTAGTTTTCTATATGCATATATATATATATATAGTATACCTTGTTCGTGAGTGAGTTGTGAGATTTGATAATTCTCACTGGGCAGGTCAGGATAACAAGATGAGCCTCCTGCTTCAAAATCGATGAAAGTCCTTGTATCCATGACTTTAGTGAAGGTTTCAACTATGACTTCATCATCATCAGGCTCTTTATAACAATCAGACAAGTTGGTTTCAATATAGACTGCCTTGAGGGTTGCGGCCATGACCTCGTCTACATCCTCCGCTGAAACGGGTTCCTTTTTCTGCATCAATCTTTTCATCAAACTTCTCACCTTATTCATCGGCCGTTTGGTTTTAGTCACACGTACGTTGTCTTAATTAATTGACCCTACAGTTGAAGCATGTTTATTGATTGTTTTGTGGATGGGTTTCATTCTTGATTAACTGTTGACTTTCACTTTTTGTTAAACTGAGTTATAATAACATAAGTCAGTAGTTAATACAACACCTTTGCGAACGATCACCTAAGCCAAAACGACCATGATCTAGCTGGTTAGGCATAATCTAAATCAGAGAATGGATTTTGGCTATGTTTGGTCTGATTAAACATTTCACTCTAGCGACAAATGTTCCGACATCATCTTGGCTACTCCTATTTCGCCCGCCGTAAATCCATATTCCGGTAACTTAGTGATACCCTAAACCGCCCCACGTTTGTGACCCATGCTATACCTAATTCTGTCCGAAACTAACTCTTAGCGCTTCATACTTCTTGTTTACAATGTATACGATATATTCTGCAGGCATGTCATGCTCGCATTGCTGCTATCAAAATACAGCTCGGTCTGCCAGAACTCGAGCTTGGAGTTATTCGTGGCTCAGGAGGGAGCGTGGTATTTATTAATGTTGATCAATTGTCACTATACGATATACATAAAGCATATGTTTTTAAACTGATTCTTTCGTAGCTATACTTTTTGCAGCTTAATACGACTGAATCTTCCGGTTTTATGAGTTTTCTTTTTGTTTATGATGTTCAATTGACATGCAGCTAGTTATGTCTTTTGAGCTTGAAAATTAAGTGAACCATTTTAATGCATTTTGTTACATCAATTTTTTTACTGGTGTTGGTAAACTAATTGTTACAATTTTGTTTTGATTTGAAATCTATTGGTGAAGCAAATAGGAGAAAAAAATAAAAAATTGTAGTAGGTGCAATAGGTGAATTTGGGGGTGGATATTTTTTTTAGAAAAATAACTTTATACAACGTTTTACATAAACGTTGTGAATACTCAAAGACAACATTTTTTCAACTGGAACTTATTAACAACCTTTTCAGAACGTTGTCAATAAACAAGGACAACGTTTAAGTAAACGTTGTTGAAGTTAGTAACAACGTTTACCAAACGTTGTTAAAGGTTTTTAACAAAAAACGGGATCGCTATTACAACAACGTTTCCGTAACGTTTAAAGAACGTTGTCATAAATATAGACCTAAGACAACGTCGGATAATACAACGTTTTAAGAAACGTTGTCAAACACCTATTACAACGTTTAAAAAACGTTGTGAAAGACCTTTTTTGTTGTAGTGACTTTATTCTTTCTGTAATTTTATGAATTAAAGGCTGGCTGACATTGAAGGATTGTTAGCTTCTTGGTGGATAAAGGAACACCAAGATATTTGAAGGGGAGTGTTCCTTTAACCATACCAAATTCTGCTAGGATCTGTTCCTGAATTCCATCATCCACCCCACCAAAATACACACAACTCTTTGACTGATTAGCCTTAAGTCCAGACACTTCATAGAATTTGGAGAAAGCTATCATCGGTTGTCTTATTGAGTCTGCATCTCCTCTAGAAAAGAGCAGGAGATCATCTGCAAAGCATATTTCCACCAAACCAAACCATTTGCACCTTGGATGATATTTAAATACCTTGTTATGCTGCAATTCCAAGAGAGTTCTATGCAAATACTCCATACACAAAACAAATAGATATGGGGAGAGAGAATCTCCTTGCCTCAATCCTCTCTTAGCATCAAATGATTCTGTAATTTCTCCATTGATAGAGATTGCATATTGAACTGTACTCAAACAGGCCATTATACATTGCACAAATCTGTATGGAAATTTCAATTCTAGTAGAAGAAACTTCAAAAATGGCCATTCTACAAAATCGTAGGCTTTTTGTATGTCAATATTTATCATACACCTAGGTGAAGTCCCTTTCCTAGTGTATCCTTTAATTAGCTCATGACTTAACAGAATATTGTCAAATATGACTCTTCCTCTTACAAAGGCAGACTGATTTTCACTCACAATATCTCCTAATACTCTCTGCAGTCTATTAGCCATAGCTTTTGAAATGATTTTGTATAAAATGCTACAGCAGGCTATATGCCTAAATTCCTTCACAGAGCATGCAGATTCAGACTTAGGTAGTAGAGAGAGTAAAGTGGTGTTCACAGCTTTAGGAAGGTAACCTGAATCCAAAATTGTTGTATGGCCTCACTTACTTCATGTCCAATCACATCCCAGGCCTTCTTAAAGAAGTAAACATTATAGCCATCCAAGCCTGGGGCTCTGTGAGTATTCATTCCAAACAAGGCTTCTTTAATCTCCTGACCAGTGAATGATCTACTCAACTGCAGTTGTTGTTCATGTGATAGAGTAGGGCCTCTAGCAATTACTTCCGGATCAATCATTGGAAGGCTCAGAGTTGCACTCCCCATAAGGTTCTGATATAAGTTTCTAATCTCCTCCTTTATTTGAGTCTGAGTGATGCATTTTGTTCCATCTGCTCTTACCAGGAATTTAATTGCATTTGAACTTTGCCTAGCTTTGGCAAACACATGGAAAAACTTAGTATTATAATCACCAAGTTTAATCCAGTCTGCCCTAGCTTTCTGCCTCCAGATATTTTCCTCTATGTTACTTCATTTCTACATCTCATGAAGCAAGTTCTTTTCTTCTTAGATTAGCACATCATTTAATTTATCTTGCACCAACTGGATTTGAGTATAACAAAGTTTGAGCCTCAACTCTTTGAGTTTTTCTGGAATATTTCTGAAATAAGCAGTATTGATTTGCTTGAAAGGTTGTTTCAAGTTCTTCAATTTGTACCAGACATTCAAGAGCTTATTTGAGTGATATTGCAATCTCAATCCATCCTCAAGTACTCCTTTAAATTCATAGTGGTTAACCACTGCATTAATAAATCGAAAAGGAGAATTCCTATGCTGTACACCATCTTCAATCCTCAATAACTGTGGGAAATGATCAGAAACACCATTCTCCAATACCTCTACCACTACATTATTGAACTCATTACACCAACTTCCATTTGCAATACATCTATCTATAAGAGTAAGAATTCTGTCTTTTCCTTCTTGATTATTACACCAAGTGTAGAAATTTCCCAACATCCTCAGTGGAGTAAGGAAATTCAATTGTAAGCATTCATTAAAATCTTTGAGCTCTGCCTCAGTAACCAGGTTACCTTGAAATCTATCTTCTACATGAAACAGGGCATTGAAATCCCCTCCTAGAAGCAAAGGACCTGTTATATACTGAGAGATTTGAGAGATAAATGCCCAGAGTGCTTTCCTCTGCTCATTTGTATTAAGTTCATATACAGCTATCATGTTGAAGATTTTCCCTGAGAGCAAATCAGTGACCACACAGTGAATGGCTTGCTCATGATTTTCACACCAGTCAATATTTACCTTTCTTGGATTCCAAATGATCCATATACGTCCATTCTCAGCATGGGAGTAGTTGTTTAGAGTCTCCCAATTCTTCATAATCTTAGAAGAAACCACTTGAAACTTATGTTCTTTAACCCTTGTTTCCACCAGCACAGCTACATCTACTTGTATTTTTTGCAAAAAGAGCCTTAACTCTTTCTGCTTGAAGGGCTTATTACAGCCCCTCACATTCCACATGAGTAGTTTCATTTGATACCAGAGGGGAAATGGTCCCCGCCCATTCCATCTTGTGGTTGTAACACAGGTTCCTCCAGCATTTGAAAAGTATTACCGAGTTGCACCCCTTGTATCTTCTCTACATTTATCATAGGGCTGTAAGTTTTCTTAGGAATAGACCAGCGTTCTTCTTCTGTAATATCCTCTATTTCTACCACTTCCTTTTATTTCTCAGTAACTTTTGGCTTTGCTTTTGGGATCCATTGCTTCACAGTAGGCTTAGGCTGATTTTCTTTTTTCTTAACAACTGGCTTTCTCTTCAACTCACAATCATGACCAGCACATAAACAAGTCTTACAGTATAATGGCACCCATTCATATAAGACTTTTTGCTCAATCCTTCTTTCATTTTCATCCTCAATAAGAACTTGATGTTGCAGAGGTCTTGTAACATCAACTTCCACCATCATTCGAGCATATGAAATTCTAGATTGAGCACTAGTACATTCATCAGCATATAAAGGCTTACCTATAGTACTGCCAATCCTACTCAAGGATTTTCCTCCCCAACAGTTCAACGGAAGGTTAGGCAGCCTAATCCATAGTGGAAGAACCTTGAGTATCTCCTTCTCAAAACAAAAATCAGCCTCCCATTCCTTAACTATGACAGGACGATTAGCTATAGTATGAGGTCCTTCAAATAAAACCACATTCCTCTCTTCAATAGTTTTAAAACGAACCACAAAATATTCCTCATTGTGGTAATAAATTTCAGGATTTTCAATATTCAATTGCTTAGAGAAGAATGTCTGCAAATATCTGATAGAAGGCGTATCCCCCATCACATACAAAATCACTGCAGTCTTCCATTTTAGAGCTTCAATCTCAGCATCCTTTCTCTCTAAACAGGCTACTGGTACTCCTTCCTTTAAAGAAGGAGCAATGAAGTCAAGCCTCATACCTTTTCGAGAAATAGGAAGTGATTTGATTGGTGTTGTCCACTAAGTATACTGGATACAGCTTGGAAAGTGTTTTAAACTACAAGCTGTACGGTTTTAAATCTGAGTGCGTAGCGGAAGTCTTAAATACAGTAAGTTGTTGTGGATACAACAACTCGATAGGCAGAGTATACTTAAATAATCACAGTTATTAAAACATTAAAGGCAGAAGGTAAATAACACAATATTTAAAGTGGTTCGAGGTAAACCCATCTACGTCCACTAGTCCTCCACACAGGAGTAAAAAGTTTATTATAATTACTGCGTACACAACTACATAATTATAACCAAACCTAATCAATATATCGTTCACACAGATTGATATAATGATCTTAGCTTTCAACCGTTCACACAGATTGGTTTGAGCTAACACTTTGACTGGCTTCTTCACATACAGTTCTGAAGCTTCGTCTTCTTCGATGCAAGTCCTTCACACATAGTTCGGGAGAAGCAAAGATTCCTCAGTCCACACAGGGCTGATATGGGTTTGTTCAAAGATAGAACATGGTTGAACAACAGCTATGACTTTTTCTGGGCTATAAGCTGATGATGTGTTGTTCAAGGTTTGAGCACTGTATATCTCTTATATCTGAATAGCAGAAAGCTTGGGGAGATATGTTTTGCTCTGAATATTTCTTTGTAAGCTTGATCGTTTGTAAGTCGTTCAGTTTTTCAGTCTAGTAGTTGATGATCTTCAAACTCTGGAGATATATATAGTCTCTCAAATATATCCATTTGAAATCCATCTGTTGGGCAAGATTCTGTGACAATAGACATTTGACTGAGATCCGGATATTGCGGGATTGTGAAGATCTTCTGACTTACATTATTTAAGTACTTTATGTAACACCCCCAAGTTATTCAGGGTATATTACAGCGCCGTGAGCCCCGCCGTGGGACACACAAGGCTAAACATACGCGGAACTATAAAACTTGACCGAGAAGGTCTACATATAATGGGGAGAAAGACGATACAAAGGTATCCAAAAAACATAACCAATGTATTCACAGACATCACATCACAAATCAATACTTCGACAAACACAGGCCGGAACTTCAAGGAAAGAGGAAAACAATACTCGAGTATTCAAAAGTCAATCCAGTACAACAACACTGAACGGGAAACTCCAAACATAACTGGAAGAAAGACACAGTATCACACTTGCCCACCATCTTCGTGCCGACCCGATACCGCTGTCCGCCTCCCGAACCTGAAATACATAAACGTATTTCCCCATAAAGGGGTTAGCCGTCGAATAGCTAGTGCAAGTATATCAATATGAAACACAATACTCCTCGACAATAAAGTAAATGTAATCCGTCAATTCATCAATTTAAGACTAGTATTCCTAATGACTAAAATCTCATGACGTATGTGAATGCCGTAGAAACGGTTCGTTCGGATCATACGCCGTTACATGTAGGAATGCCGCCAAAACGGTTCGCTCGTTACATGCCAATAATACATATATGAATGCCGTAAAACGGTTCGTTCATAATATGCCATCAATATATCTATGAATGCCGTAAAAACGGTTCGTTCATATCATACCATCAATTCCTCTTACTTTCAAAGTCGAGAACGCACAATCATAAATGTATACTTGCCTTTGAGACATCGAGAAATTGAACGGAGGAAGGGTATGAGTTCGGTAGGTCCAAGAACGCGCTTCCGGCACCTAAATGATTTGCAAGGAGTATGATAATCAATCATCCATATTCAAACTACACGAAGGAACTCCCCAAACCCGTCTACGATTCATAAAGATATACGGATAATCAACTAAAGGTTGGAAAATCGTCCTAAATCTCACAAGTCCGAAAACGGCACAATCTAAACCATAAAATCGTAGGAAAAGTATACATACGGCATAGATACATCATAATCTCAAGGTTCTCAAGCTTCAAAACGGGTAAATCGGACAAATCTACGAAAAACCCCAAAATTCCCAAAAGGTAGGGTTCTAAGGATTTTTACCTTGATTCGGACGTTAGGAGGAATTAGATGTTGAGAAATCCTTGTTCTCCAAGCAAATATATTGTTGTTAGAAGGAAGATCGCTTCCAATCGCCTAAGATCGCCTCTCCCGAGTGATTCCCGTCGAAAAGGAGTGAAGAAGGTGAGAAATGACGAAAATAAAGTCAATCGCCATATTTATATCTCTGTCCAGCCTCTAGCGCACGCTACGCCTCCTTCATTAGCGTGCGCTAGCGAAGTCACCGGATAGTCCAAAGGGCTTGCCGGTCCCGTTAGCGTGCGCTAATCATCTGCCCTAGCGTGCGCTAGCCTAAAATATGGCATCCGATCGGAGTCCGTAACTTACCGACTCGCCTGCTCAATACTTAACGTGCGCTACCGCCAATGTTTAGCGTGCGTTATGCTATAGCTTTAGCGTGCGCTAGCCGAAGCCTAGCGTACGCTATCGATAGTCCGAAAACCTCGCAACTTCACCGCCTCTGGCGGCCAGAAGGCGTGCGCTACGGACGGATGTTAGCGTGCGCTACTATACATGGATAGCGCGCGCTAACAAACTCCTAGCGTGCGTTAATCCGCCACCCGCAGAGCATCCAATACCGTTCTCGACTGACCGATACTCTTAGCGTGCGCTACGGCTCGAGCTAGCGTGCGCTAATCAAGCGCATTAGCGTGCGTTAGCCTAGGCCTAGCGTACGCTAATTCTCTAGCAGAACATTCCCTAAATGTCTAAACTACATTTTCAACAACCAAACGAGATAAGAAAATCAATAACAATATCTATAAAATCTACAAAAATTTACAGAGTTTAAACATAAGAGAAACGGCAAGGTCAAACAATAATAAAAGTTCGGTATTACATTCTCCCCTCTAAAAAGAAGTTTCGTCCCGAAACTTAAGAAATAAACAATGGGGTATTCCACCCGCATCTTCTCTTCCGTCTCCCAAGTTGCCTCCTCGACTCCAAGTCTCGACCATTGCACTAAAACAACTGGAATGGGCAAATGCCGAAGTTGATTCTCCCGACGCTCAAGAAACTTCACGGTCTCTCCTAAAGGTAATATCCTCGGCTACGCCAATCTCACCGTAGTCGATGATGTGGCTCGGATCCTACGTACTTCCTCAATCGAGACACATGAAAAACACTATGGACGTGACTCAAAGCTGGAGGCAACGCCAAGCGATAAGCTAAATCTCCAACTCTGTCCAAAATCTCGAAAGGTCCGATATACCTCGGACTAAGTTTCCCCTTTTTCCCAAAGCGGAAAACTCCACGGGTCGGCGACACCTTGAGTAAGACATGATACCCCACTTCGAACTCCAAGGGTCGACGACGAGTATCAGCATAAGATTTCTGATGACTCTGGGCAGCCAATAATCGGTCCCGGATAATAGTAATCTTTTCCTTAGTCTCCATCAACATATCCGGCTCCGTCCCAACTAGCTCAGAAGCCTCGTCCCAACATAATGGCGACCTACATCGCCTACCATAAAGTGCCTCGAAGGGTGCCATTTGGATCGACGCATGCCAACTATTATTGTAAGCAAACTCGATCAACGGCAAGTGAAGCTCCCAATCATTACTCCAGTCTAAGGCACAAGCCCGTAACATATCTTCCAACGTTTGAATCGTCCTCTCTGTCTGACCATCCGACTGAGGATGAAAAGAAGTGCTCAACCTCAACTCAGTACCCAAAGCCTGATGAACGGCCTGCCAAAAGTGCGATATGAAACGGCCGTCTCGATCAGAAACAATGGTTTTGGGGGCACCATGTAACCTCACGATCTCAGCGATAAAGGTTCGAGCCAGTCTATCCGGCCCCCAAGTATCCTTAATACCCAAAAAGTGTGCAGACTTGGTCAACCGATCGACAACTACCCAAATCATATTCATTCCGGCCCGAGTTCTCGGCATGCCAGTGATGAAATCCATAGAAATGTCTTCCCACTTCCACTCGGGAATGGGAAGCGGTTTCAACAACCCCGCTGGTCGTTGATGTTCGATCTTGACTTGTTGGCACGTCAAGCACCGTAGTACAAACTCCGTAACATCCTTCTTCATGTTATTCCACCAAAAATTTCGCTTCAAATCTTTGTACATCTTACTCGTCCCGGGGTGGATTGAGTAAGGCGTAGCATGCGCTTCTCGGAGAATTCTCTGTCTCAACTCTAAATCGTTCGGAACACAAAGCCTACCCTGAAATCTCAGAATACTATCCTCGTGTACCATAAAGCCAGGAGCTTTTCCTTTAATTACATCTTCCTTCAGTTGAGAAATCATCGGGTCACTCCACTGCTTCCCTTTGATGTCATCAACTAAAGACGAAGTAATTTCGAGAGTACAGTTGCCCCCGCACTCGTTGAAGCCAAACTTCTATCCCTTGCTCAATTAAGTCCCGAATTTTAATTGCGAGGTGTAAGAACCTCGAGCATTTGAAGAGATGCCAATTTGCGGCTCAACGCATCCGCAACGACATTAGCTTTTCCGGGGTGGTAAAGAATATCCAAATTATAATCCTTTATCAACTCTAACCAACGCCGTTGTCTCATATTCAGCTCCTTCTGACTGAAAATATATTTCAGACTCTTGTGATCGGTATAAATCCGCACGAGAACCATACAAATAATGTCGCCAAATCTTGAGTGCGAAGACAATTGCGGCTAATTCCAAATCGTGAGTAGGATAATTCATCTCATAAGGCTTTAATTGTCGAGACGCAAAGCTATCGCCTTATCATGCCGCATAAGTACAGCCAGTGCCTTGACCCAAGCGTCACTATAAATCAGAAGCCCTCGCTACCATGCGGTAAAGTTAAAATCGGTCTGAAGTCACTGTCTCTTGATTCATCGAAGCTCTGTTGTCTCTCATCCGTCAAACAAACTTTTCGGTCTTCGGAGTAATTTCGTAGCGGTCGAGCGAGTTTCGAGAACCCTCGGCCAGGACGGTAATACCCAAGCAAGGCCCAAAAGCTACGAACCTCCTTAACATTCTTAGGCGGTGCCCAATCTACTTGCCTCGATCTTTGCGGGTCTACACGAACCCCTTCGGCCGAAATCACATGGCCGAGAAACATAACTTCTTCCAACCAAAATTCACATTTCGAGAATTTTGCATAGAGGTGCTCGGTTCTTAAAATGTCTAATATCAAACGCAGTGTCGGGCATGTTCCTCCTTATCTCGAGAGTAGATCAAGATGTCGTCAATAAAGACGACTACACATCTGTCGAGGTACTCGATGAATATCTTATTCATTAATTGCATGAAAACGCCGGTGCATTAGTCAACCCGAAAGGCATAACTACAAATTCATAATGCCCATATCTCGTCCGAAATGCCGTCTTCTAACGTCGACTCCCTCACCCCGAGTTGGTAATACCCGGATCTTAAATCAATTTTCGAAAAGCTGCACCCTTGCAATTGATCAAATAAATCGTCTATACGTGGCAAAGGATACTTGTTCTTGATGGTTACTTTGTTCACTCACGGTAGTCAATGCACAAACGTAGTGAACCATCCTTCTTCCTCACAAAAAGAACAGCGCACCCCAAGGCGAGGCGCTCGGTCCGATGTACCCTTTTTCCATAAGTTCTCCCAATTGATTCTTCAATTCTTGCATCTCGGAAGGTGCCATCCGGTAAGGTGCTTTAGAAATCGGAGCCGCATCGGCTCCAAGTCCACTAAATTCTATCTCTCGATCTCGCGGCAATCCGGAGGTCATCCGAAAAACATCAGATACTCATTAACAACCGGAATCGAAGAGAGATCGACTTCGTTTCCTTCCATTTTCAAGGCATAACACCAATAGCCCGCACAACCTTTATTCAAAAGTTTTACGGCCTTCATGGCACCGATAAGTAACTTGGGTAGTCCCGACTTACGCCCCAAAAATGAGTACTGCACCCGTCTTCGATCATCATGGTGATAACCTTGGTACGGTAATTCATAATCGCTTGATGACTATCAAGCCAATCCTCACCGAGGATTACATCCTCGCCTTCCATATCAACTACAATCGTGTTCGATAACCATTCCATACCGGATATAATCACCGAAAATCTCTAATCTCCCGGTTCCCCACAATTCTATCCCAGCTAAGCGATTTCACGATAAAGGGATCGCAAGTAGTCGGACAAGTTATATTCAAACGGCGTACACACTCCAAAGAAATAAAAGAATGTGTAGCACTGAATCAAAAAGTACACATTTGGATGAGATAGAATATGAATGGTACTGAAGCCACCGCGTCGGGTTCGCCTCGGCGCATCTCATAAACCCGTGGTTGTACCGAACCGACGCTAGAGTTCCCCTCCGGCATTCTGCCCCGTCCCGGCCCCTGCCGAATTCTCACGAGGTTGACCAAAAGATTGCCGCCGATTAATACCTTGATCAAGTGGTGTTGGGTGGCCCGAGTGTCCAAAGTCCGGTTCGGCTCGGAGCAATAAACCGCTCTATGCCCCATCTGTCCACACGTGTGACACTTTAATGGTGGAAAGTAGCATTCGAATTCAAGTGGCACAGGCGGCCACAGATTATAGCAAGTCACCGTGCGATTTGAGGTACTGGAGTGGAACGGTAACCCTCTTCCCTTTATTAGAACGCGACGATCGTCCGCGAAACGGTTAGTCGTCTGAGACTTCAAAGTTGCCACCTTTAGATCCGTAAAAATTTCCCGCAACTTTCTGCTTCTTCGGTTCTTCAACGGTATCGTTGTCGGGCTCAACATATCATGGGCTAAAGCTCGTCCCGATACTCTTTCGGCGTGGTACAAGCAAATCCGCCATGTACCGTCGTAAGTCCAAATTCATCCGCATATCAAAATAACGGATCTTATCACGCTCGTTACGCACTTGATCCTTCACATGGATCAATTGTTGGTTGTACTCACGATCGCTGCGAAACGGAATATCCTGTGGTTTAGCCTCGAAGAAGGCTCGGATTCGGCTCTCTCGTGCACGCCAAGGGCAAAACTCGGCCTCAAGAGCTCCTTAAATTCATCCCACGAGGCAATACGATCCCGTGGCTTGATGACCTTCCACCAAGTAGCGGCCTCCTTAGTGAGGAAATCTTGAGCAATTGGTACTTTCCTCACCTCGGGGCAATCAACCACCTCGAAAATCTTCTCTAATTCCGCTAGCCATCTTCCCACTTAACGGTGCATGGCACCGCCAAACTGTGGAGGGTGCATACGGATTACATTCTGAAGCAAGGCATCCGTGTTTGGGTTCGGGTTATTCAGCTGAACAGTTTGGGCCAAAATAGTCATCTGAGTAGCCAATTGTTGAAGTGCATTCGCCACTCCAACATCCGCGTTGTTCCCCTGACCGTCTGATTGGTCGTGCTGACTCTCGGTGTCGGGATGCACCGAGTTCGACAAACTGGGGTTGGTCGACCCCGCAACTGAACTGATGGAAACGGCCGCGCCACGACCTCTTCCTCGTCCACGGCCACGACCACGGCCACGGCCCCTACCAGCTGACATACTGAAGAACACACAAGTTACGTAAGCACAATTCAAACACACGTCATTAAGGTGATCGATTCGCAAGAACATCCATAGATGAAGCATAATGAATAAGGAAACATCAGAAGAGTAAGAGGTCTTACAAGTACCGGTCGCACTGTGATGATGGCAGAGTAGTGATACTGTGGAAAATTGACGACTCATTCGACCCAAAAGACCGACACCCTAGGTATCCATAGACCTAAGCTCTGATACCATATTCTGTAACACCCCCAAGTTATTCAGGGTATATTACAGCGTCGTGAGCCCCGCCGTGGGACACACAAGGCTAAACATATGCGGAACTATAAAACTTGACCGAGAAGGTCTACATATAATGGGGAGAAAGACGATACAAAGGTATCCAAAAAACATAACCAATGTATTCACAGACATCACATCACAAATCAATACTTCGGCAAACACAGGCCAGAACTTCAAGGAAAGAGGAAAACAATACTCGAGTATTCAAAAGTCAATCCAGTACAACAACACTGAACGGGAAACTCCAAACATAACTGGAAGAAAGACACAGTATCACACTTGCCCACCATCTTCGTGCCGACCCGATACCTGCCTGTCCGCCTCCCGGAACTCAAATACATAAAACGTATTTCCCCCATAAAGGGGTTAGCCGTCGAATAGCTAGTGCAAGTATATCAATATGAAACACAATACTCCTCGACAATAAAGTAAATGTAATCCGTCAATTCATCAATTTAAGACTAGTATTCCGGAATGACTAAAATCTCATGACGTATGTGAATGCCGTTGAAACGGTTCGTTCAGATCATACGACGTTACATGTAGGAATGCCGTCAAAACGGTTCGTTCGTTACATGCCAATAATACATATATGAATGCCGTAAAAACGGTTCGTTCATAATATGCCATCAATATATCTATGAATGCCGTAAAAATGGTTCGTTCATATCATACCATCAATTCCTCTTACTTTCAAAGTCGAGAACGCACAATCATAAATGTATACTTGCCTTTGAGACATCGAGAAATTGAACGGAGGAAGGGTATGAGTTCGGTAGGTCCAAGAACGCGCTTCCGGCACCTAAATGATTCGCAAGGAGTATGATAATCAATCATCCATATTCAAACTACACGAAGGAACTCCCCAAACCCGTCTACGATTCATAAAGATATACGGATAATCAACTAAAGGTTGGAAAATCGTCCTAAATCTCACAAGTCCGAAAACGGCACAATCTAAACCATAAAATCGTAGGAAAAGTATACATACGGTATAGATACATCATAATCTGAAGGTTCTCAAGCTTCAAAACGGGTAAATCGGACAAATCTACGAAAAACCCCAAAATTCCCAAAAGGTAGGGTTCTAAGGATTTTTACCTTGATTCGGACGTTAGGATGAATTAGATGTTGAGAAATCCTTGTTCTCCAAGCAAATATATTGTTGTTAGAAGGAAGATCGCTTCCAATCGCCTAAGATCGCCTCTCCCGAGTGATTCCCGTCGAAAAGGAGTGAAGAAGGTGAGAAATGACGAAAATAAAGTCAACTGCCATATTTATATCTGTCCAGTCTAGCGCACGCTACGCCTCCTTCATTAGCGTGCGCTAGCGAAGTCACCGGATAGTCCAAAGGGCTTCGCCGGTCCGTTAGCATGCGCTAATCATCTCCCTAGCGTGCGCTAGCCCAAAATATGGCATCGATCGGAGTCCGTAACTTACCGACTACGCCTGCTCAATACTTAACGTGCGCTACCGCCAATGTTTAGCGTGCGTTATGCTATAGCTTTAGCGTGCGCTAGCCGAAGCCTAGCGTACGCTATCGATAGTCGAAAACTCGCAACTTCGCCTCTGGCGGCCAGCCCGGTAGCGTGCGCTACGGACGGATGTTAGCGTGTGCTACTATACATGGATAGCGCGCGCTAACAAACTCCTAGCGTGCGTTAATCCGCCAGTCCAGAGAGCAGTCCGAATACTGGTTCTGACCTGACTGATACTCTTAGCGTGCGCTACGTCTCAGAGCTAGCGTGCGCTAATCAAGCAGAATTAGCGTGCGTTAGCCTAGGCCTAGCGTACACTAATTCTCTAGCACAGAACATTCCCGCAAGGTCTAAACGACATGATCAACAACCAAACGAGATACGAAACTCAATAACAATATCGATAACATCTCCAAACATTTACAGAGTGTCAACATAAGAGAAACGGCAAGGTCAAACAGTCAATAAAAGTTCGGGTATTACACTTTATCCTTTAGTATTTAAATACTTCTTTATCAACGGGACTTGACTTCTAGTGAATACTGAAGATTCCTTCTTGTCCTGTTGAGAGCTGTATGGAAGGATCACTGTATTGATATTCGAGACAGCTTCCATACTTTAGCTTTGCGGGACTCTTTAGCTGTATGATCAATATGCTGGGTCTACGAGAGGTCTTCGATATAGGTTGACACTATTGATCAGCTTTTCGATACAGTTTGTTTACTGTGTGCTGGATTGGCATATTGTCAAAACATCTTATCACCACTATTCGATACAGGGATTGTTTATCCTAACTATTTCGATACCGGGTATTTGTTATCCCAACAATTTCCCACTTTTTGACAATTTGCTAAGACTTAAATCTTTCAAGCCATCTTGGTGATGCCAAAACCTTCTTCATGAAGCTAATAACCTTCTTGATGACTTCGGGCAGATATCTTGGTCTTCTGTCGAATGATCTGGCTTTCAGCAACTTAGTCTAATTTATGAACTGCTCGCAGGCGAGTTCGATACAGATAAGAGTTTTTATAGCTTAAGCTTATGATTGGCGCGCAGGCACAATTTTACAATGTATTCTAGATGTATACAACTGAATCTATGAACTGTTCGCAGACAAGTTCGTACAGCTTAAATTTTAAACAAGTTTCTATACTTGTGATTCACTTCAGCAATTAAATTTAAGTTACGTAATCATACATGTAACACCCCAAACAAGGCGGATATTACAGTGCCGTGGACCCCCTACTGGGACCCACCAGGCGAATGAAAATTAATGAATTAAATAATATAATTGTAATACCGTACCACATTATATCATCAATTACTCCGATGAGGAGTTTCATTATAACACACTCAAGATAATACCGATTACATGTATATTTTATATGAAGATAAAATACACAACACTGAATGAAACGGAGTATCCAAATGGAAATCTGCAGCGGAAAATAAATGACAACAACATGAATGACTGAAAGGATTTGGGTCCCCCTACTAGTATCACTGGGACTCCTCGCCGTCAACGTTCTATTCCCGTGCTTTTGCCTTGCCATGACCTGAAAACAAAATTCCCCAACGGGGTCAGTTACACAGAACAACAATCCTCAAGAGTTGAATAAAAACAATCATATATGTTGTATAAACCACAAGTTCGATCAAAAATCTCAAACCGTCGAACACATGCGATCAAAAGTGAATCGGTCAGATATAACCCAATCTTGTTGAAAACATACGCAATCAAACATGCTGTATGAATCAACTAACAGTACGGCTCAAAGGGTGGCGCCACACTACGCCCGGGATGGATATGTGTCCGTGCACAAGCCACCAACGAGTATCGATCGAATACACGTGTGGTCTTGTACCTAATCAGTCTCACGAAGCAATCGACTCGTGTGCACAGTCCAATGTGAGGCCAACAACCAACACACGACTTAAATATGCCCGACATGAAAATCCTACACATACCAACCAGCACGCCAGTATGACCCGGAACGCCACGAGATAACAAAGTGACATCGAAATCAATAATGACTCACCGAGATGAAATGATAGTGAAATGAATGATAGCTCAATGAAATGATTGGAACCGTCGTTCCTCGTGACTGAAGTGATTAATTGACAATTACAAGTCTCAATACGGATGATACATTAGGAATGAACTATAATTATGAATAAACAACAACGAAAGGAATGAATATCCTTTTAACCGAGTAAGAATTAACTTACTCAACCGGTGAAGAATGTCCTTCCTCGAACAAACGTCCTACAATGAGATGTCGGTCGCTCGAACAACCTTGAATAACAATTACCAACAATGCTCAATATACGAATCAAACACGATTATAACCGACTCAAACATCGATACAACAATAACCAAACTCATAGAGGTATTCAAACGAACACTTAGCAAACACACATCCCTCGATAATATCCAATTCTCGAATATATCAAAACCAACTCCAAAATGAGTATTTCAAACCAACAAAACAACTTCAATGATATCAATAATCGCATAGGAATCCACAATTCGGTTAATGACAACATCTAATCGCAAACCCCCAAAAATATCAAAGTCAACTCTAAAGTGTTCTTGAATCGAACCCCAATATTCATGAAATCCGAAATATACGACAATAAATCCGTAGGAATACATTTATCCAAGGTATATAATCCATATCTAACATATTCCAACAACAATCCAAGCTTACACGAAGAAATCGGAAGGAAAAACCCAAAATCCGAAATTTTAGATCCAAGAAGCTTATTACCTTGATTTGATGTGATGGGGATGATGAAATGATGATTAATCCGAATGATAAGCTTGAAGATGATGATTGATGATTACACCTCGAAGAACACTCTCCAAATCTCCCGGAATCGCCCAAAACCGCCGAAGAAACGAAGAGAAATGATAAATGACGTTAAAGGACTGGACTGTCCTATATATAGAAAATCTCAGTTAGCGTGCGCTAGCTCCTGTACGTAGCATGCGCTAACGGGTGTACTGGGTAGTCCGGTACCCTCAGTTCGCAACGGTAGCGTGCGCTACGTACCTTTTGTAGCGTGCGCTACAACCATTTAATTAGCGTGCATTAACACCAATGGTTAGCGTGCGCTAACGAATTATTGATGCCCAGTACTGGAGTCCAGAACCTACTGTTCTCTGATCCGCTCTCGGTAGCGTACGCTACCTTCAACATTTAGCGTGCGCTACTACACCATTTGCGTACGCTAAAAACCACTCATAGCGTGCGCTATGAATTAATCCAATTCAGTCCAGTACCCACTAGACTCTGCCTGTCCGACCTTAGCGCGCGCTACACCAAGTATTAGCGTGCGCTACTACAAACCACTAGCGCGCGCTACTTACCATTCGTAGCGTGCGCTACTTATAACTCACCTGCAGTCCAGTGCCTTCTGGACTGCAGCCAGGACAACATTAGCGTGCGCTAATGCTGAGTGGTAGCGTGCGCTACTCCTCACACACAGCCCACAATTCAGATGACAACGATGATACGCTCGGCCCGACTATCCAACCGAGTTGAATGATGAATAAAACTGATACGCGATACCAATATACTCCGAACGGTGAATACAATGAATGAAATGAATGATGAATGATCATTAATGAGTGAAAATTAATGAGTGACAATTACTTAATGATGAATACTAAATGATAATGACTGAATTACAACCGAGTATTACATACACCCTCCCTTAGAAGAGTTTCGTCCCCGAAACTAAGGGTCAAACAACTCGGGATGACTCTCCCGCATACTATCCTCGGTTTCCCAAGTAGCCTCTTCGACTCCATGTCTAGACCACTGAATTTTAACCAAAGGAATCGTCTTGTTCCTCAACTGTTTGATTCGCCGCTCTAAGACTCGAATAGGACGCTCCTCATATGAATGATCATCGGCGATCTCGATTTCGTCGAACTGAAATATGTGGCTCGGGTCGGCAACATACTTCCGTAAATGAGAGACGTGAAACACATTATGAATTCGGCTCAACGCCGGAGGTAAGGCTAATCGATAAGCTAGCTCGCCTACTCGATCCAAAATCTCAAACGGTCCTATGAATCTTGGAGTCAACTTCCCCTGTTTTCCAAAATGGAAAATACCTCGACTCGGGGATACCTTGACCAAAACATGGTCACCCGTCTCGAACTCTAATGGTCGACGACGATTATTTGCATATGATTTATGTCGACTCTGAGTTGTCAACAAACGACTCCTGATCAAAGCTACCATCTCACGGGCGGCTATAAGCATATCGGGCTCGGTGCCGATTGATTCTGATAAGTCATCCCAACACAAAGGAGATCGACAACGACGACCGTACAAGGCCTCGTAAGGTGCCATATTAATCGAAGCATGCCAACTATTATTATACGTGAACTCTATCAGTGGTAGTTGGGCTTCCTACTCGTCTTTCCAATCGAGGACGCATGCCCTCAACATGTCCTCCAATGTTTGAATAGTCCTCTCTGATTGTCCGTCAGACTGAGGATGAAAAGCTGTGCTGAAATTAAGCTGGGTTCCCATAGCACGATGAACTGATTTCCAAAAATGAGACACGAATCGCCCGTCACGATCAGAAACGATACTTTTAGGAGTACCGTGCAGTCTCACTATCTCTTTGATAAACAACTGGGCAAGTCTCTCGGGACCCGATGTATCCTTAATCTCAAGGAAATGAGCCGATTTAGTTAAGCGGTCCACAATCACCCAGATTGTATTCATGCCACGGTGACTCGTCGGCAAACTCGTGATGAAGTCCATATAAATATCTTCCCACTTCCACTCTGGAATAGGGAGAGGTTTCAGCATACCCGCCGGTCGCTGATGCTCTATCTTGACTTGTTGACAGGTCAAACATCTCGAAACAAATTCCGCGACTTCTCGCTTCATATTACTCCACCAGTAATTTTGTTTCAAGTCTTTATACATCTTGCTAGACCCCGGATGAATGGAATAAGGGTAGCATGAGCTTCTCTCAAAATCGAGTTTTTCAACTCGTCATTCGCCGGTATGCATAACCGATTCTTGAATCGCAATAGTCCATCCTCGTGGACCACAAACCCGGGGGCTTTCCCCTGAGTCACATCTTCTTGAATGAGTAACAAAAATCGGTCCGAACCCTGATTCACCCTGATCGCCTCCTCAAGTGGCGATGAAATCTCCAACGTACAAAGTTGCCTTTGTACTCGCTGTAACCAGACCTCGATCTTGGGTCTCAGAATTTCCTGCTGAAGTTCCTTCTGAATTGATAATCGAGCAGGTGTCTGCTCCTGAACGGACTTACGACTCAAGGCGTCGGCGACAACGTTCGCCTTGCCCGGGTGGTAAAGTATCTCGATATCATAATCTTTGATTAGTTCCAACCACCGTCTTTGCCGCATATTTAACTCCTTCAGAGTAAATATATACTTTAAACTCTTATGATCGGTGAATATCTGACAGGTAACGCCATAAATATAATGACGCCAAATCTTCAATGCGAACACCGCGGCTGCTAGTTCCAGGTCGTGGGTCGGATAACTAACCTCGTAAGGTCTCAATTTTCGTGAAGCATAGGCAATAATCTTCCCGTCCTACATTAGTACACATCCGAGACCCTGTCCGGACGCATCACTATAAACCACAAATCCTTCCACAAATCGCCGATAATAACCAGCTAATCCGAGAAAGCTTTGGATTTCCTTAGCATTCTTCAGAGGTAACCAATCTCGGATAGCCTCCGTGTTTTGAGGGTCGACATGAACTCCATCTGATGAAATTACATGCCCGAGAAACGTCACTTCGGACATCCAGAACTCACATTTGGAAACTTCCCAAAAAGTCGCTCTCGTCTCAACATGTCGAGCACCTGATGAAGGTGAAACTCATGTTCCTCTCGGTCACGAGAATAAATCAAAATGTCATCAATGAAGACAGCCACGAACTGATCCAAATAGTCGATGAAAACCCGATTCATTAACTCCATGAATATCGCAGGTGCATTAGGTAACCCAAACGGCATTACCACGAACTCATAATGGCCATAGCGTGTTTGGGACGTCGTCCTTGCGATATCCGACTCTCGAATTCACAACTGATGATAACCAGATCTTAAGTCGATCTTGGATAAATACTGAAGCTCCATGAAGTTGATCTAAGAGATCATCAATACGGGGTAGAGGATACTTATTCTTGATCGTCACCCTATTCAAATCCCGATAATTAATATACACATGAAACGAACCATCCTTCTTCTTGACAAAAAGTACTGGTGCTCCCCACGGGGACGCACTCGGTCGAAGGTAACCCTTCTCGGTCAAATCCTCTAATTGATTCTTCAACTCCTGCATTTTGGTCGGGGCCATCCGGTACGGTGCCTTCGATAATGGGGACGTACCAGGCTCCAACACTATCGTGAATTCCATATCCATCGGTGGAGGTAAAACAGGTAGCTCGTCTAGGAGTACATCGTCAAACGATAACAATGATATCACGAATGGTTGAACACCTCGATTGCCTGAGGACGGTCAACCGATGATAATGATATAATGAATGATTGAACGCCTCGATTGCCTTAGAACGGCCAATCGATGACAATGATATAAGGAATGATGGAACATCTCGATTGCCTTAGAACGGTCAATCGATGACAATGATATAATGAATGATCAAACATCTCGATTGCCTTAGAATGGTCAACCGATGATAATGATATAATGAATGATTGAACAACCCTGGTTGAGTAATTTTACTGCTTTCATCATATTAATAATTCTTCCGGAACAACGGGGATCACCTCCCTGAAATACACACTCGACTCCAACGACAAAAATGATAGTGACCATTACGAACATTGAGAATGGTATCATGACGATCCATCCCACTAATACCCAATATTACATCGTCTTTAGATAAATCCACCACGATTAGGTCCACCAACCATTCGCGGTCATTAAGCTTAATTTGGTCAGTTCTTACCTCATGATTTTTGAAAATTCTTCTACCGCCAGGTAGACCAATGATATAAGGCCCACAATTAATAAGACTATCCAAGTTAAGTCTATTCAAGCATGAATTGGAAATGAATGAATGCGATGTACCAGTATCAAAAAGGGTACACACAGGTTGAGATAGAATTACGAGTATACCTGAGATCATTCGGGCTTCCGGATCGTCGGTCCTCTTTATCCCGTGAATTCGGGACTTGCCGGCTCCCGAACCGGACGCTCCCGTCTGATAAATATGAGCTCCGCCTTTATTTGCTTCCGTCGTCTTAAACGACGCTGACAGAGTAGTCTGATTCTGAATCGCTGATTGCTTCGGGGCCTGAGATGCTACCGGAGTCGGCTTGGAGTCCCTTCGGCAAAAACGGGCCTTATGCCCAACAATTCCACAATTATGGCACGTGATAGACGGTTTCAGACACTTAGTGATGTAATGACCCGGCGCTCCACAGTTGAAACAGGTGATGGTTGATCTGGCCGCTCGTGGCTGAGATCCCGCAGGATTAGGCGCCGTAGGAGGTCGCTCAAAAACTTTAGGGCTCGCACGAGGCTTCTTGAAGGTAAACTGACCGCCTTCGGACTGATTACGCTTCGTTGATTTCCTGCTGACAGGTGAAGGTTGTTGCTCAGCAATTTCCTTAGCAGTAGGCTCACACGGGAGACTTCTCTCGATTAAATCGGCTAGAGTGGCGCAATGATGATTGAGCAATTGCATATGGGTCATCATGACCTGCATAAAAGTGAGTAGATCAACCCGAACATCTTCCGATCGAGCTGAGTCCTGGGTACGACTTCCTGGCAGTGAGTGATTATTTCCCGGATTTCGGCCCGCACCGCGGCCTCTCCCCGTGCACCCCCTGACAGCTCTCTCCATACTGAAGTAGGAAGGTCGCAAGATAATCATAGATCTCGTATGAGCACCGCATTATCATTTAAGTCATGAAATGATGAAAATGAGCATACGCACTCTAACACAGTGATTACATGAATGATTAACTGAGGTGACATGATTATCTGATGAAATTCTTGAAATGATTATTTTGAACAAGTTAACAAGATTAATGATATGATCTTCAAGATCAACAACTGAGTGATAAAATGAATTGAGTGATTAATGAGTTAACATGATCAACATGATTAAAATGAAAATGATAAATGAGGAAATCTTACTGTTCCTTGGTCTGAGTGGCTCGGCTCTTGCACATGTCACACGTGACGCGAAAGTCCAATGATACTAGTCTGATGAACGATGATTTCAAATGAGACATGACTCGGAAGGTAGTATTCAAAACCATTCTCTGATACCAGCTCTGTAACACCCCAAACTAGGCGGATATTACAGTGCCGTGGACCCCCTACTGGGACCCACCAGGCGAATGAAAATTAATGAATTAAATAATATAATTGTAGTACCGTACCACATTATATCATCAATTACTCCGATGAGGAGTTTCATTATAACACACCCAAGATAATACCGATTACATGTATATTTTATATGAAGATAAAATACACAACACTGAATGAAATGGAGTATCCAAATGGAAATCTGCAGCGGAAAATAAATGACAACAACATGAATGACTGAAAGGATTTGGGGCCCCTACTAGTATCACTGGGACTCCTCGCCGTCAACGTTCTATTCACGTGCTTTTGCCTTGCCATGACCTGAAAACAAAATTCCCCAACGGGGTCAGTTACACAGAACAAGAATCCTCAAGAGTTGAATAAACACAATCATATATGCTGTATAAACTACAAGTTCGATCAAAAATCTCAAACCGTCGAACACATGCGATCAAAAGTGAATCGGTCAGATATAACCCAATATTGTTGAAAACATACGCAATAAAACATGCTGTATGAATCAACTAATTGTACGGCTCAAAGGGTGGCGCCACACTACGCCCGAGATGGATATGTGTTCGTGCACAAGCCACCAACGAGTATCGATCGAATACACGTGTGGTCTTGTACCTAATCAGTCTCACGAAGCAATCGACTCGTGTGCACAGTCCAATGTAAGGCCAACAACCAACACACGACTTAAATGTGCCCGACATGAAAATCCTACACATACCAACCGGCACGTCAGTATGACCCGGAATGCCACGAGATAACAAAGTGACATCGAAATCAATAATGACCCGAGATGAAATGATAGTGAAATGAATGATAGCTCAATGAAATGATTGGAACCGTCGTTCCTCGTGACTGAAGTGATTAATTGACAATTACAAGTCTCAATACGGATGATACATTAGGAATGAACTATAATTATGAATGAACAACAATGAAAGGAATTAATATCCTTTTAACTGAGTAAGAATTAACTTACTCAACCGGTGAAGAATGTCCTTCCTCGAACAAACGTCCTACAATGAGATGTCGGTCGCTCGAACAACCTTGAATGACAATTACCAACAATGCTCAATATACGAATCAAACACGATTATAACCGACTCAAACGTCGATACAACAATAACCAAACTCATAGAGGTATTCAAACGAACACTTAGCAAACACACATCCCTCGATAATATCCAATTCTCGAATATATCAAAACCAACTCCAACATGAGTATTTCAAACCAACAAAACAACTTCAATGATATCAATAATCCCATAGGAATCCACAATTCGAGTTAACGACAACATCTAATCGCAAACCCCCAAAAATATCAAAGTCAACTCTAAAGTGTTCTTGAATCGAACACCAATATTCATAAAATCCGAAATATACGACAATAAATCCATAGGAATACATTTATCCAAGGTAGATAATCCATATCTAACATATTCCAACAATAATACAAGCTTACACGAAGAAATCGGAAGGAAAAACCCAAAATCCGAAATTCTAGATCCAAGAAGCTTATTGCCTTGATTTGATGTGATGGGGATGATGAAATGATGATTAATCCGAATGATAAGCTTGAAGATGATGATTGATGATTACACCTCGAAGAACACTCTCCAAATCGCCCGGAATCGCCCAAAACCGCCGAAGAAACGAAGAGAAATGATAAATGACGTTAAAGGACTGGACTGTCCTATATATAGAAAATCCCAGTTAGCGTGCGCTAGCTCCTGTGCGTAGCGTGCGCTAACGGGTGTACTGGGTAGTCCAGTACCCTCTGTTCGCAACGGTAGCGTGCGCTACGTACCTTTTGTAGCGTGCGCTACAACCATTTAATTAGCGTGCGTTAACACCAATGGTTAGCGTGCGCTAACGAATTATTGATGCCCAGTACTGGAGTACAGAACCTACTGTTCTCTGATCCGCTCTCGGTAGCATACGCTACCTTCAACATTTAGCGTGCGCTACTACACCGTTTGCGTACGCTAAAAACCACTCATAGCGTGCGCTATGAATTAATCAGTCGATCCAGTACCCGGACTGCTGTCCGACCTTAGCGCGCGCTACACCAAGTATTAGCGTGCGCTACTACAAACCACTAGCGCGCGCTACTTACCATTCGTAGCGTTTGCTACTTATAACTCACCTGCAGTCCAGTGCCTTCTGGACTGCAGCCAGGACAACATTAGCGTGCGCTAATGCTGAGTGGTAGCGGGCGCTACTCCTCACACACAGCCCACAATGAATATGACAATGATGATACGCTCAGCCCGACTATCCAATCGGGTTGAATGATGAATAAAACTGATACGCGATACCAACATACTCCGAACGGTGAATACAATGAATGAAATGAATGATGAATGATCATTAATGAGTGAAAATTACTGAGTGACAATTACTGAATGATGAATACTGAATGATAATGACTGAATTACAACCGGGTATTACAATACATTAACACAGTAGATTACGAGTTGTAATCTTTCAAGACAGGCAAACATTTTATTGATATTCAAAATAGAGTACAAGGATGTAACACCCCCAAGTTATTCAGGGTATATTACAGCGCCGTGAGCCCCGCCGTGGAACCCACAAGGCTAAACATACGCGGAACTATAAACTTGACCGATAAGGTCTACATACAATAGAAAGAAAGACGATACAAATGGTATTCGAAACCATAAACAATGAAACCATATACATCACTGCACAAATCAATACCTCGGCAACACAGCCGAACATCAAGGAAACTCAAATACAATACTCGAGTATTTAAAAATCCATTCCAAGACAACAACACCGAATGGAGGAAACCAATAGAGATAACCGGAGACAAGACACAGTATCACACTTGCCCATCATCTTCATGCCGACCTGGTACCCGCCTGTCCGCTCTCCTGGAACCTGAAATACATGAAACGTATTTCCCCCATAAAGGGGTTAGCCGTCGAATAGCTAGTGCAAGTATAACAATATGAATCATAATACTTCTCGACAATAAAGTAAATGTAATCCGTCAATTCATCAATATCCGTCAATTCATCAATTTCCGTCAATTCATCAATTCAAGACTAGTATTCCGGAATAATTAAAATCTCATAAGATGTATGTGAATGCCGTAGAAACGGTTCGTTCACCTCATACGCCGTTACGTATGTGAATGCCGTCAAAACGGTTCGTTCACCTCATACGCCGATACATGTAGGAATGCCGTCAAAACGGTTCGTTCATTACATGCCAATCAATATATCTATGAATGCCGTAAAAACGGTTCGTTCATGATATGCCATCAATATTTCTATGAATCTTTGTAAAACGGTTCGTTCATATCATACCATCAATTCCTCTTACTTTCAAAGTCGAGAACGCATAATCATAAATGTATACTTGCCTTAATAAACGTTTAGAAGATCCGAAGAACACGGTTCGGAAGGAAGCTTGAACCACGAAGAAGACAACGAACGGAAGGGTTTCGACTCGAGTTCTTCACAAGAATTCGACCCTAACAACATAAATTCAATAAATCATCGATCATACGAGGAAGAATAATCGCAGAACGCCCAAAAACCCCTCTATGACATTTTACCGGACACCTTCAAGGCGTCGGTCAAGAACTCGACCAAAACAACGAATCGATACGATCCAACCATGGTATAACAAGGGAAATGATACAATACATCTAAATAATCATCAATCCATCACAATCCTAAGTTAAATCGGATTAAACGGACGAAATCGAACAAAATACCCAAAATCCCCAAAATTAGATTTCTGGAAAATCTGATCTGATTCGCTCGATCAAAGGATGTTATAGGATGGATGATTGATGATATGAGCTCCAAGACTCCATGGATATGTTGTTAAACAACATGGCTTCAAGCTTAGAACACGCCCACCTGCGGAAGAGGAGAAGAAGAAGGTGAAAAATGGCAAGAAAAACGTCTGCAGGGCCTTTTATAGGGTTGATCGTCTGCCGGACACGGCCCGTGCCGATCGGCACGGTCGTGTCGCATACCTGGCCGACAGGGACTCGTCAGTGTGGTGCTTGACACGGTCGCGGCGCGGAGGGCCTTCCGACGATGACTCCGTCCGACAATGACTTCGGCATGACTCGGACCGCGCTGCACGACACGGTCGGGCGTCCGGGCGACGATTCTCGCTTATCCGGAAGGGTTCAAGACGGGCCATGTCGGACGGCACGGTCGGGTCCTGAGGCGAGACTCGGCATTTCCGGACGAGTACGGCACGGGCCGTGTCGGACGACACGGCCGGGTTCGGCCGGCAGTGATCGGCCAATAACGAGCGGGTGAGCTAAAACGACCATAACTCTCTCGTCCGGACTCCGATTGACTCACCGTTTGAACCATTGGAAAGCTAACTCGATGCTCTATAATATTGCAAAGATTTAGAATTTTTGTAGTTTCCAAGAATTTATGGTGATTTAACAAAGTCGAACTCATACGTGGAAAAGTCGCTAAAGAACACGGAATTCAACAGAACGATACCGAAACGAACTCGGATGACAAAAAGTGTAGAATTAATCATTCTCAGGATGACGAAACGGTCCCAAGCAAGTCGTCAAAATAGACTTCTGCCAAAAATAGAAAATTTCCGGGGAACAAAAATTACGGGTATTACATTCTACCCTCCTTAAAAGAAGTTTCGTCCCGAAACTTAAAGCAGTAGGGGAAGAAATATTTCGCCAGAAAACTCAACGAGATGCACAAGAATCAAACATACGCCCAAACGGCGAATCATCAATATAGAACATAACAATACATTACCCGAAGATAAACCAAACCAATGCCGAAAAGATACGAATTCACAATGCCCGAAGGCTCCAACGGAAATACCGATACATCACAATGGCTCAGCCGAATGACCCCAAAGTCAGTAATTCATCACAATACGATCTCAAAGAAGCAAACTCGATCATCGGACATACCCCTCGGCGTATGAACAACCAAATGCAAATCGTCGGACATATCCAATACAACATGGACTACGAACGATCAATCAATAAAGCTCAAGAGGGACATCACAAGACGCCCGATCCGGAAATGTGTTCGTGCACATGTCCACCCCGTATACGGAATCCGTAATATACGTGTGACAATGTACCTAATTAGCCTCAAGAACTACGTCTCGTGTGCACACCCAATGCGGAAATATCCACGCATGACCATCGGGTGCCTGGCTAAAAATCTTACACATAACCAATCGGCACGCAGACATGATTCCGGATATGTCACGATACAACATGACAACGAAACTCAAGGGATAAAACATCCAATACGGATCATAAGACTCACCAAGTGAACGATGACACACGAATAATGAAAGATCGACACGACCAACGATAATCAAAACAACCATACTGGGATCAGAATTCACTAAGGACCGATTAAAATGAACAACGATCACAACACAACAGTTCGGGAAAATCCTCAACCCTCAACGATCACAAAATTACCGAGTTCACAAGAATACTAATGTGCCTTGAATCGGTCAACATGACAATAATAATTCAACGGATGGGTATTTTCGTTGATTATCCCTATTCAATTCTTCGATTACGGTAGAATGGCCAATCGATAACATCGTTAAAACGGATGAGAGTATCTTCGACACGGATGGGAATTATCTTAGATAATCCCAATTCAATACCTCGATTACCCTAGAACGGCCAATCGATAATCAATGATACGATAGAATAGATGTCCCTTGTCTTAAACCGACCACCAAACGGAGATGACAAAAGGATATATCAAATGTCCCCAATCGATTAACGCAACATCATAGCAATGATCCAATTCGATGACAAAGATTCAACGATGTCTCGAACGACATTAATCGCGAATAATAATAATCGATACATCGATACCGCGAACCGCTATCGATAGCAACTTTACCAACAAGTATTGTAATGCCTTGAACCGCCATTTACAAACAACGGAACATTTGGCATAATTTGCCGACGGCGTCGTGTCAACCAATCCCTTGACATCAATACAATCATAAAGAGGCCAAGTCCCAAAATGATACACACAATCGTACGCCTACACGATAACATTAGTCTCATTGATTAGTACGAGTATAAAACTTGTCTCGACCAAGTTAATCGACGAACCCTTCAACCTTAACCGCAACACAACAGTCATAATTCACGATCAAACATCATACCTTATTGTAAAACGAAGGATTGATAATAAACCGGTTCGATGACGACCAATATCAATACCACCAAACCACGAACTCAATCGTTTTACCATATCTCGACTAATCACAATCAACAATCCAACTCAGACACTTACAAATCCTGTCCACAATACGAGTCGAAATATGATGATCATATCAGCAACCAATTCGGACCAATAATAAGGGTCTAAATGTTCCAAACTCAATTCTTAAATACGAATTGACAAGGTTCCCTTCTCGTAAATCCATCGTTAAAATTTACTTATAACCATCGTCAATTCGAATCATCCGACTGGTTCAAAACAATAGATAATCATATTAAAAAAGGTTATCAAACAATCCAATCATTCGATTTGAATATTTGCTCCATACGTATGGGCTTCCAAATTCAGAGATGAATAATAGTATCATCAAACTCATAATCACATTCGTATTCCTATACGAATATTATTTCCAACACATAGTTTAGCTCTAGATATGAATATTCCATATTCATTTTCAAAACATCAACACTTCTAAAAAAAAATTTCATCACCTCGTATAATTCAAGAGTTCTTCAAGAACATGAAATATCCGAAATCACGTTCGAACAACATCTCCGAGGTATATATCTCCATGTTACCATTTTCTTCATCATGTCATTCATACAATCTCAAGAATCGCAACAAAACCCTTATCACCATATGAAGAAGATCTCAATGATCATATCAACATCCGAAATCTCTTATTACAATTCCAACAAATCTCGTATAACATTATCACATGATACCATAATTGTAACACCCCGCATCCTCCCAGGAATATTACACGCCGTAAACCCTTCTCACAAGGATTTACCGTGCTAAGCACAATTTTCCACGTCATTCCAAAATGCCAAAAAGACCGATGACGGTAATATTTTTCAAATACTAAAAAAATCATTTTCCAAATACCGTCAAACGATCAAGGTTAAAATGCCAAAAACTCGCTTTAGGGAATCGGTTTTACAAAATAAAATTTCATTGGCAAAATACCAAAATCCATTTCAAAAATACTCACGCAATGGATAAAAGTACAGTCAATTTATGCATTTTCATTAAAATAAGACGAACATCAAAATACACGATTCCCAACATACTCCCTCCCAAGTAGTAATCCAAAAAGAAAAAAAAAATGAGCCACTATCAAAGGGATATGAGGATTACCTTGTATGGACGAGCCACGAAGAAAGAATAATTGAACTCCATTCCAAGAATCATTAAATCATCATAGTCATCATATGGCCTCAAGAACATCAATATCTCTATGATTCCATAATCATAATCAACATATTCAAAGCATATCATTATCTTCCTTCAACATAAACCTCATAGAATATGGATAACACAAGGAATCACTTCAAGAATCAACAATAGTTCCATAACTAAGCTCTGATTCCATGATTCCAAGCTCACAATCATGTTAAAAGTGCTTAGAACACTCTTAAAAGTGAAGAGGGACGAGTTTTGGAGAGAAATATCTCAAAGGATCGTGAGAGAAATGAAAGGCAACACTTCAATATATAAATTGCACTCTCATTACGTACGTAGGTGTCCTTTCTTAACGTACGTAACAACTTTAACGTGCGTAATCCAAAATCCATAACGTACGTAACCATCTCACTGTCTCATTCCGTGCAGTCCATTACGTACGTAACCCATACCATATAACGTACGTAATATACCAGTTGACTTGCTACAGTACAATGGTTGTGTTACGTACGTAACACGTCCTGTATAACGTACGTAACACGTACGTTGACTCACCTGTCAACATCCTCCGCCGAAAGTTGCCGAAACAGGATCCCACCTGCCTCACAGGACTCGGTTCTGTCCGATGCCTTCGTTACGTACGTAACCATGCCAATCTTACGTACGTAATCTCACCTTATTAACGTACGTAATAATTCCATACTTAGCCAATTTCAACAATTCCTGTCCAAAGTCATGACATACCAAATACGAGCATACGGCAAAATCAATACATATACTCAATTCAATAACATTTTTAAACGTTCACAACGTCCTCGAGCATAATTAACCATCCACGATATCCAATATATAAACGAAAAAAAAAATATATCCGAAAAATCGGGGTATTACACTCTACCCCCCTTAAAAATAAGTTTCGTCCTCGAAACTTGCAATCACTCGCACAAACATTTCAACGGAAAATCCAAAATCACCAAGATAACCAAGAATTTTCGAATAATCCGAACAACATACTTACAGTGCAGTGAAGACGAAGATCTCCCGTGATACTAGCATGCGACTCCTAAACAAAGTCTCAACATAATACCGTTACACACCAATATCGCAATTAGCAATTTAACAAAATCTCAAGGAAGGGTTCACGTCCGTGATCACAGCCACGATTCTTCCTACTTTCAGCCAACATTCTGAAGGGCACACACGTGCGTAAGTATAATCCGAATCGCACATTCTTGAAGTGACCAATTCCCAAGAATACCAAGCTATAAACGAAACGATTAAGAAAAAATACGAGAAGAGTGAGAGGACTTACAAGTACCGGTCGCACGGTGATGATGGCAGAGTAGTGATACTGTGGGCAAATGCCGACTCAATCGACCCAAAAGACCGACAGCCTAGGTATCCATAAACCTAAGCTCTGATACCATATTCTGTAACACCCCCAAGTTATTCAGGGTATATTACAGCGCCGTGAGCCCCGCCGTGGAACCCACAAGGCTAAACATACGCGGAACTATAAACTTGACCGATAAGGTCTACATACAATAGAAAGAAAGACGATACAAATGGTATTCGAAACCATAAACAATGAAACCATATACATCACTGCACAAATCAATACCTCGGAAACACAGGCCGGAACATCAAGGAAACTGAAATACAATACTCGAGTATTTAAAAATCCATTCCAGTACAACAACACTGAATGGAGGAAACCAAAAGAGATAATCGGAGACAAGACACAGTATCACACTTGCCCATCATCTTCATGCCGACACAGTACACTTTGTCCGCTCTCCTGGAACTCGAAATACATGAAACGTATTTCCCCCATAAAGGGGTTAGCCGTCGAATAGCTAGTGCAAGTATAACAATATGAAACATAATACTTCTCGACAATAAAGTAAATGTAATCCGTCAATTCATCAATATCCGTCAATTCATCAATTTCCGTCAATTCATCAATTCAAGACTAGTATTCCGGAATAACTAAAATCTCATAAGACGTATGTGAATGCCGTAGAAACGGTTCGTTCACCTCATACGCCGTTACGTATGTGAATGCCGTCAAAACGGTTCGTTCACCTCATACGCCGATACATGTAGGAATGCCGTCAAAACGGTTCGTTCATTACATGCCAATCAATATATCTATGAATGCCGTAAAAACGGTTCGTTCATGATATGCCATCAATATTTCTATGAATGCCGTAAAAACGGTTCGTTCATATCATACCATCAATTCCTCTTACTTTCAAAGTCGAGAACGTACAATCATAAATGTATACTTGCCTTAATAAACGTTACCGAAGATCCCGAAGAACACGGTTCGACCGGGAAGCTTGAACCACGAAGAAGACAACGAACGGAAGGGTTTCGACTCGAGTTCTTCACAAGAATTCGACCCTAACAACATAAATTCAATAAATCATCGATCATACGAGGAAGAATAATCGCAGAACGCCCGAAAACCCCTCTATGACATTTTACCGGACACCTTCAAGGCGTCAAGAACTCGACCAAAACAACGAATCGATACGATCCAACCATGGGATAACAAGGGAAATGATACAATACATCTAAATAATCATCAATCCATCACAATCCTAAGTTAAATCGGATTAAACGGACGAAATCGAACAAAATACCCAAAATCCCCAAAATTAGATTTCTGGAAAATCTGACCTGATTCGCTCGATCAAAGGATGTTATAGGATGGATGATTGATGATATGAGCTCCAATACTCCATGGATATGTTGTTAAATAACATGGCTTCAAGCTTAGAACACGCCACCGCGGAAGAGGAGAAGAAGAAGGTGAAAAATGGCAAGAAAAGCGTCTGCGGGGCCTTTTATAGGGGTTGGTGTCTGCCGGACACGGCCCGTGCCGATCGGCACGGTCGTGTCGCATACCTGGCGACAGGACTCGACCGTGTCCCCTTGACACGGTCGCGCGCGTAGGGCCTTCCGACGGTGACCCGTCCGACAATGACTTCGGCATGACTCGACCGTGCCGGGCGACACGGTCGGGCGTCTTGGGCGACGATCTCGCTTATCCGGAAGGGTTCGGCACGGGCCGTGTCGGACGACACGGTCGGGTCCTGAGGCAGAGACTCCGGCAATTCCGGACGAGTACGGCACGGGCCGTGTCGGACGACACGGCCGGGTTCGGCCGGCAGTGGTCGGCCAATAACGAGCGGGTGAGCTAAAATGACCATAACTCTCTCGTCCGGACTCCGATTGACTCACCGTTTGAACCATTGGAAAGCTAACTCGATGCTCTATAATATTGAAAAGATTTAGAATTTTTGGAGTTTCCAAGAATTTATGATGATTTAACAAAGTCGAACTCATAGGTGGAAAAGTCGCTAAAGAACACGGAATTCAACAGAACGATACCGAAACGAACTCGGATGACAAAAAGTGTAGAATTAATCATTCTCAGGATGACGAAACGGTCCCAAGCAAGTCGTCAAAATAGACTTCCGCCAAAAATAGAAAATTTCCGGGGAACAAAAATTACGAGTATTACAAAGGATTGCTGTTTTGAAAACATAATTACAAACAAAAAATACAAGGAATTTAACTCCTATAATCCGAGTGTCTCCATGGCCTTTTGTCGGGATCGTTCTAGGTTCCACGCCACCAATGTTGTAGGGAATCATTGCCTCGATCTAAGTAGATTGCTCTACCATCATATGATTTGTCGAAGGCGAGAATCCAGTCCTCTGGATGGGTGATCCGATCTCCCCGTCTATGTTTGGACTTCATTTCAATTTGGAGAGGAATCTTTCCTTCTTCTAACAACTTTGTATATTTATCCGCAGCCTCCGCTAATGTTTTATATCCTTTGAAGATGGCGGATTCCCTGACGAGTTTTGCAAAATATCTCATCAGTTCATTTCTCCTCCATTGCTTCACTTCTTCAGTAATGGGATGGCGGTTGGTTGGCAGATGAATTTCAGAAGGCCTTTGGATCATGTTTTGCCATGGGACGCTGGGATCATGGAACTCAGGTCGAGAACCTGAAATCCTGTATCCTTGAGCGGGTCCAGCCAATTTGTTTAGTTCTGCAGTAATGCTGTCTTGAGCAGCATTGAATTCTTTTTCATGCTGAAGCCTTGTTCTCCTCGTGGCTTCTCTCGCTTCTCCCCCCTTTTTGGCATCATCAAGGTATGATACCTTTTCTTCAAGATGTCCCAGGATCTCCAGAGCGACATCCTGTTTTGTCTCAATTTTTGACATTCTCTCAACAAGGGAGGAGAGCACCTGCGACATATCCTCAATATTTTTGTCGTGGGCTCGAAGCTGGGAACCGGTTTCGATCATGGCAGATGCTGTCTTGGCCTCAGACACGCGAGTTTTAGATTTCTCGTCTCTCAGGAGTTGCTCTTGTTTTTCTTGCAGATTGCTTAGGGCTTGCTTGAATACTTCTGGCAAGACAGTGAAGGCTTCGACTACTCGAGAGACTTCATGCTGTAATCCAGTCATTTCTTCAATAGCAGATGTGTGCATCCAATTTAGAGCATTTTCTACTGAATACAAGGCATTAACTGCATCCTGGATAAAGACGGTTTGAAGGCCAAGAGCACGCAATCGCTCTTTCCTAGTTTCGGTGCGGGGAGAGTCTGGCTGGGCGAAGTCTTCTACTCCATTCAACCTTCTCAAGTTCACGTTAGGGCGTGAATTGAGTTGGATATCCTCAGGTATAGTACCATCGTCGGATTCCATGGTTGATGGGGCGGGAGCAGCTGATTCGGGTACAGCAGCAGGGGGTGCGACATCCTCCAGTGTCGAAGGGATTTATGTAGACACGGATACAGGAGGGACTGATTCCTCCTGGTGTCTCTCATCATCCGCCTATTCTGGCAGAGGGACTGATTCCTTCTGATGGAAGGCGCGTGTTTCTTCTTCTTCAGCGGCGACAGCAGGCTCGGGTGCCTGTGGCGAAACATTTTCTTCTTCTTCGACATGAGGGTCTGAATTCTCATTGTCAGGATCATTTTCTTGTTGTGGCGAAGGGGACGATTGGTGAGTGGATATCCCTTCATCCTTATTGGCTTGGGAGACTTCTCTTTCATGATCCTCCTCACGGCTCATTCTCAGACCTGCCTGAAAGGCATCGTCGTCGTCGTCTGAGTCGTGGTCTTCTTTTGGACTTTTGGGAGATTCCTCCGACTTATCCTTTCCTTTCCTTTTGGCATCTGATTTGTGCAAAAGATGGCTTTCAATTAACTCTTTGCAGCATAGATTATCCCATTGGATCAGGGCTTCAACTACTTGGGAGTCCGTCACTTCCAACACGAATCTTTCTTCATTGCTCCACTCGCTCCAGTTGTAGAGGGTATCGTATGGAGCTAGCCTATAGTTTTTCCATTGAAGAAATCTTTCATAGGCCTGTTCAATTTGCACAGAAAGAAGGGTTTTATTGATAATAGTGCCCGGGGAGGGACTTCGTACAATGTCTGAGTCCGCTGTAGCGATTGGTTCCTCTACAGGTGTGGGAGCCTGGATCGGAGAGGGATTCCTTACAGGGGATGGTGCCCCGAAGGAAGGTGGATCCTGAACGGGTGTGGAATCCCGTATAGGAGAAGTAGCATTTGGCTCCGTAGGGGCAGCCGACTCGCTAGAGTCTTCCAAGTTGGCAGATGTCCGATCATCCGTCGTTGCCGCCAAAGGCTCGGGATCTACTGTCGATACAGTAGCGGGCATCTCTTCCACAGGGGTTGGGCCCTCGGGTTGTTGTTCAGCGGGTTGCGCCACGATAGGAGCATCCTCGGAGGTTTTTGTAGCTTTAACTTTAGTGAGACTCCTTAGCTTCCTTTTCGGCTTCTCAGCCGTAACTGGTGTCTTGATGTGAGATCTCTTTCGTTTCTTTGAAGAGCCAACACTCTGGGACTTCGTAGAAACATCCCTTGGATCTTCAGACACGGGCATACTGCGGACGGATGGTTGGTTGGCGACCAGGGTGCTCTGGTTAAAGGCCGATGACTTGACGCCTCCTAAGTAGATCCGGGAACTTATTTTCTTCACATCTGCGGATAGTGGAAGTCCGCACTTTGTCAAAATGTGGTTTAGAAACAAACCAAACGATTTCTTTTGCGACGCAGGTTTTGACACTTCTTCCTGCAGACGCTTCAGAATAATCTAACACCAATTGACCTTTTCACAGGTCATAATTGCTACCATCATCCTAAACCTAAGATTTGTGCACATATCAAAGGCACATGTGCGATTCTCGATGATACGGCAACAAAAGTCATGCAAGTACACGAACGGCAAACAGAAATTTTTCTTGTGACAGGTAGTGTGAACAGATTCAACCGAAGCTGATCCGGTGAATAGGCCGTAGTACTCGGTCAACAGCTCTTGAGACCCAAAAGTCTCAATGTCTTCCATGGTCAGGCCATCAGCGGGCAGCCTGAAGATTTTCTGGAGAAGTTCTCGGTCGATGCGGATATCCACTCCGCGGATGACAGCGGTGATGTCAGCGACGTGGCCTCCCTGGGCCAGCGACAGAAAGCGAACGGCAGCGTTGAGGTAGAAGTCCTCAACCAAATGAACGTCGTATTTCTCGGCGGTGTGGCTCCCAAGGCGGTAAAGGCCTTGCTGAAGGATTCTGGTGATGACGAACTCGATGGGTTCGACGTAATTAGTTTCAGTGCGAATTCGCTCGATGACGACAGATCTGGAAAAGATTCGTCCATCAATGATGTTCGAGGCTTTCTTCAGAGTGGACGCCATTGATGAATCTCAAGAAAGATGAAAAGGATTCAAGAATAATATGCAGTGAAATACAGAAAAACTTATAGGCTGAATTGCTTGAGTGCTCTTAAAATATGCAGAAGGCGTAAAGAGTCTCAAATGGCATTTGCAGTCCTTTTATAGTAGGCGGAGAAGAAGGGTTTTCAAAGAACGAATGGTCAGATTTAAGGGATGGGAACCGTCGTTTGAAATGAACGGTCATGATGGACTGAGTGTAACTGGTACACTTATCTATTGAATTTTAAAATATGAGCGGGTCCCACTTCTCACATTTGTTGTTACCCTTAATGCCTGAAACGGCGGTATTAAATATTAAACAATTTGAAAACATCGCGGCTTTTGAGATTTGATTGTCCAGATGTCGTGTAAGGCATTTAATGTAAACGACGTTTGATATGAAAACAGGGCACGTGGACAAAAATTATTTTTAAAAGGAAATATTATAATATATATAATGAATCGAATTCCGATAGCATGTGCTGTATCCGTGACGATACAGCGTTCCCCCTTAAAAGGTACCTATAGGTTTCAATTTTATACAACGACTTTTGGATTAATGTTGTATTCATGGGTCATACTGTATTCCCCCTTAATTATTGCACACGTCAGCTGTAGGATGATTCATATCACTTTGTTCCCTACAGTGCTGTATTGAAGGTTCTGAGTGTACAGATAATTAATGGTGGATACTGTATTCTTGGGTCTTACAGCATTCCCCCTCAATTGTTGAGTAAAACAGTAAATACTTACAGGGAGTCAGGCTGTAGCAATCCCGATTCTTGTCTAAGCATGTTGAATATTGTTGTATCGAGAGGCTTGGTGAAGATGTCGGCCAACTGAATATCTGTATGAACCTTTTCTAGCCGAACAACCTTGTTCTCGACATGATTCCTTATGAAATGATGCTTCATGTTGATATGCTTAGTGCGCGAGTGCAATACAGGGTTGTGCGTTATTGCAATTGCACTCGTGCTATCACACATGATTGGCGTTTCCTTGGCTTCAATCCCATAATCTGACAACTGTTGCTGCATCCAAAGGATCTGTATACAACAACTACCAACAGCATAATATTCTGATTCAGCCGTGGAAAGTGAGTTTGCCAATTGCTTCTTACTGAACCAAGAAACAAGTCTAGGTCCAAGAAAGTGACAAGTTCCACTTGTACTCTTCCTATATAGCTTGCAGCCTCCAAGATCCGAGTCGCTGGGGGTTGACGATGATTTGGAAGTGTTCATTCCAAATTTGTTGAGAAGCTCCTTGCTGTATTTTTCCTGGTTGATGAAAATTCCTGTAGGCAACTGCTTTACCTGCAAACCTAGGAAATTACTAAGTTCTCCCATCATACTCATTTCAAATTTACTTTGCATGATATGAGAGAACCTTTGACACAAAGCAAGGTTAGTTGAACCAAAAATTATATCATCTACATAAATTTGGACCATTAGAAGCTCATCGCCTTCCTGTATTTTGAACAAGGTTTTGTCCACAGCACCTTTCTCAAATCTATTATCGGTTAGATACTGGGACAGGGTCTCATACCATGCTCTAGGGGCTTGCTTAAGTCCATACATTGCTTTCCTCAGCCTGTATACTAGATCGATGCCGTCTGTGTTGGCAAACCCTGGTGGTTGTTCAACATAAACTTCTTCGGCAAGGTCTCCATTTAGGAATGCACTTTTGACGTCAATTTGGTATACAATGAAGCTTTTATGGGCGGCAAAGGCTAAAAATATCCTAATGGCTTCTAGTCTGGCTACAGGGGCAAAAGTTTTATCGTAGTCTATGCCTTCTTCCTGTCTATAGCCTTGTGCGACTAGTCTAGATTTGTTCCTTATAATTAGTCCATTTCGATCCTTCTTGTTTCTAAATAACCATTTGGTTCCTATAACCGATTGATGCGTAGGTCTGGGTACAAGATACCATACATTGTTTTTCTCGAAACCGTTTAGATCTTCTTCCATAGATGTTATCCAATGAGAATTATTAAGAGCGTCTATGGTAGAAACAGGTTAAGACTGGGCTAAGAATACAACAATAGTGCACATGTTGAGTCTTCTAAGCTCGGATTGAGATTTCCATTCAGGGAATGGTGATATCTCAGTATCTAGTTCTTCTTGTGCACACAGTACATTTCCTTGTGTACTCTGTATTCTCCTACGAGTAGAAACACCAGCATTAATGTTTACAATGATCAGCTCTTGCGGGTGATCTCTCAACCATCTTTGGTCGGGTTCTAATTTAGGGTCCCGCACTGTATCTTGAGTTTCTGTAGATACAGCTTCAGCTTGTACAGCATCGGCCTCATCTACGTCGATTCTTACAGCTACGGGGTTGATTTCTAGGTCAACAACAGGTTCCATGGGAGTTGGTGGATCTAAGATGGAAAGTTGTTGGATGTTCTGAGTAACAGCTTCTACTTCTGTAGGGTCATGGTGAGGTTCTTCGAACACTACATGAACTGATTCCTCGATCGTCAGCTTCCTTTTATTAAAGATCCTGTAAGCTTTGCTGATGGAGGAATATCCTACAAATATTCCTTCATCTGACTTCTCATCAAAGGTTCTAAGTTGATCCTTCCCATTGTTCAACACATAGCACCTGCATCCAAAAATGTGAAAATACGAACCTAACGGAGTTTTGTTGTTCCATACCTCGTATGCTGTTTTGTTGTGGTGCTTGTTGACGATACATCGGTTTTGAGTGTAGCATGCTGTATTGGTTGCTTCACCCCAGAAACGTTGTGGCAACTTTCTTGCGGCAATCATTGTCCTTGTTGCTTCTTTCAGCGTCCTATTCTTTCGCTCGGCAACAACATTTTGTTGAGGTGTACGGGCAGCTGAGTATTCATGTTGTATCCCATTTTCCAAACAGTATTGCTCTATAAAGCGGTTATTAAATTCTGTACCTCTGTCGGAACGAATGGACACAATACTCAATGCCTTTTCATTTTGAAGCTTTCTCAGGAGCTCGGGCAGCTTTGATGTTGTTTCCTTCTTCTTGCTTAAGAAGATTGTCCAAACATACCTAGAGTAATTATCAACAACAACAAGACAGTATTTCTTACCTCCCAAACTTACCGGGTCTACAGGACCATAGAAATCCATGTGTAGCATCTCCAACACTCTTTGGGTTGAAAGGTAGGATTTGCTCTTCAGGGTGAACTTGATTTGCTTGCCTTTCTGACATGGTCCGCAGAAGCTGTCCTTTTTGAATGACACGTTCGGCAATCCTCTTACCATTCCCTGTCTTGAGAGCTTGTTGATCATCTTGAAGTTGACGTGAGACATCCTCTTGTGCCATAACCAGCTTAGATCTGCAGTGCCTTTGGCAATAAATCATGGAATTGAGGAGCTCATAGGCTTCCAGTCAGCAAGATACATGTTACCTGATCTGCTTCTTGTAAGCACAACTTCTTTGGACTGGATTTTCTTGACTCTACAGCGATCTATATAGAATTTCACCGAGAACTGTTTATCACAGAACTGGCTAATACTAAGTAGATTGTACTGTAAGCCTTCAACATATGCAACATCGGTGACCTTAAATTTTCCTACAATAAGGTTTCATTTCCCTCTTGTTCTTCCTTTAGATTTATCACCGAAGCGCACTTTTGCACCGCGACCTTCTACGAAATCTAATAGCTTGCTTCTATCTCCGGTCATGTGCTGAGAGCATCCACTATTGAAGTACCAGGTGTCCTCCTCTAGGATGTCCTGTATGCAAAGAGATTAGGTAGATTTAGGTCCCCTTTGATTTTTGGGTCCATGAATGTTAGTGCCTTTAGGTACCCATATTTTCCTGACAGCAATTGGTTTACTGTAGGTCATATTTGGTACAGTGTTGCGGTATCTACGTGGGGCATATACGTAGTCGCTATAACCATGATAATTTATATGCATGTAAAATTCAGGGTTATTATTATTAGTCCAGTACGAGTGCCGTCTTGGAGGTGGAGCCATTTTCTTTGGCCTAACAGCTTGCCTTCTGGGTCTCCAGTTGGATTCCCAACGCTGTTGTTGATACTGTGCGGACACCTGTTTTCTCAAGTAATAACGGGGCTCCTGTATCCAATACATAGGCGTGCTGTACTGATAGTACTATCGTGCGGGCCTTTGATGTTTGGATACAGCCTTCCTTCTGAATGGTTGTTGGCGCTGTTGATATGCTCGGGGAGCATGCTGTTGAGTGCACCTTTCAGGTCTGAATGGCCGGTGATTCCGTTGTCTGGAGTATGATTGAGGTGGCGGAATGGCATCCTTTGTTGTTCGCTGTGCAACAGGTTCCTTCACAGGACTCGAAGTTTCTTTCGACACAGGAATGGGTTCCGCACTCTTGACGAACACAGTACTAGTTTTCCATTTGTTTGAACATAAGTTGTATCCTAAGCCACTTTTATCATGAGCATGTTGCCCAGTGCTTAGAATTTCTTCCATTCTTTTGGACGATTTCTCGAACGATTTCAGGATGGTCTCAAGTTCATCTTCTCGTTTTTCGAGAGTTTTAACTTTGGCTTGAAGTAGAACGAAATCATTTGTCTTGCTCTCATTGTGAATTTTAACCTCACTTAGTTCATGAGCAAGTTGATGATTACTCTCTATGAGTTTTTCATGTTCGACTTTGCTGGTTTTACAATCAATAGACATATTTTCATAATTTATTTTCAGCAAGTCATTTTCATCTTTCAGCTCTAGGTTAGACAGTTGGAGCTGTATATTCTCATTTTTCAGTGTCTCATGGGCCTTTTGAATGTTTTTAAACTCATTCATCATATTTTCAAAAGTATGAGATGCATTGGAAGGAATGATTGGGGTTGAGCTTACCTCATCGTCGCTATCTTCATCTTCCAGAATGTCGTTGTCCCTAAAGCACATATATGCTTTATCATCGAATTCGTCATCGGATGAATCACTGTCCGTGACCACCTGTAGACATTCTTCTGACTTGGATGGTGCGGGGGAGGCTTCTGATTCTCCAATCAGGGCCTTGAGCTTGTTTTTCCAAGCACGTCTTCGTCCATCCCTCTCTTGTTGCTCGGCTTCTGGCAACCTTTGAACTTTAGGATGAGGACATTTGTTTGCATAATGTCCTGGTTTCATGCAATTATAGCACATGTTAGCATCACCGGATGAAGTTTCGGTACTTACCTTGTGGACATGTTTGGGCCTGTAGGGAGTTTTTCCTGATTTCTTGATGAACTTCTTGAACTTATGCATGAGAAGCGCCATTTCATCTTGAGACAGGATGTCGTCGTCACTGTTAGCACTCTTGTGACTAGGCTTCGACGATCTGGGCATGTTGTGTCGACGGTTCGATACAGCGGCTAGTGCTGTAACCTTTGAAGGAGATTCTTCAGCTTTCTCTCTTCTGTCATTATCATACTCAAAAGCTTTGAGGTCAGAGAAGAGATCAAAAGTAGATATTTCATTTAGATTACACGACACACGCATAGCTGTGGTCTTAATGTCCCATCGGGCACGGAGAGATCTGAAAATTTTTAAATTCTTCTCCTTCTGGGTATAAATTTTGCCCAAAGTTTCAAGTTCACCAACAATACCAGTGAATCTGAGGTCGAGTTCCTCAAGTGTCTCAGTTGGTTTCATTTCAAAAGATTCAAATTGCTGAGTCAGTTTTAAAATTTTGTTTTCCCTCACAAATCAACTTGAGTTTATCCCAGATTTCCTTGGTTGTTTTACAGCTCTTTACCTTCGAGAACTTGCCTTTGTCAAGAGTGACAAATAATGCGTTCTTAGCCACATTGTCGAGATTGGCGCGCTTTCTTTCATCTGTGGTCCATTGTTCGCGCTCCTTCTCGAGCATCTCAGCATGGGCTTGGCCTTCAATCCTTGCGGCCGTATTTACCTTCATGATCTTAATGGGGCCATCCTGTATAACAAAAATCATCTCTTCGTGCATTGCTGCAAGATGAGCCTCCATCCTGATTCTCCAATCATCAAATTCATTAATAGAGAACATGGGTATTTTGTTGATCATAGATGTATCCATGTGAGAATGTAGGAATGAAAAAGACTGTTTTAAAAATAAGTGATTTTGGATCTGATTCGGTTAAAAATACGACTGATTCTTTTTAGAATCAACCGCTCCGATACCGCTTGTTGGCCACTAAGTATACTGGATACAGCTTGGAAAGTGTTTTAAACTACAAGCTGTACGGTTTTAAATCTGAGTGCATAGCGGAAGTCTTAAATACAGTAAGTTGTTGTGGATACAGCAACTCGATATGCAGAGTATACTTAAATAATCACAGTTATTAAAACAATAAAGGCAAGAGGTAAATAACACAATATTTAAAGTGGTTCGAGATAAACCCCTCTACGTCCACTGGTCCTCCACAAAGGAGTAAAAAGTTTATTATAATTACTGCATACACAACTACGTAATTATAACCAAACCTAATCAATATATCGTTCACACAGATTGATATAATGATCTTAGCTTTCAACCGTTCACACAGATTGGTTTGAGCTAACACTTTGACTGGCTTCTTCACACACAGTTCTGAAGCTTCATCTTCTTCGATGCAAGTCCTTCACACACAGTTCGGGAGAAGCAAAGATTCCTCAGTCCACACAGGGCTGATATGGGTTTGTTCAACGATAGAACAGGGTTGAACAACAGCTATGACTTTCTGGGCTATAAGCTGATGATGTGTTGTTCAAGGTTTGAGCACTGTATATCTCTTATATCTGAATACCAGAAAGCTTGGGGAGATATGTTTTGCTCTGAATATTTCTTTGTAAGCTTGATCGTTTGTAAGTCGTTCAGTTTTTCAGTCCAGTAGTTGATGATCTTCAAACTCTGGAGATATATATAGTCTCTGAAATATATCCGTTTGAAATCTATCTGTTGGGCAAGATTCTGTGACAACAGACATTTGACTGAGATCCGGATATTGCAGGATTGTGAAGATCTTCTGACTTACAGTATTTAAATACTTTATCCTTTAGTATTTAAATACTTCTTTATCAACAGGACTTGACTTCTAGTGAATACTGAAGATTCCTTCTTATCCTGTTGAGAGCTGTATGGAAGGATCACTGTATTGATATTCGAGAAAACTTCCATATTTTAGCTTTGCGGGACTCTTTAGTTGTATGATCAATATGCTGGATCTACGAGAGGTCTTCGATACAGGTTGACACTATTGATCAGCTTTTCGATACAGTTTGCTTACTGTATGCTGGATTGGCATATTGTCAAAACATCTTATCACCACTATTCGATACAGGGATTGTTTATCCTAACTGTTTCGATACCGGGTATTTGTTATCCCAACAATTGGAATAGATTTTTCAGGCGGATCTGATTTCGTTGATCGAACTTCTGGGTTCTAAACCACTTCAATCTCTGCTAATGTTTCCATCTCCAAATGTCTGGCGCTCTCTGCCTTAGAGTCCGGCTTATCAGTCGCAATTTGCACAGATTTCGTTGATTGTTGTTTCGAATTTACTGAATTTGTCGGAGTGACCTCTGTGGATCTGGAGCTCGCCACAGTAGAAATTAACTGTGTGGCTTCCTTCTTTCTCGCCATCGTCGTCTTCGTCACCTTGTTCTTCTTTGGTCGCCCCCGCTTTCCGGTCATCGGCAAAGCGTATAATAGAAAATCGCCACTATCGTACGCCGCGGGAGCTCTCTCTAGAATCCTATTGGGCTTCCCAAATCATTTTCAACTAAGATTCCCTCATATATCACCAAATCATCAAACTTAAGCAAATAAAAATCATCAACATAAATACATAAACACACCATAAAACAGAAGACAAAACAGAATAAACCCCCCAAACTACCACCACCATCAGCACCCCAAGCACACACACATAAACAGACGAAAAACAGCCATAAGTAAATAACAATTCACACCACAAGTATAAAATTAATCTAAAATTAAGTTATAAAAGACTAGAATAGGGAGACGAGGTTACCATTCTTCTTAGGTCGGCGGTTTTGCGTGACCAACTGTGAGAGAACAACTTGTTTTGTGTTTTGAATTGACATTAGTAGCGGTTGCACTTAAAACCGCTGTTGAATTTATTTCAATAATTAACATCGATTGTTGGAAGAAACTGCTGTTAACTGTCCAAACGTTAACAGCGGTTATTCCAGACAACCGCTGTTAACGTTGTTTTTTTTAGACTTGAGCGATTAACAGCGGTGTTTAACAAAAAAACGCTATTGAATTTATTTTAATAATTAACATCGATTGTCAGAAACCGGTGTTAGCTGTCCAAACGTTAACAGCGGTTACTTCAGACAATCGATGTTAACATTTTTGTTTGTTTTAGAAATATTTAACATTGGATATTTAGATAATCGCTGTTAAGGTTTCTATTTAACAGCGGTTTTTGATAACCATGTTAAAATGTTATTTTAACAGCGGTTGTTAAAAAAACCGCTGTTAATATTTTACACAAAATTTACAGGTATGCCACCGCGTCATTTTAACAGCGGTTTCCGAACAACCGCTATTAAAATGGCGCTGTTAAAGGCCAGTTTTGTAGTAGTGATTTGAAATTTAAATGGTAATCTGCTATCTAACGCACTTAATATCAATTGTGAATAAATACTTTACTCTCAAAATTATTCCCCGAATTTTTTTGTTCAATAATATGGTTACTGATTTGGATAATTATTATTGATGTGACATTGCATAATCCTTATGATTGATCCATATTTTGAATTAGTATAATTGAAACTCTAACTTACGATTTCAAGATGTGATTTGGAATTCTAGAACACTTGATGCTATTCAAAAAAATTCACTGAATATACTTGATTTTGAGTTTTAGAGGTCGCAGAAATTTTGCAAATACTATCAGAGCTGAGATATATCCGCTTGTCTTTCGAAATTATAGACATCACGTAATCGTTTACTATCTCCACAACGCGTTTGTTGGCGCCAGGATTACTCTTTCTTCAAAAAATTACTTTATGGAAAGTTACTTATAAGTGAATGATAGTGCTTTCAACAATAGCTTTCAACAATAAATTACTTTATTAGACCTTATTTGGCTTTTGATATTGTCCTTTCTTATCTGCATATTCCAAGATGCTCAAAATCTCGCTAAGGATCATGACGGATGGCTCCTACTCAATAGTTGGATTGGGAATTTTGAATGATCCCTGAAAAATCGAAGAATCATGAAGAAATGCGGTCATTAGTTATACTCTACGTTTGGGCAGCGTGGGGTCGGTTTGCCAATACGCATTGCAGTAATGAGGAAGTAGGTTTGGATGGGGGATTTTGTTAGACCTTTATTTGGCTTTTGATATGGTCCGTTCGTATCTGCATATTCCTAGATGCTTTAGCTGGCGCTGCAGACTCGTTGATGATGGCTATTGGGGATTTGCCGAACTCATTGGCTCTGAACCAAGGCTTGACACTCAGTTGGCGCTCAAACTTGACCTAGGTATGTCGTTAAAGGACCTAATTCTTACACGGCTCATGGTGCAGTTCAACAAATATTCAGCTCGAACCGGACACTCACCAAGATACTTGTTTGTACCATTTGTTGTGTGAATAAAAATTTACTTGCTTTCTAGTTCTTAGTTAGCTTGTTTTATTTTCGGGCTATGTTTGGGATTTGGCCCCCCAGAAAAATATCGGCTATGTAAGGGAATAGGCCCCCCTATCATCTTTGTGCTATAATATATCCGTTTTTTTTTTTTAAAAAAAAAAAAAAAAAAAAAAAAAATAGCTGCAATATGATCTTCGGCATTCCGAATTAGTATATATCAAGAATATCAATCAGGGTTTCTCTATCGACTTCTTCACCCAGATCACCATCTATAATTTTGAGGACTCATTTCGAGAAGTCCTTAATTTCTTGTAGATTGTGAGATGACATTGTGTGCCCAACAATTAATCTCATATTATTGGTCAGTCTTATGAGTTTGCAATGATGCCACAGTGAATAAGAGCTTATACTTGAATAACCCATATATGCATTGTCCTTTAGTATAAGTTCATATATAGGATTATACTACATAATTGTGGCAAGGGTAAATTTAGTAATATTTGAAATTTAAAAAGCTTTTAGAAATACATAAGAGGTTTTGACTTATAACTTAAAATTAAGCACTTCTCAAATAGCAATAAAAAACATAATAGTATATATAATTTAATTATTTGTATGACCTATTATAAATATACCTGTTAATTTAAAAAAACTACATCCAAGTCCTAGCCTTAAAATTACCAAGAAATTTAACAATTTAGATTGTAATATAAAAATAGCTTCGATAAGTTAAAAAATATACATCAGAATTTTACCATAATTACAAATGACCTTAAAATTTTAGAAAATACAAAAGGAAAAACTCAATTGATTTGATTCAAGTGAAACGGCATATTTATGCTTATATGATATTTTTCAAACATTTAGCTTCATATTTAAGAGTATTAAAGTCTACCCATTTTACATTAAAAAAATAGAAAAATAGTTGAAGTACTTTTAGTAATTTCTGAAATTTGTATTACAAAAAATCTCTACGGCATTTGGTTGAAGTGAAACTATATGTATATTCATTTTAAAATAGGTTTTGGAATTACAAAGTAAGGAGATTGTGACTTATAACTTAAAATTAAGTACTTCCCAATTTGCCCCAAATAAAAGCAGCAGCATCGTAGTATATATATATATATATATATATATATATATATATATATATATATATATATATATATATATATATATATATATATATATATATATAAGTGAATTACTTGTATGACTTACATTAAATATATTGATTGCGGGTTTCACTAAGAAAACTACATTCACATCCTAGTATAATTGAAATTATACTCATTTTTTAAAAGTAAAAAAATGTCTAATTTTGTTTGTAATATAAGATGGGCCTGGAAAAATTAGGGAGTATTTTTCAGGCATTGAACTACATATTTAAGAGTAGTAAATTCAAGAAATTTTACATTCAAAAGAAGAGAAAAATAATTAGAGTATTTTTAGTAAATTGTGAAACTTGTATTACAAAAAACCTAAATGATATTTGGTTCAGTTGAAACTTTATATCATTTTTATATGATATTATTTTTAAATATTTAACATAACATATAAAAGTATTAAAGTTGGCACATTTTACATTCAAGAGAACATATAAATAGTTGGGCACTTATAGTAATTTCGGAAACTCGTATTAGAAAAAATTTCAATTCATATCGGATTGTGTTAGACTGTATTTGATGAAATATTAGTTCCACGTTCTTTTTTGGTCCTTTTTTGCCAAAATGGTCCAAGTCGTTAAGTATCTAATGGTTTCTGTTAAATGGCCAAAAAGGAGATAATTTAATCCTTATATTTGAAAAAAAAATTACATAAATTATTTGGATATAATTTAAAATACAAAAGCAAATCCAAAACTTTCAAAAATATATAGTTGATTTCAAAAGTAGATAAATAAACAAATCTTTTAAAACTAAAAAAATAAAAAAATCACTTAAAATGGTCCTTTTTATTTTTTTTATTTTTCTTTGTATAAAGATGAATATACGGATTAGTATATTATTATTAAATTTAATTTCTTATATATTTAGAAATATCTTATTTAAAATTCATAATCAGTAATTTAGTAAATATGAATTTTTTTCATTTATTTTGTTGTTTTATATTAATTAAATAAAATTTAACATTAAAATAGACTAATTGATTTATTCCATAGATTCTTTGATTTATTTATGAATAATAATTAAAATCACCATTTCTACACAAGCATCTTTTAATAAGTTTGACTTATTTAATTGATTAGGACTTCAAGTATCTTTTTAATTATATATATTCAATATTTCTTTTGCAATACCCCAAGCATCTTTCATTTCAGTTGGTATTTCTTTTATTGATATACCTAATTACAGTGACTAACTAATATAAACTAATTAGTTAGTGGATATGTATAATATTTTACGAGATTTTAAATTTTAAGTTTTTAATATATAGTGCACACTATATTAAATTTCTCTTTGTGGGATTTATATTTTTTAATTAATGAAAAAGTGAGATATTTCTGTAAATATAATCAATTCCTACTTATTCGTGATTCATATTCCTTAATTCGTAAAAATTAATAAGGTAGGTAGGAGTTATTTGAGGTCTAATTATAATGTAACTAATGTAATGATGATAGACCATTAATTGATTATGTGTCAGCTGAAGCATGAGAGGCTGACACATAAGTACGCAAAGCAGCCGTGACGTGGCGGTAGAAGCGTGAGAAGGTGTCGGCCACTTCAGCGTATTCTGCATTAGTATATAAGGAGATTTGAATTTATTTATGAAACATTCTTATTTTTGATGTTATAATTTCATTTATAACATTTATTAGTGTTTCGTCCGTGTGATGCACGGGACAAATCAGAACAAATTGTGTAAATTATATTGAGTAAGAGTAACAAAATAGTTGCAATATGACAATATATTCAAACAAAATCAAAATTACATGTGTATATAATGTGAATAATTAGTTCAAGTATTATATACTTTCCTCTTAAAAATCAAACGTACATATATAAATTGATTACATAATTCAGAAAAGAAAAAGGGAACTTGGTTATCTAATTTTAAAAATTGAGGAAAAAATAACTGATTGACCAAAATTAGTTATATTAAAAAATTATTTTATTACATTTGAACTGATGTAATAGTTTATATTTTTATTATAGACTATTTTTTAACATTATGACCATATGTACTTGATCGGTGTAATTTTTTTTTATATATATAGAAACAGAGGGGTTTTACCCCGATACTAGAATTAGCATCTAACACTAACACGACGAGGCCACGGGCAGCCAAGTTGGTCATTCGCAATCAGACTCCTGATCTTCTCGGGCGGTTCACTCAGCTCAACCCACTGCCGGTCTTGCCATGTCGCCATTTTTGCAAGCCCATCAGCAACCATATTTTGCTCCCTGTAGATGTGGAAAATTCTCACCTTCCACGGTTAACTGATCCATTCATGGCACTTTTTAATGATCTCGCTAGATGGACCCCGGGGGGTGTAATCCCCATTTATCTACTCCACCACTTCGTGTGAATCCGTTTGTACTTGTATCTCTTTAAATCCCTTAAGCCATGCCCATTGGAGTCCTTTTAGCATCGCCTTGGCTTCAACAACACTCGGCATCATTGTCGTACTCCTTGAGACAAACCCACACAGCCAGTTACCCCTTGAGTCTCTCAAGAGTCCTCCAAATCCTGCTCTCACTTCTCTTTGGTTAATGCTACCGTCGATATTAAGACATATGTCGCCAACATCATATACTTTCCATCTCAGCAGGACACTGGTACATGGCATCACCGGAAGGTTATAGTTCTCCATGGCCCAAAAATATTCCTCCTTGAGGCTAAGGATCCATGATTTCTTGTTGGTGTCGTCGTGTTCACTGTTGTTAAAGACAGCCTCATTACGCCATCTCCACATCCACCATAGTGCCACCGCGAATATTTCCGGCCATTCTTGACCATAGCCCGAGTGCACCTTTCCGCTTAGATTGGCATTGAACCAGATATTGAATGGGAGCCCTTTCGTTCTCTGGACTTCATTTCTGCCTAGCAGCTTTGTCCAAACACCTTCTGCTTTCGAACAATGTCCGAGCACATGTTCCATCAAGTTTCCGCCGTGTTACGCATGCTCCGCATTGGTCGTCGTTGGATAAATGCCTTCTTTTCTCTCGGCATTGGTCATCAACCTTTATGTTTAGCTAGCCAAACAAGCGTTCTAATTCTGCTCGGTGTTTTGAGTCTCCAAACTCTATCCCAAGTTTGGTCTTGCACCACGATATTACCACTATTAATATATCGATATGCAGATTTAACAGAGAATTTATCTGACCCTTCCCAAGCCCAAGAAATTCGCCTTCCACATCCGAGTTCTCCTCCAGTGAATTAGGTTCATTTTGTCTTTGATTTCCTCTGGTATAGTCGCTGGGATCAGATTCCAGTTCCACCCATTTCCCACAATCCAATATTCTGCAACCGTGGTGTTAATGTTGCTCCCCACAATTTCCGGCGTCATTAGGTCCCTTAATGGCGCATCGTCAATCCAACTATCATTCCAGAAATTGGTGGTCTTGCCGCTGGTCACCCTCTTTCGAGTTCCCGCCTGTAATAGCGGTCTCATGCTAGTCGATCCGCCATGTATTAGACGTCCCCTTAGTGCAATGATTTCCAGGCACATGTTCGTTCTTTCTATATTTGGCATTGATGACTTGAGCCCACATTTTGTCACTTTCTGTTTCTAATCTCCAGCCTAACTTATCCAGAAATGAGAGGTTCATTTCCCGTGCTTTACATATCCCCAGCCCGCCTTGTTCTTTTGGTCTTGTAAGTTTTCCCAATCGACTAGGTGGATCCTTCTGCTACCCTCCGAGCTCCCCCATATGAAGTTCCTTACTTTCCTGTCAATCAGATCACATATACCCTCCGGAAGGAGGGTTGTTTGCATGGTATAATAAGGAATCGAAGACAAATCAGATTGAGCGAGTATCTGGCGTCCGGCAATAGACAGATATTTATTCTTCCATCCCTCCAATTGGCGATTAATCCGCTCAATCATGGGGCTGAACAAGTTCATGGTGACCCTCCCATGGATCGAAGGGACTCCAAGATATCTTCCTAGGTTCTCAGTTTGAGGGATTCCAGCTATGGTAGTGATAACTCTAGCAAGCCCTCTCCCACATTGTTAGAGAAATAAATTTGGGATTTATTAAAGCTTACATTTTGGCCTGATGCCTTGCTGAAGATATCTAGACACTCCTTAATAACTTTTATTTGCTCCACGGAGGCTTCCGAGAATAAAACCATGTCGTCAGCAAAGAGTAGATGAGTGATAAGCGGGCCGTACCTGGATAAACGCACACCCTTCCATCTTCCTTGACTCACCGCCCCTTTAATAATATGGCTAAGTCTTTCGATACATAATACAAATAGATAGGGCGAGAATGGATCGCCTTGTCTGATTCCTCTTTCTGGTTTGATCCAATCTAATTGTTTTCCATTCCAAAGCATAGTAAGTCTAGCTGAGGTAACATATCCCATGATGTTCTTGACCCACGAATCATTGAATCCTGCGTCTTCTAATGTATCCTTAATAAAACCCCAGCTGAGTCTGTCATATGCCTTCTCGAGGTCTATTTTAAGTGCCGTCATACCTTTTTGCCCTTTCTTTTTCCTCATTGAGTGTAGGACCTCCTGATAGATGACGATATTATCGGTGATCTGTCTGCCTGGCACAAAGCTACTTTGTTCCTGCCCAATTAATCCTCTCATAAGGTGTTTGATCCTGTTAGTCATGGCCTTCGTGATAACCTTGTATGTTACATTACAGACCGATAGGCTCGAATCGCTAGGTGTTTCGGATTTGGCACTTTCGGGATCAGGGTGACTAAAGTGTCATTTAGCCCTTCAATCATATTTCCGTTGCTTAAAAAATCTAAGGCATCCTTCATAATAGCGTCTCCAACCACACTCCATTGTCTTTGGTAGAAAGCTGCATTAAACCCATCGGGCCCAGGAGCTTTACTGGGATTCATATCGAACATGGCCCTCTTCAAATCTTCCTTATTGAAAGGTTGATTGACCCTATTCCACTTGTCTGCATTCACCTTAGGGAATTGGTTCCGAGGTATATTATTATCGTCAACTTCCTTGTCCTTATTATCGGTGTAATTTAAACACAAGCTTTCCATTTTTCAGCCCGCCCATCCAATTGCGGATAAAGATACGTAGTGACAATACTTTGCTGAAATATTGCAAGGGTTGTTGTTGGGTTCGTGTCTCGTTGGTCTTCTTCCTTGCAGGGCTGCCATTAGTGCACATCCCTCGATTTAACACCCGACTGGTCAAGAGACCTCTGATACAGGTGGGGGAGTTTCTCGTCTCTCCCTAAGAAAAAGATATATTGGCCCATGATCCTGCCAACTCTTTTTTATATTAAATAAAGTACTTTAAGGCCATATCATGGGGAACATTTGTTGTTCATGTTATGTATTATTAGATGACTCTTGGCCTTTCATATATCTTTCATTATTATTAGATGACTCTTGGTCTTTCATATATATTTCATTAAGTTCATCCAACTTTTGGCTTTTCATTGTTATTGTAACATACTTTTGATGGCCTATATAAAGGCTTGCTTGTACCTTGATTTAGATATCAATAAAATGAGTATGGTCTCTCTTCTCTCTATTATCTAGTTCTTTCAAGTTTTCTCTCTATATATATTATTATATAACACGTTATCAGCACGATCGATAAGTGAACGAGCTACACGAGAACAACACTAGAAGGATAAGGGTTTACTGAAAGTCGTTCCGAAATCAAATATCACAGTCTAAGGTAATAATAATAGGATTTATCTACATACCATACACATTATGGTCTGCATGTGTTAGATATGCATATATGATTATGTTACTATCAAATTTTTAGACGGTGATACTAATTAGTCTTATTTAAAAATCTAAGTGTCCATGTGACTTCATGTAAAAACCTACATGTATGTTTCAAAAGATGCATGTATGTTATTTTTCATAGCCATGCTTTGAAGTTTATGCCAAACTCTTATTTTAATCACTTTATTATCATGGTCTGAACTTGTTTAGCAGATCACCTACCAAAATGCTTGATTAGTTGATTTTGCAGATCATTATGCTTAACTACTGAAAAAGTTTCATTTTAGATCGATTATGTTGATAATAATGAAAAGTTGCCTTGTATGAGTCTTTGACATTATTATGTAATTCGAATAATGATTGTTGTTATTTTAGTTTGCATAAAATGGTAATTATTTTATTATTAAAAATAACTATCGTAAGGTCAACATGCAAATAGTGTTTAAAAAAAAGGAATAGAAGTATATTCTTGTGGTCACAATATTTAGATAGTTCTTGTCCTAATTAAATGTTTTACATAAGTTTTATACCCTCATTATACTTGTCTTTGCATTAAATATAGTAATAACATACTATTGTACTATGGTTTTTTTGAAAAATTGTTAGTATGTTATGTATTGTATCAATCCATTCTTACAAACTGACAGTAGTTTATTAATATATTTATGCGTTAAGATTATCTGTCTACTTGATTAAAATTATGTATAAATAAGTTATTTATCAATTGATTTATTTATAAGATTATGCATGTGCCTAAATACTAATGTTGTACGTAAGTGCAAGACCTTTACATGCTCATTTTAGAATTCAAAATTAATTTGTATCTTGTTTATAGTTTTTACTATGTCGAATCTTACAAAACTCGAATACAACGCACTTGATGTCACCGGCAAAAATTATTTGACGTGGATTTTGGATGTTGAGATCCATCTTAATGCTATGGGTCTTGGTGACACCATATGTAACACCCCAATTCTCAAATGGGACATTACACGCCGTAGAACCCTTGTGAGGTCTATCAGGATAACACATGACACATATTCAGTACAAGAAAAATCCCAAAGACACAATCATTAATGTAAAAATGGGGCCGCGGCCTCGGCCAAAATGTTTTAATAGAAGTACGTGAAAGTATAAATCGATACCATGTCATTGCCCACGTAGGGGACTTTAACCGAATACAAAAAAAACCGTTCAAATTCCGATACTCAAACAATATAAATGACCCAACATAATTAAATACTCGAGCCTCATATTTATGCCAACCCATCCTTTGCGTGCATAAGACGCATTTCCTCCATTTAAGGGGTTAGCATTCGAATAGCTAGTGCAAGTACACAATTACACAACATTATATACAAATACGATTTTTACACAATCATCTCAAGCAGAAGTCATTTGCCATAAATATTCCGGAAGACTACATTGGCAATCAAATCAGTTATCAATTCATCACGATATCACAAAATCACAACTGGTATCCCGTGGCCGTACCCCTTAGTATCGACCCCCAGACATCCCGTCGAACGCTCCGGGTGGGATACCACTTCCGCGGCCGTACCCCTTAGTATCGACCCCCAGACATCCCGTCGGACACTCCGGGTGTAAGTTCAACCACACACGCACCCAAGTCCACTTCCGCGGCCGTACCCCTTAGTATCGACCCCCAGACATCCCGTCGAACGCTCCGGGTGGAAGGAACCCAACTCACGAACCCGAAAAACCACAATTCATCATTCACTTTGAAAACGTAACATACATAACGGAATGTAATACATGTACTTGCCTTGGTTAACATGACGTGAAGAAAAACGGTGAACGGAAAGGTTTTGGCCCGAATAATCTTCACAAATCCGATCCTAACACAATAACGATCAACAACCAATCTTAAAACTACGAAAACGTAGGAATACATCCTAGTTCTACCCGCTGGAACAATTTGTCGAACATTACTAGGGTATCGTCGATTATAAGTGATGAACAATGGAAAAATCGGAGTTTAAAACCACAAATCCTCAATAAAAATGAAGGATTACAAGTACACGATTGAAGTCTAGAAATAATCCATGATGATTCGGATTAAAAGAGTCAAATCACAAGAAATCCCCAAAATTTCCCCAAAATCTCAAAACAAGGGTTTCAGGGATTCTTACCTTGATCCGGATGGTGGAAAATGTTAAGAACTTGAAGAATTCACGCAAGGAATGCACGGATGGTAGTGGATGATGACATTTGGTCGGAATCGGCCCTAACCCTCGTCTGGAATCGCTCAAAGCCGAAGAGGAGGAGTACTGATGGAAAATGACGAAGTTGGGATGTTGTTGTCCTATTTATATTAAATAGGCTTAGCGCACGCTATGCACAAGAATTAGCATGCGCTAACGGGGTGTGGAAAAGCAGTCAGCCTTCTGTCCTCCCGTTAGCGTATGCAAACTAACAAGATTAACGTGCGCTAATGTTAGAAATTGGCGTGCGTTAACGCTAAATTAGCGTACGCTATCTGGTCTAGTACCGAAATACTGAACCTTCTGCCCAGCCCGCTGAAATCGTTAGCGCACGCTACTAACTCCAAGTTAGCGTACGCTAACCACACAGTGATAGCGCACGCAAGGAAACCAGGAGTAGCGTGCGCTACTCAGGCAGCAGACCAAGATCGTCAAGACACGCCGCCGACAGCATAAAAATATCGAAATGCGAAGCAAGGCCAGAATCCAGAAGTACAAACACGGAATATTCAAGACGACAGAGTTAAGCGCTGAAAGAAAATACATTTCCGACTATCGGAGGGTTCGTAATACGACAAAGAAAGTGAAATTCCCTAAACTTATGGGAAATTACAAAAATGGCCCAAGTGCCCGAAAATCACGATACGACGTCGGATTAACAAACCGAAAGTCTCAACATGACCAACTCAACCATACAAACTTATGAAAACCAAGAAACAACGAAAACGAACGAGTTTTACGAGAATCGAACGTACATGCGACAAGATATAACTCAAGATGAAAATATGTAAAAACATCTTCGAAACTCGTCCAACTGGAAAAACTCCAAGAACAATATAGATTCATAATTCCAAAACAGTAACAAACGAGTCGTCCGAAACGAACATACACTAAAAATAGAAATTACCAAAAATAGAAAGTACGGATATTACATTCTCTCCCCCTAAAAATAAGTTTCGTCCCGAAACTTACAACGCGAATAACTCGGGGTATCTCGACTGCATACTCTCTTCCGTCTTCTATGTGGCTTCCTAGGATCCATGCCTCGACCATTGAACTTTAACCAAAGGAATGGTTTTGTGTCGAAGTTGCTTCACCCGACGCTCTAAAATCTGAATCGGCCTCTCCTCGATGGTAATGTCAGGTCCCAACTCGATCTCTCCAAAATCAATAATATGGCTAGGGTCTGGTACGTAATTCCTAAGCTGGGAAACATGAAATACGTTATGCATGTGACTCAGGGACAGCGGCAAGCCTAACCGGTAGGCAACCTCTCCAACTCTCTCTAAAATCTCGAACGGTCCAATATATCTCGGACTAAGTTTACCCTTACATCCGAAGCGGTAAACTCCCCGTGTCGGCGACACCTTAAGCAAGACATGATCTCCCACCTCAAACTCCAACTGCCGGCGACGCATATCGGCATAAGACTTCTGCCGACTCTGGGCCGTCAACAACCTATCGAGAATCAGAGCAATCTTCTCTCTCATCTCAACTACTATATCGGGCTCGGTACCAATCATCTCGGACGCATCGTCCCAACACAACGGCGATCTGCACCTGCTCCCATACAATGCCTCAAATGGTGCCATTTTGATCGGGGCATGCCAACTATTGTTGTATGTGAACTCGATCAACGGCAAGTGCGACTCCCAATCATCCTTCCAGTCTAAGGCACAGGCTCTCAACATATCCTACAGCGTTTGGATCGTCCGCTCTGACTTCCCGTCAGTCTGAGGGTGGTAAGACGTACTGAGTCTCAACTCAGTCCCCAAAGCTCGATGAACAGCTTGCCAAAAATGTGATACAAACCGGCCATATCGATCCGAAACAATACTCCTAGGAGTCCCATGCAATCTCACGATCTCTGCAATAAATACTCGTGCCAGCCTCTCTGGTCCCCAAGTGTCCTTAATACCCAGGAAATGAGCTGATTTGGTTAGTCGATCGACAATAACCCAAATCATATTTATTCCAGTCCGAGTCCTAGGCATCCCGGTAATGAAATCCATAGAGATGTCTTCCCACTTCCATTCCGGAATGGGAAGTGGTCATAGCAACCCCGCGGGCCGCTGATGCTCAATCTTAACCTGCTGACAGGTCAAACACTTCGCCACAAACTCGCTAACGTCCGTCTTCAAATTGCTCCACCAGTAGTTACTCCTCACATCTTTGTACATTTTTCTCGTACCAGGATGTATGGAGTAAGGCGTGGTATGAGCCTCGCTCAAAATCTTCTGCCTCAACTCAATGTCATTCGGTACACATAATCTGCCGCGATATCTCAAAACTCCGTAATCCTGAATCACAAACCCAGGGGCTTTCCCCTTCCTCACATCCTCCCTCAACTGGACCAAACACGGATCATCATACTGTTTCGCCTTGATATCATCTGTCAAGGACGAAGTAATCTCTAACGCACATAACTGACCTTGGACTCTCTGAACCCAAACCTCGATATTCTGACAAATCAAATCCCGCTGGATCCTGCTTTGTGGTGTAAGTACCTCTAACATCTATAACGCCATCGGTTTCCGGATCAACGCATCAGCCACTACGTTAGCCTTACCCGGATGATAAAGTATCTCGAGGTCGTAATCTTTAATTAGCTCTAACCACCTACGCTGCCTCATATTCAACTCTTTCTGACTGAAGATGTACTTCAGACTCTTTTGATCCGTAAATATCTTACACGACGACCCATAGAGATAATGCCTCCATATCTTTAAGGCGAAAACGACCGCAGCTAACTCCAAATCGTGCGTGGGATAATTTACCTCATAAGGTTTCAACTGGCGGGACGCATAAGCAATCACCCTGTCTCTCTGCATCAAAACACATCCGAGCCCAAGGCCCGAAGCATCACTATACACCACAAAATACTCGTTCCCTTGAGGCAATGCTAAAACGGGCGCGGTAGTCAATCGTCTCTTCAACTCGTCAAAACTATCCTGTCTGTCTGCGGTCCTCTCGAACTTCTGAGTTTTCTGGAGTAACTGAGTGAGCGGTCTAGCGATCTTAGAAAATCCCTCAACGAACCTACGATAATAGCCTGCAAGTCCTAGAAAACTCCTCACTTCCTTCACATTCTTGGGCGGTTCCCATGCCATCACCGCCTCTATCTTCTGTGGATCTACCCGAACTCCCTCCGCTAAGATCACGTGCTCGATGAACATCACTTCCTTGAGCCAAAACTCACACTTAGAGAACTTCACATACAACTGCTCAGTTCTCAAAGTGTCCAACACAATATGGAGATGTAAAGCATGCTCCTCTCGACTCCGGGAATAGATAAGGATGTCGTCGATAAAGACGACTACGAATTTGTCCAGATACTCGATAAAAACTATGTTCATTAACTGCTGCTGGGGCATTGGTTAGCCCGAAAGGCATAACCACAAACTCGTAATGGCCATATCTCGTCCGAAAGGCAGCTTTCGGTATATCGCTGTCCCGAATCCTCAACTGGTAGTAGCCCGATCATAAATCAATCTTCGAAAAGACTGTCGATCCCTGAAGCTGATCAAACAAGTCATCGATCTTAGGCAAAGGGTACTTGTTTTTGATGGTCAGCTTGTTTAATTATTGGTAGTCGATGCATAAACGAAGCGATCCATCCTTCTTCTTAACAAAAAGTACGGGCGCACCCCAAGGCGATGCGCTCGGTCGAATATACCCTTTATCTAACAATTCCCCCAACTGTTTCTTCAATTATAACATCTCCGACGGTGCCATATGGTATGGCGCTCGAGAAACGGGAGCCGCATTCGGCTGAAAATCAATAGGAAACTCAAACTCTCGCTGTGGTAGTAATCCTGGCAAGTCATCTGGAAATACATCGGGGTACTCGCTGACAACTGGAATCGACGACATGTCGACTCCGCCATCCTCCGCCTGCAGAGCGTAACACCAATAACCTACACAACCCTGATTCAGAAGTTTCATTGCCTTCAAGGCGCTAATCACACTTCCCGATCTACTCGGTTTACAACCGACGAGAGTATGCTCGGTGCCGTCCTCAGCCATTATCGAGATGGTGCGAGTCCGATAATTCATGATAGCACAGTGACGATCTAACTAATCGTCCCTGAGGATCAAATCCTCACCCTTAAGATCTATAACAATAAGGTTTGAGGGCCAATCTCGGCTCCCGATCCTCACTGGACAATCCCTAACTTCCCGTTCCCCAACCATACGATCCCCGCTAGGCGTACCCACTATGAATGGTTCGCACTCAAACAAGCAGTCAATACCAATACAACACACACAATCCGAAGCAATAAAAGAATGAGTAGCACCCGAATCGAAAAGCACCGAAACTGGATGAGAAAGGATCTGAGTAGTACCTGACGCCACTGGAACGTCTGTCTCCTCCGTGCGCCTCATCTGATATAACCGATGGTGGACTGAGCCCGAACTAGATGCAGCTCGGCGGTCCGGCTGACCCCGGCCCCTACCACGGCCCAAACTCTAAGGAACATGAGTAACTGAAGTCTTCTGATCAATACTGTGCTCTCTCTGAACGGCGGTGGTAGTCGGAGCTCTGGCAGTCCTGGTGGCTCTCTCACAATGTGTTGCTCTGTGCCCAGTCTGCCCGCAAGTAAAACAAGTAACTGGAGGTGAAGGGCAATCCTTCATCAAATGCTCATATTGGTTGCAATTAAAACAAACCCTGCCACCAGAAGCAACGGAATGGACTGAACGATTACCCTGAGATCCCCCAGCCTGATGAAACGGCCTCTTCCTGTATAGGCGATCGTGTTTCGAAAATCGCCACTCATGCGGATGAAAATCGCCAACAGCTTTTGCTTATCGCCTCGGTACCCAACTCTGATTCCGGTGCGGCCATCTCGATCGCTGGAGCGCGATCCTGATACTCCTTCAAAGTGACACATAAGCAGTTCCATACTCTGCTTGATATGCGGTTTCATGCGCATATTCAAATAACGGATCTTGTCGGTCTCGGTCCTCACCTGATCTTTCACGAATCCCAGTTGTTGATTATAAGTGATGATGGCCTAAGAAATAGGCACATCCTGAGGTGTAGCGGTGAAGAACTCCACAATTCTGCGCTCCTTGACTGGCAGTGGACAATATTCTACTTCCATAGCAGCCTTAAATTCCTCCCAAGTGGCCTGGCGGTCTCTGGGCGTCACAGCCTCCCACCATTCCGCAGCTTCCTTATCCAGGAGGTACTGAGCAATATGTACCCTCCTGTCGTCGGGACAAGCTACGGCATCAAAAGTCCTGCCTAACTGAAAGAGCCAATTCTCCCAACCGAGGGAGTCAGAAGAACCAGTGAAACGAGGGGGGTGCATCTTAGTTACTATCTAAAGCCATTTACTAGCTTCGTCCTCTGGAGTCGGGGGCGGATTTTGGCGTCCACCCTGGGATATCTGAGTGAGTTGGGCTACCAACTGCTGAAGTACGGCAGTAGCCCCGACGTCGGTGTTATTACCCGACGGAACTGAATGAGAAGCCGAATCCGCATATGACTGAGAAAGTGAGCCTTCCTCATTATTAGCATCACGACCACGACCTCGGACGCGTCCCCTAGCAGGTCTACCACGACCTCTCAACATACTGAAGAAAATATGAAAAGGACAAGATCAGAAAGATTCACAATTTACAAAGTTGGTATCACAATTCACAATTCCGAACAATGCAAGAAAACGAATTACAGAAGTATAAGAGTTCTAGGAGACTTACAGTCACGGGTTGCACAAAAAGACGGTAGCATGATGATATTAGGCTCAACGACTGACTCAAACAACTTAACTTACAGACCCAAAATTAACCGACAGCCTAGGCATTCAAAACCTAGGGCTCCGATACCATAAATGTAACACCCCAATTCTCAAATGGGACACTACACGCCATAGAACCCTCGTGAGGTCTACCAGGCTAACACATGACACATATTCAGTACAAGAAAAATCCCAAAGACACAATCATTAATGTAAAAATTAGGCCGCGGCCTCGGCCAAAACATTTTAATAGAAGTACATGAAAGTATAAATCGATACCATGTCATTGCCCACGCAGGGGACTTTAACCGAATAAAATAAAACCGTTCAAATTCCGATACTCAAACAATATAAATAACCCAACATAATTAAATACTCGAGCCTCATATTCATGCCAACCCATCCTTTGCGTGCATGTCCCGTGCCTGCTCCTCAGCTCTCTCGGTACCTGAAATGCATAAGACGCATTTCCCCCATTTAAGGGGTTAGCATTCGAATAGCTAGTGCAAGTACACAATTACACAACATTATATACAAATACGATTTTTACACAATCATCTCAAGCAGAAGTCATTTGCCATAAATATTCCGGAATACTACATTGGCAATCAAATCAGTTATCAATTCATCACGATATCACAAAATCACAACTGGTATCCCATGGCCGTACCCATTAGTATCGACCCCCAGACATCCCGTCGAACGCTCCGGGTGGGATACCACTTCCGCGGCCGTACCCCTTAGTATCGACCCCCAGACATCCCGTCGGACACTCCGGGTGGAAGTTCAACCACACACGCACCCAAGTCCACTTCCGCGGCCGTACCCCTTAGTATCGACCCCCAGACATCCCGTCGAACGCTCCGGGTGGCAGGAACCCAACTCACGCACCCGAAAAACCACAATTCATCATTCACTTTGAAAACGTAACATACATAACGGAATGTAATACATGTACTTGCCTTGGTTAACACGACATGAAGAAAAATGGTGAACGGAAAGGTTTTGGCCCGAATAATCTTCACAAATCCGATCCTAACACAATAACGATCAACAACCAATCTTAAAGCTACGAAAACGTAGGAATACATCCTAGTTCTACCCGCTGGAACAATTTGTCGAACATTACTAGGGTATCGTCGATTATAAGTGACGAACAATGGAAAAATCGGAGTTTAAAACCACAAATCCTCAATAAAAACGAAGGATTACAAGTACACGATTGAAGTCTAGCAATAATACATGATGATTCGGATTAAAAGAGTCAAATCACAGGAAATCCCCAAAATTTCCCCAAAATATCAAAACAAGGGTTTCAGGGATTCTTACCTTGATCCAGATGGTGGAAAATGTTAAGAACTTGAAGAATTCACGCAAGGAATGCACGGATGGTAGTGGATGATGATATTTGGTCGGAATCGGCCCTAACCCTCGTCTGGAATCGCTCAAAGCCGAAGAGGAGGAGTACTGATGGAAAATGACGAAGTTGGGATGTTGCTGTCCTATTTATATTAAATAGGCTTAGCGCACGCTACGCACAAAAATTAGCGTGCGCTAACGGGGTGTGGAAAAGCAGTCAGCCTTCTGTCCTCCCGTTAGCGTATGCAAACTAACAAGATTAGCGTGTGCTCATGTTAGGAATTGGCGTGCGTTAACGCTAAATTAGCGTACGCTATCTGGTCCAGTACTGAAATACTGAACCTTCTGCCCAGCCCGCTAAAATCGTTAGCGCACGCTACTAACTCCAATTTAGCGTACGCTAACCACACAGCGATAGCGCACGCAAGGAAACCAGGAGTAGCGTGCGTTACTCAGGCAGCAGACCAGTACTGCTCAGTACACTGCTGCCGACAGTACAAAAAAAATCGAAATGCGAAGCAAGGCCAGAATCCAGAAGAACAAACACGGAATATTCAAGATGACAGAGTTAAGCGCTGAAAGAAAATTCATTTCCGACTATCGGAGGGTTCGTAATACGACAAAGAAAGTGAAATTCCCTAACCTTATGGGAAATTACAAAAATGGCCCAAGTGCCCAAAAATCACGATACGACGTCGTATTAACAAACCGAAAGTCTCAACACGACCAACTCAACCATACAAACTTATGCAAACCAAGAAACAATGAAAACGAATGAGTTTTACGAGAATCGAACGTACATGCGACAAGATATAACTCAAGCTAGAAATACGTAAAAACATCTTCGAAACTCGTCCAACTGGAAAAACTCCAAGAACAAAATAGATTCAGAATTCCAAAAAAGTAACAAGCGAGTCGTCCGAAACGAACATACACTAAAAATAGAAATTACCAAAATAGAAAGTACGGATATTACACCATAAAGGAGGGAAATAAAACCTCCGAGCAAGATAAGGCAAAAGCTATGATATTCCTCCGCCACCACCTTGATGAAGGTCTGAAAACCGAATATTTGACTATTAAAGATCCATCAAAACTTTGAAAGGATATAAAAGAGAGGTACGACCACCAGAAAACTGTGATACTCCCTAAAGCTCGCTATGATTGGCTACACTTACATTTGTAAGATTATAAAAGTGTGAGCGAGTATAACTCTGCAATGTTTAAAATTACATCTCAATTGAAATTATGTGGGGAGAATATCACCGATAAAGACATGTCGGAGAAAATATATTCCACTTTCCATGCCAATAATATGCTTTTACGGCAGCAATATCGTGAACGTGGATTCATAAAATATTCTGAGCTGATTTCTGTCTTGCTTCTTGCTGAACAAAACAATGAACTTTTGATGAAAAATCATCAAGCACGTCCAACGGGTTCAACACCATTTCCTGAAGTGAATGTTGTGACTGGTAATGAATATGGACGTGGGCATGGATGTGGACGTGCCCATGGTTGTGGCCGTATTTTTGGGCATGGTCGAAGCCGAAATCAACAAAACCTCTCCAACTTTAAAACAAAAAGCCTCACCACCATGAGTGGAGAAAAAATGAGGAGAAACCCGAGGGAAGTACGATGGTTAAAAAGGGTGAAAGTATTTGTAATAGTTGTGGAATAAAAGGTCATTGGAGACGTACATGTCGTACCTCCAAGCATCTTATTGACCTTTATCAAGCTTCTTTGAAGAATGTTGAAACTAATTTCACCGAACAGAATGATCCCTTGGGTATTGCCCATCTTGAAGCACACTTTGGTGGTGGAGATCCAGTTGATCCTTCAGGCATCACCCATATGTAAGTTGGTGATTTTTTTGAAGATGGGAATGAAGAGATGGCCAAATCTGGTGATGGCAATAATTAGGTCATATATTAAAACTTTGCTTTGTTTATTTAATATTTATGTTTGAACTCTATAATGATTAGCTTTACTCTATGCATTCTATGTAATTTCCTTTTATCATGAATAAGAAGTTTTGAATATTATTCTAATCTTCATTTATTTTTATTTTGTGAAGAAATATGGCCAGTAAACTCTCATTATATGCTATGAAAGATGAGGAATTATTGTGTCTGGCGGATAGTGCAACAACACATACAATTTTAAAAAATAAAGAATATTTTTCGCATCTCATATTAGCTAAAGCAGATGTAAATATAATATCGGGTGCATCAGATCTTATTGAAGGCTTCGGAAGAGCAAAAATAGTGTTACCTAATGGTACACATTATTTATCGAGAATGCAACGTTTTGCTCTCGATCAAAAATAAACCTTTTGAGTTTCAAAGATATACGCCACAATGGCTATCATATTGAGACAACAAATAAAAATGATGATGAATATATATGGATCACGTCTATTGTCTCTGGGAGGAGACAAATGATTGAAAAACTCTCGTCATATAAATCTGGATTATATTTTACCTCCAAGTATACTGACAACAATTGTAAATCATATACATTATGATTTAATTCCCAAAAACTCGAATATTATTAATCCAGTGGAGACACACATGGTGATGAACCAAAAATCAACAGACCCAACAAACTTTCTTACATGGCATGATCGTTTAGGTCATCCTGGGTCTACAATGATGCGAAGAATAATAAAAAATTCTAGTGGACACCCTTTAAAGAACAAGATTGTTCCATTGACCAAAGGTTTTACTTGTGTTGCTTGTTTTCAAGGAAAATTAATAACAAAGCCTTCGCATATGAAAGTTACGATTGAATGTTCATCATTTTTAGAACGAATTCAAGGAGATATATGTGGACCTATTACACCATCAAGTGGACCATTTCAGTACTCTATGGTACTTATAGACGCATCGACACGTTGGTCGCATGTTAGTTTATTATCCACTCGGAATGTTGCATTCGCAAGACTCCTTGCCCAAATAATTCGATTAAGAGCACAATTTCCTGATCATAATATAAAGAAAATTCGACTGGACAATGCAGGAGAGTTTACATCCCAATCCTTTAATGATTATTGTATGTCAATTGGGATTGAGGTGGAACATTCTCTTGCTCACGTGCACACTCAAAATGGTCTAGCCGAATCTTTCATTAAGAGGCTAAAATTAATTGCAAGACCTTTACTTATGAGAACAAATTTACCAAATTTTGCTTGGGGACATGCAATAATACATGCGACATCTCTAATTAGATTAAGGCCGACTTCTTATCATAAATATTCCCCTTTGCAGCTTGTGAATGGTTAAGAACCGAATATATCTCATTTAAGAATTTTTGGGTGTGTAGTTTATGTTCCTATATCTCCTCCACAACGAACAAATATGGGACCCCAAAGAATATTAGGGGTATATGTTGGGTTTGATTCCCCCTCAATTATTAAATATTTGGAGCCCATGACTGGTGATTTATTCAAAGCAAGATTTGCTCACTACCAATTTGATGAGACAATTTTTCCTGCATTAGGGGAGATAAGTCAAAATTTGAAAGAGAAAGACAAGAAATTTTGTGGAATGCAGTATCTCTGTCTCATTATGATCCTCGAACAAATCAGTGTGAACTTGAAGTTCAAAAGATTATCCACCTACAAGAAGTGGCAAATACACTGCCTGATACATTTACTGATGTCAAGACAGTGATAAAGTTGTAATACCCATGAATTTCGTTCCGGTTATTTTGGTTTTTTTCAGATATTTCCCGGTTGTCGAGTGCCGGTATTATTTTCTCAGCAACTGATTTTGGCGTTTATGACCATAGGTGATGATTTGTTATCCGTTGTTTTCATTTCGGATCGATGATGTTGTCCCCGAGTGTTTTGTCGTGTTCGTTCCGTGCGATTTCAGAAAATCGAGTCGTCGAATCATGGTGGTCGGGCACTGGCCGGACGGTTGCGGCATCGCCGGACGGCTAATCGGCCTGACGAGTGGAGGCACTGGCCGGACGGGTGCAGGCACTGGCCGGGCGAGTGCGGCAGGAACCGACATAGCGCACGCTACGGCCAGAAGGTAGCGCACGCTACGGCCGGTTAGCTGCGCGCGCTAGTCGGCCGAGACAGTAGGGGCAGAGAGGTTCTGGACTCGGGAGGATCGGTAGGTAGCGCACGCTACTGTTGGACACTGCGCACGCTATGGCCGGAAGGCTGCGCACGCTACCTGGCTGAGCGGTCTAGTCCAGGAAGTCTTTGGATTGCGGCCCGGGCCGACAGCGCACGTGTCCATCGCGTGATGGCGGGCCCCGGCCGAACATTCTCGACCATGACCGCCCGTTAGCGCACGCTAGCTCGGCAGCGCACGTTTGATCCGTGATAACTTATATTTGTGATGGATTGGTGATTATTAAGTCATATTATACCAATTTTCTTGTTGATCCATGGTTCGATTGCTAAAGATTCTTCGTTTTGTTGAGTTCCTAATCAGTGCCTTGAAGGTGTCCGGTGAAAATCCTTAGAGGGGGGTTTTGGGCGTTCTACGATTATTCTTCCTCGTACGATCGTTGATTATTGACGGTATGATGTTAGGGTCAGGTTCCTTGCAAAGAACTCGAGTCGGAACCCTTCCGTTCGCCGTTTCTCGATCGGTTATGTTACCGTCGTTTCCGCCGGAGAGTTGTGGGCATTCGAGGTTTTCTAGTTGAGCCATGTTCGTCGGAGTGTCCGGTATCGACTATCGAGGCAAGTATCTTGTCCATACATTACGTGTTTTGTGGATATAATGGTTGGTAATCGACGATATTTGCTAAATGAATGTTTACAACTATTTTTCAAAAGAATCGGTATATTGACTATGTGTGTTAGTGTTGAGTATATGATCTCCTTACTTTTGGGTGATGTCATTATGTGTGATTATGTCGTCAGTAATTTAAGGTTCAATCCTTATGTTAAAAATTGTGTGTGGAGTCATGTGGTTATCGGTGAATATGTAAGTTGTGTGATATTAGTTGTGTCGTTCGGTGTTGTTGAGATAAGTGTGTTTCCTTGTGGATAGTATAAATTCTGGGTCGTGAGCATGTGTTGGATAGTTTGGCCATTTTAGCAAAATACCTCGACTATATATATTGTGATTGACTCTTGAGGATTGTGGTTTTGGAAATGTGAATTGATGAGAATTGTAGGGTTGTTCTCGGGTACTCTCACTCGGGGATTGACTCGATGGGGTCACACGGGGACCTGGTGGCTTAGCGGCTGGACCGGGTCGCGAGGGTTATTTCGAGTGGGCATTCTCACCTGGGGATTGCTCGACGGGGCACACAGGGACTTGGTGGCTTGAGGGTCGGACCGGGTCGCGAGAATTTCCAGAGTGTTGTACTGATGATTAATTGTGATATGTCCGGAGTATCACAATGATTGGTGCCTGGGGTCGAGAGACATTATATATCGAGTCTTGGTGTTTGGCTAAAATGGCATAAGAATAATGTATTATGTGTAATATGTATTTAGAAGTGAATTGAAGTTGACGATCGGGTCGTGGACCCTGTGTTTTGTGACCAGAATGGTTGGGTCGTGGACCCTGTGTTTGGTGATCGGAATGGTCGGGTCGTGAACCCCGTGTTTTTGTTAACGGATTTGCATTTTGGAAAAATGAATTTTGGGGCGGTGACCCTAATTGGCTTTTGAGGAATTATAACTTTTCAATCACAAGTGTTTTCAAAACTCCCGAGATTTGGAAGTGTTTGCAAAGTGCTTACTTGTTTCGTTTTACTTTCAAGACTTAAACTATTTTTAAATCAAAATATCTCGGGAAGTCTTTTGTTGTATTCTCGGAATGTGTTATGTATGGCTCGTATTTGCACTTTATACTTGTACTAGCAAAACAGTAGAGTTTTGCTAACCCCCGAGTATTCGGGGGGTGGATGTCTGTTTTTGCATCCAGGTACATGCAGGTTTGGGAGCAAGACACAGGATCGGTGCGAAGGATGATGGAAGGCGAATGATACTAATCACATGAAGGCCAGTTTTGGATGCAGTTAGTCGGAGTTCGTGTATGGTCTTTTGCACTGTCGTACTTTTCATTTGTGAGTATATTTTACCCTTGCATGGGTATGAGTCGAGATAGAAATGTATATTTTTCACTTATATGTTAGTGACGAAAGACCAAGTTGGTCTACGGATTTGGTATTTTATCATGTCGGTATGTAATTTATTGTGTGGTTTCGATGTCTATCCTGGTATATCCTCACGGAGAGGGTCTGCGGCGTGTAATATTCCCAGTTTGATTCTGGAGGTGTTACATTTATGGTATCGGAGCTTAGGTTGCGGAAACCTAGGCTGTCGGGTCCAGTTAGGTATTGTCGTGTCTTGTCCTGACAGATTGTGCCTGTCTAAGTCGTGTCGCGACGCATCGTCTGTAATGTCGGCCGTGATTAGTATATATATGCAACCATCATCTTCGTGCGATCTGTGGATGTAAGTCTCTCTACTATATTGTGCCTTGTGTTATACGAGCTTGTATGATTTTGTGTTATGACGTGAAGTTTAAATGTGATTTGTGGTTATGTGGCCTATGCTTGTTTGATCCTCGTATGATGCTAGAATGAAAGTGGTGCCAACGTATATGTATATATACACACATCCTGATATAAGTCGTTTTTACAAGAGTAATGGCCTTGGTGTGGTTACGCAAAGAAAAATTCATCAATGTGATATTTTAAAACTTTACATGTTTTTGGGGAGTCACGTATATTTTGTTTTAAAACATCCTCCAAAGGGAGGAAAAAGTTTAATTTTCGTATGATGACCTCAAGGTCGAAATTTTTGGAGAATTCAAACTACCGATATTTTATGTTCATCTTGTATTATAAGTTTTCAAAACACAATTTTTAAACTCAAGTGAGGTCTACAAAATGTAATCAAGACGTGACTCTCGCTTTCAACTTATCGGTTTTATGGTTGTTAGTCGAGAAATACGTGATGATGTTCTTGTTGTTCGGGCAGTGTTGCCAGTTTTAGATTAAAATAGTGATGTGAATGCTAAGTCGTTCGGTATGAGTTAAGACAGTTCTCCTTATTAATAGACGAGATTTCCATTTTAGATGACAATTTTCTTTGATGGTTGCTCATGACGTGTTAAATTGATGGCTTTGAGATTCGAACGTGTTGTTGTTTATTTGTGGCCATCGATTCTAGTAATGTCGTATATATGTTCGTGATCATGTCGCTGAGTTGGAGTAGCTAGCGCACGCTGAGTGCGAGGCTAGCGCGCGCTAATGCAGCATGGATAGCACACGCTTAATAATTGTTGTAGCGTGCGTTAGTTAGCTGGGACAGAGGCTAGGGAACCGCATTTCTTTTAACTATTAGGTCTAACCTTGGCAGTCGATCACCCGTAACTGTATTCTATGTGCGTTGTCTAGTGATGACAACCGTTTTGTGTGAACGTGTGTTGTGACCTTTCATTCGCGCTAAGTGATAATTGATTTTGTTCGGTGAGTTAATAAATTATGTCTGTTGTGTGTGTGTTCGAAAATGTTTTCCTGAAACTTTCATAAGTTTGTGCAAGTTGCGGAAAATCAAATTTTGAAACTAATTTGACGTTGCGATTAAATCGGCAGCTTCGTATGAACTTTGAAATTGTTTGAAATTTGCGAGCCGGCCTAGGATTCTCCAATAAAACCTCGACGGTATTGAAAGAGTTGTTTTAAAATACCTTGAACATTTTGTAAAATGTTACCGTCGTTGATTTTTGTGTAGTGTTGGGAGAATTTTCGGAAATGACTTTTAGCGTACTATTGTATTTTCGATTAATTCGAGTACATGATTTTCAAAAATATCTTTCACATCATAAAAATATTTTATTTCAAAAACCAATATGATTTTTATTTTCAAAAATATATAGTGTAAGATGAAAAATCTCACTCGATGTAAAGTTCAAACTCGGATTTTGGAAATGTTAGAGTATGTAAGAATGGTTTGATGATCTTGCATGGTTAACTTGTTGGTTGTTAACGGTGATGATGATACGTAGAGGCATGATGATTTTGATAACGCCGGTTACAAGGAATTATTATTTTGGCAAATGATTTCAAATGAGACGGTTAAAGTATGTTGTTTACAAGTTTTGATGAAACAACCCGAGGTGCCAAAAGTACTTTTAAAGTTTATTTTGAATAGCATACAAATCCAAGGATTTTCAAAAGATTTCCTTTAAAAGGATACCTCGTGGATTTTCTTTTCGAGTTGTTATTGGTTACCTTATATGATATGTCATGCTAAGTTGGTACTTTAGCATACTGTCTTTGAGAAGTGGTGCAATCGTATTGAGTGAGAATCCGCTTAGTATGCTGATGGGCAGAGGACGCAGTCGTGACCACGATACTAATGGTCATGAAGATCGGATGTGGACCAAGAGGATATGGCCGGGAAGGCTGCTATTCTAGTACTTCGTTCTCGTTGTTTAGGTTTCGGGGACGAAACCTCTTTTAAAGATGATATGATGTAATATCCACATTTTTTTCTCGTTTCCGTTTCGTTCGACCGTATTGAGGCGATTGTGTTCATTAAAGCTTCTGACCTTGTATTGTTTCACACCTTTGTCATTCGAGCGAGTTCTGATATTGTTCCAAATTGATGTGTATATCGTTGTGATCTTTCCAAGTTCGGATCGATTTCTTGTGAACCGTGTTCGAAATTAACACCTCGTGATTCCTACAAGTTTATTGATGTCTTGATTTGAGGTGTGAACTTCATAGTTGATCGTTGTTGTTCGATCATTGCTATTTGTTCGTCATTGTACAATCATTATTGTTTGATCTCGTAATCGTGATTATTGAACATCTGGGCCATTTCGTAATTTCCATAAGTGTTGGGAAATTGTCTTCGCATTTGGTCTTCCAAATCTTTGAGTTACTGGAATTTCATACCTTTCAGCGTTGGAATCGTGATTTGATTTTTGTATTGCTCGGTTTTATCAACCGCAGCGATTCATTCTCGTTGCTTTTCGTAAGCATTCTTGCGTATTGAATCGGGTCGTAGTGGCTTTATACTGCATGGAGCTCTGGTGTGTTGTCGAGAGTCGCCTTGCTTTTGTTTTAAGTTTTGGGACGAAACTTATTTATAGGGGGGTAGAATGTAATACCCACGAATTTCGTTCCGGTTATTTTGGATTTTTTTCGGATATTTCCCGATTGTCGAGTGCCGGTATTATTTTCTCGACGACTAATTTTTGCCTTTATGACCGTAGGTGATGATTTGTTATCTGTTGTTTTCATTTCGGATCGATGATGTTGTCCCCGAGTGTTTTGTCGTGTTCGTTCCGTGCGATTTCGGAAAATTGAGTCGTCGAATCATGGTGGTCGGGCACTGGCCGGACGGTTGCGGGCACTGGCCGGACGAGTGGAGGCACTGTCCGTACGGGTGCAGGCACTGGACGGGCGAGTGCGGCAGAAACCGGCGTAGAGCATGCTACGGACGGAATGTAGCGCACGCTACGGCTGGGAGGGAGCGCACGCTACGGTCGGTTAGCTGCGCGCGCTAGTCGGCCGAGACAGTAGGGGCAGAGAGGTTCTGGACTTGGGAGGATCGGCAGGTAGCGCACGCTACTGTCGGACACTGCGCACGCTACGGCCGGAACCTGGCCGAGCGGTCTACTCCAGGAAGTCTCTGGATTGCGGCCCAGGCCGACAGCGCACGTGTCCAGCGCATGATGGAGGGCCCCGGCCGAACATTCTCGACCATGACCGCCCGTTAGCGCACGCTAGCTCGGCAGCCTAGCGCACGCTAGGCTGCACCAGTATAAATATGGCCGAGCAGTCCAGTTTCAGTCATTTTTCCCATTTCTCACTTTCTCTTCCGCGGCTGGATCCTTGGGGAACTTGAAGTCATGTTGTTATACAACTAATCCACGAAGTTTGGGAGCTCATATCATCGATTAATCACTCCATAACATCCTTCAATCCAGCGAATCAAGGTTAGTTTTCCTAAAATCCTAGTTTTGGGAAAATTGGGTGTTTTGCTTGATTTCGCACGTTTGATTCGTGATAACTTATATTTGTTATGGATTGATGATTATTAAGTCATATTATACCAATTTCCTTGTTGATCCATGGTTCGATTGCTAAAGATTCTTCATTTTGTTGAGTTCCTAATTGGTGCCTTGAAGGTGTCCGGTGAAAATCCTTAGAGGGGGGTTTTGGGCGTTCTACGATTATTCTTCCTCGTACGATCATTGATTATTGACGGTATGATGTTAAGGTCAGGTTCCTTGCGAAGAACTCGAGTCGGAACCCTTCCATTCGCCGTTTCCCGATCGGTTATGTTACCGTCGTTTCCGCCGGAGAGTTGTGGGCGTTCGAGGTTTCCCGATTGAGCCATGTTCGTCGGAGTGTCTGGTATCGACTATCGAGGTAAGTATCTTGCCCATACATTACGTGTATGTGGATATAATGGTTGGTAATCGACGATATTTGCTAAATGAATGTTTACAACTATTTTTCAAAAGAATCGGTATATTTACAAAACATGGTTTTTCTTAAAGGACGACTCTTGTATTCGGGACTTAATGTGCTTAATTGACTATGTGTGTTAGTGTTGAGTATAGGATCTCCTTACTTTTGGGTGATGTCATTATGTGTGATTATGTCGTCGGTAATTTAAGGTTCAATCCTTATGTTAAGAATTGTGCGTGGAGTCATGTGGTTATCGGTGAATATGTAAGTTGTGTGATATTAGTTGTGTCGTTCGGTGTTGTTAAGATAAGTGTGTTTCCTTGTGGATAGTATAAATTCTGGGTCGTGAGTATGTGTTGGATAGTTTGGCCATTTTAGCAAAATACCTCGACTATATATATTGTGATTGACTCTTGAGGATTGTGGTTTTGGAAATATGAATTGATGAGAATTGTAAGATTGTTCTCGGGTACTCTCACTCGGGGATTGACTCGACGGGGTCACACGGGGACCTGGTGGCTTAGCGGCTGGACCGGGTCGCGAGGATTACTTCGAGTGGGCAGTCTCACCTGGGGATTGCTCGACGGGGCACACAGGGACTTGGTGGCTTGAGGGCCGGACCGGGTCGCGAGAATTTCCAGAGTGTTGTACTGATGATTAATTGTGATATGTCCGGAGTATCACAATGATTAGTGCCCGGGGTCGAGAGACATTATATATCGAGTCTTGGTGTTTGGCTAAAATGGCATAAGAGTAATGTATTATGTGTAATATGTCTTTAGAAGTGAATTGAAGTTGATGATCGGGTCGTGGACCCTGTGTTTTGTGACCAGAATGGTTGGGTCGTGGACCCTGTGTTTGGTGATCGGAATGGTCGGGTCGTGAACCCCGTGTTTTTTTTAACGGATTTGCATTTTGGAAAAATGAATTTTGGGGCGGTGACCCTAATTGGCTTTTGAGGAATTAGAACTTTTCAATCACAAGTGTTTTCAAAACTCCCGAGATTTGAAAGTGTTTGCAAAGTGCTTACTTGTTTCGTTTTACTTTCAAGACTTAAACTATTTTTAAATCAAAATATCTCGGGAAGTCTTTTGTTGTATTCTCGTAATGTGTTATGTATGGCTCGTATTTGCATTTTATACTTGTACTAGCAAAACAGTGGAGTTTTGCTAACCCCCGAGTATTCGGGGGGTGGATGTCTGTTTTTGCATCCAGGTACATGCAGGTTTGGGAGCAAGACACAGGATCGGTGCGAAGGATGATGGAAGGCGAATGATACTAATCACATGAAGGACAGTTTTGGATGCAGTAAGTCAGAGTTCGTGTATGGTCTTTTACGCTGTCGTACTTTTCGTTTGTGAGTGTATTTTACCCTTGCATGGGTATGAGTCGAGATATAAATGTGTATTTTTGACTTATATGTTAGTGACGAAAGACCAAGTTGGTCTATGGATTTGGTATTTTATCATGTCGGTATGTAATTTATTGTGTGGTTTCGATGTCTAGCCTGGTAGATCCTCACGGAGAGGGTCTGCAGCGTGTAATATTCCCGGTTTGATTCTGGGGGTGTTACAAAAGTCACATATACCAGCTATCAATGTTCCTTGTAAAATTAAACTTCCTGATGAAGAAAATAAAATATTGCTAGCAAAAGAGTCTCATGCACGCCAGAAGCGTGGTAGACCTATTGGATCCAAGGATAAAAATCCAAGAAAAACAAGAAAACTTGATAAGCAAGCTGGTACATCAAATGACATCATTCCTAAAGATATAGATTTGATCAATGAAGAGACGTCTTCAAAAGATGATCAAACACCTGAAATAGATGACAATGAAGAGATCTCGATAAACTATATCATTTCAGGAAAGAGGTGGAATAGAAAAGAAATTGTCATGGATGATATATTTGCTTATGCAGTTGCCCTTGATATTTCTGAAGAAATTGAGGATCATGAACCTAGATCGATCTATGAATGTAAAATAAGAAATGATTGGCCAAAATGGAAAAATGCTATTGAGGCAAAGTTAGAATCACTTAAAAAACATCAAGTTTTTGGACCTATTGTCCAAACACCTGCAGATGTGAAACCCGTTGATTTTAGATGGGTATTTATGCACAAAAGATATGAGAAAAATGAAGTTGTGAGATACAACGCACGCCTTGTTGCACAAAGCTTCTCACAAAGACCGGGAATTGATTATGAAGAGACTTATTCTCCGGTAATGGATGCAACGACATTCAGATTTTTACTCAGTCTGTCAATTTTAGAAGGACTTCGAATGAACTTAATGGATGTTGTGACTGGCTACTTATATGGATCACTTGATAATGACATCTACATGAAAATCCCTGAAGGATTGAAAATGCCTGAAGCATGTAACTCAAAACCCCGAGAGGTTTACTCAATTAAATTACAAAGATCCTTGTACGGGTTGAAACAATCAGGACGGATGTGGTATAATCGTCTCAGTGAGTACCTTTTGAAAGAAGGATATGTTAATAATGTAATATGCCCATGTGTCTTTATTAAAAGGACAAAAGGTGGATTTACTATCATTGCAGTTTATGTTGATAATTTGAACATCATTGGGACTCATGTTGAACTTGATGAAACGATTGCATATCTGAAAAAGGAATTTGAAATGAAAGACTTGGGTAAAACAAAACTTTGTCTTGATTTTCAAGTTGAACATTTATCAAAAGTAATCTTTGTTCATCGGTCATCATATATTGAAAAGATCCTCAAACGGTTTATTATGGATAAATCATATCCTGTGAGTACACCTATGGTTGTACGTTCACTTGAAAAGAAAAAGGATCCATTTCGTCCAAGAGAAAATGGAGAAGAACTTCTTGGTCCTGAAGTACCATATCTTAGTGCCCTTGGTGCACTAATATATCTTGCCAACTGTACACGCCCTGATATTGCATTTTCTATTAATTTATTGGCACGACATAGTTCTGTTCCAACAAGAAGACATTGGACTGGCGTGAAATAGATATTTAGATATCTCCAAGGAACAATGGATATGGGTCTGTTTTATTCTAAAGAATCAAAAGCAGAATTAATTGGTTACGATGATGCTGGATATCGATCTCCTCATAAGGGAAGATCACAAACAGGTTACATATTCACATACGGTGATACGGCAATATCTTGGAGATCTACAAAGCAGACTCTTGCAGCAACTTCCTCAAACCATGCTAAGTTATTGGCCCTTCATGAAGCAAGTCGAGAATGTGTATGGCTGAGATCTTTGGTCATCATATTCGAAAATCATGTGATCTTCCAGTTAACAAAGAAAGTCCAACTATCCTGTATGAAGATAATGAAGCTTGTATTACTCAGACTAAAGAAGGCTACATTAAGGGGGATAAGACGAAGCACATTGATCCAAAATTCTTCTTTGCCCATGAACTTCAGCAAAGGGGAGAAATTGATGTTTGTCAAATTCGTTCATGTGAGAATCCAGCAGATTTGTTCACGAAGGCGCTCCCTACATCTCCTTTCGAGAAATTAGTATACAAGATGGGGATGCGCGGATGTCGAGATATATGTTAATATTTATAGCAATGTTAAAATGAGGGGGAGACATAATATTTTGTTATTTGTACAACACATGTACTCTTTTTCCTTCACTAGGGTTATTCGCACAGGGTTTTTCCTAGTAAGGTTTTAACGAGACATGATGTTTGTACGAGTCATCTAAGGGGAGTGGTATGTATTATTAGATGACTCTCGACTTTTTATATATCTTTCATTATTATTAGATACTCTTCGTCTTTCATATATCCTTCATTAAGTTCATCCAACATTTGGCTTTTCATTGTCATTGTAACATACTTTTCATGGCCTATATAAAGGCTTGCTTGTACCTTGATTTAGATACCAATAAAATGAGTATGATCTCTCTTCTCTCTATTATCTAGTTCTCTCAAATTTTCTCTCTCTCTATATATATATATATATATATATATAACAGTTCATAAATTTTACATTGGGAAATTATATAATTATACAATGAAATAACATGACAAACTTTTAATTAATAGATAACAAAAGAATTAAATAAATGAACATATTTAATACATAAACATTACGAGTCCAAGTTTAATTAGGTACCCCAATCGTCAGAACGCAGCCAACCAATCTGAATCTTCCTTCTAATTTGCAATTCTTGTTGTTTGTTTCAAAAGTGTCAACAATGGAGATCAAATCAAAGATCGTGAAGTGAGGATTAAAGTAATCTCCCCTATATATTAATATAGAATACGCTGCGACTAAGTGATAGCTTCTCATACTTCAGCTGCCACATGTTTTCTGCGGGTGCTTCATGTGCTTATGTGTCTGCCTCTCATTCTTGAGCTTAATGAATTACTGGCTTAATCATAATTGCATTAATTATATTATAATTATACCTCAATAACTCCTACCTACTTTATTATTTTTTACGAATTAAGGAATATGAATTACGAATAAATAGGAATTGCTTATATTTACATAAGTATTTCACGTTTTCATTATTTGAAAAGTATAAATCTCAAACAAAGGGAAATTTAATATAGTAGTATGCACTATATATTAAAAACTTAAACCTAGAATCTCGCAGAGATATTATATATTCCACTAATTAATTAGTTTATATTAGTTAGTCACTATAATTAGATATATCAATAAAAGAAATATCAACTGAAATGAAAGATACTTGAGAGTATTGCAAAAAAAGTGTTGAATATATATAATTAAAAAGCACTCGAATTACTGATCAATTAAATTAAATCGAAATTATCTTATTGAAAATATTATTGAAAGTGTAGAAAAAATAGTTTGAATTATTATTTATAAATAAATCAAAGAAATTATGAAATAAATTATTGAGTCTATCTTAGTTTTAAATCTTATTGAATTAATATAAAATAATAAAATAAATGAAAAAACTCATATTTACTAAATTATATAATTACTGATTCTAAGAATTTTTAAAGAGATATTTCTAAATACATACGCAAGTAAATTTAATAATAATATATTAATCCATAGATTTATCTTTATACAAAGAGAATTTCAAAAAAATAAAAATTGATCATTTTAAGTGATTTTGAAGTGATTTTTTTATTTTTTTTAGTTTTAAATGATTTGTTAATTTATTTACTTTTGAAATCAACTATATATTTTTGGAGAATTTGGATTTGCTTTTGTATTTTAAATTATATCCAAATAATTAATGTAATTTTTTATTTAAATATAAAGATCAAATTATCTCCTTTTTGTAGGGGTGGGCACAAATCCCGGTTCCCATTTGGTCGAATAGGACCATTCCGGTCCCATTCCAAAAGTGTCCCGAATCATTTGGAACGGACAAATTTTGTCCCGAACCGATCGAAAATGGGACAGGAGCGGGACCGGTGATATTTGTCCCATCCCGTCCCGTTTGTCCTGAAATATGGATTTTTTAAAATTAATATTTGATTTATGAGATTTTAATTTGTAAATTAATTTATCCCATAAATTAATTAGCCAAATATACCTAAACTTACTAAATTATTGATAAATAATGTAAAATTTATAAAATTGTGACTATAAATTTGCAAATAAATATCCAAAAATACAAGAAAATATTTTCTAAATATATTTTTTATTATTTATATTTACCAAAAAATATCCCGTTTTGTCCCGGACCGTCCCGAAACTGTTCCGGTCACGAAAATATCGGAACAAAACGGGAAACACCCTTGTCCCGGACTGTTTATATTACTCAGGATCGGGATCGGGACCGACCCAATCCCGGATCGTCCCGGACCGTGCCCACTCCTACCCTTTTGGTCATTTAACAGAAAGCGTTAAATACTTAACGATTTGGACCATTTTGACAAAAAATAGCCCAAAAAAAGGTGGAACCAAATATATATTTAAAAATTCCTCATAGGACGACAGTATAATTTCTCCTTCTAAAATATGCAAATAAATTTTTTGGTAACAACATATTTATTAATAGAATGGTCTATATATAAAAGAGGGTTATAGAGAATAAAAATTGACTATAAATCTTTTTAAAAATGTATCTCGATAAGTCTTTGAGTTATTTTTAATTTTCAGTCACTAAAAAAATAGAAAATTCATGTGAGAAAAGAAGGGAATTATTGTGCTATTGCAACAATAATTGATTATGTGAGAGATTTTAGTTTTGTTTATTTTATTTTCTAATATGCTTTGGACGATGCATATTTGCAATATTTTGGTACAATTTCTTCCATAACAATTATTATGTTATACTATATATTTAGGAGTAAAGTATTTATTCCACAAATGATATTAAACTCATCAGATAGTAGATTGACATTTAAATTTTAAAGACGACAATTTCCACTAATTATGTTTTTCCATGTTTATGCACTATCTCATGTTGGCGTGCATCCGCCAAGACTCACATTCAACCGTATTCAACTTTATGTAACCGTATCAAAGTGAAGAGCACGAAGAACTTCAATTTTTTTGTTACGATAAGAATGTAGTAATCGTAAATAGAACAACTAATTTAATTTATAAATAAGTGCTATAAAATTTATGGTGAATGATTGGGTAGTATGCGTTTCTATGTGAATTTTTTCTTATATTCCCGTATTTTATTCGGAGGTGTACTAGTATATTTTAAAGAAATTGGCAATAAATGAAAAAGTTAAGCATATTAATTTGTTTGGAAAAAGTTTCTAAAAAAGAAAAGGAATAAATAAATGTAAATTGTGGCAGTTTTGCACACACGCCACTCTCTTAGATGAGCGTGGATTATATGCGACAGTTTTGCACACACGTCTATATTTTTCTTACAGCTCATTTTTTAGATGTGGATAGATAGTGTCTTTGGGAAAAAATTTACAACTTGTTTCGGGAATTATTATTCCCATGTGTCTTACTTGATACTGGTTGTAGATACATAGATGGAAGGTTCTAGATCCTTCTACAGGTATTAGGATCCTATTAGATGTCTTACCTTATCTAGGAATCCTATGTATGGAAGGACTCTCATTGTAATGCCTATATAAAGGCCTCTCTATCAGTGTTATGAATACAATTGATTGACTCTATTTACAGTCTTTTACTTTCTCCTGAAACACGTTATCAGCACGTACTCTACCAATAGTGCAAGAAAAGTTCGACCAAAATTCAGAAAAAAAAAAAAAACGAAATTTTGTTCGGAAAACCCTAGCCGCCAGCCTCTTTCTGCAAACGGAGCCATCAGCCATCAACCCTAGCTCCGTCGTGCCGCCGAACCCGATCCATAGCAGACCTCCGCATTAGAGTGCGACCAGCCGACTGCCCGTCGTCTTCTTCATGCAAACCATACCCCACCGTACGGCCTCGCAGGCTCGACCACCGTTTCAGATCCGTTCTGAAACCTACCAAAAGAGTCCGAAAAAAAAAGTCGAACCCTAAGTCTACAACCCGATGTCAGCCTCCAACCAACGAGCAACACCGCACCGCATGCACTCCACCGCCTGCACTCCACCGCTTTTTTGTTTTCTTTCTCTAAGTCTCGACTCGTCACAGACCCGCCTTGCCCAGCTGCGTAACTACCCAGATTCTATGACGAGTTGCAGATCAAATCCACTGCGATCGACACGATTTTTTTTAGTGCTCGCTCAGATTTTTACCCTCTCAACCGTGTAGCAAGAACTACAAATTTAACGGAGAAAATCTGATCCGGAACAGTATTTCTCGATGAAACTGTACGCATGGTTCTAAAAAACGCTAGGCGCTAGGCGTTCGGATTGCTAACGCCTAGCGCCCAGAGGATTATTCGGAGATTAATCGGGGATTAATCGGACTAGGCGGATTTATTTTTTATTATTATTTTAATTATTTTATATATGTAAAATTATATATATGTAAAATAATTAAAAATAATTAAAATTTAATCATCTAAACAGATATATAATCAATTATATATTAAATTTGAAATATTTATATAGATATCAAGGAGTCCATAATATCCAAAAAGTATAACTGTCTAGGCATCCACCTAGTCGCCCATGTAGTTAGAAAATTTGAAACATTGATATAGGTATAAAGTAGTCTATAGTATCCATAGTATCTTAACTTGCCTTCATAGCACTCCGCCAACAAATGCAGACGACCGATTAATCACCCAAACGCCCAGTACAAGCGCCTAGGCTATAATCGGAACGGCAGAGGACCTTCTAGGGATTAATCGGAGGATTAATCGGCCTAGGCGGGGATTTTTAGAACACTGACTGTACGCGAACAGAAGCAGTTTTTTACACAAAAAAAAAGAGAGAGAGAGACGAGAATTTCCGCGTGTAAATTTTCTACACAGCGCAGTCGTACCAAAATCATGTTTTCGGATTCGTTAACCGTCGGATCGGTGTGAAATTTTGACAACAACTTACCAACACAAGTACCTGTATATTCAATGGTGGAGATCAGTATCCGAGTAGTATTGCGGACTGAGTCTGCTGCCGAACAGAAACAGATTTTTATAAGGAAATTCGGAGATCCGACTTCATCCAATACCGAGTGGCTGCACCGCCGCGCTCGAGTCCTTTTTCGGCCGATTATCGATCCCATTAGCCCTCTCCGGGCGTTTCTAAACTCTCCATCTTTTCCTAATTAATGATTCATTTGTTCATTAATTTGTACACGTATGAATCTTAACATGTTTATGTTTTACGTGAATATAGAAAAATATGTTGCTCATGATGATGTGCAAAATATGGAGATAAGCCATATTTATCCCGTTCAAGGATCAAAGTAATTATAGAACGGAGTACCCATGGAAATATGTTGCTCATATGGAGAGAAGCTCCCGTTCAAGGATCAAAGAAAATATGGAACCAAGTACCCGTAAGACTTTATTAAAGTTCCCGTTTTTCAATTGCTCTCTTTTGGGAATTTTTTTGGGGGAATTGGGTATTTGGGTTCTCTATCTCCCACGCTACTTTGCGGTTAATGAGACTATGGGAGGTAGTATCACTCTCATATGTCGAAGTAAACTGTGTGACAGTCCTGGGGAGTCACGAATAATTGTTGAAAGTCGATATTTGTGGTTGTTGCATACACCACGTTTTGGGTGCGATTTGACGTCGCCGTTTTGTTGATTTTAAACCAACAATTGAAAAAAAATGAACATTGTCGGTAACGGTAAAGCTATTACTCGTTCATGATTAGTCACGGATTTGTGACGTACAAATGGGACAAACATCGATTGCGACGGATATGTCGTGGTTAAAATCGATTTGTGACGGATTTGTCACGTTAAATTGAGCGACCACCACGTTGGCCTTGATCCAATCCCATACTTGGAAAACTCCATCTTTCATCCTATTAAAATAAAATATTGCATATGGGTGTAGTCATGCACCGTCTCCTTCAATATGATATATGAAAGAATGTAAGAGTAATTCTCATGAATTTTAACATGTAAAACAAGGCATATTGCGGTAAATACATGAATTCGTTGACCTCGATTATAGTTCGTATGACTTTAGGTCTGAATACTTTTCCAAGTATTTGTAAAGGCATGTGCCTTATACATTTGACTATGTTTAGTCAATCTTATTGGATGGTCAAGGCGAGTTGGCTATGGTATATTCATTATGTCTCATGGTTCAAATTGCTTAATATTGATGCACCACTTTGCATCCATATAACATGGCTATTATAACGTATACTTGCAAATTGATAATTAAAATACTTGGTTGATTTGATGCACTTTGGTGAATTTTGTATACACTTTGATCATGACTAGGTGCATCCTCCTTGGTATTTGTTTATGCTTTGAAAGTTCAAATGGAATCAGTGGTTTTTAAACAGCCTTAGCTGTACCGACATTCCTACTTTCTCTGCAAGTCTACCAAGTTGGAGTTACCGAAAGGATCATTAGTCGAGATAAGAAATCAAACACCCTGCTGCTTTTAGACGCACCTATGGCTGTTATTGGCATGTTTTTGCATCAACATATGCCATTGGATATGGTCTCAACCTTGTTTTCTCACTAAACTTGAGAAATACTAAAGCAGCCAATTAAAATATGCACTGTGATCTGAGTTTAATGATCTGAGTGGTGCACAACATATGGATAGAAAGATACGGAAGTCTAGTTTCCAGAACATCTGACCGTTCGTCTATATCTTTCCTAACAAGGGAGTTATCGCTGTTTTAGTGAACAAAGGTCAAGCTGCGCGGAATTTTATTTCCAGCGATTGTGCTAACTTTTGTCCCAACCAACTTGGTTCCCATCTTGAATTTGCAAGTGGTCTTATGACACATGTTTTTCAAACTCTTTTTGGCTGAATTTGCCATAGATGATGCAACTTTTGATATGCATTGTACGCTAAACTATCATCTTTCAAATGTTGAAAAACAGTTTCCTTGGGGAAGCCCAAAATACGCACCCTTATAAAAAGGTCGAGCGTGTGCATGGTAGTGTTACACCATGCTTGTGTCGTAATTTTGCCCCTTAGGCATATAACCTTGCCATGTTATGCACTCAATATGATAGATCATTTTGATCGTATTTGGTATAAAATCTCTATGTTGTTAGAGTGTTCGCTATGCTCATGTTTGTAAAATTTTGCAAGCGAAATTGAGTGTGTATTAAGCTATTTACAAAGAACACAATATTTTTGGATTTCGTGTTATAAATCCAGTCCTCGCAGGGGCCAGTCCTCTTTTCATTCATCCAGGAGGCCTCCGCATCCTTCTCGAGGAGGAAAGAAGTTCCGGGCAGCACCAACTGTTTCAGACGCAGGGAAGAAGTGTTATAACTGTGGCAAAGCGGGACATGTTCGACGTGATTGTTTCGCGCCTGCTGTGACCTATTTCGAGTGTGGACAGGAAGGACATCGCGCAACATTTTGTGGGAGTGCGACCCGATCTTTTGGTACTCGCGCTCCTGTACCAGTTCCGAAGGACACTAGTGTGAACCAGACGCAGCAGAGTGGATTTCAGCAGCAGAACGTTGGAAAGAGAGAGACATCCGATCGGGTCCGTTCCTCCGCGTATTTACGAGATGAAGAAGGATGATCGAATACACTGTTGCATCGTGCACGATTCAGATCCTTTTGCAACCAGTTAGTGTCTTGTTCGATTCGGGAGCTACGCATTCTTTTATATCTTTGAACTGTGTTAATCGTTTGAAAATCTCGTGCTTGTATGATTGTGAACCTTATGTTGTGGGATTACCAAGCGGAGAGAAAATTGTGGGAACCCTAGAAGCTAGGGATTTTCCAGTAACTATAGGAGGGAGAGACTGGCTATCGAACCTTATTGTGGTTGACATCTACGGTGACGATTTAATTCTCGGAGACGATTGGCTCAACCGTTATGGAGCTATTCTGAATTACCGAGAGAGAGTCATTTCTATCATTGCTGATGACGGATCTGAACACTTATTCCGAGGATGGAGACCAGGAAGCTCGGGAAAATTGATCAAAGCAATGAAAGCCGTGAAATTACTGAAACAGGGATGTCAGGGACTTTGGTGCTATGCCATGAAGAAAGAGGAAGGAGTAGAACTTTCGTCTATTTCAGTTGTGAATGAGTTCTCAGATGTTTTTCCTGACGAACTACCTGGATTACCTCCGCAAAGAGAAGTGGAATTCACTATCGAGTTAGAGCCTGGAGCAGCTCCTATTTCCAGAGCACCATACCGCATGGCGCCAACCGAGATGTATGAACTCAAGAAACAACTGGAGGAATTGTTGCAGAAGGGTTATATTCAACCGAGCGTTTCTCCTTGGGGAGCGCCCGTTCTCTTTGTCCGGAAGAAAGACGGATCCCTCCGACTGTGTATTGATTACAGGGAGCTCAACAAGATGACAATCAAGAATAAGTATCCTATACCTCGGATCGACGACTTGTTTGATCAACTGCAAGGGGCAAGGGTATTCTCGAAGATTGACTTGCGATCAGGATACCACCAGTTGAGAATTAAGGAATCGGATATACCGAAATCTGCTTTCAGATCCCGGTACGGGCATTATGAATTTGTAGTAATGCCATTTGGACTTACCAATGCTCCTGCGGTATTCATGCAATTGATGAATCGGGTATTCTTGGAATACTTGGATAAATTTGTGGTCGTCTTCATTGACGACATCTTGATATATTCGAGGGACGCAGAGGATCATGTTGAACATTTACGTGTGGTTTTGAGCACCTTGAGAAAGGAACAACTATATGCAAAACTTTCAAAATGTGAGTTCTGGCTTAAGGAAGTAACCTTCCTTGGGCATGTGATATCAGCCGACGGACTTCAGGTGGACCCGAAGAAAGTCGAAGCAATCTTGGAGTGGGAAGCTCCTAAAAACGTGAAAGAAGTCTGAAGCTTCTTAGGACTTGCTGGATATTATCGCCGCTTTGTAGAGGGATTTTCCAAAATTGCTCGTCCGCTCACTCAGCTATTACAGAAAACTCAAAAGTTCACGTGGAATGAGAAGTGCCAGGCTGGTTTTGACGAACTTAAGAGGAGACTGACGACAGCACCTATATTAGCGCTGCCAGAGGGAACTGATGGATTCATGGTATACAGCGATGCTTCAAATCAGGGTTTGGGTTGTGTGTTGATGCAGAAGGATAAAGTGATTGCTTATGCTTCTCGGCAATTGAAACCGTACGAAGTTAATTACCCGACTCATGATCTGGAGCTAGCAGCTGTGGTCTTTGCCTTAAAAATTTGGAGACATTACTTGTACGGCACTCATTGTCAGATCTTTACAGATCATAAGAGCCTCAAGTACATTTTCAGTCAGAAAGAATTAAACATGAGGCAAAGAAGGTGGCTGGAATTGATCAAGGATTACGACTTGGAGATTCTCTATCATCCGGGGAAAGCAAACGTAGTAGAAGATGCCTTGAGCCGTAAGCCTGTTTCTCTTCGAGTATTGGAAGCACTTACATCCCAAACCAGTATTCAACGGGAACTGATCCGCGAGGGGATTGAAGTATGGGCACCAGGAATCCAAGGGCAACTGTATGTGATGGAACTGACTTCGTCACTAGTCGAGGAGATCAAATCTAAGCAGCTGAACGATTCTCTGACACTTCGATTATGTGATGAAGTAAAGAAGGGAAAAGCCCCAGGATTCGTAATACAAGACGATGGAGTTCTGAGATTTCAGAGTCGACTTTGCGTTCCCGATGATGATGATTTGAGACGGACTATTATGAAGGAAGCTCACAGCGCGCCCTATTCTATTCACCCGGCAAAGAAGAAGATGTATAAGGATTTAAAACAAAACTTCCGTGGGGAATATGAAGAAGGACGTAGCAGCACGTTTGAAGTGTTTGACTTGTCACAGGTCAAGATTGAGCATCGACTGCCGAATGTTAAAGCCGCTCCGATCCCCGAATGGAAGTGGGAGGACATTTCGATGGATTTCATCACCAGTATGCCAAGGACTAGAACGGGAATGAACATGATTTGGGTTGTAGTTGATCGACTAACCAAGTCGGCTCATTTCCTAGGGATTAAAGATACATGGGGACCCGAGAGATTGGCGCGAGTATTTATTGCGGAGATAGTCGATTGCATGGGACGCCGAAGACCATTATTTCGGATCGAGATGGTCGTTTCGTGTCGCACTTCCGGAAAGTCATTCACGGGGCTTTGGGACGAGCTCAACTTTGGCACGACTTATCATCCCCTAACGGACGGTCAATCGAAAGGACTATTCAAATCAGAGAAGACATGCTTAGAGCTCCGTGCTTTGGATTGGTCAACTGATTGGGAAGTTCATTTGCCCTTAGTTGAATTCACCTACAATAATAGTTGGCATGCTTCTATTAAGATGGCACCATTTGAAGCTTTGTACGGAAGAAGATGTCGATCACCCCTGTGCTGGGATGATTCTTCGGACTTGATCGGGACAGAACCGGAATTGATAATTCAGACTCAAGAGAAGATAGCTTTGATTCGGGAAAAACTGTTGACTGCCCAGAGTCGACGGAAGTCTTATGCAGACGTACGTCGTCGCCCTCTAGAGTTCGACGTTGGTAACCATGTACTATTGAAGGTGTCTCCTACATGAGGGATTTTCCGTTTTGGGAGGAGAGGCAAGCTTAGTCCGAGATATATCGGGCCATTTGAGATCCTAGAAAGAGTTGGGGATTTAGCATACAGGTTGGCCTTACCGCCATCGCTGAGTCACGTTCACAATGTGTTTCACGTATCCCAACTGCGGAAGTATGTACCGGACCCCAGTCACATCATTGATTTCGACGAGATCGAGATAGCTAATGATGGCACCTTCGAAGAGAGACCAATCAAGATACTTGAGAGTCGGATTAAACAATTGAGGAATAAACCAATACACTTGGTTAAAGTACAATGGTCACGACATGGAGTCGAAGAGGCCACTTGGGAAACGGAGGACAGTATGAAGACTAGATATCCGGAGTTGTTTTCATCTTAAGTTTCGGGACGAAACTTCTTTTTAGGGAGGAAGGATGTAATACCCGAGATTTCTGTTATGTATTTAGAACTTGTGATGTTGTAATTATTGTACTTTTTTCTGAGTACTATTCTCCGTGTTTCATAATCCAATGTTGTCGAGCGTATAAATTCGTGTATGTGATTTAAAGATTGTAATTGTGCGCATGTAGCGCACGCTATCGGCTATGTGTAGCGTGCGCTAACATAGAATCATAGCGCACGCTACAGAGGATCATTAGCAAACGCTATGCGTGGTCAAATTGATTGAGACGTGCGGTAGGTGAGATCTGGCCGGGGGACCCTTGTCGGATTGTGTCGGATGAACCTGGACGGCTTTCAGGAAAAGCCAAGTCAACGCCTTAGCGCACGCTATAGGCATGTGAATAGCGCACGCTAAGTGCTGAGTTCAGTTAAGTCAGTGAGCCGTTAGCGCACGCTACGAGCAGGGACTAGCGCGCGCGCTAATGGCCATTTCTTATAAATAGGACAGCATCCTCTTCGTGATTTCAGTTCTTTCTTCTCCCATACCCGAATTCTTATACTTAGAACATAACTTCCTTCATCCTAAACACTTCATATCAACATCCTAGTTCGTGATTGAAGATCGTATATCCTTGGAGATTGGTGTTCAAGCCTTCGGAGTTGGATTGCTTCAATTTCCTTCGTGTTCTTCACTACTTTGAGGTAGGTGATTCTTCACCGATGTTAGTAATGTTCTTAAGGACGTTTGATCATGTTTGATAGCAAGTTATTTCGTTTATAATCGGTCATCACATGTTAGAAGGATACTTTTGACGTATCGGCACTATATATCGTATGAACCCTTGAACCATCTTATTATGAGGACTCCTAAGCATGTTCAAATCGATTTATGATCAGTAATCGGATATTAGCCAGTTGCTACGTTTTACACGTTGGAATCATGTGTTTTGGAACGTAGGACGAACGGAACTTAAAATATTTCTTGAAGATCCAAGAGGAAGTATGATGTTGAGATGATTATCCGTATATTTGTATCTCATAATCATAAAACTTCCACAAACCTTATTAGCATGTTATGATCGAGGACGACTTGTATTATCACGGTAGAATTCATGAGTTCTTCACCAGTCAACCCAGTTTTCGGTTTACAGTATTCTGCCATGCAAGGTTAGCGCACGCTAACATACGTTAGTTAACGTGCGCTATCGGGGCTGGGTTAACGCACGATTACATGCGTAACGTACGTTATCAGCCGAGTCGAACTGTCAGTCCGTGGCTAGCGCACGCTAGGCTTATACGATAACGTACGCTAACAGTCCGACTTAGCGCACGTTACGTAGAGTACATAGCGCGCTAAGCAATCCAGGCAGATTGTTTATTTTGAGCTTTTCGGCCGTAGACCGAATTGTTAGGCCATAGTTCGACTTGAGATGATTTATATATTATTCCTTTTGTTAAGGTTCGAGCTTGTTACGTTGATCGAAGGAGGCGGCCTTCGAGTGTGTTGAGATCATCGAAGTGTTTCGTTCTTGCCATTTTCGAGGCAAGTATCATATGTCGAGTTCGATTTATATTGGGACTTTGATCATGCTTATGGTTTTGTTCATATTGTTGAATATGAGATGTATTTCTGAAAATTCTCGTGATATTCGTTGATTATTTGTTCGTATTGATGAACATATTGAAATGCATATGTGTATGCATAGTTGATTGATTTATGGTATAAATGATCCGAGGGGATCATGATGATCTATGCTGAGGGCGCTGGATCGAATGTCCACCATGGGTTGGTCCGACGGGATCATCATGGGGATCTATGCTGAGGGCGCTGGATCGCTGGACGGGTTTTCCACCATGCGTTGGTCCGACGGGATCATCATGGGGATCTATACCAAGGGCGCTGGATCGATGGATTACCCTGTATTGTGTTGATGGAATCGTGAGGATTCGCATCGTTGGATTCCGGTGGTGGAAGTCCGTTTTGCATGTTTTATGATGCATTGATGATTTATTGTATTATGATACTTGTACTAGCATCGTTTTGCTAACCCCTTCGGGGGTGGACATTGTTTTGATGTTCAGGTAGCCGAGGAGCGGGGAGGCAACCACGATGCAGCGGGACGATGAAATGGCTCAGTGATGTGGTTGATGTTATTGTTATTATGATTTGTCTTCTTGGTTCGTTTAGTACTCGAGTACGTCTGTTTTAATAAGGTCTTTTCGATATGGTTGTATAAGTTAACTCATTTGATCGGTTGAATCAAATCTGTGTTTGGATTTCAGTTGTCCGATTGGATTATTTTTACACTTCTTTTAAAATTAGCCTTGTAAATCCTTATCTAAAGGGTTTACGGCGCTGTAACTATTCCGAATATCTCGGGGTGTTACAGAATATGGTATCAGAGCTAAGATTCATGGATATCTTGGGAGTCGGGTTAGTTGGGTCAGTTTACGTTGTTTGATTATTGGTCGTTCGTAACATCACTGCTGAGCCAGCATCGTCGTGTGGACCGTGGTTGTAAGTTCCTAAATCTCGAATACTACCGTTTTATTTTATTCATGTTTTGTGAACATTGACGGATGTACTTTTAGAAAGTTTGCCCTAGATATTGAGTATTTATGTTTACAGTATGTTGAGAGGAGGTCGTGGACGCGGACGCGGTCGTGGACGCGGACGCGGTCGTGGACGCGGACGTGGAAATGCGAGGCAAGAAGAGTCGGTATCTACCCCAGAGATAACCGCTAGTCGAACGGATTCCCATTCCGGGGGACAGCAAGGATCGGCAAATAATGATGCAGATCCTAACGTGCCAGGAGTGCTTCAGCAGGTGGTTGCTCAGATAAACCAATTTGCTCAAGTTGTGGATCGCATGCAGACGGTGATGGGACAACAACATAATGTGGATAATCGGGGAGATAAATGGCTTACCGAGGTGATCAAATTGCATCCTCCGAAATTTGATGGTTCGACTGAGACGCTTTCTTGGGATCACTGGCTGAAGGAATTAGAGAAGATTTTTGCGGGGATTAACTGTCCCAACGATAGGAAGGTTCCGGTCGCCCAGTATCTTCTGACAGGGGAGGCTTTCGACTGGTGGGAGGCCATTCGACCGGAGGAGCATAATGTTGACTGGACAGAATTCAAATTAATGATAGAAGCGCAGTATTGTCCTCGCCCAGTTAGAGAGGACCGAGTTCGGGAGTTTTTCTCACCGCAAAATTCAGAAGCATCTGTGACGGACGTGATTAAGACTTTTAATCACCATCTGACTTATGTGCGCCACTTGGTCAGGACCGAGGCGGAGAGAATTTTTCACTTTGACATGCGAATGAAGCCGGAAATTCAGAAGTATATGTCCGGATTTGAATGTACCACTTTGCGACAGTATCAGGATAAGGCGTTGGCCTATGATATGAAGGAGGCAGCAGTAGAGAAATCGACGGAAGCAAAGAAGCAGAAAGTGGCTGGCAACTTCACAGAGAATAAGAGTAGTGGGCCTCGCAGGGGCCAGTCCTCTTTTCATTCATCCAGGAGGCCTCCGCATCCTTCTCGAGGAGGAAAGAAGTTCCGGGCAGCACCAACTGTTTCAGACACAAGGAAGAAGTGTTATAACTGTGGCAAAGCGGGACATGTTCGACGTGATTGTTTCGCGCCTGCTGTGACCTGTTTCGAGTGTGGACAGGAAGGACATCGCGCAACATTTTGTGGGAGTGCGACCCGATCTTTTGGTACTTGCGCTCCTGTACCAGTTCCGAAGGACACTAGTGTGAACCAGACGCAGCAGAGTGGATTTCAGCAGCAGAACGTTGGAAAGAGAGAGACATCCAGTGCTGGGTCCGTTCCTCCGCGTATTTACGAGATGAAGAAGGATGATCAGAACACAGTTGTTGCATCAGGTACGATTCAGATCCTTTTGCAACCACTTAGTGTCTTGTTCGATTCGGGAGCTACGCATTCTTTTATATCTTTGAACTGTGTTAATCGTTTGAAAATCTCGTGCTTGTATGATTGTGAACCTTATGTTGTGGGATTACCAAGCGGAGAGAAAATTGTGGGAACCCTAGAAGCTAGGGATTTTCCAGTAACTATAGGAGGGAGAGATTGGCTATCGAACCTTACTGTGGTTGACATCTACGGTGACGATTTAATTCTCGGAGACGATTGGCTCAACCGTTATGGAGCTATTCTGAATTACCGAGAGAGAGTCATTTCTATCATTGCTGATGACGGATCTGAACACTTATTCCGAGGATGGAGACCAAGAAGCTCGGGAAAATTGATCAAAGCAATGAAAGCCGTGAGATTACTGAAACAGGGATGTCACGGACTTTGGTGTTATGCCATGAAGAAAGAGGAAGGAGTAGAGCTCTCGTCTATTTCAGTTGTGAATGAGTTTTCAGATGTTTTTCCTCACGAACTACCTGGATTACCTCCGCAAAGAGAAGTGGAATTCACTATCGAGTTAGAGCCTGGAGCAGCTCCTATTTCCAGAGCACCATACCGCATGGCGCCAACCGAGATGTATGAACTCAAGAAACAACTGGAGGAATTGTTGCAGAAGGGTTATATTCAACCGAGCGTTTCTCCTTGGGGAGCGCCCGTTCTCTTTGTCCGGAAGAAAGACGGATCCCTCCGACTGTGTATTGATTACATGGAGCTCAACAAGATGACAATCAAGAATAAGTATCCTATACCTCGGATCGACGACTTGTTTGATCAACTGCAAGGGGCAAGGGTATTCTCGAAGATTGACTTGCGATCAGGATACCACCAGTTGAGAATTAAGGAATCGGATATACCGAAATCTGCTTTCAGATCCCGGTATGGGCATTATGAATTTGTAGTAATGCCATTTGGACTTACCAATGCTCCTGCGGTATTCATGCAATTGATGAATCGGGTATTCTTGGAATACTTGGATAAATTTATGGTCGTCTTCATTGACGACATCTTGATATATTCGAGGGACGCAGAGGATCATGTTGAACATTTACGTGTGGTTTTGAGCACCTTGAGGAAGGAACAGCTGTATGCAAAACTTTCAAAATGTGAGTTCTGGCTTAAGGAAGTAACCTTCCTTGGGCATGTGATATCAGCCGACGGAGTTCAGGTGGACCCGAAGAAAGTCGAAGCAATCTTGGAGTGGGAAGCTCCTAAAAACGTGAAAGAAGTCTGAAGCTTCTTAGGACTTGCTGGATATTATCGCCGCTTTGTAGAGGGATTTTCCAAAATTGCTCGTCCGCTCACTCAGCTGTTACAGAAAACTCAAAAGTTCACGTGGAATGAGAAGTGCCAAGCTGGTTTTGACGAACTTAAGAGGAGACTGACGACAGCACCTATATTAGCGCTGCCAGAGGGAACTGATGGATTCATGGTATACAGCAACGCTTCAAATCAGGGTTTGGGTTGTGTGTTGATGCAGAAGGATAAAGTGATTGCTTATGCTTCTCGGCAATTGAAACCATACGAAGTTAATTACCCGACTCATGATCTGGAGCTAGCAGCTGTGGCCTTTGCCTTAAAAATTTGGAGACATTATTTGTACGGCACTCATTGTTAGATCTTTACAGATCATAAGAGCCTCAAGTACATTTTCAGTCAGAAAGAATTGAATATGAGGCAGAGAAGGTGGCTGGAATTGATCAAGGATTACGACTTTGAGATTCTCTATCATCCGGGGAAAGCAAACGTAGTAGCAGATGCCTTGAGCCGTAAGCCTGTTTCTCTTCGAGTATTGGAAGCACTTACATCCCAAACCAGTATTCAACGGGAACTGATCCGCGAGGGGATTGAAGTATGGGCACCAGGAATCCAAGGGCAACTGTATGTGATAGAACTGACTTCGTCACTAGTCGAGGAGATCAAATCTAAGCAGCTGAACGATTCTCTGACCCTTCGATTATGTGATGAAGTAAAGAAGGGAAAAGCCCCAGGATTCGTAATACAAGACGATGGAGTTCTGAGATTTCAGAGTCGACTTTGCGTTCCCGATGATGATGATTTGAGACGGACTATTATGAAGAAAGCTTACAGCGCGCCCTATTCTATTCACCCGAGCAGCAGTAAGATGTATAAGGATTTAAAACAAAACTTCTGGTGGGGGAATGTGAAGAAGGACGTAGCAGAGTACGTTTCGAAGTGTTTGACTTGTCAGCAAGTCAAGATTGAGCATCAGCGACCTGCCGGAATGTTAAAGCCGCTTCTGATCCCTGAATGGAAGTGGGAGGACATTTCGATGGATTTCATCACCAGTATGCCAAGGACTAGAACGGGAATGAACATGATTTGGGTTGTAGTTGATCGACTAACCAAGTCGGCTCATTTCCTAGGGATTAAAGATACATGGGGACCCGAGAGATTGGCGCGAGTATTTATTGCGGAGATAGTCAGATTGCATGGGACGCCGAAGACCATTATTTCGGATCGAGATGGTCGTTTCGTGTCGCACTTCTGGAAAGCTGTTCACAGGGCTTTGGGGACTGAGCTCAACTTTAGCACGGCTTATCATCCCCAAACGGACGGTCAGTCCGAAAGGACTATTCAAACTGTAGAAGACATGCTTAGAGCCTGTGCTTTGGATTGGTCAACTGATTGGGAAGTTCATTTGCTCTTAGTTGAATTCACCTACAATAATAGTTGGCATGCTTCTATTAAGATGGCACCATTTGAAGCTTTGTACGGAAGAAGATGTCGATCACCCCTGTGCTGGGATGATTCTTCGGACTTGATCGGGATAGAACCGGAATTGATAATTCAGACTCAAGAGAAGATAGCTTTGATTCGGGAAAGACTGTTGACTGCCCAGAGTCGACAGAAGTCTTATGCAGACGTACGTCGTCACCCTATAGAGTTTGACGTTGGTAACCATGTACGATTGAAGGTGTCTCCTACACGAGGGATTTTCCGTTTTGGGAGGAGAGGCAAGCTTAGTCCGAGATATATCAGGCCATTTGAGATCCTAGAAAGAGTTGGGGATTTAGCGTACAGGTTGGCCTTACCGCCATCGCTGAGTCACGTTCACAATGTGTTTCACGTATCCCAACTGCGGAAGTATGTACCGGACCCCAGTCACGTCATTGATTTCGACGAGATCGAGATAGCTAATGATGGCACCTTCGAAGAGAGACCAATCAAGATACTTGAGAGTCGGATTAAACAATTGAGGAATAAACCAATACACATGGTTAAAGTACAATGGTCACGACATGGAGTCGAAGAGGCCACTTGGGAAACGGAGGACAGTATGAAGACTAGATATCCGGAGTTGTTTTCATCTTAAGTTTCGGGACGAAACTTCTTTTTAGGTAGGAAGGATGTAATACCCGAGATTTCTGTTATGTATTTAGAGCTTGTGATGTTGTAATTATTGTACTTTTGTCTGAGTACTATTCTCCGTGTTTCATAATCCAATGTTGTCGAGCGTATAATTTCGTGTATGTGATTTAAAGATTGTAATTCTGCACATGTAGCGCACGCTATCGGCTATGTGTAGAGTTTGCTAACATAGATTCATAGCGCACGCTACAGAGGATCATTAGCGCACGCTATGCGTGGCCAAATTGATTGAGACGTGCGGTAGGTGAGATCTGGCCGGGGGACCCTTGTCGGATTGTGTCGGATGAACCTGGACGGCTTTCGGGAAAAGCCAAGTCAACGCCTTAGCGCACGCTATAGGCATGTGAATAGCGCACGCTAAGTGCTGAGTTCAGTTAAGTCAGTGAGCCGTTAGCGCACGCTACGAGCAGGGACTAGCGCGCGCGCTAATGGCCATTTCTTATAAATAGGACAGCATCCTATTCGTGATTTCAGTTCTTTCTTCTCCCATACCCGAATTCTTATACTTAGAACATAACTTCCTTCATCCTAAACACTTCATATCAACATCCTAGTTCGTGATTGAAGATCGTATATCCTTGGAGATTGGTGTTCAAGCCTTCGGAGTTGGATTGCTTCAATTTCCTTCGTGTTCTTCACTACTTTGAGGTAGGTGATTCTTCACCGATGTTAGTAATGTTCTTAAGGACGTTTGATCATGTTTGATAGCAAGTTATTTCGTTTATAATCGGTCATCACATGTTAGAAGGATACTTTTGACGTATCGGCACTATATATCGTATGAACCCTTGAACCATCTTATTATGAGGACTCCTAAGCATGTTCAAATCGATTTATGATCAGTAATCGGATATTACCCAGTTGCTACGTTTTACACGTTGGAATCATGTGTTTTGGAACGTAGGACGAACGGAACTTAAAATATTTCTTGAAGATCTAAGAGGAAGTATGATGTTGAGATGATTATCCGTATATTTGTATCTCATAATCATAAAACTTCCACAAACCTTATTAGCATGTTATGATCGAGGACGACTTGTATTATCACGGTAGAATTCATGAGTTCTTCACCAGTCAACCCAGTTTTCGGTTTACAGTATTCTGCCATGCAAGGTTAGCGCACGCTAACATACGTTAGTTAACGTGCGCTATCGGGGCTGGGTTAACGCACGATTACGTGCGTAACGTACGTTATCAGCCGAGTCGAACTGTCAGTCCGTGGCTAGCGCACGCTAGGCTTATACGATAACGTACGCTAACAGTCCGGCTTAGCGCACGTTACGTAGAGTACATAGCGCGCTAAGCAATCCAGGCAGATTGTTTATTTTGAGCTTTTCGGCCGTAGACCGAATTGTTAGGCCATAGTTCGACTTGAGATGATTTATATATTATTCCTTTTGTTAAGGTTCGAGCTTGTTACGTTGATCGAAGGAGGCGGCCTTAGAGTGTGTTGAGATCATTGAAGTGTTTCGTTCTTGCCATTTTCGAGGCAAGTATCATATGTCGAGTTCGATTTATATTGGGACTTTGATCATGCTTATGGTTTTGTTCATATTGTTGAATATGAGATGTATTTCTGAAAATTCTCGTGATATTCGTTGATTATTTGTTCGTATTGATGAACATATTGAAATGCATATGTGTATGCCTAGTTGATTGATTTATGGTATAAATGATCCGAGGGGATCATGGTGATCTATGCTGAGGCCGCTGGATCGAATGTCCACCATGGGTTGGTCCGACGGGATCATCATGGGGATCTATGCTGAGGGCGCTGGATCGCTGGACGGGTTTTCCACCATGCGTTGGTCCGATGGGATCATCATGGGGATCTATACCAAGGGCGCTGGATCGCTGGATTACCCTGTATTGTGTTTATGGAATCGTGAGGATTCGCATCGTTGGATTCCGGTGGTGGAAGTCCGTTTTGCCTGTTTTATGATGCATTGATGATTTATTGTATTATGATACTTGTACTAGCATCGTTTTGCTAACTCCTTCGGGGGTGGACATTGTTTTGATGTTCAGGTAGCCGAGGAGCGGGGAGGCAACCACAGTACCGACAGGACGATGAAATGGCTCAGTGATGTGGTTGATGTTATTGTTATTGTGATTTGTCTTCTTGGTTCGTTTAGTACTCGAGTACGTCTGTTTTAATAAGGTCTTTTCGATATGGTTGTATAAGTTAACTCATTTGATCGGTTGAATCAAATCTGTGTTTGGATTTCAGTTGTCCGATTGGATTATTTTTACACTTCTTTTAAAATTAGCCTTATAAATCCTTATCTAAAGGGTTTACGACGCTGTAATTATTCCGAATATCTCGGGGTGTTACAGAATATGGTATCAGAGCTAAGATTCATGGATATCTTGGCAGTCGGGTTAGTTGGGTCAGTTTACGTTGTTTGATTATTGGTCGTTCGTAACATCACTGCTGAGCCAGCATCGTCGTGTGGACCGTGGTTGTAAGTTCCTAAATCTCGAATACTACCGTTTTATTTTATTCATGTTTTGTGAACATTGACGGATGTACTTTTAGAAAGTTTGCCCTGGATATTGAGTATTTATGTTTACAGTATGTTGAGAGGAGGTCGTGGACGCGGACGCGGTCGTGGACGCGGACGTGGAAATGCGATGCAAGAAGAGTTGGTATCTACCCCAGAGATAACCGCTAGTCGAACGGATTCCCATTCCGGGGGACATCAGGGATCGGCAAATAATGATGCAGATCCTAACGTTCCAGGAGTGCTTCAGCAGGTGGTTGCTCAGATAAACCAATTTGCTCAAGTTGTGGATCGCATGCAGACGGCGATGGGACAACAACATAATGTGGATAATCGGGGAGATAAATGGCTTACCGAGGTGATCAAATTGCATCCTCCGAAATTTGATGGTTCGACTGAGATGCTTTCTTGGGATCACTGGCTGAAGGAATTAGAGAAGATTTTTGCGGGGATTAACTGTCCCAACGATAGGAAGGTTCCGGTCGCCCAGTATCTTCTGACAGGGGAGGCTTTCGACTGGTGGGAGGCCATTCGATCGGAGGAGCATAATGTTGACTGGACAGAATTCAAATTAATGATGGAAGCGCAGTATTGTCCTTGCCCAGTTAGAGAGGCCCGAGTTCGGGAGTTTTTCTCACCGCAAAATTCAGAAGCATCTGTGACGGACGTGATTAAGACTTTTAATCACCAGCTGACTTATGTGCGCCACTTGGTCAGGACCGAGGCGGAGAGAATTTTTCACTTTGACATGCGAATGAAGCCGGAAATTCAGCAGTATATGTCCGGATTTGAATGTACCACTTTGCGACAGTATCAGGATAAGGCGTTGGCCTATGATATGAAGGAGGCAGCAGTAGAGAAATCGACGGAAGCAAAGAAGCAGAAAGTGGCTGGCAACTTCACAGAGAATAAGAGTAGTGGGCCTCGCAGGGGCCAGTCCTCTTTTCATTCATCCAGGAGGCCTCCGCATCCTTCTCGAGGAGGAAAGAAGTTCCGGGCAGCACCAACTGTTTCAGACGCACGGAAGAAGTGTTATAACTGTGGCAAAGCGGGACATGCTCGACGTGATTGTTTCGCGCCTGCTGTGACCTGTTTCGAGTGTGGACAGGAAGGAAATCGCGCAACATTTTGTGGGAGTGCGACCCGATCTTTTGGTACTCACGCTCCTGTACCAGTTCCGAAGGACACTAGTGTGAACCAGACGCAGCAGAGTGGATTTCAGCAGCAGAACGTTGGAAAGAGAGAGACATCCAGTGCTGGGTCCGTTCCTCCGCGTATTTACGAGATGAAGAAGGATGATCAGAACACAGTTGTTGCATCAGGTACGATTCAGATCCTTTTGCAACCAGTTAGTGTCTTGTTCAATTCGGGAGCTACGCATTGTAATATCCGCATTTTTTTTTCTTTCCCTTGTAATTGTATTTCCGGTGTAATTCTCGATTTTAGTGACCCTCGTGTATCCGTCAGTGTAACTTTTTCGTTATCTTTTAATCTGACTCTCGTAATTGTTGTGCGGAACCGCCGTTTCGGGGTTGTCGTGGATTCATTCTATGCTATGATGCGTTTTGAGGTGTTCCGTTTGACGTTTCGTTCATATTCCGGTATTTTGGGTCGTTTATATTCTGTATCTAGCGCACGCCAAATTTCCTGTATAGCGCACGCTAGAAATCCATTAGTAGCGCACGCTACGTTTGATTCGTAGCGCACGCTAACGATTTAGCCACAGGAGTGGCGATTCAACTCCCGGCCCTGCAGACTATCGGATTAGCGCACGCTATCTTGTCTAGCGCACGCTAATGTCGGGAGACTAGCGCACGTTAAGTTGTTCAAGAGCGCACGCTAGTGTATTTATTGATCTTGGCGATTTACTACCGAACTCAATCGAAAGGCTAGTTAGCGCACGCTACGCTGTATGGTAGCGCACGCTAACAGTCGAGTGAGTTTGGGCATTTGGCTCTTGGACTCGGTGATGTCGAGGTAGCGCACGCTATTGGTCCATAGCGCGCTACCGAGAGGTTATTAGCGCACGCTACGTTTGAGTAGCGCCGCTACGGCCATAAGTTTGGCTCTCTTGGGTGGACGCTAATTAGTTTGGCTATAATTTCTCCTCGTTAGCGCACGCTAACCTTAAAGGATTAGCGCACGCTAACACTCCCCGGCTATATAAACCAGGAGTTGGCCGAGATAGTCACAAATCCTCATTTCTCTCCTTCTTCCGCGGCCGGCGACTCCGGAAGGCGATTTGAGGCGATTTTCTTCTTCCAATCACTTGAGAGATTCTTTTGCTTGAATTCTTGGTGTAGATTAACATCATCCACTTGTGTTTCTCATCCTAAATCCAAGGTAAATCTCTTAGAACCCTACTTTTCGATAAATTGGGGTTTTGGGATTTTCTTCCGATCCGTTCCGTTTTGTTGATGAATTCATGCGGAATATGATTAATCTTGTTGGTATTCTTAGTTTCCCTACGGATTCATGGTATATTTCGTGATTTTTACGGAATCGAGAGGGTTTGGTTGTGGTCCGCCCTCGTTGTTGTTTATATACGAATATACATGAATCGTAGGCGGGTTTTCGGTGTATTCCAATTCCGTATTCGTTTAGAAATGGTTGTGATTGTATTCTTGAATCGTTAGGTTCGGTTTCATTAGTTCTAGCGTTCGTCGGTGACTTTCCTTTCGTTCTTCGCGTCGTCATTAATTCAAGGCAAGTATTCTTTTGGAAACCTTTATGCTTAACATGAAATGGTAATGTATATTGTGTGTGCTTTGCTCACCACAGGAGGGTCCGACGGGGCCTCGGGAATCTATGACTTCACTCTGGATTCATGAGTTTGTTTCGCTAGCCGGCTCGGGAGGGTCCTTAGAGGCCTCGGGTGGGATTCGTGGCTTCGTCCCGGTCTGGCGATGCACATGCGTGATTTGTTTTATGAAATGGCGGCTCGGGAGGGTCCTTAGAGGCCTCGGGTGGGATTCGTGGCTTCGTCCCGGTCTAGGCAAATTGTTTGACTTTGTTTAGGAAAAGACATGTCTGGTTTTGACTTTTGAAATGATATTGGTGCATGTACTATGAAATGTGTAAGCGATTGGTTTGCCTTGACTACTTGTACTAACGTAATTGCTAACCCCTTTGGGGACCCGTTTTGGGGAAATTCTTGTTATGGATTTCAGTCATAATTATCCGGACGGCGAGCACCGGACAAGATGCGAGGATGTTGGCCAAGGCCGTTGACATGTGCATTTGGGTCGTCTTATTTCCTTTGTCTAATTCGATATGGTTGTTTCCTATATTTCTAAACTTATAGATTGTACTCGCGAGTACGTAGGTTTTTCCTTCTGGTTGTGTTTGGACTTCGTTGGAGTTACCATATTTGTCGGTTGATGTTATTATGCCGGTTGTACCGGACGTGTTGTTTTATGTTCTTGTTGTTAATATTATTGTCTCCTTGCTAACCGAGACGGTTAGTCGAGAGGTGTTCTCTTGTGTTAGCCTTGTGGATTCCATGTAGGGGTCCACGGCGCTGTAATACAACTCGAATATCTTGGGGGTGTTACAGAAAATGGTATCGGAGCTCTAGGTTTATGGATACCTAGGCTTGTTGGTCTTTGGGTCTAGTCGTGTTTTGTTTTGCACATTGTCACGCCGCCGCCAGCATCCCGGTACTTCCAGTGCTCGTAAGTTTTCCTATTCGGCTCTTTTGTTTCTTGCATTGTATTTCCACTTTTGAATCGTAGTTGTTTTTCCTCCCTTACTCATCATCGATATACTTCTGTTATCTCTCAACATCAGTATGGATGCCCGAGGAAACCGTGGTCGTGGTCGTGGTCGTGGACGCGGCCGAGGACGTGGGGCAGCCGGTGGGGCGGCCACGTCGCATTCTTCGGGAGCCGGCAGTACCGGTGACCGTCACAGTCATGCTTCCTCTCAGGAGCGCGCCGATCTTGGTATTGCGGCTGTTATGCAGCAAATGGTTAACCAGATGGCGGCTATAGCTCAGTGGTCGAACCCGTCGAGGCCCATGCTAATCGGGCGGAGCGGATCGGCCGGAGGATGTCATCAAGATGCATCCTCCTCGGTTCTCGAGAGCTTCGGACCCGATCGGGTGGGAAGGGTGGATCAAGGAGATATCCAAAGTCTTCATCGCTACCAATTGTCCCGAGACCGTAAGGTCCCTATTGCTCAATACTTTCTCACGGGAGATGCTACTGATTGGTGGGAGGCCGTTAGTCCCAAAGATCATGTTGCTTCGTGGGCCGAGTTTGAGGAGTTGATGGAAACCAGTATTGTCCGTGGCGGTCGACGAGGCTCGAGTGCATGCTTTCTCGATGCCCAACCTCGGGATATTCCCGTATCCCAAGCCATTCTTGATTTCAATAAAGAGTTGGGTTATGTGAAGACCCAAGTTGTCGCCTGAGCGACAAAATTTTCCATTTTCCAGAGAATGAAAGCGCCCATTCGGGACTATATGTCCGGACTTGTATGTACTACCTGAAGGATTATCAGTCGAGCTCTTGCCTACGACATGTCGGTGGCAACGGCGGCGGTTCGGGAGAGTAAGAAGCGAAATCCACCGGAAATTTTCGGTCACGAGGTGGAGGCGCGAAGTCTCGATCTGTGAATATTCCCTGGAGGTAATTCGGCTCGTTTCTCCAGGGAAATCGGAGTGCTGCCGGTGCCTCCGTTCGGGATGCCAAATGCTTTAAGCTGCGGCGGCCGGCCATGGCAACCGGAGTGTCCTCGTCCGCCTCTAACTTGTCACACTTGTGGTCAGTCGGGCCACAAGGCCTTCTTTTGTGAGCGGGTAAGAAAGCTTCCTGGTGCTCAGGCTTCTTTTCCAGCACCTTTGGAGCCAAGTGTGAATCAGGGTTCTTTTGCTCCGCCGCCACCTCCGAGTGCCGGTCGAGGTAGGGGTCGGGGTCAGCCCGCTAGAGGAGGAGCTTCCAGTGTCGGCTCTGCCCAGCCGCGTATCTACGAGATGAGAAGGGCCGATGACCCAGCAGCTACTGTGGCGACAGGTACCGTTCATATTCATTCTCATCCTGTCAGTGTGCTTTTCGATTCTGGTGCTACGCATTCATTCATTTCTCTAGAGTGTGTACTCCGTTTGAGTCTCGACTGTTTGTCACCTTGCGAGCCTTTCATCTTTAAACTTCCTAGCGGTGATAGAATTGTCGGTGATCGAGAGGTCCGAGACTGCTCTGTGATTATTTGTGAGAGAGCTTGGCTCTCTAATCTTATTGTCGTTAATGTTGAGGGTGAGGATCTAATTCTCGGGGATGATTGGCTCGAGCGGCATGGCGCAATCATGAACTACCGCACGAGAATCATCACTATGTTAGCCGAGGACGGCACCGAGCACTCGTTCGCGGGGCGAAAGAGGAAACCAAGTTCGTTATTAATGCCTTGAAGGCGATGAGTCTCTGCGAAAGGGGTGTCTGGTTATTGGTGCTATGCCTTAAAGACGGAAAATGGTGGAGTCGAGCTTCCATCGATTCCGATCGTTAATGAGTATCCGATGTTTTTCTGATGAGTTACTGGATTGCCACGGATCGTGAGGTCGAGTTTGCTCTAGAGTTAGAGCCGGGCGCGGCTCTGTTTCAAGGCGCCGTATCGCATGGCACCTTGAGAGATGTCGAGTTGAAGAAGCGGTTGAGTGAGCTTCTTGAATCGGGGTATGTTCGACCGAGCGCCTCGCCTTGGGCGCGCCGGTCTGTTTGTGCGGAAGAAGGATGGTTCACTACGTTTGTGTATCGACTATCGCGAACTAAACAAGGTAACCATCAAGAACAAGTATCCTTTGCGAGGATTGATGATTTGTTCGATCGATTCTGAGGAAGCTGCGGTATTCTCGAAGATTGATTTGAAATCGGGGTACTATCGGCCGGGTGAGAGAGTCCGACGTGCAGCGACTTTTCGGACGAGATACGGACATTATGAATTCGTAGATATACCTTTCGGGTTAACTAAAGCGACGGCGGTGTTCATGCAATTGATGAACAAAGTCTTTATCGAGTATTTGGATAAGTGTGTCGTCGTCTTCATTGACGATATTCTTATCTATTCGAGGAATGAGGAAGAGCATGCCCATCATTTGCGGATAGTGTTAGACATTTTGAGGACCGAGCAACTCTATGCGAAGTTCTCGAAATGTGAGTTCTAGCTGAAGGAAGTGATGTTTTTGGGTCACGTGATTTCAGCCGAAGGGGTTCGTGTGGACCCGCAGAAAATTGAGGCAGTATTGGATTGGGCATCGCCCACAAATGTGAAGGAGGTCCGTAGTTTCTTGGGTTTGGCTGGCTACTACCGTAGGTTCGTCGAGGGTTTCTCAAAACTAGCTCGGCCACTTACTCAGTTGCTCCATAAATCCGAGAAGTTCGTCTGGACCGATGAGAGGCAGTCGAGTTTCGAGGAGCTGAAGAAGCGTTTGACTTCAGCTCCGGTTTTGGCGTTGCCATGTGGCAACGAGGGATTCGCCGTGTATAGCGATGCTTCGGGTCAGGGTCTTGGATGCGTATTGATGCAGCACGGCAAGACCATTGCCTATGCGTCGAGACAGTTGAGGCCGTATGAGCTTAACTACCCTACTCACGATTTGGAGTTAGCGGCGGTTGTCTTTGCACTCAAGATTTGGCGTCACTATCTTTTCGGCTCTACATGTCAGATTTTTACCGATCATAAAAGTCTGAAATACATATTTACTCAGCGGGAGTTGAATATGAGGCAGAGGAGGTGGTTAGAGCCGATTAAAGATTATGACCTTGAAATTCTTTATCATCCGGGCAAGGCGAACGTCGTGGCCGACGCCTTGAGTCGGAAACCGATTGCGTTGCGAACGCTTGAGGTCCTTACGCCTCGATCCGAGCTTGGCGGGCTTTGATCGGGTTAGATGTTGAGGTTTTGTTGCACTGGAGTGTCGGGCAACTTTGTGCTTTAGAGATTTTCGTCTTTGATCGATGAAATTAAAATTTGAAACAATCGGAGGATCCGATGATTACTCAAATCGAGAGAACGTTCTTAAGGGAAAGTCTCTGGATTTGTGATTCACGAGGATGGTGTTTTGAGATTCCAGTCGGCTTTGTGTGCCGAACAATCCGAGTTGCGACAGAGCATTTTGCATGAGGCCCATTCCACACCCTATTCCGTTCATCTGGTTGAGTAAGATGTACAAGGACATGAGGAGGAACTTCGGTGGAATGATATGAAGGAGGAGTCGCCGCACGGTTTGTAGCGAGATGTTTGACTTGCGGCGAGTCAAAATCGAGCATCGGCCGGTCAAGGTTATTGCAATCACTTCCCGTTCCGGAATGGAAATGGGAAGACTTATCGATGGATTTCGTTACGAGTTTGCCGAGATCGAGGTCGAGCATGAACATGGTATGGGTGATTGTTGACCGTCTGACCAAGTCGGCACATTTTCTGGGCATCAAGGACCCTTGGGGCCGGAGAAGTTAGCTCGTGTGTTTATCGCGCGGTGTGAGACTTCACGGTACTCCGAAGTCTATTGTTTCGGATCGTGATGGCCGTTTCGTATCGCATTTTTGGCAGGCGGTGCATAAGGCGTTAGGTACCCGTTTACATTTGAGTACCTCTTTTCATCCCGATCGGATGGACGGTCGGACGCACCATCCAGACATTCGAGGACATGTTGCGTGCTTGTGCTCTCGATTGGGGCAACGACTGGGAGGAGCATTTGCCATTGATCGAATTCACGTACAACAATAGTTGGCATGCGTCGATTCGGATGGCACCATACGAGGCACTTTATGGGCGGCGATGTCGGTCACCGATTTGTTGGAATGAGGCGTCCGATTTGGTCGGGACAGAGCCGGATGTCGTTTTAGAGACGAGGCGGAAGATAGAATTAATTCGAGAACGGATGTTGACTGCCCAGAGTCGACAGAAGTCATATGCCGATGTCCGTCGTCGACCTTTAGAATTCGAGGTGGGAGACCGCGTTTTGCTGAAGGTGTCGCCGACGAGAGGAGTTTTCCGTTTCGGGAAGAAGGGGAAGTTGAGTCCTAGATTTATTGGACCCTTCGAGATTCTCGAGCGAGTCGGTGGGTTAGCATACCGTTTGGCGTTACCCCCAGCCCTGAGTCATGTTCATAACGTTTTTCATGTTTCCCAGCTGAGGAAATATGTCCCGGATCCTAGTCACATCATCGACTATGGGGAGATTGACGTTGCCGAGGATATTACTTTTGAGGAGCGTCCTTTGAAGATTTTGGAACATCGTGAGAAACGATTGAGGCATAAGACCATACCTTTGGTCAAGGTGCAGTGGTCGAGACACGGTGTCGAGGAGGCGACTTGGGAAACCGAGGATAGCATGCGTGCTAGGTACCCCGAGTTGTTTGTTTCTTAAGTTTCGGGACGAAACTTATTTTTAGAGGGGTAGAATGTAATATCCGCATTTTTTTTTCTTTCCCTTGTAATTGTATTTCCGGTGTAATTCTCGATTTTAGTGACCCTCGTGTATCCGTCAGTGTAACTTTTCCGTTATCTTTTAATCTGACTCTCGTAATTGTTGTGCGGAACCGCCGTTTCGGGGTTGTCGTGGATTCATTCTATGCTATGATGCGTTTTGAGGTGTTCCGTTTGACGTTTCGTTCATATTCCGGTATTTTGGGTCGTTTATATTCTGTATCTAGCGCACGCTAAATTTCCTGTATAGCGCACGCTAGAAATCCATTAGTAGCGCACGCTACGTTTGATTCGTAGCGCACGCTAACGATTTAGCCCTAGGAGTGGCAGTTCAACTCCCAGCCCTCTGGACTATCGGATTAGCGCACGCTATCTTGTCTAGCGCACGCTAATGTCGGGAGACTAGCGCACGTTAAGTTGTTCAGTAGCGCGCGCTAGTGTGACTGTCCAGTACTGGGCAGTTTACTACTGAACTCAATCAGAGGCTAGTTAGCGCACGCTACGCCTGTATGGTAGCGCACGCTAACGGGTCAGGTGAGTTTGGGCATTTGGCTCCGGACTCGGTGATGTCCAGTAGCGCACGCTATTGGTCCATAGCGCTACCGAGAGGTTATTAGCGCACGCTACGTTCGAGTAGCGCACACTAACGCCAAAAGTTTGGCCACCGGATCGACGCTAATTAGTTCGCTCGTAATTTCTCCTCGTTAGCGCACGCTAACCTTAAAGGATTAGCGCACGCTAACACTCCCGGCTATATAAACCAGGAGTTGACCGAGATAGACACAAATCCTCATTTCTCTCCTTCTTCCGCGGCCGAGCGACTCCAGAGGCGATTTGAGGCGATTTTCTTCTTCCAATCACTTCAGAGATTCTTTTGCTTGAATTCTTGGTGTAGATTAACATCATCCACTTGTGTTTCTCATCCTAAATCCAAGGTAAATCTCTTAGAACCCTACTTTTCGATAAATTGGGGGTTTTGGGATTTTCTTCCGATCCGTTCCGTTTTGTTGATGAATTCATGCGGAATATGATTAATCTTGTTGGTATTCTTAGTTTCCCTACGGATTCATGGTATATTTCGTGATTTTTACAGAATCGAGAGGGTTTGGTTGTGGTCCGCCCTCGTTGTTGTTTATATACGAATATACATGAATCGTAGGCGGGTTTTTGGGTGTATTCCAATTCCGTATTCGTTTAGAAATGGTTGTGATTGTATTCTTCGAATCGTTAGGTTCGGTTTCATTGGTTCCTAGCGTTCGTCGGTGACTTTCCTTTCGTTCTTCGCATCGTCATTAATTCAAGGCAAGTATTCTTTTGGAAACCTTTATGCTTAACATGAAATGGTAATGTATATTGTGTGTGCTTTGCTCACCCTGGGAGGGTCCGACGGGGCCTCGGGGGAATCTATGACTTCACTGGATTCATGAGTTTGTTTCGCTAGCCACTCGGGAGGGTCCTTAGAGGCCTCGGGTGGGATTCGTGGCTTCGTCCCGATCTAGGCGATGCCCATGCGTGATTTGTTTTATGAAATGGCCACTGGGAGGGTCCTTAGAGGCCTCGGGTGGGATTCGTGGCTTCGTCCCGGTCTAGGCAAATTGTTTATTGTTTGTTTCTAAAAGACATGTCCTGGTTTTGACTTTTGAAATGATATTGGTGCATGTACTATGAAATGTGTAAGCGATTGGTTTGCCTTGAATGATTGTACTAGCCTAATTGCTAACCCCTTTGTGGACCCGTTTTGGGGAAAGACTTGTTATAGATTTCATGTCATAATTATCCTGGACGGCGAGCACCGGACAAGATGAGGATGTTGGCCAAGGCCGTTGACATGTGCATTTGGGTCGTCTTATTTCCTTTGTCTAATTCGATATGGTTGTTTCCTATATTTCTAAACTTATAGATTGTACTCGCGAGTACGTAGGTTTTTCCTTCTGGTTGTGTTTGGACTTCGTTGGAGTTACCATATTTGTCGGTTGATGTTATTATGCCGGTTGTACCGGACGTGTTGTTTTATGTTCTTGTTGTTAATATTATTGTCTCCTTGCTAACCGAGACGGTTAGTCGAGAGGTGTTCTCTTGTGTTAGCCTGGTGGATTCCATGTAGGGGTCCACGGCGCTGTAATACAACTCGAATATCTTGGGGGTGTTACACGCATTCTTTTATATCTTTGAACTGTGTTAATCGTTTGAAAATCTCGTGCTTGTATGATTGTGAACCTTATGTTGTGGGATTACCAAGCGGAGAGAAATTGTGGGAACCCTAGAAGCTAGGGATTTTCCAGTAACTATAGGAGGGAGAGATTGGCTATCGAACCTTATTGTGGTTGACATCTACGGTGACGATTTAATTCTCGGAGACGATTGGCTCAACCGTTATGGAGCTATTCTGAATTACCGAGAGAGAGTCATTTCTATCATTGCTGATGACGGATCTGAACACTTATTCCGAGGATGGAGACCAGGAAGCTCGGGAAAATTGATCAAAGCAATGAAAGCCGTGAAATTACTGAAACAGGGATGTCAGGGACTTTGGTGCTATGCCATGAAGAAAGAGGAAGGAGTAGAGCTCTCGTCTATTTCAGTTGTGAATGAGTTCTCAGATGTTTTTCCTGACGAACTACCTGGATTACCTCCGCAAAGAGAAGTGGAATTCACTATCGAGTTAGAGCCTGGAGCAGCTCCTATTTCCAGAGCACCATACCGCATGGCGCCAACCGAGATGTATGAACTCAAGAAACAACTGGAGGAATTGTTGCAGAAGGGTTATATTCAACCGAGCGTTTCTCCTTGGGGAGCGCCCGTTCTCTTTGTCCGGAAGAAAGACGGATCCCTCCGACTGTGTATTGATTACAGGGAGCTCAACAAGATGACAATCAAGAATAAGTATCCTATACCTCGGATCGACGACTTATTTGATCAACTGCAAGGGGCAAGGGTATTCTCGAAGATTGACTTGCGATCAGGATACCACCAGTTGAGAATTAAGGAATCGGATATACCGAAATCTGCTTTCAGATCCCGGTACGGGCATTATGAATTTGTAGTAATGCCATTTGGACTTACCAATGCTCCTGCGGTATTCATGCAATTGATGAATCGGGTATTCTTGGAATACTTGGATAAATTTGTGGTCGTCTTCATTGACGACATCTTGATATATTCGAGGGACGCAGAGGATCATGTTGAACATTTACGTGTGGTTTTGAGCACCTTGAGGAAGGAACAGCTGTATGCAAAACTTTCAAAATGTGAGTTCTGGCATAAGGAAGTAACCTTCCTTGGGCATGTGATATCAGCCGACGGAGTTCAGGTGGACCCGAAGAAAGTCGAAGCAATCTTGGAGTGGGAAGCTCCTAAAAACGTGAAAGAAGTCCGACGCTTCTTAGGACTTGCTGGATATTATCGCCGCTTTGTAGAGGGATTTTCCAAAATTGCTCGTCCGCTCACTCAGCTGTTACAGAAAACTCAAAAGTTCACGTGGAATGAGAAGTGCGAGGCTGGTTTTGACGAACTTAAGAGGAGACTGACGACAGCACCTATATTAGCACTGCCAGAGGGAACTAATGGATTCATGGTATACAGCGACGCTTCAAATCACGGTTTGGGTTGTGTGTTGATGCAGAAGGATAAAGTGATTGCTTATGCTTCTCGGCAGTTGAAACCGTACGAAGTTAATTACCCGACTCATGATCTGGAGCTAGCAGCTATGGCCTTTGCCTTAAAAATTTGGAGACATTATTTTTACGGCACTCATTGTCAGATCTTTACAGATCATAAGAGCCTCAAGTACATTTTCAGTCAGAAAGAATTGAACATGAGGCAGAGAAGGTGGCTGGAATTGATCAAGGATTACGACTTGGAGATTCTCTATCATCTGGGGAAAGCAAACGTAGTAGCAGATGCCTTGAGCCGTAAGCCTGTTTCTCTTCGAGTATTGGAAGCACTTACATCCCAAACCAGTATTCAACGGGAACTGATCCGCGAGGGGATTGAAGTATGGGCACCAGGAATCCAAGGGCAACTGTATGTGATGGAACTGACTTCGTCACTAGTCGAGGAGATCAAATCTAAGCAGCTGAACGATTCTCTGACCCTTCGATTATGTGATGAAGTAAAGAAGGGAAAAGCCCCAGGATTCGTAATACAAGACGATGGAGTTCTGAGATTTCAGAGTCGACTTTGCGTTCCCGATGATGATGATTTGAGACGGACTATTATGAAGGAAGCTCACAGCGCGCCCTATTCTATTCACCCGGGCAGCAGTAAGATGTATAAGGATTTAAAACAAAACTTCTGGTGGGGGAATATGAAGAAGGACGTAGCAGAGTACGTTTCGAAGTGTTTGACTTGTCAGCAAGTCAAGATTGAGCATCAGCGACCTGCCGGAATGTTAAAGCCGCTTTCGATCCCTGAATGGAAGTGGGAGGAAATTTCGATGGATTTCATCACCAGTATGCCAAGGACTAGAACGGGAATGAACATGATTTGGGTTGTAGTTGATCGACTAACCAAGTCGGCTCATTTCCTAGGGATTAAAGATACATGGGGACCCGAGAGATTGGCGCGAGTATTTATTGCGGAGATAGTCAGATTACATGGGACGCCGAAGACCATTATTTCGGATCGAGATGGTCGTTTCGTGTCGCACTTCTGGAAAGCTGTTCACAGGGCTTTGGGGACTGAGCTCAACTTTAGCACGGCTTATCATCCCCAAATGGACGGTCAGTCCGAAAGGACTATTCAAACTGTAGAAGACATGCTTAGAGCCTGTGCTTTGGATTGGTCAACTGATTGGGAAGTTCATTTGCCCTTAGTTGAATTCACCTACAATTATAGTTGGCATGCTTCTATTAAGATGGCACCATTTGAAGCTTTGTACGGAAGAAGATGTCGATCACCCCTATGCTGGGATGATTCTTCGGACTTGATCGGGATAGAACCGGAATTGATAATTCAGACTCAAGAGAAGATAGCTTTGATTCGGGAAAGACTGTTGACTGCCCAGAGTCGACAGAAGTCTTATACAGACGTACGTCGTCGCCCTCTAGAGTTCGACGTTGGTAACCATGTACTATTGAAGGTGTCTCCTACACGAGGGATTTTCCGTTTTGGGAGGAGAGGCAAGCTTAGTCCGAGATATATCGGGTCATTTGAGATCCTAGAAAGAGTTGGGGATTTAGCGTACAGGTTGGCCTTACCGCCATCGCTGAGTCACGTTCACAATGTGTTTCACGTATCCCAACTGCGGAAGTATGTACCGGACCCCAGTCACGTCATTGATTTCGACGAGATCGAGATAGCTAATGATGGCACCTTCGAAGAGAGACCAATCAAGATACTTGAGAGTCGGATTAAACAATTGAGGAATAAACCAATACACATGGTTAAAGTACAATGGTCACGACATGGAGTCGAAGAGGCCACTTGGGAAACGGAGGACAGTATGAAGACTAGATATCCGGAGTTGTTTTCATCTTAAGTTTCGGGACGAAACTTCTTTTTAGGGAGGAAGGATGTAATACCCGAGATTTCTGTTATGTATTTAGAGCTTGTGATGTTGTAATTATTGTACTTTTGTCTGAGTACTATTCTCCGTGTTTCATAATCCAATGTTGTCGAGCGTATAATTTCGTGTATGTGATTTAAAGATTGTAATTCTGCGCATGTAGCGCACGCTATCGGCTATGTGTAGCGTGCGCTAACATAGATTCATAGCGCACGCTACAGAGGATCATTAGCGCACGCTATGCGTGGTCAAATTGATTGAGACGTGCGGTAGGTGAGATCTGGCCGGGGGACCCTTGTCGGATTGTGTCGGATGAACCTGGACGGCTTTCGGGAAAAGCCAAGTCAACGCCTTAGCGCACGCTATAGGCATGTGAATATCGCACGCTAAGTGCTGAGTTCAGTTAAGTCAGTGAGCCGTTAGCGCACGCTACGAGCACGGACTAGCGCGTGCGCTAATGGCCATTTCTTATAAATAGGACAGCATCCTATTCGTGATTTCAGTTCTTTCTTCTCCCATACCCGAATTCTTATACTTAGAACATAACTTCCTTCATCCTAAACACTTCATATCAACATCCTAGTTCGTGATTGAAGATCGTATATCCTTGGAGATTGGTGTTCAAGCCTTCGGAGTTGGATTGCTTCAATTTCCTTCGTGTTCTTCACTACTTTGAGGTAGGTGATTCTTCACCGATGTTAGTAATGTTCTTAAGGACGTTTGATCATGTTTGATAGCAAGTTATTTCGTTTATAATCGGTCATCACATGTTAGAAGGATACTTTTGACGTATCGGCACTATATATCGTATGAACCCTTGAACCATCTTATTATGAGGACTCCTAAGCATGTTCAAATCGATTTATGATCAGTAATCGGATATTACCCAGTTGCTATGTTTTACACATTGGAATCATGTGTTTTGGAACGTAGGACGAACGGAACTTAAAATATTTCTTGAAGATCCAAGAGGAAGTATGATGTTGAGATGATAATCCGTATATTTGTATCTCATAATCATAAAACTTCCACAAACCTTATTAGCATGTTATGATCGAGGACGACTTGTATTATCATGGTAGAATTCATGAGTTCTTCACCAGTCAACCCAGTTTTCGGTTTACAGTATTCTGCCATGCAAGATTAGCGCACGCTAACATACGTTAGTTAACGTGCGCTATCGGCCGGGTTAACGACGACATGCGGCGTAACGTACGTTATCAGCCGAGTCGAACTGTCAGTCCGTGGCTAGCGCACGCTAGGCTTATACGATAACGTACGCTAACAGTCCGGCTTAGCGCACGTTACGTAGAGTACGTAGCGCGCTAAGCAATCTAGGCAGATTGTTTATTTTGAGCTTTTCGGCCGTAGACCGAATTGTTAGGCCATAGTTCGACTTGAGATGATTTATATATTATTCCTTTTGTTAAGGTTCGAGCTTGTTACGTTGATCGAAGGAGGCGGCCTTCGAGTGTGTTGAGATCATCGAAGTGTTTCGTTCTTGCCATTTTCGAGGCAAGTATCATATGTCGAGTTCGATTTATATTGGGACTTTGATCATGCTTATGGTTTTGTTCATATTGTTGAATATGAGATGTATTTCTGAAAATTCTCGTGATATTTGTTGATTATTTGTTCGTATTGATGAACATATTGAAATGCATATGTGTATGCATAGTTGATTGATTTATGGTATAAATGATCCGAGGGGATCATGATGATCTATGCTGAGGGCGCTGGATCGAATGTCCACCATGGGTTGGTCCGACGGGATCATCATGGGGATCTATGCTGAGGGCGCTGGATCGCTGGACGGGTTTTCCACCATGCGTTGGTCCGACGGGATCATCATGGGGATCTATACCAAGGGCGCTGGATCGCTGGATTACCCTGTATTGTGTTGATGGAATCGTGAGGATTCGCATCGTTGGATTCCAGTGGTGGAAGTCCGTTTTGCATGTTTTATGATGCATTGATGATTTATTGTATTATGATACTTGTACTAGCATCGTTTTGCTAACCCCTTCGGGGGTGGACATTGTTTTGATGTTCAGGTAGCCGAGGAGCGGGGAGGCAACCACAAGACGGCTGTGACGATGAAATGGCTCAGTGATGTGGTTGATGTTATTGTTATTGTGATTTGTCTTCTTGGTTCGTTTAGTACTCGAGTATGTCTGTTTTAATAAGGTCTTTTCGATATGGTTGTATAAGTTAACTCATTTGATCGGTTGAATCAAATCTGTATTTGGATTTCAGTTGTCCGATTGGATTATTTTTACACTTCTTTTAAAATTAGCCTTGTAAATCCTTATCTAAAGGGTTTACGGCGCTGTAATTATTCAGAATATCTCGGGGTGTTACACCAAAGACCCCCCAATGATCCTTCTTAGCCATGTTCATTGTTTTAAGCCTATTCTTTGGCACGAATAGGAGATGACACCCTCCTATGCTAAAGAGGATAATGTAGCGACTCGCATAAGCATGGTGCTGAGTCCTCCCTTTTCACCGAGTCCTTATACATACATGATCATAAGTATTAGCCTGAGTGGCTTATGATGCTATGATGATGTTCACAAATGGTCGTACTCAAGTAATAACATTATATGTTATGTGGTTCCTCTGACAATGATTGATAAGTTGATGAAACCTGAGTTTATGGTTGTCCAACTTGCGGACCAATCATTGTAAAGGTCGGTTCACCCACTTTTAGACCAAGTCTTAAAGTGAAATTTTAAACGAGTACTTCCACTACACCATAGATTGGCTATAGCAACCAGATTTCAAAAATTTCATCAGAAAACGTTGCTATTGATAGACCAGCTCGGATATATTGCAATGCATTTATAAAGTGTTACTATTGAAGCGAAAAAGTTGGAAATAGTGTAAAATTTACATTCTATTGCAACAATCTAAAAATTCGTTGCTGTACATAGCAATTTGGGGCCCAAAATTTAGGCGGGTACTAAAGAAATTGAGCGGGCTTTTGAAACATTAAAACACTAACCACATTATCTCAAACCCTCGCCGCTCCCTCAGCCCAAACCCGCGTGCCCAGTCGACAATGTCTGATAATCCGCTTCAGCATCTCTTGCAAGCATTTGGTAAAGTTTCAGAGTGTGTTCAGAGCCATATCTCGCAGATCCTTCTGCGACCCGGCGTATCTTCACCATTACTCAGCAAGAACCAGAGCCCTCTTGTGTCTCTCTCCTCGCACTACGCCGACTCCTATCTCCAACCGGCCAAAATTCTTGTAAAGGTTGCTTTGATCCTGCTTATGTTTTTATTTGGACATTTTAATCATTCCGTTATTGATGCCTTTGCCGCATCATGAACTTCTAGAAGAAGTGTTTAACTGTTTGATAAAAGTCCTGAACGAACTTTTTTTTTCATACTCCGATTTGGGGGGACTGGGGAGGTGGTTGTTGGTCGGCGGAATATTGAGGAACTTACGCATTTGATTTATTAGATCTTGTTGTTCTTATATTTATGGTGAAGAGATGAACTGTATATATTTGTGTTTAATGAGCAGATGATGTCCTGTGCTTGTGGGATATGTTTCTATCAGTTTCTTGTCTTTATTATTTATCTTCATTTCTATGACATGAAGTAGCCCTTCTCTTTCTTTTATTTAAAGGATTTGTAACGGGCCACTCAGGTTACATAAGTAAGCAATGAGAACTTTATGCAGAAGAGAAAATGGTCATTTATTCATTTAGCATATAGAGTGTTTGTAAACTCCAAAGAGAAGTGTTTCCGCATTTTAGCCGGAAAAATATGTGCACTTGTAGCCAAAACATATGAGTATTTCTAAGCCAGGAAACCGACCCAACCTTCCAACATATAGTCTTAAAGAAGTTATAAAAGATTAAATATGATTGACAAATGTAATGCTGACAAATGTAACACAAGATAACCTTGTCATGAGTTTGATCAACATTTTCAAAGCTGTGCCCAATTTTAAAGCACAGCATACAAAAGTATAGCGCGTCCCACTGGCACTGGGCCTTGTTTTCTGATGTTTTTGTGTTACAATTGGAGTCCACTTCGTAGCATTCCACCACCAACTCTTGCAGGGGATCAAATATATTAGAGTTTGCAAACAGTAACACTACCTAATTCAAGTAATTACCAATATACAGTCTCTTCCACTGGAATATGAACCTAAAAAAGATGCTTATTCTTCATTCCATCATCCGATATGTGACTTACAGCAAATATTGCAGTGCTGGTTCGTTTGATATGCAGGCTAATACATTTTTTATTCTGATCATATATAAAAAAATGAAAGATTTAAGTTTGATCATCTTTTTGTGGTGTTATTTTTTGGGAAAGTCTTCCAGTCCAACAACAAAAGAAGAACTGGGAACAGCCACCTGGACGTTTCTTCACACTCTCGCTGCTCAGGTTTTCTCTTTTCTCCTTAATTCTATTCTATTATTTTTTTCTTTTGAGATCTTAGTTATTTTGGCATATGTATATCCTTGAACTGAGCTGGTCTTAGTGACTTTTCCTTCCTGCGAAAAAATGGAGTTATTTCGGCAATGGTGTCGTCCCGTTGCAGCATGACCTATCCCTTCCAATTCTGAAATCTGCTTTCTTAAAACGTATGAATGTTAACCTAAATTTCGTTCGAAACCTCTGTGAAACCTAACTTTGTTCTGCCCATAATAACCATAAAACATAGAAATACTATTTATGCCGTAGTCCCTTACGAGCTTTGATAAACCAACTTCAAGAGTAGTCCTCTTCGGTTTGTTTGAATTCTAAATCAGAAGAACTTTGTAATTCTAAATCAGAAGAACTTTGAATTGTTTTTGAGTTAGAAGCTCTATCTGCTGTGTTCTCATCTAAGAAGATGAAGAACTTTCTCTTGTATGACTGTCTATTGATGAAATAGAATCTTCTTACTAACTTCTCCTGCAAAAACATTATTAAAATCTGAAGCCATTACCATAAAGCTTGTTGAAGCTTCTTTTTCTTTATCTTTGCTTTGATTTCTCGCCGATATACCAACTGTTCTTGATGAAGTACTTTGGTGCTGAATCTTTTCCTGATGAGGTTCGGGATAAAGATCTTATTTTTAAACCTTCTATATTGAGTCTCTTGGTTTATTAGCTTCCTGCTTATTTTCTCCCTTTCAGAACGAGATGATGAAGATCTTCATCATCTCGATGAAGCATCTAACACCATGCGAAATCATCTAGATGGTTTTTCTATCTGCTTATCTCTCATGAAGTATCTGACACCATGCGAAATCTCCAATTCGTTGGATTAGAAAAGAAAGGTTCTTGCTTTGGTGGTTCCAGCCTTGTAAATAAATAAGGCGGATATCTTGATGGTGGACAGAATGGCGAATAAGGCATATGCCTTTGTTGTAGATCATTCTCCATATGTAATTACCTGTTTTTTTTCAAAGAATATCAATATAGAGTATCACAAGGCGTTGTTTTGATTTTGTCGAGGGCAAATATATCTCTTTGAAGCCATTGCATTATTTAATCTACTTTGTGATGAGCTAATTTTTTTTTCTAATTTCAGATTGGGAGAAGTCCATAATGATTCAGAGAAGGATTTAGATGTGCTACTACTTCTATTGAGGACGGAGATGAGACGGATGAAGATGAAGATGAAGATGAAGATGAAGATAAAGATAGATGAAGATGAAGATGAAGATAAAGAGGAAGAGGAATAGGAAGAGGAATAAGAGCCATGACTCATGTTTATATAATGTTTAACTAAGATATTGGTCTATGTATTACTAGATTGTGTGTCACTTGAACTTAGTTATTTTGCTTCAACTTGGTCATTTCCCTAAACTTAGTCTGAGTGAATTTATTGATGTTGGAACAGCAATAATATTGCTCGGTTGGATTGATGTTACGATATACCAATTGAAATAAATCTAATGGTCATGCCAGTTTTTTTATTTAGCATTGCAATAGAAGCTTAAATGTTGCCATATATGTTATATTCATTAATAAAATTAGATTGCATTTGATTCTAAATATGTTGCAATTGGGCATATATATGTTGCCTTAGGGTTGCCTGAATTCATATATTGCAACAATTAACACAAAAAAAATTGTTGCAAAAAAAAGTTGTCATAGGTAGTCCAAGATATTGCAATGGTGTTGAACATGTTGCTATAGCCGTTAAGTCGTTGCCATATACTATAATTGCAACGATAATATGCCGTTGCAATATGGTTCCAAATTTGTCGCCATAAGGGCCCTATGGCAACTAGAGCAAAGTGCACGCTTGATTTTTGCATAATCGTTGCAATAGGTCCTATTGCAATGAATTTAGGGCATATTGCAACGTATTTTACACGTTGCTGTATGCAATCTATGGTGTAGTGTTCCTAACATCCATGGCTACCTTCTCACAAATTTTGGTGCCATTTGGAGACTTGGAACGAGGTGAACCACTTAAATGAAGTTTTCACAAACCACCAGCCGTCCCAACAACCAGTTCGATGTCATTTCGATCGATTTTTGACCACAAGGTTGATGGTTTTGGAATCCTAAACACCCGTTTATACATGCTTATGAAATTTTGAGGTGTTTGGGGCTGGTGAAGGGAGTGAACTCTTCAAGAAAGCACTAGAGGTTCGATAAAACCAACGGCCTATCATCGGTTCAATCGTTTCTTTATGTTCGATCCCGGTGGTGCATGGTGGCGGTTTTGTTGGATCCTCAAGACCAGTAGCTACGGTTATGTAGCATCGGTCAACATGTCATATTCACCTATACATATCATCATTCAAATGCTTAGTTACGAGTGTAGCAATATGTATTTTGTTAACTGGATTGTGTTAACACTGAAAACCTTTATCGTCCACATGTTCATGTGCCAAAGTGCGTCACCGCAACGCATTATGACGGGTTATAAATGATGAATATGACATGTGCTTTCACTCATAGTCCGCTTAAAATATACCTTGGCAGATGATCTCGTAAGTCACTTTGATGAGCCAGTCTTCCCGTCGTTAGGGGGAGATGCGAACGATCATGTTCGAGTAGAACGACTTGGAATTGTCGTAGTTTGTCCCTACTGTGTCTCACCAAGTTCCCTAAAGTGACGAGATTAAATACATGTTGCAAACATGTCTGCAAGGATTGTGTCCGGTCATGGACGTTCGTCACCTATGAATGGTGATATGGTAACATCACAAATTGTGGTAGATGGTGTTACTAGGCCATGGATCTCATAGAGTATTGGGATGCCACTTGGTTCGATAAATACTCTTGCTAAGAATGTATGCGAGTTTGGTACATGAAACTTGATCATATGATCAAATGAACTCATCCGTCTCATGTGATTCTGGATTATAGTCATTATTGGGGGATGCCTCAATGAATGCCAATCCATAAAGAGTACTCTATGAATAAAGCCGGTACATGAGGACGTGGAATGTGAGTTTAATCGAACCATACTTTGTTGAAAATCTACAACGTTGTAGTCTTGGCCTATAATGGAAACATATGCGACTCCAGTATAAACAAAGTGATAGCCCTTTGAAGTGGTACCGACACTCCAAAGATAAGATCTATCCGTATACTTTGTTAAAGCGAGTGAGAGAAGGAGTTAAACTCACCTCATGGCGCGAGGTTTCTCATGAACGCACTGGAATCGACTACGATGACACGAAACTTAGTTGTGCTATCGTAATGGATGTTATATCATCCACTATCTTTTCAGTTAGATAGTTTCCCAGAAACTGACGTGCAGCTTGTGGTTAAATCTTATCTTAGTGGGGAACTAAGTTAAGTGATGAAAGGATCTCGTGGTAGATCAGACTCAAATCAAGTGGCTCCTGACCACGGAGCGCATCGACAAGTGTTTGTCGGGAACGCATACTAAGTATATACTTGATTTGGAAGAGATATGAAGCTTTTGCGTGTAAAAATAAGGGTTTATAGTGATGTACTCTTGTGAGACTAAGCGATTCCGCTAAATCCAAAGTTAAGAATGAAAGGATTTTGGGGACACTTGATGATGCGTATTCATCAATCGGTTTAAGGCAATCTAAGGGACGGTTTCCCTAAGAGACGATAAAGTAATGCCTATATGATTCCCAATGATTAGTCGAAGTCATCATAAGACTTGGCTCACTTAAGTGATGATGCAGTATGAAGAGAAAAAGTACGGTATTATGTATTCATGTTTGACTCGATGTACTCATTCATAATAATCTGGTAAAGCCACTGTGATGATGGCCTAGGATGCGCTCACGCAATATCTATGATTGACAAGAAGCTTGAAGCTCGCTCTATCTCAGTAAAAGGACACTTGAAAATCGATACCTGATTTGCCCAGAATGTATTGGTCTATCTCCCATGTGACCTACAGGGCAGCTCGCTTGTTGGAAAATGGTGAAATTGGTACCATTGGAAAGGTTTGTGTCTACTTTCCAAGGAAACCAACCATTTGATCACATCCATCATGATTGAGTGACATATGACTATTGTTGCAAAGTAGGACAGGATATGTCCGGTAATTTGCTGAGTCAACTTCGATAGAGCTTTGTGATCTGCTCAGGTCGATCTAGGTTACGTATTGTATGTGAATGAAAAGCTATGGGTGTCTAGTTCATAAGCTCATACAGTTTCGTTGATACCTATTGAATTGAAGAAGTTATGACTAATTTGGTGCATGGAGGTCAAGACTTTCGAAAACTTGATAAGTCTTTAGCGACCCTGCACTTTGGATGTGTCGCGCTCTTTTTGTCCTTAAACCAAGGTTTGTTTTTCCCACTGGGTTTTCACTTGGTAAGGTTTTTAACGAGGCGACCTATGAGAACATCCATACAATGATGCATTGTACTTCTGTTCAACTTAGACCAAGAGGTATTTTTCCCACTCGGTTTTTCCTTGGTATAGTTGTGAGGGCAACTTGGCATCTGACTCCTATGATTTGAGGTACTCATCAGGGTGAGTCATTATGTATACATCAGGGGGAGTATACATGACATGTTATATTGGTGCGTTGCAATCTTTTCCTCATCAAGTCTTTATTTTTCCCATGGGGTTTTGTTTTGGCTTGGAATAGGTTTTTACGAAGGCAATATCTTCTGCACCATTGTTGTATTAGTGCTCGACACAGGGGGAGTGTTTCGGGAATTATTATTCCCGTGATGTGTCTTACCTAATACTGGTTGTAGATACATAGATGGAATGTTCTAGATCCTTCTACAGGTAGTAGGATCCTATTAGATGTCTTACCTTATCTATGAATCCTATGTATGGAAGGACTCTCATTGTAATGCCTATATTAGGGCCCCTCTATCAGTGTTATGAATACAATTGATTGACTCTATTTACAGTCTTTTACTTTCTCCTGAAACACAACTCTTTTTAACTATTTTTCTTATATCCATATATAGATAGTCCCTCAATTTTGAGAGGCAAATATAATTTTATTGACTGAAAAGAGCATAAGAGATGTTTTCTTTTTAAAATATTAATTGTGTTATAAAATCGAAATATCGTAGAGAAAGAATTTAGAGAGAGAATAGAGAATGATTCTCAGGTGTGTTTTTCATTAATAAGTGAAGTCTTATTTATAGGAAAACTTCAGATGGCACAATCGTAATTACATAATTACATCAGAGGCATAATAGTCATTCACATTGTATAAAAATAAAAGGGTAATTGAAATGTCACTTGCATGGTGTTTTTATAATACTCCCACTTGAATAACTATTTACATAAATGTCTGCTGAACTAGTTTGAAGCAAAACCCAATGAGAGAAAAACTATCAAACTGTTTGTATTGAAGCTTGTGACAATCATATCATGTTGCATCATAATGTTTGTAGGAAATCTCTGTGGGATAAAATTTCAGTAATCTGTGACCTCGTAAATTTGCTCCCCTTATCTCGATAGTTCTTGTATGAGTATTCTTGTGCCGTCTCAGTAAAACCTCGTGGGACAAAAACAGAGTGAATCTGTCATGTATATCATTCGTTGTTGGAGTATCCACATGTTGCCTCGTTAAAACCTTGTCAAGAATACCCACTGGGAAAAACTTGATCGAAGGAAAAAGAGTACAACTACTCCTTCTATTTTCAAGCTTTGAGGAATAATCTTGATCTTTGTAGTGTTCCTCATTATGCCATGAATATGCCTCGTTAAAACCTTATTAAGAAAAACCCAATGGGAAAAATCCTAATGAAGGGAAAAGAATACATTATTCATACTAATACGTCATTCCAGTTGCCTCGTTAAAAACCTTGCTAGGAAAACCCAATGGGACAAAACCTCAGTCAACGGAAAAAGAGTGCAACGCGTATTTTGTAAATATGCCCCAGGCATTTCAATGATCCTCCAGAAATTAGTACGAGTATCATATTTCGTGCAGTTTGTAATATCGAACTCATATTCTTTGCAATATATTCCAAATCTCTTTTGGAAATTTCATATTAGTTGTGAATAACCTGCCTCGTTAAAAACCTTGCTGGGAAAACCCAGTGGGATAAAACCTCAGTCAAGGAAAAGAGTACAACATATAATTTTCTTTCACAACACCATATTTTGAGTGACTGCACGCACTGATAATATGTTCAAAATTTCCTCAGGAGTCACTTTCAGTAAGCCCATATGTTTCATTTTATTATAAGGGCATATATTTCCATTTCTATGGATTTCAATATCCTAATTTGTTTCATGGATATCCTTATTTCATTCATGGATATCTTCATTTAATTGTTGTCCTCATTTCATGGGTATCCTCGTTCCAATCATTTCTCATATCATTCATAGCGCTATATTCTGTCGACACATTTCTACATTTATTTCCCCATGGCAACATAACTTGCCGAGATATCTCATTATCAATCATCTATTGGAATTACGCATTGTGGTTATGTCTATATACTTCTCAAAAATATATGCCTCCTTTTATTATTTGCTTTGATTCATATTCGGGGAATTATTATGTATTTATCAAAGTAGTTGTAGTTGGTATCAAAGATTAATAATTTATCATGCATCTTTGAACTTCAAGATCATATAATTGTGAGGATATAATGTGATGCATTTTACATATTTCCAACTACTCATGCTCCCCCTCATGCTAAGAGATTTCTTGAGCACCAAACTCATATGCCAGTATCTCAGTATTCATCTTCAATCATGGGAGGTTATATATTATGTTCTCTATATTGGCTGAAGGACTTCAAATAGTATGCCAATTGATATCCCACTTGTATGCGCATATCTTGATTCTTTCTGGGATCTATTCAAGTTTATTTGGGATATATTATTAGCTTAATATGATCTGGAATATATGCTCAAAGCGGGAGCAAATTATCTCGTAAATTTCTGATTACGAGTCATATAAACATGTGACTATCTAGTGGATTCATAATATCTAGTAGTTCATATGTAGAGGAAGTGGGCCCATACCCCCCCTTAATATATTCCAAATTTATTAGGGATTCATTCCCAATATTGGCTAGTAGTGATATTAATCGAGAACAAATATTTGAAGATATGATGTGTCTGTATCACCATATAGATATTTTACCGGCATATCACATCATCTTTCAGTGCCACTATTGCACATCATTTTCAACATGGAGTCTCCGCCCCCACATGTCATATTATGTTCATTATTCAAATATAGAGCCGTAGTTCATAGGCTCCAGGACGCGGAGTCAAGTCTCATACGAGTAATTTCAATATATAAATAGATTATCATTGTATTCACAATCACCCATATCGAGGATTTGAATATCATGATGGATTCAATGCTTTCGAATCTTCGTAAACATTATCCATCTCTTCCAGTGAATATCATAAAAAGAATTTATCGAGCTCGACTCGAAAGATTAAGGGTGCTAATGAGAAATGGCATCCCAGAAGATATTCGATGGTTGATCGAAGCACAAGTTCGACTGTCTGGCGAATTTTCAAAATCATATAAGTACATGCCAGGTACAAGTAAGAGTAGTTTTGCAAAGAAATGGAGAGCAAAAAGATTAGGTGGGTGCTCTAAATGTGCTTGGTGGACATGTGACACACGATGCAAATCTGTGGGGTTTGTATCCAAAAATCGAGAAGATAAAATAGCATTTATCAAGGATGGATTGAGTAAGGAATCTATCGATCATGATATCCAACAGATTCTTGATACACATCCCATTGGATACGTTCATCGTGAACTAATGACTTTGTGGATACAATTTAAGAATGAACGGGAATGTTATAGTCATGAAAAAGTAGTCTCAAAAGATCCAGTTTGTAAGTCCGTTCTGTCAAAGTTGGTATAAGGTAAATAGCAAAATAATGCAAGTTGATGAATATTGTTTTCCAATATTTAAATTTCTCAGCTGTCAATCAATAACTTCATTTTCATTGAAAAATATAATATCCTATATTTCGTTTTCTTTTGCAATTTTGTCAAAAAGATAATAGTAAAAGTAATGACTTATCTGCCGCTGCATTTTCAATGAAAATAGTGAAGTCATTTGTCGTTTAGTAAGAAGTTTATTCTTTAAATTTGGGATCCACAAATTAGAAAATGTATCTCTCATAAAATTATTTTGAAAGTCTAGTGTAGAAAGATGGAGTTCTCAGAATTCTCATATAGATCTCATCCAATTAAGACTATATGTATTTTAGGTGGATCCAAACTGATAGGTCATATCCAGCATATAGATATGGCATATCAATTCGTAAAAGAATTAGGAAAACAGAACATCGATATATTGTATGGTGGGAGTAATTATAGATTTTTGGGTTATCTTTTAGAGGCTGCACAAAATGGGAGAATAAGAGTAACAAGTGCCTTACACTTTCCCACGTTTAGAACCAGTAGTATAGGGGGTTCAACTGGGTTGATGCTTCAAGCACAGTCTGTGCATGATAGTTTGATGTATGTGGTGAATATAGTGATGCTTTTATTATTCTTCCAGGTGGCTATGGCACACTCAATGAGATATTCAACATCACGTCATGGGCTGAGAGGGACTTCCATACCAAACCTATAGGCTTGTTGAATATTAATAATTTTTTCAGCGATTTGCTTGCCTTTCTAGATCAAGGAGTAGATCACAAATTTATATCTCAGCCATCATGAGATCTAGTAATATGTGCTTACACTGTTGCTGATCTACTTATAAAGTTTGAGGCATATATTTCAGTTAAGAATTTGGAAGTCAAATCTCATCAGCCACAGACTATTGGCGCCAAACGAAAAAAAAAGTTTAGATCCTTTAGATCTTTCATTATAAACCCTGATGCCAGGGGGTGGCAGAGTTACGGAGTTTTATACTCTCGAGACGCACCCCTTCTCTTTTTATGGGTTTCATATGTATTTTCTTTTTTGCGTTTCATATTGTCGAGTGTTTACTGCCTTTCAGCTAGTTTCGATATTTTCACTTCGACTACTTTATGATTTTTGCCTTTATGTGTAACACCCCCAAGATATTTCGAGTATGTCATAGCGTCGTGAATCCCGTCTAGGAACTCACAAGGCTAAAGTATACGACATCCACAAAAAAACATCAAACTCACCAGATATTCATCCATAAATTCCAAGAACCCAAATCAAAACACAAAGACGACAAGTTCAACGTGATCAACCACAAAAGAAATAACTCCCACAGTACTCGAGTACCGACTATCAGTTTAGACCAAATATAATTTTACATCCATACTCAAAGAAAAATAAGACATCCAGATATTTCACAGTATCATGCCTGCCCGTCATCATCGTACTGCCCCGGTGCTCGTCCGATCATATTCTTGAACCTGAAATACATAAAGCGTATTTCCCCCAAATGGGGTTAGCCGTGGAATAGCTAGTACAAGTAACACAGACAAACTCTAACATCTTAGTTTATCAAAATACATGCATCAATAATTTCAAAACGCATACGATAATGATTTCCGGGAATGCAAAATCCACAATGTACCACAAAACATAGTCCTCCCGATTAACCATGAACCCGACCATGCGTGAATCCCTCTGAGGCCCCGATAGACCCTCCCGGAGTGGTTAACCCAAAAGTTTGTGGACCAACCATACGCGGATTCCTCCGAGGCCCCGTCGGACCGTCCCGGAGTGAACATAACTCTCTCAACACTCAAATACACTACTTTGCACATTCAAGATATTAAGTTCGTAAGAGTTACTTGGCTTTGAGACATGATGGATTGTTTCGAGAAGGCAAAAGACCACCGACGAAGGGATTCGGAGACTTCGGACCTAAATGATTCGTAAAACGACTATCAACAATAGTACGACTGGAATTCTAATAGGAATACGCCTGAAAACCCCACCTATAATACATCTAATCCAACAATATACTCGACGAGGGAGGATCACATCCAAAACCCTCTTGAATCTCAACAAGTTCAAGTATAACCCATAATTTCGTAGGAAAAATTTGTATTGGTGGTAGGTAATTTATACTCAACTCATTTATTCCCGATTTAGGACTAAAATTGAAGGATTACGGAGAAAACCCCAAATTCCCAAAAATCTAGGGTTCTAGTGATTTACCTCGTATCGAAGACAAAGAGGATGATTTGGTGTTGTTAATCTACTCCACAACTCCAAGGAAGACGATAGCTAAATAGTTGAAGGCTCGAAATCGCACCGGAATCGCCCAATAATCGCCCAAGTCGGGCAGGAGAAGAAGAAAGGAAGAAATGGCGAAATCTGTCCGCTCCTGGGTATTTATACCCAGGTCAGCTTACGTACGTAATCCATAAGGGTTAGCGTACGTAAGTTTCATAACCTATGTAAAGCCTCCCATGCTTACGTATGTAATGAAACTGCAGAACCCACTGTCCAGAAATACGAAGGTTGTTACGTGTGTTAAAGATAAGGCCTTAACGTACGTAACAGTCTTAACGTACGTAAAGCTCTGAGAGTTACGTACGTAAGACAGCCCCAGTACATTTACTAGGAGCAGTTTGACAATAAAGAATGCGACGGAATCATGAGACGATGAAATTACGAAGCAAGAGCAAACTTGCGAAAGATTCGAGAAACGGACTTAAGCACTAAAAGGAAACACGATCCCAATTACCTGATGGTTAGGAAAACAACCATAAAAGTAAATTGCCCAAACTTTTAGGAAATTACAAAATGACCCGAAATGGCCGAAAACCACGATACGGAAACGAACAACTGTACCGAAACTTACAACATGTCTAACAAAATTAAACGAACCCACACAAAACCTGAAACAATAGTTTCGCACCACAATCGCACAAAACGAGTCGACGAGTGGAGAATATCATAACTAAATGAAAAAAAATCACGTACAACAATCTCGAAACACGCTCGGATGCCAAAATACGCAGAATTAAATATTCTCAAAATGTTGAAACGGTTACAAGCGAGTCGCTAAAAATGGAAAATGCTCCAAAAATAGAAATTACCAAAAATAGGAAAAGTACGGATATTACATTATGCAAATACATTATTCTCACGAATATGTGATATATGCTTCTCCATAAATATTGTCATATCAATATGATTTCAATGATCCCACCATGTGATATAATTAATATGGGACTTATTGAGCAATTATTTTTCAGTGATACTTTTTCATATCACCTGTCAAATGATCCCACCATGCAGTTTGCATGGGATTTTCTTTAATTAATCGATTATAACTTTTAGTATCGCTTGCTCAATTTTTTTCATTTGTATTTAATAATCATGGAGATCGAATATTATTTTCATCAACTGCTTCTTCTTCGAGAGCATGATTTGAATCATTGATCAACTACTTCTTCAAAGTAGGATTTATTTTTATCAAATTCTTCTTCAAGAGCAGTATTTAGATAATCGGTCAACTATTTCTTCTCCGAGAGCAAGATTTGAATCATTGATCAACTACTTCTTCACAGTAGAATTTATTTTTTGTCAACTGCTTCTTCGGGAGCCGAATTTAGGAATCATTCTTGCGGTTTAACCAACCTCGATGATAATATATAATATATAAATTGCATACGTAAAACCATCCGTCTTGTGATAATTGGACTAATCACATGTGAGGTATTGTAATTACATAAAGTAAGCTCAATAAATGTGTGGTTTGAAACCACCACTTTGAGATAAGTAAGAGACATAATTTAAATTGCAAAATAATTAACTGTTTCTACCAGAGCAGGATCGTCCAATCAATTCCTCAAAATATAGTCATCGTCAAGGTATAGGTCGAAATATCGACTGCCGTTAATAGCAAGTGTAATGGTATGAATTGATAAATCTTTGCGATTTTGAGAGTTGGATATTAATTTGTCCATTTTAATAAATTAATAATAACACATATGAAAAGAGTTAACACTCATATCAATATTAGTGTCAAATTGAAGCTCTCGTAAAATGGATCACGATGGTATCAAGAAAAATTAACTCTGAGAGCATATGTATCTTATATTTTATTAATTTGTTTTTTTTTTTCGTTTTTCTTTTGTGGACGAACTATTGTGGTGGGTTATCCTCCTTTTTTTTTGTTCTTTAATATTTTATTTTTCTTTACTTTTAGTTTTCTTCCCGTGACTCCTCTTCTTTTGCATAACCTTTCTCTCTCTTTTTATTTTATTTGTTTATTTATTTTCTGACCTTGGTTTTGTTCATTGCGAAGCCTAGCAGCTCCCGCGGATAGAAGGTATTTGGATATTCGGATATCCGATATCCATATCCGATTTTTTTTAGATATTCGTATATTCGATATCCGAATCCGAATATTTTTTGGAATATAAGGATATTCGAATATAATTCATATTTTTTTCCGGATATTCGGATATCCGATATCCGTATCCGAAATTTCGGACATCCGAAAATTGGATATCCGAAATTTCGGATATGGATGGATATCCAAAATTCTGGATATCCGGTTTTGAACACCCCTACCGATCTGGACCGATAACAGGCCTATCTGTTCCTTGAAGGGACCATTACATGAAACACACAAAAAACATTTTCTCCTAAGGGGTTAGTGCTGGAATCGTGTGTGTAAGTACAAAATTATACAACATTATATTCAAGTATTTTAAATTTCTACTTTCGAGTTTCAAAACAATTGTACTAATATTCCGAATATTCATATCTCATCAAAACAACAAATTTCGTCAATCACATCACTAGAAGGTGATCCGACGACCAGTTCCTTTAGCATAGGTCCCTCGGATGTTCCATCGAACCGTCCTCGAGTGATAAAACCACATCCAGACCAGGCCTATTACTACAGCCACAGGTCCCAGAGGTTCCATCGAACCCATTCCTGAGTGGACAAATCACAACATAATTCAAGCATGTCACACGACCGAAATACAAAAATATAATCAAATGCAATATATATATATATATATATATATAGACACACACACACTTGCTTTGAATGACTACACGTGAAGGAATTAACGAAAATGCCTACACGGGAGGGTTTGATCTGAGTTCTTCACAGAACCCTCGATCTTAATACACAACAATGCCAAAAACAATACACATGATCGAACATTAATCAGACACCCCACGGGCATGAATCGGTTTTATCTTTACAAAGACTCAAGAATAACGGTATATAATACTCAACATGAAAAATTGCTCTAAAAGTAACAAATATACATCCATTAATTCTTTACTACAATCACAAATCCGGACTAGAAGAGGAATTCATCAAAAAAACAAAAATACCCAACTTGATTTACGATGGAGATGAAGTTGTGATGGCATACTTGGATAAATTCCACCCAATCTAATTAATTAATTATTTATTAATTTATTTACTAGTTTTAATAATTAAGTCCAACATGTTTATGGGCTTTGCTAGGTTTTATTGCTAGTTTTTATTAGATTTGTGGTGATCATAAAGACGATAAAGATTGAAAATTAAACTAAGGTTTTATATTTGGGCTATCCTTGCGGTATTCTTTGAAGTGGATAATTGGTAAATATTTGATGTCAAGGCTCCAAAATATTGATTAGATGAACAAATCTTTCTCGTAGTGTTGAGATCGCCCAAAAGTGCAAGAAAAATCGGAGTGAAAAATGGCATTGGAAACGTCGAATGTCCTATATATACAACAGCAAACACGGTGCAGAACACAGTGAATCCAGCACCGTCACTTAGACTTGGCAAAATAGATCAGGCCCGCGGGCATGCCCAGCCCGCCCGTTTTTGGGCGGGCATTGGGCCTCACTTTTTAGGCACAAAAAAAACGGGGCCTTTTTACTTGCCCAGAATTTGGCCCGGCCCAGGATGGCCCAGCCCGCGGGCGTCCCGGCCCAGCCCAGCCATAAACTAAACTAGGTTAACAACTAACCTGACATTTATTCATTTAACATCCGCCCGCCGCCTCACTCATCATTCATTTCATTTCTCTCACCCCGTCTCTTTTCATTTAACATTTCTCTCACCCATCTCCCTCTCTCCTTCAGTTTCATCGGGGTGGTCGACTTTTCGCGGCGAATTCAGACAGCCACCGCCATCAGTCCCGATTTCTCATCTCTTAGACTTTCAGATTCAGATCAACAGCACATCGGCCATCGACTTTTCGCGTCAGATTCAGACCGCCGCCGCCATAAGTATCGACTACCGATTATCAACTTGAAAAGGTGAAAATTTAGGAATTTCTTCCTTTTTTTCTTATGCATGATTAATTTTGCCTGTTTGTGATGAATATTTATTCCTACAATATGAAAAATATTATGTTTGTAAAAGCCTTTTACATGTACGGGAGATGCTATGGGAATGAATATTATGTTTGCAGAAAAAACATTCTACTGACCCTTTTCGTCCCTGGGCATAAAAATATTATGTTTGTGAAAAAATATTATGTTTGTGAAAAAAAGTATTTGAATAAGTATTTGAAACAAAAAAACATGTTTGAAAATGGAGTCCAGATCAGTCCCTGGCCCTTTTCGTCCCTGAGCAGAGGCTTATAATGTTTTGAATAAGTATTTCCCAATCTTATGTTTCCCAGTTAACTCACTGTTCTACTATTTCTGTGTAGATTTGATATGGAACGTGTGACAATTGATTTGTTTGATCCTGAACATGAAGGCTTGGACAATATTACACAGTTAGGTGATAGTTTGTCGATAAAGGTACAAAAGGAGGAAACTTCTATTTGGCGTCGATATGAAAAAAAAAAAACAAGATCCGGTAACTAAAAATCTTAGAGCATATTGTAAAACATTCACAAAGAGTTATGTCATTGGAGATGGTAGTGGTTCTCATGGAACTAGAAACTTGAACTCGCATGAGAAGTTGTGCCCTGGTTTAGTCAACCAAAATGTGTCTCAAATGCATATAGATCATGAAGGGAAAGTACGTAGTAGAAAAATTAGTCAGCTTATTTATAGAGAAAAGATGGCTGAAGCAATCATGAAGCATAATTACCCCTTTTTGGTTGTTGAACATGAAGGTTTATGAAAAGTACATTACTACTTGAATCCGGATGTGAAATCATATACTAGAAACACTGCAAAAGCGGATTGCATTAAAATATTTAACCTTGAAAAGGTGAAATTGAAGAATTCATTTCAAAATATACCCGGTCGAATTTGTCTCCCTTCCGATTTATGATCATCCGGTAAGAGTGAGGGTTATATTTGTTTGACTGCTCACTTCATTGATAATGACTTTGTTGTAATATCCAGATTAATTATTGAGTATTTCATCTGTAATTGAACCTTGTATTATTCGAAATTGTGATATCGATAATCGAAGTATGATATTTCTCGTATTTGTATCCTTGTACATGAGTATGGCAACATGTAAATTTTCTCATGCAAATACGTGATAACATACGCTAAGAAGGAAGCTTAACATACGTTATCCGCCAGATTTAGCGTACGCTATGAATGTAACGTAGCGTACGTTAAACAGCCAATAATTGAGTTGGGCGGCTAGCACATGCACCAAACGAACATGGGTCCAGATAAGATTCCCGCGGATGAACCTGGACACTTTTGAATTCAACGATTGTTAACATACGCTAAGGAATGTGTCTAGCGTACGCTAATGTGTGTAACTTACGTACGTAACCTGATGGTGTAGCATACGTAATTGAGTACAGAATGAGGACAGTTAATTATCAGTGATGATAGCATACGTTAAGGACATCAGGGTAGCGTACGCTAAATAACTAACGTACGTTATGTGTGGAAGGCTAACGTATGTAAGGACAGAAACATTATATAAGGGACACCACCCCATGTTATTTTGTTTACGTTTTCTTCACTTGTCCTTCATTTCTTTGGAGTCCAGAGAGCCTCCCCTCCTTCATAAACGTCCATAGGCCATCTATACTCGATCTTTGAAGATTAGATATCACTTATGCTTGATCATTAAAGTGGAGAAACATCTTGGATTGGCACACAAGCAACCAGAGTTGGACTCTACCTATTGTTTCGGTGTTTTCTTCATCTTAAGGTATGTTATGCTATCCCTAACCTTGGATTCATGTTCTTAGGGATGTAATGATCATACTACCGAGAACAATAGTCACTTAAGACGACTTATGCAACCAAATATCATGTTTAGAAGTTGGGATGATTATGATTGAGTTATCATTGTTGGGAACATCATAGTTGGAATCTTGTTATGTCAAATGATGAGAATAGTGTTCTCAGATTGATAATCCGTATCGAATGTTATCGTCATATTGATCGTAGACTTAGTGTTGATGACACTTTTGCTAAATGGACTTAAGATAGAATCATCAAAAGTTGTATCTTTTCTTATAAGTTGGATTGGTTAGTTCATCTTTAAGATAAAGTTTGAATGTGATGATGATATTGGAAACAAGCACATCAACCTTAGATCACCCGAACTTCACATGAGAATGGTAATCGAGATTGAATATAAGTGTTGTGATGATATACATTTCCTTGAATTCGAAGATGTTTGAATCCGTGAGATCATTCATAATTGTATGAGCAAGATATGTAGAAGGGTAACGTACGTTAATCACTGAGGATTTCGTACGCTTCATCATCAATCAAAACAGTCGACTGTTCAGTGAGAGACTGTCAGATGCTTGTTTAGCGTACGCTAGGCTCTGCAGCTTATGTACGCTAACGGGCAAGGTTAACGTACGCTGCGTTTGGTACGTAACATACGTTATATCATCAGACGAGTCAGTCGACTGATCAGAGAGGAACTGTCGATACATGGTTAGCGTACGCTAGACTTCGTAGCTTACGTATGCTAACGAGTAGGTTTGACTAGGGGTGTTCAAAAATATCCGATATCTTGTAACACCCCCAAATCCCATTGGGTCATTACAGTGCCGTGGACCCCACACCAAGTGATCCACCAGGCGAACACGACTAAAATACAACAACCTGTCCAAAATAGGAAATCACAAACCCTACTATGACGTCCGACATATTATTCCGATATGGAATTTCAACGACAAGGATGGGCCTACATGGCCAAAATAAAATACAACAACATACACGAGTCTTGCTCGGATAATACAAAACGACAACGACTGAACAAAAATGGAGTACTCCAACTATCTGACCAACATGAACACCAAAATATCTCCGACTAGTATCGCTCGAATGCCTCGTCGCCATCGTCATGCCCCTGTGTCTCAACTCTCTCCTCGCAAGTACCTAAAACATGAAAACATGTTCCGCCCCACGGTCACCATCCAGTATAATGAATATCAAGTACATGCACAACATGATATGCATCCAAAGGCAGAATAAATAGTACAACAATGGTAGTACGAGATGCTCACAAACCAAAGTAAGAATCGAGCATTCGTGGAATACTATGCCCACGGCATACGATCAACACCTGCTCAAATAGGTTAGAACATAAGTGCCCAACGGCGAATCATCAATATAGAACACAACAATACATTACCCGAAGGTAAATCAATCCAACGCTGAAATAAATAAGGATCACAATGCCCGAAGGCTCAAACGGAAATACTGATACATCACAATGGCCTGAAAGCCCTCAGCCGAAGCTGCCAAAATATCACGATGGCCTGAAAGCCGAACAGCCCGAAGCTGTAAATCATCACAATACAGATCTCAAAGAAACAAACCTGACTGTCGAACATACCCCTCTGGCGTATGAACTCTTAATCACAAAACGTCGAACACATCCACACATTTAAATGGACTATGAACGAACAAAATTGTATGGCTCAATGATGGACATCACAGTACGCCCGATCCGAATATGTGTCAGTGCACATGTCCACCCCGTATACGGAATCCGTGATATACGTGGGACAATGTACCTAATTAGCCTCAACGAACTACGCCTCGTGTGCACCTTTCACGGAAAATATTCACGCATGACTATATATGTGCCCGGCTAAAAATCCTACACAATATCCAATCGGAACGTAGATATGACTCCGGATATGTCACGATACAACATGACAACGAAACTCAAAGGATAACACATCCAATACGGATCATACGACTCACAAGTGAACGATGACACACGAATAATGAAAGATCGACACGACCAACGATATTCCAAACAACTATCCTGGGATCAAAATCCCTAAGGACCGATTAACACGAGCAACGATCACAACACAACAGTTCGGGAAATCCTCAACTTTCAAAGATCACAAAATTACCGAGTTCACAAGAAAAATAGTGTGCTGCCTTGAATCGGTCAACACGACAATAATAATTCAGCAGATGGGGAAATTATCTTTTTGACAACGGATGAGAATTATCTTTTTGACAACGGATGGGAATTATCTTTGATAATCCCAATTCAATATATCGATTACCGTTAGAGCGGACAATCGATAATAATTATACAACGGATGTCTCGGCACCTTTAATCGGTTACCGATAACGAAGATGATAATCGAATACGTCAATGCCTTCAATCGGCCAAAACGACATCAATAGAAAAACACTGATATCAATAGCGACGATTCACAAAAAATATCTTGATGGAACATCAATCAACATTAACAATCGATATGTCGATACCGCGAACCGGCTATCGACAAATATATTACCAACAAGTATCGCAATGCCATAAATCGGCCATTTACGAACAACAATAATATTTGGCATAATTTGCCGAAGGGTGTCGTATCAAACAATCCCCTGATGTCAACGAAATCATAAAGAGACCAAGTCTCGAAATGATACACACATTCATACACATACATGATAACATTAATCTCATTGACCAGTACAAGTATAAAACTTGCCTCAAACCGAAGGCGAGAAAGTCCTTCCACGATCAACGTCCTACCACGAATCAATCAACGCGTCCTCCGTCAATCACAAGCACTCGAACAACCTTGAATGAAATACAATTCATTCGATAACACGATATCGACCGAAAACAACACAATAGATAATCCCGATTCCAACACGAACACATACTATACTCATATTAATCCGTATACATACGTATATATAATATATATATATATATATATTACATATATATATAACATATATACAATACAACTCACAATATCTATATATATATATATATATATATATAAATATATATATACTAACACTACACACACACTTCTGTTACATATATATATAATATACATAACACACAAAACACACACACACAATCACGCTATATATATATATACATTACAGCTTACACACAGTATATATATATATATATATATATATATATATATATAACAGTATATATATATAACACACACAACACAAAGGCTTACCCGGAAAAGTCGATCGGCCGGGCAACCTTCGCCGGAAAAATGTCAAACCTCCGTTCCGTCGCCCGTTCCGGACAAAACCACTTCCGGTCGCCGGAATCAACGGAACTCCGTCCATGGCCGGAAACCATGAAGACGCCGGACGCCCGAGCTCGCCGAAAAAAATGCCGGAACAGTACAGATCGACCGGATTTATAATGTCTCCCGATCTGGAAATTCCGATCGGCCGCCGCCGAGCTCCAGTCGCCGCCAGAGACGTCGGCCCTACCTCCGGTCGCCGGAAAAAAATGGAGAAGCTGGTGCCTGCTCCGTCTCGCCGGAAAAAGAAGAAAAAAAAAATACCGGAACACGTCGACCGGGTTTGCAGCCTTCCGGTTCGGAAATTCCGACCAGGCCGCCGCCGAGCTCCGGTCGTGAGCTGCCTGCCCGCCGAACTCAAGCTCCATCTCGCCGGAAAAAATGGAGAAGCCGGCCCGTCCGTCCTCAAGCTCCATCTCGCCGGAAAAAAAATGTAATGGAAGAGATGGAGAGATGAGAGGGAAACGAGAGGGAGAGATGGCGGAGAGAGAGAAATGGCAAAGAAAATGAGGGAGGGGACGAGACAGTGAGGACAATTGAGAGAGAGATGATGATGATGATTGATGATTTACATATATATATATATAATGTAGCATGAATGAGGGAGAGAAAGAGAGAGGGACGTGAGAGAGATGAGAGATGATGATGAAATGTGAGGGAAGGTGCATATGTATATATTATATATACATAAAGTGAGAATCAGGACAATTAAGTGAGGGAGAGAGGTAGGTGTGAGGATGATGATTGAGGGATAATGTGTGTATATATATATATATTATGTATATATATAATATAGCATGGAGTGAGAATTCACGTGAGGGAGAGAATAAGAGGAGGTGGGAGTGAGATAAATGATACCCCAAAGATACCCTCGCCCCGAAAGTTGACTACGAGGAAAGTTCCCACCACCTACCACGCATTACGTACGTAACCTCAGGGCGTAACGTACGTAATCGTAACAAATTAGCGTACGTAATGCTATACAGATAGCGTACGCTATCGCTATAAACTTAGCCAAAATTCCAAACTCGCCAAACAATAACCAAACGACGAAACCAAACCGACGACCAGAATAAATATTTCGATCCCGAAATATTCTAATACAATATACATTGTATCGGTCCAAACAACAACACTTGTACAATTCCAAATGAATACGTACAACTCAACAGTAACACGAAAAAAAAAAAAAAAAAATTATTCCCGGATATTACATACTACCCCCCTTAAAAATAGTTTCGTCCTCGAAACTCAGGGTGCACAAGTCGGGGCACGGACTATCCATCAGGATAAGAAAACAACATCTCCAGGAATACTCCTCAATACGAGCAATTCCGCCTAAGCAACTGGGCCGACCCCACGGGTCCCCACGTCTCCTCTGTCTGAACAAGGCGAAAAATCAAGTGATAAAGACACTCAATCAAATGTGAGATTAGCCGAATCATGACTCTCCCGCTAGAGACCACCAGAAGTCGCACCACAAAAGAAAATAATAACGCACGAATAGTCCCTGACCATATCAATCGCGCAACCTAGTCCTCTCGACTTGACGTCTCGAATCACAATGAACGATTACCCGCATCATCACAAAATCTCTGCACAGACCAAAAGGAAAGAAAATCACCTCAAATGACTCAAGTGTCAAGATTCTCGAATCAATGATTACAAGATAGATCAATAATAAATGGTTCACAACCGCAATATTAAAATACGTAATGAGTCAAACATCAATCCGAAAGACAAGGAAAATACAAATCAAGGTTACATCTCAAATGTACCGGAATCAACATCCTCCGGATCATCGAGTTCCTCGATCCCATCGACTCGAGGAAGACCCTAATCTGAACTCGCTACTTCCCTCGGGTGTCCATACCTCTGCACCCGAAGCCCGATATGACCCCTTGGATGAAGTACGGATCGCAGAACAAAATCTCTCGAGGCCCATGAGCTCTCTCGAGACCTACGCACTAGAACTCCCGCAGATTCAAGGTGTCCCTACCTCCGACACGTAAAAATAAATAATAGCCTTTGTAAATAGAGTACTAACATGCCCCGCCGAATCACAATTAAAACAAATAACGGTCGAACTCGTCACAGGAAGAAAATACTTTCCCGATGCAGGCCGACTAGGAAATGACCTCTTGGACGTCGGAGCTCGATGTCCCTCTGAACGAATCGGCATCCTAGTCCTCTCACCAGAAGAAACTGAAGGATCCTTCTGAGTAAGCTCATCGATCGAAAGTTCTGCTCCAAGAGCCTTCTCGATGAATTCGCCAAGTGAACTACAATTGTGATTGAACAATCGCATTCTCAACCGCGGGTTCAACCTCTTGCTAAAATACTTGATCTTATCCGCCTCAAGACGGATAACAGATGAAGTAAATCAAGAAGTCCTTGAAACTTCTCGGCAATAACAATAACAACCTCGTTCTCGACGGATTCGGGGTTCAAAACCTCCGACATCTTGGCTTCACGAAGCGGAGCCAGATAATACCCCTCTAACATGAGAGTCTTGAACTCGATCCAAACACAATCACGATCGGTGGGTTCTCGAGCACAACTCCGAAAATGATTCGTCAGCCACCAAATTATTGGTACGAGGTTACGCGAGTCGGCCCACTCTGCGGCCTCTATCCCCTCTATCACGTCCTCTTTCCAGATCGAAAGAATAGCGTTCAATCATGACCACAGCTCAAATACGCCTCAACGGCCAGAATGCTAGGTCAACGCAAAACACGAGAATACATACTCAACAGATAAACGATCCCATCGATCGCGCTAATCTTAGCCGATACAGAGTCCACATGCTCCAAAGCAATTAATCATAAATCAATCGTACCCGATCGCCACATACAAGTGTCAACAAAACAGGTTTAATCAATGACATAATGAATGTATGCACACAAAAGAGAATAGAGTCCTTACACAGGTCATACGAAGCTTCGAGGTCTTGCGATACTAGTCTTCACTGACGACGACTCGATGAAAGAATGACTCATACAGTCGTCCAACTATCACGACTCACAAAACTCGACTGTCCAGATTGTCATAACCTGACAGCCCCGCTACTACCGCCTTGGTAGAGCCACATAACACACAAGCCAGGGTTTCTCACAACCCAAATCTCTGATACCATCTTCTGTAACACCCCCAAATCCCATTGGGTCATTACAGTGCCGTGGACCCCACACCAAGTGATCCACCAGGCGAACACGACTAAAATACAACAACCTGTCCAAAATAGGAAATCACAAACCCTACTATGACGTCCGACATATTATTCCGATATGGAATTTCAACGACAAGGATGGGCCTACATGGCCAAAATAAAATACAACAACATACACGAGTCTTGCTCGGATAATACAAAACGACAACGACTGAACAAAAATGGAGTACTCCAACTATCTGACCAACATGAACACCAAAATATCTCCGACTAGTATCGCTCGAATGCCTCGTCGCCATCGTCATGCCCCTGTGTCTCAACTCTCTCCTCGCAAGTACCTAAAACATGAAAACATGTTCCGCCCCCACGGGGTCAGTCATCCAGTATAATGAATATCAAGTACATGCACAACATGATATGCATCCAAAGGCAGAATAAATAGTACAACAATGGTAGTACGAGATGCTCACAAACCAAAGTAAGAATCGAGCATTCGTGAAATACTATGCCCACGGCATACGATCAACACCTGCTCAAATAGGTTAGAACATAAGTGCCCAACGGCGAATCATCAATATAGAACACAACAATACATTACCCGAAGGTAAATCAATCCAACGCTGAAATAAATAAGGATCACAATGCCTGAAGGCTCAAACGGAAATACTGATACATCACAATGGCCTGAAAGCCCTCACCAAGCCGCCAAAATATCACGATGGCACGAAAGCCGAATGCAGAAGTAAATCATCACAATACAGATCTCAAAGAAACAAACCTGACTGTCGAACATACCCCTCTGGCGTATGAACTCTTAATCACAAAACGTCGAACACATCCACACATTTAAATGGACTATGAACGAACAAAATTGTATGGCTCAATGATGGACATCACAGTACGCCCGATCCGAATATGTGTCGTGCACATGTCCACCCGTATACGGAATCCGTGATATACGTGGGACAATGTACCTAATTAGCCTCAACGAACTACGCCTCGTGTGCACACTTTCACGGAAAATATTCACGCATGACTATATATGTGCCCGGCTAAAAATCCTACACAATATCCAATCTAACGTAGATATGACTCCGGATATGTCACGATACAACATGACAACGAAACTCAAAGGATAACACATCCAATACGGATCATACGACTCACCAAGTGAACGATGACACACGAATAATGAAAGATCGACACGACCAACGATATTCCAAACAACTATCCTGGGATCAAAATCCCTAAGGACCGATTAACACGAGCAACGATCACAACACAACAGTTCGGGAAATCCTCAACTTTCAAAGATCACAAAATTACCGAGTTCACAAGAAAAATAGTGTGCTGCCTTGAATCAGTCAACACGACAATAATAATTCAACAGATGGGGAAATTATCTTTTTGACAACGGATGAGAATTATCTTTTTGACAACGGATGGGAATTATCTTTGATAATCCCAATTCAATATATCGATTACCGTTAGAGCGGACAATCGATAATAATTATACAACGGATGTCTCGGCACCTTTAATCGGTTACCGATAACGAAGATGATAATCGAATACGTCAATGCCTTCAATCGGCCAAAACGACATCAATAGAAAAACACTGATATCAATAGCGACGATTCACAAAAAATATCTTGATGGAACATCAATCAACATTAACAATCGATATGTCGATACCGCGAACCGGCTATCGACAAATATATTACCAACAAGTATCGCAATGCCATAAATCGGCCATTTACGAACAACAATAATATTTGGCATAATTTGCCGAAGGGTGTTGTATCAAACAATCCCCTGATGTCAACGAAATCATAAAGAGACCAAGTCTCGAAATGATACACACATTCATACACATACATGATAACATTAATCTCATTGACCAGTACAAGTATAAAACTTGCCTCAAACCGAAGGCGAGAAAGTCCTTCCACGATCAACGTCCTACCACGAATCAATCAACGCGTCCTCCGTCAATCACAAGCACTCGAACAACCTTGAATGAAATACAATTCATTCGATATATCGACCGAAAACAACACAATAGATAATCCCGATTCCAACACGAACACATACTATACTCGTATTAATCCGTATACATACATATATATGATATATATATATATATTACATATATATATAACATATATACAATACAACTCACAATATCTATATATATATATATAAATATATATATACTAACACTACACACACACTTCTGTTACATATATATATAATATACATAACACACAAAACACACACACACAATCACGCTATATATATATACATTACAGCTTACACACAGTATATATATATATATATAAATAACAGTATATATATATAACACACACAACACACAACACACAACACAAAGGCTTACCCGGAAAAGTCGATCGGCCGGGCAACCTTCGCCGGAAAAATGTCAAACCTCCGTTCCGTCGCCCGTTCCGGACAAAACCACTTCCGGTCGCCGGAATCAACGGAACTCCGTCCATGGCCGGAAACCATGAAGACGCCGGACGCCCGAGCTCGCCGAAAAAATGCCGAACAAGATGGTCGACCGGATTTATAATGTCTCCCGATCTGGAAATTCCGATCGGCCGCCGCCGAGCTCCAGTCGCCGCCAGAGACGTCGGCCCTACCTCCGGTCGCCGGAAAAAAATGGAGAAGCTGGTGCCTGCTCCGTCTCGCCGGAAAAAGAAGAAAAAAAAAATACCGGAACACGTCGACCGGGTTTGCAGCCTTCCGGTTCGGAAATTCCGACCAGGCCGCCGCCGAGCTCCGGTCGTGAGCTGCCTGCCCGCCGAACTCAAGCTCCATCTCGCCGGAAAAAATGGAGAAGCCGGCCCGTCCGTCCTCAAGCTCCATCTCGCCGGAAAAAAAATGTAATGGAAGAGATGGAGAGATGAGAGGGAAACGAGAGGGAGAGATGGCGGAGAGAGAGAGAAATGGCAAAGAAAATGAGGGAGGGGACGAGACAGTGAGGACAATTGAGAGAGAGATGATGATGATGATTGATGATTTACATATATATATATAATGTAGCATGAATGAGGGAGAGAAAGAGAGAGGGACGTGAGAGAGATGAGAGATGATGATGAAATGTGAGGGAAGGTGCATATGTATATATTATATATACATAAAGTGAGAATCAGGACAATTAAGTGAGGGAGAGAGGTAGGTGTGAGGATGATGATTGAGGGATAATGTGTGTATATATATATATTATGTATATATATAATATAGCATGGAGTGAGAATTCACGTGAGGGAGAGAATAAGAGGAGGTGGGAGTGAGATAAATGATACCCCAAAGATACCCTCGCCCCGAAAGTTGACTACGAGGAAAGTTCCCACCACCTACCACGCATTACGTACGTAACCTCAGGGCGTAACGTACGTAATCGTAACAAATTAGCGTACGTAATGCTATACAGATAGCGTACGCTATCGCTATAAACTTAGCCAAAATTCCAAACTCGCCAAACAATAACCAAACGACGAAACCAAACCGACGACCAGAATAAATATTTCGATCCCGAAATATTCTAATACAATATACATTGTATCGGTCCAAACAACAACACTTGTACAATTCCAAATGAATACGTACAACTCAACAGTAACATGAAAAAAAAAAAAAAAAAATTATTCCCGGATATTACATATCTGATATCCGATCCGAAATATCTGAAAAACTAAAGTTCCGGATATCCGAAGTTCGAATATCCGGAACTTCGGATTCGGATATCAGATAGTACTTTTCAGAAAAATCGGATATTCGGATATCCAAAATATCCGAAAAATCCTAAAATTTTTGTTTTTTTATATTTTAAACTATAGAAGGTATTCGGATATTCGGATATCCGATATCCATATCCGAAGTTTTTTTCGGATATTCGGATATCCGATATCCAAATCCGAATATTTTTTTCGAATATAAGGCTAGCCGAATATAATTCATATTTTTTCCGGATATCGGATATCAAAATCTACTATCCGAAATTTTGGATATCCGGTTTTGAACACCCCTAGGTTTAACGTACGCTACAAAGGATATGTAACGTACGTTATGCATGTCAGACATGATACGTTTTATGAACTTCCGACCATAATTTGGATTGTTAGATGTTCGTACGTGTGAGATGAACTCTATATTATTTCTTTCGTTTAAGGTTCGAGCTTTGCTATGTGATTGATCGAAGGGGCGACCTTCGAGTGTTTTGATATTCGTGGAAGTATTATTCTTGTCATCGAATCGAAGCAAGTACTTTAATTGTTCCATGTATTGATGTTATACATATTGTCGTGCATATATGTTGTTGTTGTATGTCCACCTCGTGTTGGTCCGACGGGATCATCGGGGGATCTATGCTAGCGTGCGCTGGATCATCGAACGGGTTTTTCCACCACTGGTTGGTCTGACGGGATCATCGTGGGTTTTAGGCAGTGAACGATGGATCGTCGGAATTACCATGTGTATGTTGTGATATCATGTTGTGATTATCATTTGTGTATTTTATTTATGAGTTTCTCGTAGGAGGAGACTCGTTGGTATTTTGACATTTATGTTATTATTATTCTTCGTGAGATGTTGAATAATATGCTGTGGTACTTGTACTAGCATCGTTGTGCTAACCCCTTTGGGGGTGAACATTTGTTTATGTTCAGGATCCAGGAGAGCAGGGAAACAACCACTGGAGCTGCATGACGACGAGGGTGCAGAGTGATGTTCCGGCCGGGTTTAATTATCTGTTGTTTGTGTTGTTTTTAATAAGTACTCGAGTACATCGTCGTTGGTGATGATTGGATTTGGTGATGTATTAATATTTTCCTTTGGATATTTGTATTCTCGGTATTGGCCCAGAACTGTTGTATTTTATTTCAGCTACTTTCATATGTTGGTATCTGTTGTTGTCTTTTCATTTCTTCAGCCTTGTAAAATTCTTATGGAAAGGATTTACGGTGCTGTAATATTCCTGAATATATCGGGGTGTTACAAAATATGGTATCGGAGCTAAGATTATGGATATCTTGGCCATTGGGTTAAAATAAGGGTCATATATGTCTTTTGAGGTAACCGACCGTGAATAACATCACTATACTGCCTACGTCTTCGTGCGAACAGTGGTTGTAAGTTCCTAAACTCTATCTTGTTCTTTACCTATTATACTTCTTTATACTTGAACATTTGAGCGATATTGTTTCCTGTATATTGAATATTTATGCTTATAGTATGTTGAGAGGTGGACGTGGACATGGTCGCAGTCGTGGACGCGGACGAAGGAATGCTGAAAGTGAAGCTTCGCCTTCTAATCAGGCCAGCCATAGATCGGGCGAGCCACAAAGTGTTGGGATTCGGTGCCTAAAACGAAGGCCCAGCAGAAGCGGTAAAACGAAAATTAATTCGATCCGAATCCCTACGAGGATCGATCGAGCTACGTATATACGAATATATAAACGAAATCACAAGAGATATTAGAAACTCACCCTTGTAGTCCGTTGATTAAATGGATTCCTTCTCTTGAGCTATTCCCCAAGCTTTACTTGAATTCTCTACGATTCGAAGCACTCCAAGCACTTGAACGATACAACGCCGAAAGCACCGCGTCTCTACTTGCCACGCGCCGGAGAAACGAATGGAATGACAATACCCGATTAACCTCTAAGGTTACGGCTCGAATCAAGTGATGAAGCCTTTTATTATTGCACTCTAAGTGTATAATATATATCTCTCAATGTATCTTGAATTTTCTCCAAGAAAACTCAAGAACAAGATGAAGACAATTGAGAAAACTATTTTCTCTCTCACACACTTGCTCAACTCACGTATGGAAATTGGTAAGGTAGAAGTGATAAGAGTCTTCACTTTATTCTACATAATATCTCCTCCACAATCAAGACCAAATCACGTATATAGATAAATAATATGATCTTGTCCCTTTGAATCACATAAGTCATCCACCAACATGTGGATACAATGACCAAAGGAAATAGGGAGGAAAAAGAGGCGGCCATCTAGAAGGAGCTAGATGAGTTCGGTCCGTTTCGGACTCCCGTGAGTCCAAACAGATAAACTCCGATTCAGTCCCGATGTATTTATATCTATTAATTAATCCAATTAATTAATCATTTCAAATACATAATGACATAATTAATTTCTCCAAGAAATAATTATATTCATGAATTAAATTAATCACCCGGTAATTTATTTAATTAATTAGGCCATATATTAATTTATCCAATAAATCAATTTAGACATCCAATGTCCCAAATTAGATATCCAATATCTGATATTCATAATGAGAGATTAAGCTCGATTCATTCCGTCGTCAATCCTATTGCGCGACTCGATAGGTTCGTCTCAGTAAGCAATGGGAGGAACCAAAGAGTAGTAGCACCACCTAGCCAGCCTGGCGGCCTATACTGTACCCCAACTGAGAACGAATGATTGAGATCATTCAAGAACCATTATGTCGTGAATACCAATATACGTATAAACCCTTCTTTCAAATGTCCCGATCAAGTTATAGGGTCATGGTCAGTCAAACCCTATCTGTACTTGACGCTATGCATGAGTTAATGCAAATCGAGATCATTGAGCTCTCGTGTATCCAATACAACTAGCTCCAATGCTTTGGACAAAGACTTATGATCTCATCTGCCAATAACCGCAAAGGACATATAACCCGCTCACTAACGGGAGAAAGATATCTATCTTGGTATTCAGTAGGACCTGCCGGTTTATAGGGTCGAACTACTCTAATGAAAATCTCAACGTCACAAGCACATCCCTACTAAATCCTTAAGTCGAAGATTCACGAATACCTATCACAACCTTTCGATTACGTCATTGACTGCCCCGGAGTGAAATCTGTGTGACGAATCGAGGGTGAGTCGGTTCGAGTATACTAATCCAATTAGCATACCTATAACGTGTGCTCCCACTAACCATTAGTGTTTGAAAGGCACTCTCCATGTCAAAGAACACGTCATACAAGTCTTCACATAAACTTAACGCCCAGTCAAGTTTCATCGACTTGTGAACGATTAAGTATTTGAGCTATAAACCTTTCCAGTGCTGACCCCCTTATCCAATAAGGAGTGGAACGTTTTGCTCTCAAATACACGGACTAGTTTCTATATGTATATTTACGAGTTAGGAATGCCAGTAACTGCCAGTAAATAAAGAAACATTCATTGCCTTATTTAATGATTTACATAATTACAAGTACAATGCCCTCACTCAACATCCTCTAAGTGGCATTCGAGGGCATACTCCTAACAATCTCTCACTTGCACTCAATGCCACACACTATGGTATCTAATACCCATGTTCTCCAGATGACGCTCCAAGCTAGTCTGAGAAAGTGGCTTTGTCAGTGGATCGGCAACATTGTCGGTCGAGTCTACTCTGTGCAGCACAATGTATCCCTTGCGAACAAATTCTCTTACGAGATGATACTTCCTCTCAATATGTTTGGTTCTGTTGTGAAACCTCAGATCCTTGGCCTGCGCTACAGCTCCATCGTTGTCGCAGTACAGCGGAACAGGCAGCTCAGCACATGGTATCACTAGAAGTTCTCCCAGAAACTTCCTAATCCAGAACCCTTCCTTGGAAGCCTCTGAGGCTGCTTGATACTCAGCCTGACAGGTGGAATCAGCAGTCTCTCTTTGCTTGGCGCTACGCCAAGATACTGCTCCTCCATTAAGAGTAAATATGTAGCCAGAAGTAGACATCGAGTCATCCTTCAGTCCTTGGAAGTCCAAATCAGTGAATCCCACCACATCCAATTCCCCACCGCCATACATCAGAACCATATCTCTAGTCCTTCTTAAGTACTCGAGAACGTTCTTTACGGCAGTCCAATGTTCCCTAACTGGGCATGCGCGATGTCAGGTCTTGTACACAACATAACATACATAAGGCTACCCACGACCGAAGCATATGGTATATTACTCATTTCCTTTCGTTGTTCCTCACTTTGAGGACACATCTTCTGTAATACCCGGATTTTCAGTATATATTTTTCGCGTTATTTTATCTGAGATATACTGTATAGTTTGGTATCTATACAGTGTGGATAAAATAAATTGAGAACTGAGACAGTTATACTGGTGTGATTATCGTTTTTGATTGACAGATATATTCAGGATATGTTGTATCAGGTTGAACTGATTTGGATATCAGGTATACCGTGTGAGAATAATTTTGGATTCAGTATGTGTATTCAGTATGCCGTATGATTGTATTTTGTACGTCGAGACGTCAGACAGGAACAGTTGGATTTTTGGCTAAGTATAAAGCCATTACGTATGTTAAGCCTTGGAGCTTACGTACGTAAAATGCGTTAGCTTACGTACGTTATATAGTGTACATAACGTACGTAACAAGAAGAATCGTACAGTGGGGCCCGTGGTCGGCGGCTTTCGGCGCAGATGTGGACAGGTGAGTCAACAGATGGAGTTACGTACGTTATACAGGGTGTATTACGTACGTAATACGAGTATTATACTGTAGCAAGTCAACGTATGTATTACGTACGCAACGGATTAAGTGTTACGTACGTTACGGGGCGGCTGGCCGAGTCGTGCCCGAGAGGACCTGGATGGCCGAGCATGGCCAGACGTGACTCGTTGGGATGGCCGAGCACGGTCGGAAGTGACTCGCAAGGATGGCTAGAGGCGCCTATTACGACGTAAAGGCGGTGGCGATTCTGGTCGTAAGGGCGATTACGTCGTAAGCCACCGCCGATTACGTACGTAAGTGCCGAACAAAGCGGGCGAGAGGGTAGGCCACGGCCGGATACGTACGTAAGGACCCGCCGGTTACGTACGTAAGGTACCGGCAGGTCTCGTCCTATATAAGGCCTGGACCGGGTCACTTCGGCATTTTCATTTTTTTCTTCGTTTTTTCGCGATTCCTTCAGCAAGAATTGATGGATTTGAGTAAGAGCAACTTATAACAACATTTTTTGGAAGTTGGAATCATGGATTAACATCATCTTCCACCCGGATCGAAGGTAAGAACACCTAAACACTTGGTTTTGGATATTTTTGGAGTTTCTTGATGTTTTGGCCGATTTGATTCGTTTTAAATCAGATTATTGATGGAATCTTATTGTATTCTTGAGATTATTCGTTGTTCATGAAGTTTTGTGGATCGAAATCGAGTATTTCTTTGAATAATCGATTGAATTGGACTATGCCTTCAAAGTGTTCGATGAAATGTCTCAATGAGTAGAACTTGGAAAATTCTACACGTTTTCGTATGAATGATGGTTTAATTGATATTGTTGTGATGATTCTTGGTATTTACGAGAATTTTGTTAAAGGAAGATAATGAATTGGTGATCAAATGATTCGATTATGTTGTTATGATTATGGAATCGTAGTATTCTCGATGTTCTTGGTAGTTTGTTGCGATTCATGATGTTATGAGAAGTATATATGTTGAAGGACATGATTATATACACCTTGAATTGTGAATAAGGATTGTTTAGATGTTAGAACACATAGGATTATGTCGTTTGAGGATTTTGAATGTGATGTTGGAATAAGTTGTGTTCTTAAGGAACTCTTGGATTATATATGAATTGAGGAACATGTTTGAGTGATGTTGGTGTTTTGGATATGAATATGGGATATTCATATCTAAAACTAAGTTATGTGTTTTGGTACAATATTCGTATAGGAATACGAATATGATTTTCGGGTTTGATAAGATTATGATTCACTTTTGAGTTTAAGAATTCATACGTATTGAACAAGTGTTCAATTCGGATAATGGAATTATTTGAAACCTTTGGAATATGGTTATCTATGATGTTGAATTAATCGGATCGTCCGGATTGATGATGATAATCGATAATTGGTTTAATTATGATTTACAAGGAGGAAACTTGTACCCGTATTTAAGATTGAAATTGGAATCGGTAATGTTAGACCCTTGTTGGTTTAAATTGATTATTGATATGATTTTCGGATAGTGTAATCGTATTGTGGTTTTAAATTCGTGATCAATTGGTTTGGATTGTTTGGATTTGTATTTAATCGAGATATTGTAGAACCGTTGTTGATCAGTTATTGATTGTTATTTGTGATCATCGAGTTATGGCTTGTATCGTGGATTTGGGTTCGTATTTGTTGAGTTGGATTATTTGGTTTTATGTATATGATCAAGGTTTCGTTGAACCGTTGAGTTTGTTGGTTGGGTATGTCGGTTATTGATTTTTATCGAATGTGTGTTAATCGGTTATTGCAATAGGTTGATATGTTTTGATCATGGATTATGACCGTTGTGTTGCAGTTGAGATTTAAGAGTTCGTAGATTGCTTTTGGTCGGGGCTGAGGAGCTCGTAGACGAAGACAATAGATTTTGGTAACGGCTTCGTGGTATCGGTATCGAGGCAAGTTTATACTTGTTCAGTTTATAATATTTGATGAATGGTTTCATTTTCATTTCATTTATAATTCGTATAGCAATGTTGTTAGAAATGTAAATTATCGGGATGATGGTTTGTATATCGTGCTCTAGTTTGGATTGAATCATAATGTATATGATTTAAATATGTTCAAGGAAGACGTGAGTTATCGTTTGTCAAGGATATAGAATATCGGATATCGAGGATAGTTATCGTGTCGATATTGATTATTTCGCTGAGGGATGATGATCCCAGGGCTGATTGTATTGAGATCGTTGATCGTGTTGATCATTTGTCGGGGATGATGATCCCAGGATTGTTGTTTTGGATATTAATTAGTCGTGTCGACTTTTCTTTGTCAGCTTGCCTTTGTTCACTTCAGTAAGTCTTTTGATCCTTATTGGATATGTGATTCTTTGAGTTTCGTTGTCATGTTGCATCGTGACATATCTGGAATCATATCTGCGTTCCGATTGGTTATTGTGTAGGATTTTTAGCCAGGCACATATATAGTCATGCGTGAATATTATTTCCGTATTGGACTGTGCACACGAGATGTAGTTTCGTGAGGCTAATTAGGTACATTGTCCCACGTATATTCTGGATTCCGTATACGGGGCGGACATGTGCACGGACACATTTCCGGATCGGGCGTACTGTGATGTCCATCTTTGAGCCGTACAATTTTGGTCGTTCATCGTCCATAGTATTGGATGTGTTCGACGTTTTGTGATTAATTGTTCATACGCCCGAGGGGTATGTTCGACAGTCGAAGTTATTTCTTTGAGATCCATTATTGTTGATCATTTGGAGTTTACCTTGTTGATGGTATTCTCGATTATTGTTGGTCCTTTGTTGATCATTTGGAGTTTACCTTGTTGATGGTATTCTCGATTATTGTTGGTCCTTTGTTGATCATTTGGAGTTTCCCTTGTTGAGGGTATCCTCGGTTATTATTGATCTTTGTTGATCGTGTTGGGAGTTTACCATGTTGAGGGTACTCTCAGTTATCATTGATCCTTTACTGGTCGTATTGGAGTTATCATGTCGATGATATTCTCAGTGATATATTGGTTGATCATTGTTATTGATCGTATGAGCATTTGGGCTGTACGCCGAAGTTTCAGGATTTGTTATCATTATCATGTGGTAGTTGATCTACAGATATGTTGTGTATTATTGGTTTATACATGTTGAGATTTGATTGTGTAATCCGACGGACAGGATTTGGCACAGATTGGATTATTTCTGCACTTATGAGTTTTGATGATGTTTTGAGGATTATTGGTATTTTTGGAATACAGTTCAGATAATTGTTGTTGAGTTCATTTCGTCATTTGAGAATGCGAATTATGGATTATGGTAAGGATTGATTCGTTATGAATTGCCATGGTTGGTACGTTTATGGCGGTAAGATTACTTTGGTAGTATTCTTACTATATTATTACATTGGTATGTAATTATTTATGTTGATGTGATCGATATCATTGTTGAGTATTGTGGCTGACCCCGTCGTGGGCTTTATTTTTAGGTACTCGGAAATCGAGCTAGTAGCGGTCGTGAAGGGATGAGCTTCCCGATGTGATACTGGCGGTGGCATGTTTTGGAGTATCGAGTATTTCTTTTCTGGTTTTTCATTTCCGCTGCAAATGTGTATTTTGAACTGCATTTATCCGCTGCGTGTGTATATTTCAAAATGGCTTTTCGGTATCTTTATCCGCTGCGTATTTGTATTTTAAATGGCCCTTTTGGCACTTTGCGAACTTGGGTTATTTCGTTAAACCTTTTCTTAAACTATTTTATCGGTACGTTTAAGCGGCGTCTTAACGTACATCTTGAACTATCGAGATTTGGCACTTTGCCTTGTATTTTCAAATGGTATTTTATGACGGTATTTCGAAATTATGCTGTTGAAAATATTTGAGTATTTAAAATATTATCGTCATCGGCCTTTTAGCGTTTTTGAATTGGTTTTGTAAACGGTTTTTTAGCCTGGTGGGTTCCGGTGCGGGACCCACGGCGCTGTAATATCCCGGATGGTTTTGGGGGTGTTACAGAAGATGGTATCGGAGCTTGGATTTTGTGAAACCCAGGCGTGTGTGTTATGTGGCTCTACCGGTACGGTAGTAGCGTGGTTTTTGAAAATGAGATTTTCTGACTTTTGAGTCGAATTGATTTTTGGAGTTTCCAAAATTTTTGACATCTTTTCAAACTGCTATTTGTGATATTGGTGTGTGTTGGTTGTGTTGAGACTTCGTGTGGGAGTCGTGTGCTAGTATCACGGGAGATCATCGGCTTCACGCACCTGTAAGTATATTGGTTTGGTTATTTCGCTTGTGGCGACACTTGATTGTTTTGTGATGAGTTGGAAAGTTTTGGATTTATCTGTTGTTGGTGACAGGACGCAAGTTTCGAGGACGAAACTTATTTTAAGGGGGGTAGTATGTAATACCCGGATTTTCAGTATATATTTTTCGCGTTATTTTATCTGAGATATACTGTATAGTTTGGTATCTATACAGTGTGGATAAAATAAATTGAGAACCGAGACAGTTATACTGGTGTGATTATCGTTTTTGATTGACAGATATATTCATGATATGTTGTATCAGGTTGAACTGATTTGGATATCAGGTATACCGTGTGAGAATAATTTTGGATTCAGTATGTGTATTCAGTATGCCGTATGATTGTATTTTGTACGTCGAGACGTCAGACAGGAACAGTTGGATTTTTGGCTAAGTATAAAGCCATTACGTACGTTAAGCCTTGGAGCTTACGTACGTAAAATGCGTTAGCTTACGTACGTTATATAGTGTACATAACGTACGTAACAAGAAGAATCGTACAGTGGGGCCCGTGGTCGGCGGCTTTCGGAGCAGATGTGGACAGGTGAGTCAACAGATGGAGTTACGTACGTTATACAGGGTGTATTACGTACGTAATACGAGTATTATACTGTAGCAAGTCAACGTATGTATTACGTACGCAACGGATTAAGTGTTACGTACGTTACAGGGCGGCTGGCCGAGTCGTGCCCGAGAGGACCTGGATGGCCGAGCATGGCCGGACGTGACTCTTTGGGATGGCCGAGCACGGTCGGCAGTGACTCGCAGGGATTCGTAGGACTGGCCTATTACGTACGTAAGGCAGTGGCCGGTTACGGCCGTAAGGGCCAGTTACGTACGTAAGCCACCGCCGATTCGTACGTAAGTCTTGAACAAGCGGCGAGAGGGTAGGCCACGGCCGGCTACGTACGTAAGGACCCGCCGGTTACGTAGGTAAGGTACCGGCAGGTCTCGGCCTATATAAGGCCTGGACCGGGTCACTTCGGCATTTTCATTTTCTTCTTCGTTTTTTTCGCGATTCCTTCAGCAAGAATTGATGGATTTGAGTAATAGCAACTTATAACAACATGTTTTGGAAGTTGGAATCATGGATTAACATCATCTTCCACCCGGATCGAAGGTAAGAACACCTAAACACTTGGTTTTGGATATTTTTGGAGTTTCTTGATATTTTGGCCGATTTGATTCGTTTTAAATCAGATTATTGATGGAATCTTGTTGTATTCTTGAGATTATTCGTTGTTCTTGAAGTTTTGTGGATCGAAATCAAGTATTTCTTTGAATAATCGATTGAATTGGACTATGCCTTCAAAGTGTTCGATGAAATGTCTCAATGAGTAGAACTTGGAAAATTCTACATGTTTTCGTATGAATGATGGTTGAATTGATATTGTTGTGATGATTCTTGGTATTTACGAGAATTTTGTTAAAGGAAGATAATGAATTGGTAATCAAATGATTCGATTATGTTGTTATGATTATGGAATCGTAGTATTCTCGATGTTCTTGGTAGTTTGTTGAGATTCATGATGTTATGAGAAGTATATATGTTGAAGGACATGATTATATACACCTTGAATTGTGAATAAGGATTGTTTAGATGTTAGAACACATAGAATTATGTCGTTTGAGGATTTTGAATGTGATGTTGGAATAAGTTGTGTTCTTAAGGAACTCTTGGATTATATATGAATTGAGGAACATGTTTGAGTGATGTTGGTGTTTTGGATATGAATATGGGATATTCATATCTAAAACTAAGTTATGTGTTTTGGTACAATATTCGTATAGGAATACGAATATGATTTTCGGGTTTAATAAGATTATGATTCACTTTCGAGTTTAAGAATTCATACGTATTGAACAAGTGTTCAATTCGGATAATGGAATTATGTGAAACCTTTGGAATATGGTTATCTATGATGTTGAATTAATCGGATCGTCCGGATTGATGATGATAATAGGTAATTGGTTTAATTATGATTTACAAGGAGGAAACTTGTATCCGTATTTAAGATTGGAATCGGTAATGTTAGACCCTTGTTGGTTTAAATTGATTATTGATATGATCTTCGGATTGTGTAATCGTATTGTGGTTTTAAATTCGTGATCAATTGGTTTGGATTGTTTGGATTTGTATTTAATCGGGATATTGTAGAACCGTTGTTGATCGGTTATTGATTGTTATTTGTGATCATCGAGTTACGGCTTGTATCGTGGATTTGGGTTCGTATTTGTTGAGTTGGATTATTTGGTTTTATGTATATGATCAAGGTTTCGTTGAACCGTTGAGTTTGTTGGTTGGGTATGTCGGTTATTGATTTTTATCGAATGTGTGTTAATCGGTTATTGCAATAGGTTGATATGTATTGATCATGGATTATGACCGTTGTGTTGCGGTTGAGATTTAAGAGTTCGTAGATTGCTTTTGGTCGGGGCTGAGGAGCTCGTAGACGAAGGCAATGGATTTTGGTAATGGCTTCGTGGTATCGGTATCGAGGCAAGTTTATACTTGTTCAGTTTATAATATTTGATGAATGGTTTCGTTTTCATTTCATTTATAATTCGTATAGCAATGTTGTTAGAAATGTAAATTATCGGGATGATGGTTTGTATATCGTGCTCTAGTTTGGATTGAATCATAATGTATATGATTTAATTATGTTCAAGGAAGACGTGAGTTATCGTTCGTCAAGGATATAGAATATCGGATATCGAGGATAGTTATCGTGTCGATATTGATTATTTCGCTGAGGGATGATGATCCCAGGGCTGATTGTATTGAGATCGTTGATCGTATTGATCATTTGTCGGGGATGATGATCCCAGGATTGTTGTTTTGGATATTGATTAGTCGTGTCGACTTTTCTTTGTTAGCTTGCCTTTGTTCACTTCAGTAAGTCTTTTGATCCTTATTGGATATGTGATTCTTTGAGTTTCGTTGTCATGTTGCATCGTGACATATCTGGAATCATATCTGCGTTCCGATTGGTTATTGTGTAGGATTTTTAGCCACGCACATATATAGTCATGCGTGAATATTATTTCCGTATTGGACTGTGCACACGAGACGTAGTTTCGTGAGGCTAATTAGGTACATTATCCCACGTATATTCTGGATTCCGTATACGGGGCGGACATGTGCACGGACACATTTCCGGATCGGGCGTACTGTGATGTCCATCTTTGAGCCATACAATTTTGGTCGTTCATCGTCCATAGTATTGGATGTGTTCGACGTTTTGTGATTAATCGTTCATACGCCCGAGGGGTATGTTCGACAGTCGAAGTTATTTCTTTGAGATCCATTATTGTTGATCATTTGGAGTTTACCTTGTTGATGGTATTCTCGATTATTGTTGGTCCTTTGTTGATCATTTGGAGTTTACCTTGTTGATGATATTCTCGATTATTGTTGGTCCTTTGTTGATCATTTGGAGTTTCCCTTGTTGAGGGTATCCTCGGTTATTATTGATCTTTGTTGATCGTGTTGGGAGTTTACCATGTTGAGGGTACTCTCAGTTATCATTGATCCTTTATTGGTCGTATTGGAGTTATCATGTCGATGATATTCTCAGTGATATATTGGTTGATCATTGTTATTGATCGTATGAGCATTTGGGCTGTACGCCGAAGTTTCAGGATTTTTTATCATTATCATGTGGTAGTTGATCTACAGATATGTTGTGTATTATTGGTTTATACATGTTGAAATTTGATTGTGTAATCCGACGGACATGATTTGGCACAGATTGGATTATTTCCGCACTTATGAGTTTTGATGATGTTTTGAGGATTATTGGTATTTTTGGAATACAGTTCAGATAATTGTTGTTGAGTTCATTTCGTCATTTGAGAATGCGAATTATGGATTATGGTAAGGATTGATTGGTTATGAATTGCCATGGTTGGTACGTTTATGGCGGTAAGATTACTTTGGTAGTATTCTTACTATATTCTTACATTGGTATGTAATTATTTATGTTGATGTGATCGATATCATTGTTGAGTATTGTGGCTGTTGGGAATAATAATGTTGTTTTGATAATTGCCAAAAAGCTTGATACAGCAAGCCCTGTATCGAAAGCCGGTTGAAGTTGCAATCCTGTATCGAAGACCTTATCATAGCGCCAGCATACAGCAAGCTCTCGCGCTACCAAGATACAGCAACAAAATCTAAGTAAGCGCCAAGTATGGAAGCTGTCTCGAAATCTCAATACAGCACCCTTCCATACAGCACCGGACTACTCCAATATGCCTACAGCACAAGTGGATACAGCATTCACATCGGAACAGGACTAAAGACCGTTTGGAAAGGAATCTTTGGTATTCACTAAAGTCAAATCCCGTTCGATAAAGAAGTATTTAAATACTGAAAGGATAAAGTATTTAAATACTGAAGCTGTCAGAGATCTTCAAAATCCCGTAATATCCGGATCGTGTTATAATCCCGTTGAAACGGAATCTCATTCAAACGGATCTATCTCAACGGATATATCCAAGAAGGCTATATATATATCCCCAGAGTTTGAAGATCAACAGACGCATCTGAACCAACAAGAACATTTTACAAGCTTACAAGCAATATTCAAAAGATCGAAAGACTGAATATTCATTATCATCAGATCAAGCTTACAAGAGCAAGTATATCTCTTTCTAGCATAAATCCACATCTGAGAAAGAGGAAATATACTCAGTCATCAAGAACAGCCATCATCAGCTCAAGAACCTCATATTCAAAGCTGCTGTTCTTACCTGGTTACCTACCATTTTACCATTATGTAAAAACTGAGCTCTGTGTGAACTCAACAAGTTATTCTGACCTGTGTGGGACGAATAAGGACGAAGCTTTGGAACTGTGTGTGAAGAAGCAAGTCTTGAAGGAAGCTTTAACCAATCTGTGTGAACGGTTGAAAGCGACATTCTTTGTATCAATCTGTGTGAACGATACAAGGATAGGTTTGATTATAAATACATAGTTGTGTATGCAGTATTTATAATAAACGTTTTACTCCTTTGTGGAGGACCAGTGGACGTAGAGGGGTTTACCTCGAACCACTTTAATTACTGTGTTATTTACCTTTCGCCGTTACTGTTTTCATAACTGTGATTTATACAAGTATACACTGCAAAACCCTGTACGCACCAAGCTAACAGGAGATTAGACCAACTCGCTGTATCGACAGCAACTTACTGTTTTAAGACTTCCGCTACGCACTCCGAATTAGAAAACTATACAGCCTGTTGCTTAAATATTTCCCAAGTTGTATCGAGTATACTTGAAAAGAGGACCAACAAGTGGTATCGGAGCGGTTGATTCTAAAAAGAATCAGTCGTATTTTTAACTGAATCAGATCCTTAAAAACACTTATTTTCGAAAATAGTCTTTGTATGTCCCATCTTCTAATATGGACACCTTCATGTCTAATAAGATATCTATGTTTCACATTAACGAGTTTGATGACTGGAGAAACAGGATGAAGAACAAACTCAAAGCCTTCATTGGAGAATCAAAAACTCCGCCCGCATCAACAAAGACCGAAGAATGTCTTCAGGTGGTCACTGATAGTGACTCGTCAGATGATGAGCTAGAAGATAGAGCTTATGTGTGCTTTATGGCCGAAGTTAAAGAAGAAAATGAAGACGGCGATGATGATGAGGTAAGCTCTACCTCAACTATTCCTATAAATGCATCTCATACTTTTGAAAATATGTTGAATGAATTTAATAACATTCAAATGGCCCATGAGATATTGAAAATAGAAAACACCCAGCTTGAAATTTCTAACTTAGAGCTGAAGGAAGAAAACGACTTGCTGAAGGATAATTACGAAAATATGTCAGTTGATTGCGAAAACAGCAAAGTCACTTTAGAAAAACTCATGGAGAGCAATCATCAACTTGCTCACGATCTATATGAGACTAAGTCTCATCTTGAAGACAAGACAAATGATTTGGCTCTACTCGAAGCCAAAGTAAAATCGCTCGAGAAACGTGAAGGAGAATTAGAGACAATCTTGAAATCTTTCGAGAAATCCTCTAAAAGAATGGAAGAGATCATAAGCACTGGGCAACATGCTCATGATAAACGTGGCTTAGGGTACAACTCGTTCTCCAACAAAGAAAAATCTAGTACGGTATTCGTCAGGAGTGAGGAACCCATTCCTGTATCGAAGGAAATTCCAAGTCCTGTGAAGGAACCCGTTGCTCCGCGAATAGCAAAAGCTGCCATTCCGCCCCCACAACTCTACTATTCGAGACAGTGGAACCAACAGCCACTCAGACCTGTAAGGCGTACTCAACAGCATGCTCCACAAGCATATCATAAGCGCCAGCAGTCATTGAGGAGGAAGGCTGTATCCAACCACCAAAGGCCCGTACAGCAGTACTCTCGATACAGCATACCTAAACATTGGATACAAGAGCCCCGTTATCCCTCGAGACAGCAGATGCCAGTTCAGTATCAACAACAGCATTGGGAATCCAACTGGAGACCCAGAAGGCAAGCTGTTAGGCCAAGGAAAATGGCTCCACCTCCGAGACGACAATCGTATTGGAATAACAACTATAATTCTCGATGTTTCATGCATTATAATTATCATGATTACAACGACTACGTGCCTGCCCCACGTAGATATCGATATAATGGACCAAAAGTAGCCTACAACAAATCAATTGTTGACCGGCAAATTTGGGTACCGAAAGGCAATATCGCACCAGGACCCAAAGTTACTTAATTTCTATGCATCGACATGAATCGGGAAACGCTACAGCCAGAAATCCCTGTAAGTATTTATGCTTTTACTCATTAAGTGAGGGGGAATGCTGTAAGACCCAAGAATACAGTATCTATCATTAATTAACTGTACACTCGTATCACCAAGACAAAGATCAGGACAAAGAAGGCATGAAACCCTCCTACACCGACGTGTGCATTAATTAAAGGGGAATACAAGATTGACCCATGAATACAGTGTTAATCCGAACATGTATGTAAGAACTGAAACCTGTATGTACCTTTTAAAGGGGAACACTATATTATTCGCGGATACAGTATTTTCACTACAGAACATCAATTATGATGATAATTTTATTTTATTGTGTATCACTGTAAGAACTCGTCTGCGAACAATTCATAGGTTTAGTTGTACTTAACTAGATCACAAATGTAAGATTGTGCCTGCGCGCCAATCATAAGTTCAAGATGTAATACACTTCCCCATTAGATGCTATCATTTTTAGAACTTGCCTGCGAGCAGTTCACATTTCTTTTAGATTAAGTGCTGAAGACCAGATCATTTGACAGAAGATCAAGAAGCTGCTCAAGAAACTATCAAAGAGAGAGAAACTGTCGGGAAAATCAAACTCCTGTATCGAAGTCCTCTCAAGTTGCCATCAAGTGGTTATCGAAGGAGAAACTGTTTTAGCTTGAAGAGGTTTCTGGTATCAAGACCTTGGCATGATCAAGAAATTTTGAAATCATCAAAGAAGCTTTGGAAATTATCAAAAAGGGGGAAATTGTTGGGAATAATAATGTTGTTTTGATAATTGCCAAAAAGCTTGATACAACAAGCCCTGTATCGAAAGCCGGTTGAAGTTGCAATCATGTATCGAAGACCTTATCATAGCGCCAGCATACAGCAAGCTCTCGCGCTACCAAGATACAGCAACAAAATCTAAGTAAGCGCCAAGTATGGAAGCTGTCTCGAAATCTCAATACAGCACCCTTCCATACAGCACCACACTACTCCAATATGCCTACAGCACAAGTGGATACAGCATTCACATCGGAACAGGACTGAAGACCGTTTGGAAAGGAATCTTTGGTATTCACTAAATTCAAATCCCGTTCGATAAAGAAGTATTTAAATACTGAAAGGATAAAGTATTTAAATACTGAAGCTGTCAAAGATCTTCAAAATCCCGTAATATCCGGATCGTGTTATAATCCCGTTGAAACGGAATCTCATTCAAACGGATCTATCTCAACGGATATATCCAAGAAGGCTATATATATATCCCCAGAGTTTGAAGATCAACAGACGCATCTGAACCAACAAGAACATTTTACAAGCTTACAAGCAATATTCAAAAGATCGAAAGACTGAATATTCATTATCATCAGATCAAGCTTACAAGAGCAAGTATATCTCTTTCTAGCATAAATCCACATCTGAGAAAGAAGAAATATACTCAGTCATCAAGAACAGCAATCATCAGCTCAAGAACCTCATATTCAAAGCTGCTGTTCTTACCTGGTTACCTACCATTTTACCATTGTGTAAAAACTGAGCTCTGTGTGAACTCAACAAGTTATTCTGACCTGTGTGGGACGAATAAGGACGAAGCTTTGGAACTGTGTGTGAAGAAGCAAGTCTTGAAGGAAGCTTTAACCAATCTGTGTGAACGGTTGAAAGCGACATTCTTTGTATCAATCTGTGTGAACGATACAAGGATAGGTTTGATTATAAATACATAGTTGTGTATGCAGTATTTATAATAAACGTTTTACTCCTTTGTGGAGGACCAGTGGACGTAGAGGGGTTTACCTCGAACCACTTTAATTACTGTGTTATTTACCTTTCACCGTTACTGTTTTCATAACTGTGATTTATACAAGTTTACACTGCAAAACCCTGTACGCACCAAGCTAACAGGAGATTAGACCAACTCGCTGTATCGACAGCAACTTACTGTTTTAAGACTTCCACTACGCACTCCGAATTAGAAAACTATACAGCCTGTTGCTTAAATATTTCCCAAGCTGTATCGAGTATACTTGAAAAGAGGACCAACAAGTGGTATCGGAGCGGTTGATTCTAAAAAGAATCAGTCGTATTTTTAACTGAATCAGATCCTTAAAAACACTTATTTTCGAAAACAGTCTTTGTATTTCCCATCTTCTAATATGTACACCTTCATGTCTAATAAGATATCTATGTTTCACATTAACGAGTTTGATGACTGGAGAAACAGGATGAAGAACAAACTCAAAGCCTTCATTGGAGAATCAAAAACTCCGCCCGCATCAACAAAGACCGAAGAATGTCTTCAGGTGGTCACTGATAGTGACTCGTCAGATGATGAGCTAGATGATAGAGCCTATGTGTGCTCTAAGGCCGAAGTTAAAGAAGAAAATGAAGACGGCGATGATGATGAGGTAAGCTCTACCTCAACTATTCCTATAAATGCATCTCATACTTTTGAAAATATGTTGAATGAATTTAATAACATTCAAATGGCCCATGAGATATTGAAAAGAGAAAACACCCAGCTTGAAATTTCTAACTTAGAGCTGAAGGAAGAAAACGACTTGCTGAAGCATAATTACGAAAATATGTCAGTTGATTGCGAAAACAGCAAAGTCACTTTAGAAAAACTCATGGAGAGCAATCATCAACTTGCTCACGATCTAAATGAGACTAAGTCTCATCTTGAAGACAAGACAAATGATTTGGCTCTACTCGAAGCCAAAGTAAAATCGCTCGAGAAACGTGAAGGAGAATTAGAGACAATCTTGAAATCTTTCGAGAAATCCTCTAAAAGAATGGAAGAGATCATAAGCACTGGGCAACATGCTCATGATAAACGTGGCTTAGGGTACAACTCGTTCTCCAACAAAGAAAAATCTAGTACGGTATTCGTCAGGAGTGAGGAACCCATTCCTGTATCGAAGGAAATTCCTAGTCCTGTGAAGGAACCCGTTGCTCCGCGAATAGCAAAAGCTGCCATTCCGCCCCCACAACTCTACTATTCGAGACAGTGGAACCAACAGCCACTCAGACCTGTAAGGCGTACTCAACAGCATGCTCCACAAGCATATCATAAGCGCCAGCAGTCATTCAGGAGGAAGGCTGTATCCAACCACCAAAGGCCCGTACAGCAGTACTCTCGGTACAGCATGCCTAAACATTGGATACAAGAGCCCCGTTATCCCTCGAGACAACAGATGCCAGTTCAGTATCAACAACAGCATTGGGAATCCAACTGGAGACCCAGAGGGCAAGCTGTTAGGCCAAGGAAAATGGCTCCACCTCCGAGACGACAATCGTACTGGAATAACAACTATAATTCTCGATTTTTCATGCATTATAATTATCATGATTACAACGACTACGTGCCTGCCCCACGTAGATATCGATATAATGGACCAAAAGTAGCCTACAACAAATCAATTGTTGACCGGCAAATTTGGGTACCGAAAGGCAATATCGCACCAGGACCCAAAGTTACTTAATTTCTATGCATCGACATGAATCGGGAAACGCTACAGCCAGAAATCCCTGTAAGTATTTATGATTTTACTCATTAAGTGAGGGGGAATGCTGTAAGACCCAAGAATACAGTATCTACCATTAATTAACTGTACACTCAGAACAGTCAAGACAGCACTGTAGGACAAAGAAGGCATGAAACCCTCCTACAGCTGACGTGTGCATTAATTAAAGGGGAATACAGTACGACCCATGAATACAGTGTTAATCCGAACATGTATGTAAGAACTGAAACCTGTATGTACCTTTTAAAGGGGAACACTATATTATTCGCGGATACAGTATTTTCACTACAGAACATCAATTATGATGATAATTTTATTTTATTGTGTATCACTGTAAGAACTCGTCTGCGAACAGTTCATAGATTTAGTTGTACTTAACTAGATCACAAATGTAAGATTGTGCCTGCGCGCCAATCATAAGTTCAAGATGTAATACACGTCCCCATTAGATGCTATCATTTTTAGAACTTGCCTGCGAGCAGTTCACATTTCTTTTAGATTAAGTGTTGAAGACCAGATCATTTGACAGAAGATCAAGAAGCCTGCTCAAGAAACTATCAAAGAGAGAGAAACTGTCGGGAAAATCAAACTCCTGTATCGAAGTCCTCTCAAGTTGCCATCAAGTGGTTATCGAAGGAGAAACTGTTTTAGCTTGAAGAGGTTTCTGGTATCAAGACCTTGGCATGATCAAGAAATTTTGAAATCATCAAAGAAGCTTTGGAAATTATCAAAAAGGGGGAAATTGTTGGGAATAATAATGTTGTTTTGATAATTGCCAAAAAGCTTGATACAGCAAGCCCTGTATCGAAAGCCGGTTGAAGTTGCAATCCTGTATCGAAGACCTTATCATAGCGCCAGCATACAGTAAGCTCTCGCGCTACCAAGATACAGCAACAAAATCTAAGTAAGCGCCAAGTATGGAAGCTGTCTCGAAATCTCAATACAGCACCCTTCCATACAGCACCGGACTACTCCAATATGCCTACAGCACAAGTGGATACAGCATTCACATCGGAACAGGACTGAAGACCGTTTGGAAAGGAATCTTTGGTATTCACTAAAGTCAAATCCCGTTCGATAAAGAAGTATTTAAATACTGAAAGGATAAAGTATTTAAATTCTGAAGCTGTCAGAGATCTTCAAAATCCCGTAATATCCGGATCGTGTTATAATCCCGTTGAAACGGAATCTCATTCAAACGGATCTATCTCAACGGATATATCCAAGAAGGCTATATATATATCCCCAGAGTTTGAAGATCAACAGACGCATCTGAACCAACAAGAACATTTTACAAGCTTACAAGCAATATTCAAAAGATCGAAAGACTGAATATTCATTATCATCAGATCAAGCTTACAAGAGCAAGTATATCTATTTCTAGCATAAATCCACATCTGAGAAAGAAGAAATATACTCAGTCATCAAGAACAGCCATCATCAGCTCAAGAACCTCATATTCAAAGCTGCTGTTCTTACCTGGTTACCTACCATTTTACCATTGTGTAAAAACTCAGCTCTGTGTGAACTCAACAAGTTATTCTGACCTGTGTGGGACGAATAAGGACGAAGCTTTGGAACTGTGTGTGAAGAAGCAAGTCTTGAAGGAAGCTTTAACCAATCTGTGTGAACGGTTGAAAGCGACATTCTTTGTATCAATCTGTGTGAACGATACAAGGATAGGTTTGATTATAAATACATAGTTGTGTACGCAGTATTTATAATAAACGTTTTACTCCTGTGTGGAGGACCGGTGGACGTAGAGGGGTTTACCTCGAACCACTTTAATTACTGTGTTATTTACCTTTCGCCGTTACTGTTTTCATTACTGTGATTTATACAATTATACACTGCAAAACCCTGTACGCACCAAGCTAACAGGAGATTAGACCAAGTCGCTGTATCGACAGCAACTTACTGTTTTAAGACTTCCGCTACGCACTCCGAATTAGAGAACTATACAGCCTGTTGCTTAAATATTTCCCAAGCTATATCGAGTATACTTGAAAAGAGGACCAACAGTGGCTGACCCCGTCGTGGGCTTTATTTTTAGGTACTCGGAAATCGAGCTAGTAGCGGTCGTGAAGGGATGAGCTTCCTGATGTGATACTGATGGTGGCATGTTTTGGAGTATCGAGTATTTCTTTTCTGGTTTTTCATTTCCGCTGCAAATGTGTATTTTGAACTGCATTTATCCGCTGCGTGTGTATATTTCAAAATGGCTTTTAGGTATCTTTATCCACTGCGTATATGTATTTTAAATGGCCCTTTTGGCACTTTGCGAACTTGGGTTATTTCGTTAAACCTTTTCCTAAACTATTTTATCGGTACGTTTAAGCGGCATCTTAACGTACATCTTGAACTATCGAAATTTGGCACTTCGCCTTGTATTTTCAAATGGTATTTTATGATGGTATTTCGAAATTATGCTGTTGAAAATATTTGAGTATTTAAAATATTACCGTCATCGGCCTTTTGGCGTTTTTTGTAAACGGTTTTTTAGCCTGGTGGGTTCCGGTGCGGGACCCACGGCGCTGTAATATCCCGGATGGTTTTGGGGGTGTTACATCTTCAAGGAGAGTTTTATTCCATGTCGCATCGGTAGGAACCCTCTTTTAGAATCATCCATCTTAAATCGCTTTAAGATTTTATCTATATAGAGGGCTTGGAAAGACCTATTGTTCTCTTCGCTCTATCCCGGTAGAGCCGAATACCAAGAATATAGGTTGCTTCTCCCAAGTCTTTCATGGAGAAATTACTCGAAAGCCAAGCTTTCGTAATCGAGCATTCCCACATCATTTCCTATTAGTAGAATGTCATCTACATATAGTACTAAGAATGCGATCTTGCTCCCACTAACCCTCTTGTATACACAAGGTTCCTCTTCATTTTACACGAAGTCAAACTCTTTGACCGCCTCATCAAAACGAAGGTTCCAACTACGCGACGCTTGCTTCAGTCCATAAATGGAACGCTGAAGCTTGCACACTTTCTGAATATCGACTTCGGACACAAATCCTTTAGGCTGCTCCATATAGATTTCCTCCTCGAGGAATCCATTAAGGAAAGCCGTCATTACGTCCATTTGCCATATCTCATAATAGTGGTAGGCAACTATAGCAAGCATCATGCGAATAGACTTGATCATGGCTATGGGCGAGAAGGTATCGTGATAATCGATCCCTTCTTTCTGGGTATAACCCTTTGCCACAAGCCTGGCCTTATAGGCGTCAACCTTGCCATCACCATCAGTCTTTCTCTTGTAGATCCACTTGTTCCCAATAGGCACTATGCCCTTGGGGCGGTCTACTAGAGTCCAGACCTGATTGACATGCATCGAGTCTATCTCAGCTTCCATAGCTTCACGCCATTTCGCGGAGTCTACATCCACCATCGCTTGGTCATAGGTCGTTGGGTCAGTCTCTTGGCTATCACTTGGAACCTCATGGAGACCTAGTTCCTCCAAGTGCACAAGACCATACCTCTCAGGTAAATGAGACACCCTACTAGACCTACGAGGTGGTTGTACTTGTGTTTCAGAAGGTTCGGTTCCAATTTCTTGCGCAGGTTTCTCTCGAGGAGTTTCATTGTATTCTTCTAAAGAAATTTTTCTACCTGCTCCGCCTTCCTGAATGAACTCATCTTCCAGAAAGTGTGCTTGTAAATCAACAACGATCTTTCGATCTTCGGGCATGTAGAACGTCCCTTCGCGGACCTAGCTTCCAACTTCTCCACCTTAGGCTTCTTGACATAGGCGGGACATCCCCAAATCCTAATATGATTAAGACTTGGTTTCCTGCCCTCCCACATCTCATGTGGAGTTTTAGGAACGGATTTGGAAGGACATCTGTTCAAGATGTAAGCGGCAGTCAGGAGTGCATACCCCCACAAGAAAATCGGTAAGTCAGTATAGCCCAGCATGGAACGGACCATGTTCAACAAGGTCCGGTTCCTTCTTTCTGACACACCATTTAACTGAGGAGTACCTGGAGGTGTTAGTTGTGAAACTATTCCATGTTCCTTAAGGAACTCGTCAAACTCCGTACTCATATACTGTAATACCCAGTTGTAATTCATTCATTATCATTCAGTAATTATCAGACTGTAATTGTCACTCAGTAATTTTCACTCATTAATAATCATTCATCATTCATGATTCATTCATTTGCATTCATCGTTGGCACTTTGTAACCGTGTCTCAGTTACCGATTGTCGTTTCATCTCCGTTCATAGATCGAGACGGGAGTTTATCATTTTCATCGTGATTGGTAGTCTTGTACTGGAAGTATCATTTTTGACATGTGTTGGACTTGTTCACTTTCACATATGTATGGTATGTCGAATCATTCATTAATCGTAGCGAGAAATCGGAGTTGTCGGATTTTCATCTTGTCCAGCAACGAGTTACGGCCGTAAGGAGTCTCGGATACGGCCGTAACAGACGTTCGTTGTTTTCAGGACATTTTGGACGAGTGGGACTTACGGCCGTAAGGATTTCGGCATACGGCCGTGAGTTAGGCAGTACGGCCGTAAGGCTTGGCCGGATACGGCCGTGCGTGTCGAGCAGGGTGCCCAGACGTTTTTGACCGAAGGCGAGTTACGGTCGTAAGGGTTGCGGCATACGGCCGTAAGGCGAGGGAGATACGGCCGTAAGGCTTGGCCGGATACGGCCGTACGTTGCAGGCAGGGTACCTGGTCATTTTCGACGAAGGGGGCTTACGCCCGTAAGATTGGCCGGATACGGCCGTATCGTCCGAGTTACGCCTGTAAGGTGTGCGGGTACGGCCGTAAGGATGTCGGCAGGTGTTTTAGACGAGGGCGAGTTACGCCCGTAAGTCAGGTTAGGATACGGTCGTAAGGCTGTCAGCAGGTGATTGGACGAAGCCGAGTTATGTCCGTACGAGTTGGCTGGTTACGGCCGTAAGGCCGTTGACCTGGGATGTTACGGCCGTAAGAAGGCCGAGTTACGGCCGTAACTTCCGGCAGTTTATATAGGGCTGGCCGGGACTTTTTCTTCATTTTCACTTTCTTCTTCCATCTTGTCCGAGAGAGAGCTTGGGGGGAAGGGATTTTCCTTCATCAAACACTTGAGTACTTGATTTTCTTCATTTCCATTCGATCGTATAGCTCGGATACTTGATTTAACTCATATTCATCGGATCGAAGTGGTTGGATCTTCAAGAGGTAATTTCTTCAACATCTTGGATTTCGATTTTGTGTTGAGATATGATGTTTTGGATGTTATAATCATGTTATATGAAGGGATATGTATATGATTATGAGTTTGTATAAAGATTCAATGGATTATTGAAGGATTATTCAAGAACACTTTGAATAATGAGTTGGAATTGGGGGGTTTTCGATTAATTGTTGTTGTAATCACGAATTTGGATATTCATTTTGGATTATTGATCATTTGGAAGATGTTTTGTTGGATTGAAACACTTTTTGGGTTTTGATGTTGGTATAATCAAGGTTGGATTGTTAACAATCGAATTTTGGCCACAAAGTGTTCGATATAATGCCTCAATGGACTTGGTTTAGTCGTATCGACGTTTTGAGTTCGTTATATTCTTGTTTGATACGTATGTTGAACGGATTGTTGGTAATTGTGTTATTCAAGGTTGTTCGAGCGACCGACATCGCATTTAGGACATTTGTTCGTGGAAGGATAATTGTCATCGGTATTGGGTAAGTTAATTCTTACTCAGTTAAAAGGATATTCATTTCCTTTTGTTGTTGTTCATTCATAATCATAACTTATTCATCATTGTATTAACCGTATCAAAACTTGTCATTGTCAATTAATCACTTCAGTCACAAGGAACGGCGGTTCCAATCATTTCATTGAGCTATCATTCATTTCACTATCATTTCATCTCGGTGACTCATTTTTCGTTTCCGATGTCACTTTTGTTATATCGTGGCATTCTGGGTCATACTGGCGTGCCGGTTGGTATGTGTTGGATTTTCATGTCAGGCACGTTTAAGTCGTGTGTTGGTTGTTGGCCTCACATTGGACTGTGCACACGAGTCATATGCCTCGTGAGACTGATTAGGTACAAGACCACACGTGTATTCGATCGATACTCGTTGGTGGCTTGTGCACGGACACATTTCCATCCCGAGCGTAGTGTGGCGCCACCCTTTGAGCCGTACTATTAGTTGATTCATATAGCATGTTTAATTGCGTATGTTTCGACAGGATATTTCATAACTTCAGATATAATCATGATTGTGTATTTTCAACCCTTGAGGATTGTTGTTCTGTGTAACTGACCCCGTCAGGGTATTTTGTTTTTCAGGTCATGGCAAGGCAAAAGCACGGGAATAGCATGTTGACGGCGAGGAGTCCCAGTGATACTAGTAGGGGGACCCGATCTTTCAGTTATTCATGTTATCGTCCTTTATTTTCCGCTGCAGACTTTCATTTGGATACTCCGTTTCATTCAGTGTTGTGTATTTTATCTTCATATAAAATATACTAGTATTCGATATTGTCCTGGTGTGTTGTACTTAAACTCCTCATCGGAGTATTTGGTAATATAATGTGGTTCGGTACTACAATTATATTATTTAATTCATCATTTTCATTCGCCTGGTGGGTCCCGGTCGGGGATTCACGGCACTGTAATATCCGCCTAGTTTGGGGTGTTACAGAGTTGGTATCGGAGCGTGGTTTTGAATACTACCTTCCGAGTCATGTCTCATTTGAAATCATCGTCATCAGACTAGTATCATTGGACTTTCACGTCACGTGTGACCTGTGCAAATGCCAAGCCATCAGACCGAAAGAACTGTAAGACTTCTAACGCCATGGTATAATTTCTGGCAATAATCATTCATTCATAATTCACTTGTTAACAATCCTCAAACATCATTTTCATTTTAATCATGTTGATCATAGTAACTCATTAATCACTCAATTCATTCATTACTCAGTTGATGATTAGGACGATCATGTTAACTCATAAATCACTTAATTCATTTCATTACTCAGTTGTTAATCTGGAAGATCATATAATTAATCTTGTTAACTTGTTCAAGATACTCATTTCAAGAATTTCATCAGATAATCATGTCACCTCAGTTAATCATTCATGTAATCACTGTATTAGAGCGCATATGCTCATTTTCATCATTTTATGACGTAAATCATAATGCGGTACTCATACGAGATCTATGATTATTATGCGACCTTCCTACTTCAGTATGGAGAGAGCTGTCAGGGGATGCACGGGGAGAAGCCGCGGTGCGGGCCGGAACCCGGGGAATAATCACTCACTGTCGGGAAATCGTACCCAGGACTTGGCTCGATCAGAAGATGTTTGGGTTGATCCACTCACTTTTATGCAGGTCATGATGACCCATATGCAATTGCTCAATCATCATTGCGCCACTCTGGCCGGATTAATCGAGAGAACTCTCCCGAATGAGCCTGCTGCTAAGGAAATTGCTGAACAACAACCTTCATCTGTCAGCAAGAAATCAACGGAGCGTAATCAATCCGAAGGCGATCAGTCAACCTTCAAGAATCCTCGTGCGGGCCCTATCGTTTCTGAGCGACCTCCTATGGTGCATAATCGTGCGGGATCTCAGTCCCGAGCGGCCAGTTCGGCCATCACCTGTTTCAACTGTGGAGCGCCGGGTGATTATAGCACTAAGTGTCTGAAACCGTCTATCACATGTCATAATTGTGGGAATTTTGGGCATAAGGCACGTTTTTGCCGAAAGGACTCCAAGTCGGCTCCGGTGGCATCTCAGGCCCCGAAGCAATCAGCGATTCAGAATCAGACTACTTTATCAACGTCGTTTAAGACAATGGAAGCAAATAAAGGCGGAGCTCATATTTATCATACGGGAGCGTCCGGTTCGGGGGCTGACAAGTCCCGGATTCATGTGATGAGGAGGATCGACGATCCGGTGGCCCAAATGATCTCAGGTATACTCGTAATTTTATTTCAACCTGTGTGTACCTTTTCATACTAGTGCACCGCATTCATTCACTTTCGAATCATGTTTGAATAGACTTAATTTAGATAGTCCTTTTTGCTTGTGAACCTCATACCATCGGTCTACCTGGTGATGGAAGGATTTTCGAAAATCATACTGAATTAAGTCTAAATGACCGCGATTTGTTGATGGACCAAATCGTGGAGGATTTACTTAAGGACGATGTATATTGAGTGTTAATTAGATGGATCGTCATGATACCATCCTCGGTGATCGTAAGCGTTTGGTCACTATCATTTCCGTCGTTGGATGTCGAATGTGTGTTTCAGGGAGGTGATCCCCGTTGTTTCGGAAGAATCACTAATATGATGGAAACAGTGTAATTACTCAATCGATATGTTCAATAATTCATCATATCATTTCCATCGATTGGCCATTATAAGGCAATCGAGTTGTTCAATCATTCATTATATCATTGTCATCGATTGGCCGTTCATAGGCAATCGAGATATTCAATCATTCATTATATCATTGTTACCTATTGGCCGTTCTTAGGCAATCGAAGTGTTCAACCATTCGTGGTATCATCGTTATCGCTTGACGATGTACTCCCAGACGAGTTACCTGTTTTACCTCCACCGAGGGATATGGAATTCACGATAGGGTTGGAGCCTGGTACGTCCCCATTATCGAAGGCACCGTGCCGGATGGCCCCGATCGAAAAGCGGGAATTGAAGAATCAACTAGAGGAGTTGTACGAGAAAGGTTATATCCGACCGAGTGCGTCCCCGTGGGGAGCACCAGTGTTGTTGTCAAGAAGAAGGATAGTTCATTTCGCTTGTGTATTGATTATCAGGAGTTGAACAAGATGATGATCTAGAATAAGTATCCTCTACCCCGTATTGATGATCTCTTAGATCAACTTCAAGGAGATTCAATATTTTCCAAGATCGACCTAAGATCTGGACATCATCAGTTGCGAATTCGAGAGTCGGATATCACAAGGACAGCGTTTCGTACACGCTATGGTCAATATGAGTTCGTAGTTATGCCGTTCGGGCTAACTAATGCACCTGCGGTATTCATGGAGTTAATGAATCGGATTTTCATCGAATTTTTGGATCAATTTGTTGTTGTCTTAATCGATGACATTTTGATTTATTCTCGTGACCGAGAGGAACACGAGGTTCATCTTCATCAGGTTCTCGACGTGTTAAGATGAGAGCAAATTTATGGAAAGTTTTCCATATGTGAGTTCTGGATGTCCGAAGCGACGTTTCTCGGGCATGTAATTTCATCAGACGAAGTTCATGTCGACCCTCAGAAGACGGAGGCTATCCGAGTGTGGCAACCTCCGAAGAATGTTAAGGAAATCCGAAGTTTCCTTGGATTAACGAGGTTAATTATCCGACCCACGACCTGGAGCTAGTAGCTGTGGTCTTCGTGTTGGAATTTGGCGTCATTACCTTTATGGCGTCACCTGTCAGATTTTCACCGATCACAAGAGTTTGAAGTATATATTTACACTGAAGGAGTTAAATATGCGACAGAGGCGGTGGTTGGAACTAATCTAAGATTATGATGTCGAGATCCTGTACCACCCGGGTAAGGCAAACGTGGTTGCCGACGCCTTGAGTCGTAAGTCCGTTCAGGAGTAGATGCTTGCTCGTTTAACAGTTCAGAAAGGAGTTTCAGCAAGAATTCCTTAGACCCGAGATCGGGGTCCGTCTTCAGCGAGTGCTAGGGAAACTTTGCATGTTAGAGATTTCATCACCACTTGAAGAGGCAATCAGAGAGAATCAGGGTTCAGACCCATCATTGTTGCGTATCCGTGAGGATGTGGCTCAGGGGAAAGCCCATGGATTCATGGTCCACGAGGATGGACTTTTGAGATTTATGAATCGGTTGTGCGTACCGGCGAATGACGAGTTAAAAAAAAACTCGATTTTGAGAGAAGCTCATGATACCCTTATTCTGTTCATCCGGGGTCTAGCAAGATGTACAAGGACTTGAAACAAAATTACTGGTGGAGTAATATGAAGCGAGAAGTCACAGAACTTGTTTCGAGATGCTTAACCTGTCAACAAGTCAAGATTGAACATCAACAACCGGCAGGTATGCTGAAACCGCTCCCTATTCTGGAATGGAAATGAGAGGATACTTCAATGGACTTCATCACGAGTTTGCCGACGAGTCGTCGTGGCATGAAAACAATCGGGGTAATTTTGGACCGCTTAACTAAATCAGCTCATTTCCTTAAGATTAAGGATACGTGGGGTTCCGAGAGACTTGCCCAGCTGCTCATCAAAGAGATGGTAAGATTGCACGGTACGCCTAAAAGTATCGTTTCCGATCGTGACGGACGATTCGTGTCTCATTTTTGGAAATCAGTTCATCGTGCTATGGGAACTCAGCTTAATCTCAGTACAGCTTTTCATCCTCAGTCCGACGGACAATCAGAGAGGACTATTCAGACTTAGAAGGACATGCTGAGGGCATGTGTCCTCAATTGGAAAGATGAATGGGAAGCCCAACTACCGTTGATCGAGTTCACATACAATAATAGTTGGCACACTTCGATTAAGATGGCACCTTACGAGGCCTTGTACGGTCGTCGTTGTCGATCTCCGTTGTGTTTGGATGACTTATCAGAATCAGTCGGCACTGAGCCCGATATGCTTATAGCCGCCCGTGAGAAGGTAGCTTTGATCAGGAGTCGTATGTTGACAGCTCAGAGTCGACAAAAATCATATGCAGATAATCGTCGTCGACCACTAGAGTTCGAGACGGGTGACCACGTTTTGGTCAAGGTATCCCCGAATCGAGGCATTTTCCGTTTCGGAAAACGGGGAAAGTTGAGTCCAGGATTCATTGGACCGTTTGAGATTTTGGATCGAGTAGGCGATTTAGCTTATCGATTGGCTTTACCTCCGGTGTTGAGCCGAATTCATAATGTGTTTCACGTCTCTCAATTGCGGAAGTATGTTGCCGACCCGAGCCACATACTTCAGTTCGACGAAATCGAGATCGCGGATGATCATTCGTATGAGGAGCATCTTATACGAGTTTTAGAGCGGCGAATCAAACAGTTGAGGAACAAGACGATTCCTTTGGTCAAGATTCAGTGGTCTAGACACGGAGTCGAAGAAGCTACTTGGGAAACCGAGGAGAGTATGCGGGAGAGTCATCCCGAGTTGTTTGACCCTTAGTTTCGGGGACGAAACTCTTTTTAAGGGGGAGAGTATGTAATAACGGTTGTAATTCATTCATTATCATTCAGTAATTATCAGACTGTAATTGTCACTCAGTAATTTTCACTCATTAATAATCATTCATCATTCATGATTCATTCATTTGGGTTCATCGTTGGCACTTTGTAACCGTGTCTCAGTTACCGATTGTCGTTTCATCTCCGTTCATAGATCGAGACGGGAGTTTATCATTTTCATCGTGATTGGTAGTCTTGTACTGGAAGTATCATTTTTGACATGTGTTAGACTTGTTCACTTTCACATATGTATGGTATGTCGAATCATTCATCAATCGTAGCGAGAAATCGGAGTTGTCGGATTTTCATCTTGTCCAGCAACGAGTTACGGCCGTAAGGAGTCTCGGATACGGCCGTAACAGACGTTCGTTGTTTTCAGGACATTTTGGACGAGCGGGACTTACGGCCGTAAGGATTTCGGCATACGGCCGTGAGTTAGGCAATATGGCCGTAAGGCTTGGCCGGATACGGCCATGCGTGTCGAGCAGGGTGCCCAGACGTTTTTGGCCGAAGGCGAGTTACGGCCGTAAGGGTTGCGGCATACGGCCGTAAGGCGGGGGAGATACGGCCGTAAGGCTTGGCCGGATACGGCCGTACTTTGCAGGCAGGGTACCTGGTCATTTTCGACGAAGGGGGCTTACGCCCGTAAGATTGGCCGGATACGGCCGTATTGTCCGAGTTACGCCCGTAAGGTGTGCGGGTACGGCCGTAAGGATGTCGGCAGGTGTTTTAGACGAGGGAAAGTTACACCCGTAAGTCAGGTTCGGATACGGCCGTAAGGCTATCGACAGGTGATTGGACAAAGACGAGTTACGGCCGTACGAGTTGGCTGGTTACGGCCGTAAGTCCGTTGACCTGGGATGTTACGGCCGTAAGAAGGCCGAGTTACGGCCGTAACTTCCGGCAGTTTATATAGGGCTGGCCGGGACTTTTTCTTCATTTTCACTTTCTTCTTCCATCTTGTCCGAGAGAGAGCTTGGGGGGAAGGGATTTTCCTTCATCAAACACTTGAGTACTTGATTTTCTTCATTTCCATTCGATCGTATAGCTCGGATACTTGATTTAACTCATATTCATCGGATTGAAGTGATTGGATCTTCAAGAGGTAATTTCTTCAACATCTTGGATTTCGATTTTATGTTGAGATATGATGTTTTGGATGTTATAATCATGTTATATGAAGGGATATGTATATGATTATGAGTTTGTATAAAGATTCAATGGATTATTGAAGGATTATTCAAGAACACTTTGAATATTGAGTTGGAATTGGGGGGTTTTCGATTAATTGTTGTTGTAATCACGAATTTGGATATTCATTTTGGATTATTGATCATTTGGAAGATGTTTTGTTGGATTGAAACACTTTTTGGGTTTTGATGTTGGTATAATCAAGGTTAGGTTGTTAACAATCGAAGTTTGGCCACAAAGTGTTCGATATAATGCCTCAATGGACTTGGTTTAGTCGTATCGACGTTTTGAGTTCGTTATATTCGTGTTTGATACGTATGTTGAACGGATTGTTGGTAATTGTGTTATTCAAGGTTGTCCGAGCGACCGACATCGCATTTAGGACATTTGTTCGTGGAAGGATAATTGTCATCGGTATTGGGTAAGTTAATTCTTACTCAGTTAAAAGGATATTCATTTCCTTTTGTTGTTGTTCATTCATAATCATAACTCATTCATCATTGTATTAACCGTATCAAAACTTGTCATTGTCAATTAATCACTTCAGTCACAAGGAACGACGGTTCCAATCATTTCATTGAGCTATCATTCATTTCACTATCATTTCATCTCGGTGAGTCATTTTTCGTTTCCGATGTCACTTTTGTTATATCGTGGCATTCCGGGTCATACTGGCATGCCGGTTCGTATGTGTTGGATTTTCATGTCAGGCACGTTTAAGTCGTGTGTTGGTTGTTGGCCTCACATTGGACTGTGCACACGAGTCATATGCCTTGTGAGACTGATTAGGTACAAGACCACACGTGTATTCAATCGATACTCGTTGGTGGCTTGTGCACGGACACATTTCCATCCCGGGCGTAGTGTGGCGCCACCCTTTGAGCCGTACTGTTAGTTGATTCATATAGCATGTTTGATTGCGTATGTTTCGACAGGATATTTCATAACTTCAGATATAATCATGATTGTGTATTTTCAACCCTTGAGGATTGTTGTTCTGTGTAACTGACCCCGTCAGGGGATTTTGTTTTTCAGGTCATGGCAAGGCAAAAGCACGGGAATAGCATGTTGACGGCGAGGAGTCCCAGTGATACTAGTAGGGGGCCTCGATCTTTCAGTTATTCATGTTATCGTCCTTTATTTTCCGCTGCAGACTTTCATTTGGATACTCCGTTTCATTCAGTGTTGTGTATTTTATCTTCATATAAAATATACTAGTATTCGGTATTGTCCTGGTGTGTTGTACTTAAACTCCTCATCGGAGTATTTGGTAATATAATGTGGTTCGGTACTACAATTATATTATTTAATTAATCATTTTCATTCGCCTGGTGGGTCCTGGTCGGGGATTCACGGCACTGTAACATCCGCCTACTTTGGGGTGTTACATATACTCGCCACCTCGGTCCGACCGAAGTGCTTTGATATGATTACCAATTTGTTTCTCGACTAGGGCCTTGAATTCCTGGAATTTCTCAAAGGCCTCGGATTTATGTTTCATTAAGTATACATAACCATACCTAGTATGATCATCCGTAAACGTAATGAAATATTGATATCCATCACGTGCTGCTTCCAAAGCACCACATACGTCGGTATGGATTAATCCCAGTTTATCAGCGGCTCTTTCAAAAGTCCCTGTGAAGGGCGACTTAGTCATTTTGCCTTTAAGGCAAGATTCACAAGTAGGAAAGGGATCCGATCCCAATGGACCCAAAAGTCCATCTTTTTTCATCTTGTAAACTTTGGTCTGACCAACATGACCAAGTCTAAGATGCCATTTCAAAACTTGATTGGTTTCATCCCTACCACGTTTTCTAGTCATAGTATTCACAACTACTTTGTTGCTGAGATTTAGATGATACAATCCATTTAACAATGTAGCAGTACCCACTAGTTTATTTATGAAATAAATTTTGCAGGAACCATCACCAATGAAAAATGAAAAGCCTTTTCGGTCCATGACCGGAATGGATACAATGTTTTTGTGCCCCTTGGGCAAAACAAGTACATCTTCTAAAGTTAAAACAAAGCCGGATTCTAAACCCAAAAGAAGTGATCCTATGTCGGTCGCCTCGACACTATGCCCGCTTCCGACTGTGATCATCACTTCTCCAGCTCCAAGCTTCCTACTTTGTTCCAGATCCTGATTCACAGTACAAATATGAGAACTAGCACCGTAATCCAAGATATCAGAAGTAGAAAATACATTAGCAGAATAATTTGTTTCCAAAACTAAAAGTTCTGTACCTGAAGTGCCATGAAGAATCGGACACTCTCTATCCCAGTGGCCCAGCTCACCGCACTTGAGACAAGCGTCTTTCTTCTTGCTCTTTGGAACCGTTGGGGCCTTGCCCTTGCCCTTGAAGTCCTTAACATGTGGTTCAGTCTGCTTCTTGGTCTTTTTCTTCTTGTTCTTATTCCTCCGAGGTCCAGAAGAAATCACAAGAGCAGACTCCTTCATTCGTGGAGTCTTCATCTGAGACTGAGCGGTCACAAGTTTTTTCATTAGCCCAGCTAAATTACATGCAATCTCATTGCAGTTGAAGTTCATAACAAACTGTGAGAAGGAATCAGGGAGAGACTGTAGGATGAGGTCGGTTTGGAGAGAAGTATCCATTTTAAAATCAAGAGCCTCCAATATCTCGATCATGGATATCATTTTGAGGACGTGTTCCCCAACCTTCTCACCTTCCTTCATCCTTGCACCGAACAGTTGCTTCAATATCTCATATCTAGCAGTTCTGCTGTGCTCACCATAAAGTTCGGTTAAGTGAGATAGAATCTGCCTAGCAGAAGTCATTTTCTCATGAGCTCTCTGAAGCTCATTAGACATAGAAGCCATCATGTAAGCACGGACTTTTATGTCATCCTTAACCCACTTTTTGTGGTTTTCGATCTCTTCCTGATTAGCTCTGGTCCGCACAGGAGGCGCCGGAATGTCCGTCTCCAAGACATATCCCAGTGCCTCTATACTGAGGACAATCATCGACATGGCAGCCACCACAAAGTTAGGTCCAATCAGGGTGTTCTTATCGAGTAGAATTGCGAGTGGATTCATTGTCATATTGAGAGTTATGCCTGCATTAAGTATAACAGATTAATTAGTGACTCGTTTAATTATGTTCTGAGTATAGAATTAAGGTCTTTTCTATTCTTGTTAACCAGCTCCCACTATTTTTATCGGAACAACACACTCCCATGTGAAATCCGGAAATATCGTCGCACTACTTCATAGTGGTGATCGAGTTCTTTATAAATCTTAATAGAGGGCAACCGAACAGGTTTCTAGTCTATTAATTTTCATAAAGTGGTGTCCAACACCAACCCATCTAATGGATGATTCGATCTTCTTTTTCCCCTTGTTCACTCCCCTCAACCTATACGGTTTCTATGGTTTGTGAACAAGTTAAGTTTATACCATCGACGCAAATCAGTTTCACAATTGAATCTTATCCGGCAACCTATCAGGTTTCTAGGGATAAAATTTGCTCCAACCGAAGGCATCCAATGCGCTCCCGGTAATTCATCCGTCCTCCCCGAACGACTATCCCGATAACTCGGAAGCATAGCACATCCGGTTTGGATTTCAATTTCCCAAAAACTCGATGGAGGGAAGGAAAACCTTGAAACCTTATAAACTTAATAATTTGTTGTGGGAGAATTTTCGCGATTAACGTTACACTTTGCACATTAATCATTTAATCGCGTTTGTGGCATTCATACAATATGAAACAACCATTCACAACCTAGTTGCTACCAACATGTGGTTCATGGACCGTTCCTAGAAAACAAAAACTCTGTAATCTAATTACAAGTCTTCGTCTTGAATCTTCATCTTCTCGAAATGGATCTTCCTCCGGTCTTCTAGTAAAATAAATAGGCTCGAAACGGCCTTTACAACCCAATCGAATAAAACAAACGATTCAAAAACTAAGTCCACGAATCACATCCCCATTCAAAAGCATTCATCCAATAAATACTAAATAAACGGAAAGCGTAGAGATACATTGATCCAATCAACAATACGAACCGATCCAATCGATTCACACAATCGGTAATATGAAAACGTTCAAAATAATTCCGTCGATCACAAGTACTCCAATTAATCAATTTTCCCTTATAAAATGAAATACCATAAATCATTTTAATCATATTAAATCCAATTTAAAATGTGGGAAATCATTTTTAGGAATACACGAAGAAAACAAGCCCGAAACGGGTCCGAAAAGGGGCTATACCGCGCCCGAAACGAGCCAGGCAGCAAGCAGGGCTGCCTAGCAGACCTGGGCCGCGGCCCCCAGTCCAATAACTTCCAGTGGGCTGCCCATCAGCCCTGGGCCGCGTCCCCCGAGCCCTGGGCCGCGGCCCCCTTCTTCCGGACCACTCTCGGACCGTCCAACGGCGATTCGGGGCTAGTTTTTCGACCGGATATCCAATATCTATATTTTCCAACATTCATATCATCAATTAAATCATATTTCCAAGAAATAGAAGATTTATATTTAGACATAAACTTACAAAAAATACAACTATAACGAACGAAAAAAACATATACCACGATTATGACTAAAATGATTCCAAATCATTCACCATCTAATCGAGCATTCCAAATGGCAATATCGTATATACGATCGCAAGACCTACGCTCCGATATCACTATTGGGATTCGGTGCCTAAAACGAAGGCCCAGCGGAAGCGGTAAAACGAAAATTAATTCGATCTGAATCCCTACGAGGATCGATCGAGCTACGTATATACGAATATATAAACGAAATCACAAGAGATATTAGAAACTCACCCTTGTAGTCCGTTGATTAAATGGATTCCTTCTATTGAGCTATTCCCCAAGCTTTACTTGAATTCTCTACGATCTGAAGCACTCCAAGCACTTGAACGATCCAATGCTGAAAGGACCGCCTCTACTTGCCACGCGCCGGAGAAACGAACGGAATGACAATACCCGATTAACCTCTAAGGTTACGGTTAGAATCAAGTGATGAAGCCTTTTATTATTGCACTCTAAGTGTATAATACATATCTCTCAATGTATCTTGAATTTTCTCCAATAAAACTCAAGAACAAGATGAAGAACAAGATGAAGACAATTGAGAAAACTATTTTCTCTCTCTCACACTTGCTCAACTCACGTATGGAAATTGGTAAGGTAGAAGTGATAAGAGTCTTCACTTTATTCTATATAATATCTCCTCCACAATCAAGACCAAATCACCTATATAAATAAATAATATGATCTTGTCCCTTTGAATCACATAAGTCATCCACCAACATGTGGAGACAATGACCAAAGGAAAGGGGAAGGAAAAAAGGGCGGCCATCTAGAAGGAGCTGGACGAGTTCGGTCCGTTTCGGACTCCCGTGAGTCCAAACAGATAAACTCCGATTCAGTCTCGATGTATTTATATCGATTAATTAATCTAATTATTAATCATATCAAATACATAATGACATAATTAATTTCTCCAGGAAATAATTATATTCATGAATTAAATTAATCACCTGGTAATTTATTTAATTAATTAGGCCGTAAATTAATTTATCCAATAAATCAATTTAGACATCCAATGTCCCAAATTAGATATCCAATATCTAATATTCATAATGAGAGATTAAGCTCGATTCATTCCGTCGCCAATCCTATTGCGCTACTCGGTAGGTTCGTCTCAGTCAGCAATGGGAGGAACTAAAGAGTAGTAGCACCACCTAGCCAGTCTGGCGGCCTACACTGTACCCCAACTGAGAACGAATGATTGGGATCATTCAAGAACCATTATGTCGGGAATTCTAGTATACGTATAAACCCTTCTTTCAAATGTCCCGCTCAAGTTATAGGGTCACGATCAATCAAACCCTATCTGTACTTGACGTTATGCATGCGTTAATGCAAATCTAGATCATTGAGCTCTCGTGTATCCAATACAACTAGATCCAATGCTTTGGCCAAAGACTTATGATCTCATCTGCCAATAACCGCATAGGACATATAACCCGCTCACTAACGGGAGAAAGAATTATATCTTGGTATTCAGTAGGACCTGCTACTTTCCCGTTAAGATGCACGTCGAGGTTGACCCCCACCTCCCGGTTTATAGGGTTGAACTACTCTAATGAAAATCTCATCGTCACAAGCACATCCCTACTAAATCTTCAAGTCGAAGGTTCACGAATACCTATCAAAACCTTTCGATTCCGTCATTGACTGTACCAGAGTGAAATCCGTGTGACGAATCGAGGGTGAGTCGGTTCGAGTATACAAAACCAATTAGCATACCTATAACGTGTGCTCCCACTAACCATTAGTGTTCGACAGGCACTCTCCATGTCAAAGAACACGTCATACAAGTCTTCACATAAACTTAACGCCCAGTCAAGTTTCATCGACTTGCGAACGATTAAGTATTTGAGCTATAAACCTTTCCAGTGCCGACCCCCTCTAATATCCAATAAGGAGTGGAATGTTTTGCTCTAAAATACACAGACTAGTTTCTATATGTATATTTACGAGTTAGGAATGCCAGTAACTGCCAGTAAATAAAGAAACATCGATTGCCTTATATTAATGATTTACATAATTACAAGTACAATGCCCTCACTCAACATCCTCTGAGTGGCATTCGAGGGCATACTCCTAACACAAAGATCTATTAACAATAAACCAGAACCTGCTGTGCCTGAAATCCTTCGTTAGGTGGTTAACCAGATGACTCAGTTTGCCCAGGTCGTGGACCGAATGCAGTTGGCAGTAGGATTACAACAGGGAGATAAACAATAAAGTATTCCAGACATGGGAAATCGAGGCGACCGATGGTTGCAAGAGGTAGCGAAGATGCAACCACCCAAATTCGACGGCTTTTCGGAAACACCGATGTGGGATCATTGGTTAAAAGAACTGGAGAAAATTTTTGCAGGGATCAATTACCCAGACGATCGGAGAGCCTCTATTGCTCAGTACTTTCTGATAGGGGAAGCGTCCGAATGGTGGGAAGCCATCCGGCCTGTAGATCATGATGCCGACTGGGGAGAATTTAGATTGATAATGGAAGCTCAGTACGGCTCTCGTCCGGTGAGGGAAGCCAAAGTTCGGGAGTTTTTCTCCGCTCAGCCTTCGGATGTGCCAGTATCTTAGGCGATTAAGACGTTTAACCAGTAGCTGGCATTTGTTCGAGATCTGGTTAGAACAGATGCAGAAATGATGATCCATTTTGATATGAGAATGAAACCAGAGATTCAGAGGTACATGTCCGGTTTTGAATGTACCACTCTCCATCAATATCAGGATAAAGCATTGGCGTATGAAATCAAGGAAACATCAATGGATAAGTTTGCAGAATCCAAGAAGCAGAAAGTCTCTGGTAGTTTCACAGAGCACAAGAGCAGCGGGCCCCACAAGGCCTAGTCATCCTTTCATTCGTTCAAGAAACCTCCGCACCCATCCAAGAGCGGAAAGAACTTTGGAGCAGTATCAGCCACGACAAATGTGACAAGGAAGTGCTTTAACTGTAGTCAGACGGGACACTATCGGCGAAATTGCGCCCTTCCTGCCGTGACTTGTTTTGATTGTGGTCGAGAGGGACATCGTGCGGTGTTTTGTGAAGAGGTAGCAAAATCTTTTAGAGCCCGACCATCACAGCCAGCTCAGAGGGAAGCAAGTATTCAGCAGACGCAGCAAAGTGTTCAGCTGCCCCAACACTTTGGTCGCGGACGAGGCAGAGGACAGTTGGACCGAAAGGGGACATCGATGCCGGATCCGTTCCCACGTGCATTTGAGATAATGAGGGCGTAAAATCGGGATGTCATTGCCGCATCGTGCATCGCTCGATCCTTTCACGGGCTAGCGTTTTATTCGATACAGGAGCTACGCATTCATTTATATCCTTGTCTTGTGTAAATCGTTTGAATATTTCTGGTTTTCATAATTGTGAGCCTTATGTTGTGGGTTTAACGAGTGGAGAGAGGATTGTGAGAAACTTAGAAACTAGAGATTTCCCTGTATCATTTGGAGGCAGAGAGTGGCCCTCAAATCTGATTGTGATAGAAATGCAAGGAGACGACCTGATACTCGGAGATGATTGGCTTAATCGATATGGAGCTATTTTAAACTACCTAAAGAGGAATATCTCGCTGATAGCTGACGATGGTTCTGAAATACTGTTTGAAGGATGGAAACCAGGAAGCTCATGAAAGATGATCAAGGTGATGAAAGCTATCAAATTGTTGAAACAGGGCTATACCGGATACTGGTGCTACGCAATGAAGAAACAAGACGGAAAAGTAGAACTCTCATCCATTCCTATTGTGAACGAATTTCCGGATGTATTTCTTGACGAATTACCTGGACTACCTTCACGACGGGATGTAGAATTCACCATCGAGCTGGAACCAGGAGCTACACCAATTTCTAATGCGCCGTATCGTATGGCACCTACTGAGATGTATGAATTGAAGAAGCAACTGGAAGAGTTACTGGACAAAGGCTATATCCAGCCAAGTGTTCGCCCTGGGGTGCACCAGTTCTTTTCGTTCGGAAGAAGGATTGATCGCTTTGATTGTGTATTTACTATCGAGAGCTAAACAAAATGACGATAAAGAACAAGTATCCGTTGCCACGGATTGATGATTTGTTTGACCAGTTACAAGGATCAACAGTGTTTGCTAAAATCAATCTAAGGTCGGGATATCATCAGTTGAGGATTAAGGAATCCGATGTTCCAAAATCAGCGTTCAGAACTCGCTACGGACACTATGAGTTTGTAGTGATGCTGTTTGGTCTCACTATCGCACCTGCTGTATTCATGCAATTGATGAACCGAGTGTTCATAGAGTATTTGGACAAATTCGTGGTCGTATTTTTGATGACATTCTGGTTTATTCCAAGAGCCTAGAAGAGCATTCACAGCATCTGCGGATCGTTTTAGACCTTCTGATAAATGAGAAATTGTACGCTAAGCTTTCTAAGTGTGAATTCTGGCTAAAGGAAGTAATTTTCCTCGGTCATGTGGTATCAGCCGAAGGAGTCCGAGTAGATCCCCCGAAAATCGAAGCAGTTATGGATTGGAAGTCTCCTAAGAACGTGAAAGAAGTCCGGAGTTTGTTAGGACTTGCTGGGTATTATCGTCGGTTCGTGGAAGGGTTTTCCAAAATTACCCACCAACTTACTCGACTACTGCATAAAACTCAAAAGTTTGAGTGGAACGAGATGTTCCAAAATAGCTTTGATGAATTGAAGAAGAGATTAACGACGGCACCGATTTTAGCACTCCCACAGGGAACTGGAGGATTCATAGTTTACAGTGACGCTTCGAACCAAGGTCTCGGGTGTGTATTGATGCAAAACGAGAAGGTGATTGCCTATGCGTCACGACAGCTGAAACCTTATGAACTAAATTACCCAACGCATGATTTAGAGCTGGCAGCGGTAGTTTTGCTTTGAAAATGTGGAGACATTACCTGTACGGGACTCACTGTCAAATCTTTACGGATCACAAGAGTCTCAAATACATATTCAGTCAGAAAGAGTTGGACATGCGGTAAAGGAGATGGCTGGAACTGATTAAGGACTACGATTTGGAGATTCTTTATCATTCAGGCAAAGCAAATGTAGTGGCAGATGCATTTAGCCGCAAGCCTGTTTCTATTCAGATGCTGTAGACTCTGACCTCCCAGCCCAGCATTCAACGAGAATTGATTTGTGAAGGAATTGAAGTATGGTTGCAAAGAGTTTAAGAACAACTATGTGTGATAGAAATAACTTCATCGTTAACCGAAGAAATCAAATCTAAGCAATTGGATGATCCTCTAATGATTCGGTTGCGCGATGAAGTGAACAAGGGAAAAGCCCCAGGATTTGTAATCATGGTGATGGAGTCTTGAGATTTCAAAACCGACTTTGCGTCCCCGATGTCGATGTTCTGAAGCAGACAATTATGAAGGAAGCCACAGCACGCCCTATTCTATCCACCCGGGCACCAGTAAGATGTATAAGGACCTGAAGTAGAACTTCTAGTGGGGCAACATGAAGAAAGATGTAGAAGATTATGTCTCGAAATGTTTAACTTGTCAGAAGGTTAAGATCGAGCATCAACGACCTACTGGAATGCTGAAGCCGCTCCCGATTCCTGAATGGAAGTGGGAGGACATATCGATGGACTTTATCACTAATATACCGAGAACCAAGACACGAATGAACATGATTTGGGTGATAATTGATCGTCTAACCAAATCGGCTCATTTTCTAGGCATTAAGGACACTTGGGGACCCAAGAAGTTGGCACGAGTATTTATTTCAGAGATAGTCCGATTACATGGTACGGCGAAGACCATTATTTCTGACTGAGACGGTCGCTTTGTGTCTCATTTTTGGAAAGCAGTTCATAAAGCCTTGGGAACCGAATTGAACTTAAGCACAGCTTATCATCCGCAGACAGACGGACAATCCTAGAGAAATATTCAAACGGTGGAAGATATGTTAAGGGCTTGTGCCTTAGATTGGTCAACTGATTGGGAAGTTCATTTGCCGTTGATTGAATTCACCTACAACAATAGTTGGCATGCTTCCATTAAGATGGCACTGTTTGAGGCATTATACGGGAGGAGATGCAGATCGCCCCTATGTTGGGAAGATTCATCAGATTTGATCGGGACAGAACCGGAATTGATCGTACAGACACGAGAGAAGATAGCCTTGATTCGCGAAAGGCTGTTGACCGCCCAGAGTCGACAGAAATCTTACACATACGTACGCCGTCGTCCATTAGAGTTCAATATTGGAGATCACGTACTTTTAAAGGTTTCTCCTACTTGGGGAATCTTTTGTTTTGGGAGGAAAGGAAAGCTGAGTCCGAGATATATCGGACCATTCGAAATTCTTGAGAGAGTTGGAGAATTGGCATACAGGTTGGCATTACCGCCGTCATTAGGCCATGTTCATAACGTATTCCACGTATCCCAGTTACAGAAGTATATACCAGATCCTAGTCATGTCATTGATTTCGACGAGATAGAAGTCGCTGAGGATGGCACGTTTGAAGAAAGACCGATCAGGATACTCGAGAGTCGAGTTAAGCAATTGAGGAACAAACTGATCGCTTTGGTTAAGGTTCAGTGGTCGTGTCACGGAGTGGAATAAGCCACTTGGGAAACGGAAGATATCATGAAGTCCAGATATCCAGAGTTATTTTCGTCTTGAGTTTCGGGACGAAACTCCTTTTTAGTAGGAGAGTATGTAATATCCGAATTAATTATTGAGTATTTCATCTATAATTGAACCCTGTATTATTCGGAATTGTGATATCAATAATCGAAGTATGATATTTCTCGTATTTGTATCCTTGTACATAAGTATGGCAACATGTAAATTTTCTCATGCAAATACGTGATAACGTACGCTAAGAATGAAGCTTTACATACGTTATCCGCCAGATTTAGCGTACGCTACGAATGTAGCGTAGCGTATGTTAAATAGTCAATAATTGAGCTGGGCGGCTAGCACATGCACCAGCCATACATGGGTCCGGATAAGATTCTCTCGGATGAACCTGGACACTTTTGAAGTCAACGATTGTTAACGTACGCTAAGGAATGTGTCTAGCGTATGCTAATGTGTGTAACTTACGTACGTGACCTGATGGTGTAGCGTACGTAATCGAGTACAGAATGAGGACATTTAACTATCAGTGATGATAGCATACGTTAAGGACATCAGGGTAGCGTACGCTAAATAACTAACGTACGTTATGTGTGGAAGGCTAACGTATGTAAGGACAGCAACATTATATAAGGGACAGCACCCCATGTTATTTTGTTTACGTTTTATTCACTTGTCCTTCATTTCTTTGGAGTCCAAAGAGCCTCCCCTCCTTCATAAATGTCCATAGGCCATCTATACTTGATCTTTGAAGATTGGATATCACTTATGCTTGATCATTAAAGTGGAGAAACATCTTGGATTGGCACACAAGCAACCGGAGTTGGACTCTACCTATTGTTTCGGTGTTTTCTTCATCTTAAGGTATGTTATGCTATCCCTAACCTTGGATTCATGTTCTTAGGGATGTTATGATCATACTACTGAGAATAGTAGATCACTTAGACGACTTATGCAACCAAATATCATGTTTAGAAGTTGGGATGATTATGATTGAGTTATCATTGTTGGGAACATCATAGTTGGAATCTTGTTATGTCAAATGATGAGAATAGTGTTCTGAGATTGATAATCCGTATCGAATGTTATCGTCATATTGATCGTAGACTTAGTGTTGATGACACTTTTGCTAAATGGACTTAAGATAAAATCATCAAAAGTTGTATCTTTTCTTATAAGTTGGATTGGTTAGTTCATCTTTAAGATAAAGTTTGAATGTAATGATGATATTGGAAACAAGCGCATCAACCTTAGATCACCTGAACTTCATATGAGAATGGTAATCGAGATTGAATATAAGTGTTGTGATGATATACATTTCCTTGAATTCGAAGATGTTTGAATCCGTAAGATCATTCATAATTGTATGAGCATGATATGTAGAAGGGTAACATACGTTAATCACTGAGGATTTCGTACGCTTCATCATCTATCAAAACAGTCGACTGTTCAATGAGAGACTGTCGGATGCTTGTTTGGCGTACGCTAGGCTCTGCAGCTTACGTACGCTAACGGGCAAGGTTAACGTACACTGCGTTTGGTACGTAACGTACGTTATATCACCAGACGAGTCAGTCGACTGATCAGAGAGGAACTGTCGATACATGGTTAGCGTACGCTAGACTTCGTAGCTTACGTACGCTAACGAGTAGGTTTAACGTACGCTTCAAAGGATATGTAACGTACGTTATGCATGTCAGACAGGATACGTTTTATGAAGTTTCGACCGTAATTTGGATTGTTAGATGTTCGTACGACGTGAGATGAACTCTATATTATTTCTTTTGTTTAAGGTTCGAGCTTTGCTACGTGATTGATCGAAGGGGCGACCTTCGAGTGTTTTGATATTCGTGGAAGTATTATTCTTGTCATCGAATCGAGGCAAGTACTTTAATTGTTCTATGTATTGATGTTATACATATTATCGTGCATATATGTCGTTGTTGTATGTCCACCTCGTGTTGGTCCGACGGGATCATCGTGGGTTCTAGGCAGTGAACGTTGGATCGTCGGAATTACCATGTGTATGTTGTGATATCATGTTGTGATTATCATTTGTGTTGTTATTTATGAGTTTCTCGTAGGAGGAGACTCGTTGGTATTTTGACATTTATGTTATTATTATTCTTCGTGAGATATTGAATAATATGTTGTGGTATTTGTACTAGCATCGTTGTGCTGATCCCTTTGGGGGTGAACATTTGTTTATGTTCCGGATCAACTGGAGCAGGGAAACAACCACTGGAGCTGCATGAGGACGAGGATGCAGAGTGATGTTTCGGCCGGGTTTAATCGTCTGTTGTTTGTGTTGTTTTTAATAAGTACTCGAGTACGTCGTCGTTTGTGATGATTGGATTTGGTGATGTATTAATATTTTTCCTTTGGATATTTGTATTCTCGGTATTGGCCCAAAACTGTTGTATTTTATTTCAGTTACTTTCGTATGTTGGTATCTATTGTTGTCTTTTCATTTCTTCGGCCTTGTAAATTCTTATGTAAAGGATTTACGGCGCTGTAATATTCCTGAATATATCGGGGTGTTACATTTATGTTGCATAGTTCGCTTCTACCAGATAATGCCCAAGCTTTAATTTGCGGGCGTAATTAGATTTGTGGTTATGAAATTCAAGGTTTGTTGTATAGTATTTAGTTAATTGTAAAGTTGCTTTTTTTTAGTTTGGATTGTTGATATTTTGCAATTTAATCCTGATGATGGGTCGAGCGATGAGCTGCTTTCCGTGCTGCTAGTTGCAACACAAGAGTCAAATGGTTCCAATAGTATTGAAAATAAGGAATCAGGAAATGCATAGTGGTTGATGAAGTTGGAAGCAAAGTGGAACTCTAGTTTAATTTTAATTATTTCGATATGTTGATTGTTGTATACTTTAACACTTGTGTTCCTTGCTGGATGCTGTTTTTTACTTGTGTTTTTTGTTGCTTTTTTACTGTTATTTTTTCTTTGATGCTTTTTTAATGTCATTTTTGGGCTGGAACATGGATGTGTTGGGATATTATGTTTTTGGAATGAATATTTTACATGCATAAGTTTTTAAAAAAAATACTGGGACAATAATATACTGGCGGCCCGCGGGCCGGACCGAGCTCGCCCAGGGCGGGCCACGGGCTGCAATATTTCAGCCCAAAAATTTCCGGGCCTTTTCAGCCCAGCCCAAGAAAAGTCCGCCCGTCATCAGCCCCGCCCGTTTGGGCTTGGACCGCCCGTTTGCCAAGTCTACCGTCACTACTAGAAAAAAATACTTTCTAAATCAGACATTTTAGCTTGATTCTACAATAATCGATTTAGAAAGTGACGCGGTCATTTTCAAGATCGGTTCTAAAATAACCGATCTAGAAAGTGATATGACTGTTTTCTAAATCGGTTATTTTAGAACTGATCTAAAAAGTGGACTTTCTAAATCGGTTATTTTAGAAATGATCTAGAAAGTGCACTTTCTAGATCGGTTGTTTTAGAATCGATTTAAAACCCACTCAAAAAAATATAATTAAATTTAATATAAATATAAATTATTCAAACAAATCACCATAGCCTCATGGTTGAAACTTGACTCCCAAATCACAATATCAAGGGTTCAAGCTCTCATAGTGACAAATTGCAACATATTGATATTTCAGGACCGCTCGGGCTCGGTCTCGAGCCGAGTCGTGGCTGGGCCTGGGTGTAACACCCCCAGGATATTCGAGGTATATTACAGCGCCGTGAATCCCTATATGGGACCCACCAGTCTGATCAAGCATCATACTCAACGACTCACAGAAACAACAGAAAAATACCTCGTCATAAAGACGCCCAACAAAATAATCCACCCGGTTCAACCGGTCTAACATAACACCATAATCCGACACAAACATAATAAATAACAATGCAATCCCGACGAGTAAAAGTTCTTAAGTGCTCGAGTACTTCTACTAGTTTAAAGACCACAAAAATAAAAAGATAGAAAGCAATAAGACACCACTCGTGCACAATCATCACGCACGACCATCATCCGCATCTTGGTCCAAAGACCATCGTCTCGATGAACCTGACCTGAAATTCATAAAACGAATTTCCCCAAAACGGGTCCCCAGAGGGGTTAGCAATTACGCTAGTACAAGTAACCAAATGAACGACTTACATCTTACACATATAGTAATGCATGCAATTCAAGAAAACATAGTTCCAAATCACTCATTTCCGGAAATGCCAATATCAAATCACATTTGTAAAAATGCACCACAATTAACCATGGATCCACCCCTCCGTGGACCCCTACCGAGACCCTGTCGGATCTAACCCATAGTGGTTAAAAGCAAGCTCGCGGATCCACCCCTCTGTGGACCCCTACCGAGACCCCGTCGGGTCTAACCCATAGTGAGCATACACACACACACACACAATTCTCATGCAATACTAATACATTAAGATTGTAAGTTCATAAGGGTACTTGCCTCGGTAAATAGACGGTGATACGAACGGAAAGGAAGAATCGAACACGACCACGAGGAACCGGCGGAAATGAACCTAACGATTCGAATAACACAATCACAACCAACTCTAGACGAATACGGAAATTGAATACACCCGAAAACCCGCCTACGATTCATGTATATTCGTACCAAAAATAACAATGAGGGCGGACCACAACCAAACCCTCTCGATTCCGCAAAACCCCACAAAATATCCATGAATCCGTAGGAATGCTAAAGATACTAACAATATTAATCGTATTCATCATGAATCCACCAACAAAACGGAACGAATCGGAAGAAAATCCCAAAACCCCCAAATTATTCGAAAATAGGGTTCTAGAGATATTACCTTTGGAGATTCAAGTACTAAGATCCGTAGAACACGCGTTAGATTGATTATCCGGGCCTCACAACCGAAGGAAAATAATGAAAATCAACCCCCAATTGATGAATGCTTGAGAAGTTCTCCCCCTTAGTCCTCTCTCTCTCTCTCGCGCAGGTGAAGAATGAAGGAAAATGGCCGGTCTCGTCTAATAAGAACGAGATTATACAGTTGACCGCTTGGTGTGCCGCGGCACAGCCGAAGTGTGCCGCGGCACAGACAAAAATTTACTCCTGTGGTTCGGCGGTGTGCGGCCACGGCCGGCGTGTGCCGCGGCACCGTGCGATCGGGTTTTGGTCGCAGATGTCACACGAGTGTGCCGCGGCACCGGGACGGTGTGCCGCGGCACCGACTCGGCACCGTGCCGCGGCACCGGATGGGTGTGCCGCGGCACACGCAAGATTCGCTCGACCAACAACTAGAGAAATTTGTGTCGCGCGCACACACCTTGTGCCGCGGCCCACACCCCTTTTGGGTCCCAAAATGATAAAAATGATCCGGAAAGAGAATAAAAACGATAGGAATCAATATTTGGGAACCAATAACACGAAATGGATCCACGGCAACCCCGAAACGGCGGTTCCGCACAATAATAACGAGAATACAGTTCAACAGTTGACAGGAAGGACACACTGAAAGGTACACGAGGGTCACTACGATCGAGAAATACACCAAAAATGAAAATACAAGGGAAAGAAAAATGCGGATATTACATTCTACCCCTCTAAAAATAAGTTTCGTCCCGAAACTTAAGAAACAAACAACTCAGGATACCTAGCATGCATGCTATCCTCGGTTTCCCAAGTTGCCCCCTCGACACCGTGTCTCGACCACTGCACTTTGACCAAAGGGATGGTCTTATGCCTCAGTCGTTTCTCACGATGCTCTAAAATCTTCAAAAGACGCTCCTCAAAAGTAATATCTTCAGGAATATCAATCTCGCCATAATCGATGACGTGACTAGGATCCGGGACATATTTCCTCAGCTGGGAAACATGAAAAACGCTATGAACATGACTCAAGGCCGGAGGTAACGCCAAACGGTATGCCAACCCACCAACTCGCTCGAGGATCTCAAAGGGGCCGATAAATCTCGGACTCAACTTCCCTTTCTTCCCGAAACGAAAAACTCCCTTCGTAGGCGACACCTTTAGCAAAACGTGGTCTCCCACCTCGAATTCCAAAGGTCGACGACGGACGTCGGCATACGACTTCTGTCGACTCTGGGCAGTCAACATCCGTTCCCGAATTAATTCTATCTTCCGCCTCGTCTCTAAAACGACATCCGGCTCAGTCCCGACCAAATCGGACGCCTCATTCCAACAGATCGGTGATCGAAATCGCTGCCCATAAAGTGCCTCATACGGTGCCATCCGAATCGACGCATGCCAACTGTTGTTGTACGTGAATTCGATCAATGGCAAATGTTCCTCCCAGTCAATACTCCAATCGAGAGCACAGGCACGCAACAAATCCTCGAACGTCTGGATAGTGCGTTCCGACTGTCCATCTGACTGGGGATGAAAAGAGGTACTCAAACGCAAACGGGTACCCAACGCCTTATGCACCGCCTGCCAGAAGTGCGATACAAAACGGCCATCACGATCCGAAACAATAGACTTCGGAATACCGTGAAGCCTCACAATCTGCGCGATAAACACACGAGCTAACCTCTCCGGGCCCCAAGTGTCCTTGATGCCCATAAAATGTGCCGACTTGGTCAGACGATCGACGATCACCCATACCATATTCATGCCCGACCTCGATCTCGGCAAACTCGCAATGAAATCCATCGATATATCTTCCCATTTCCATTCCGGAACGGGAAGTGACTGCAAAAGCCCAGTCGGTCGCTGGTGCTCGATTTTGACTTGCTGGCAAGTCAAACACCTTGCTACAAACTGCGCGACCTCCTCCTTCATATCATTCCACCAGAAATTCCTTCTCAAGTCCTTGTACATCTTACTCGAACCAGGATGAACGGAGTAAGGTGTAGCATGGGCCTCTCGCAAAATACTCTGTCTCAACTCTGAGTCGTTCGGCACACAAAGCCGACTCTGGAATCTCAAAGCACCATCCTCGTGAATCACAAACCCAGGAAACTTTCCGTTAAGAACGTTCTCTCGGATTTGAGTAATCATCGGATCCTCTAACTGCTTCAGCTTAAGTTCATCGATCAAAGACGACGAAATTTCCAAAGCACAAAGTTGCCCGATAGTTCCCGGCAACAGGACCTCAACATCTAACTCGATCAAAGCCCGCCGAAGCTCAGACTGAGACGTAAGGATCTCAAGCAATCGCAATGCAATCGGTTTCCGACTCAAGGCGTCGGCCACGACGTTCGCCTTGCCCGGATGATAAAGGATTTCGAGGTCATAATCCTTAATCAGCTCTAACCACCTCCTCTGCCTCATATTCAACTCCCGCTGAGTAAATATGTATTTCAGACATTTATGATCAGTAAAAATCTGACATGCAGAGCCGAAAAGATAGTGGCGCCAAATCTTGAGCGCGAAAACGACTGCCGCTAACTCTAAATCATGAGTAGGGTAGTTAAGCTCATACGGCCTCAACTGTCTCGATGCAAAGGTAATGGTCTTGCCGTGCTGCATTAATACGCACCCAAGACCCTGACCCGAAGCATCGCTATAAACGGTGAATCCCTCGTTGCCACATGGCAACGCCAAAACCGGAGCTGAAGTCAAACGCTTCTTCAGTTCCTCAAAACTCGACTGCCTCTCGTCATTCCAGACAAACTTCTCGGATTTCTGGAGCAACTGCGTAAGTGGCCGAGCTAGTTTCGAGAAACCCTCGACGAACCTACGATAGTAACCGGCCAAACCCAAGAAACTACGGAGCTCTCTCACATTTTTGGGCGGTGCCCAATCCAACACTGCCTCGATCTTCTGCGAATCCACTCTAACTCCCTCGGCTGAAATCACGTGACCTAGAAACATCACTTCCTTCAGCCAGAACTCACATTTCGATTCGCATAGAGTTGCTCGGCTCTCAAAATGTCTAACACTATCCGCAAATGATGGGCATGCTCTTCCTCGTTCCTCGAATAAATAAGAATATCGTCAATGAAGACGACGACACACTTGTCCAAATACTCGATAAAGACTTTGTTCATCAACTGCATGAACACCGCTGGCGCATTAGTTAACCCGAAAGGTATAACTACGAACTTATAATGTCCGTATCTCGTCCGAAAAGCTGTCTTCGGCACATCGGACTCTCTCACCCGGAGCTGATAGTACCCCGATTTCAAATCAATCTTTGAGAATACCGCATCTCCCTGCAATTGGTCGAACAAGTCGTCAATTCTCGGCAAAGGATACTTTTTTTTGATGGTCACCTTGTTTAGTTCGCGATAGTCGATACACAAACGTAGTGAACCATCCTTCTTCCGCACAAACAGGACCGGTGCGCCCCAAGGCGAGGCGCTCGGTCGAACATACCCCGACTCAAGAAGCTCACTCAACTGCTTCTTCAACTCGGACATCTCTGAAGGTGCCATGCGATAGGGCGCCTTCGAAATAGGAGCCGCACCCGGCTCTAACTCTATAGCGAACTCGACCTCACGATCCGGTGGCAATCCCGGTAACTCATCAGGAAATACATCAGAAAACTCATTAACGATTGGAATCGACGAAAGCTCGACTCCACCGCTCTCCGCCTTCAAGGCGTAGCACCAATAGCCGGTACACCCCTTTCGCAGGAGTCTCATCGCCTTCAAGGCGTTAATAATGAATTTCTGGTTCCCCCTCTTTCGCCCGGCGAAAGAGTGCTCGGTGCCATCATCGGCTAACATGGTGATGATCCTCGTGCGGTAGTTCATGATTGCACCATGAGGCTCGAGCCAATCATCCCCGAGAATTAAGTCCTCACCCTCAATACCCACAACAATAAGATTAGAGGGCCAAGCCCTCTCACAAATAAACACAGAACAGTCTCGAACCTCCTGATCACCAACGATCCTATCACCGCTAGGAAGCTTAACGATGAAGGGCTCACAAGGCGTCAAACAGTCGAGACTCAAACAGCGCACACAATCTAGAGATATGAACGAATGCGTAGCACCCGAATCGAAAAGCACACTGACGGGATGAGAAAGAATATGAACGGTACATGTCGCTACGGTAGCCGCTGGATCATCGGCTCTCCGCATCTCATAGACACGCGGGTGGGCTGAGCCGACGCTGGAAGCTCCCCCCTTGGAGGGCTGACCCCGACCTCTCCCCCGACTAGCACTCGGCGGAGATTGAGGAGCATGGCGATCCCTGATTCACACTTGGTTCCCTAGGTGCTGGAATGGAAACCCGGGCACCAAAGATTTTCTCCCTTTCAGCACAGAAAGCAGCCTTGTGACCCAGCTGGCCACACTGATTACATGTCAGCAAAGGACTCGGACAATTACGACTGATGTGGCCTGGCTGGCCACAGTTGAAACACTTCACCTCTCGAGAAGGGGCACTGGCTGCCCTGCGGGGAAACCCAGTAGATCGAGCTGGGCCACCACCAGCGGAAAAGTTAGCAGACTGTAATTTCTGCTGACCCCCACCTTTGTGGCCCAAAAAATTCTCGGTAGACTTCTGCTTCTTGCTCTCGCGGGCCTCCTCACTCGCCGTCACAGACATATCGTAAGCAAGGGCCCTACTCTGGTAATCCTTCAAGGTAGTACAGACGAGCCCCGACATATAGTCCCGAATAGACAATTTCATCCGCCTGGAAAAATGGAAGATTTTGTCGCTCTCCTCGACAACTTGGGTCTTCACATAACCCAACTCCTTGTTAAAGTCGGCAATAGCCTGAGATACGGGGATATCCTGTGGTTGAGCATCGTAGAAAGCATGTACTCGAGCCTGTCTGACCGGCCACGGGCAATATTCAGTCTCCATCAGTTCTTGGAATTCGGTCCACGAAGCAACATGGTCTTTGGGCCCAACGGCCTCCCACCAATCCGTAGCGTCCCCAGTGAGGAAGTACTGGGAAATGGGGACCTTACGGTCCTCGGGACAGTCGGTGGCAGTGAAGACTTTAGATATCTCCTTGATCCACCCTTCCCAGCCGATCGGGTCTGAAGCTCCCGAAAACTGAGGAGGATGCATCTTGATGACATCCTGAAGCCAACGATCCGCTCCGCCCCGATTAGCATGGGCCGGATCCGGGTTCTGAACCGCCTGAGCTATCGCCGCCATTTGATTCACCATTTGCTGCATAACAGCCGCAATACCAAGGTCGGCGCGCTCCTGAGAAGAAGCATGACTGTGACGGTCGCCGGTACTGCCGGCTCCCGAAGATTGTGACGTGGCCGCCCCACCGGCTGCCACGACCACGACCGCGACCACAACCACGACCTCTTCCAGCATCCATACTGGAGTTAAATAAGTAGCAAAAGCCATACGATGGTAAGTACAAGAAAAGAACGATCGCAAATCGAGAACTAGAGGTACGATACAAGAGTATAAGGAACAGAGGAAAGAAAACTTGCGGGCACTGGTAGTACCGGAATCATGGCAGCGTGATGATGATGTGCAAAACAAAATACAACAAGACCCAATAAACCGACAAGCCTAGGTATCCATAAACCTAGTGCTCTGATACCATTTTCTGTAACACCCCCAGGATATTCGAGGTATATTACAGCGCCGTGAATCCCTATATGGGACCCACCAGGCTGATCAAGCATCATACTCATCGACTCACAGAAACAACAGAAAAATACCTCGTCATAAAGACGCCCAACAAAATAATCCACCCGGTTCAACCGGTCTAACATAACACCATAATCCAACACAAACATAATAAACAACAATGCAATCCCGACGAGTAAAAGTTCTTAAGTACTCGAGTACTTCTACTAGTTTAAAGACCACAAAAATAAAAAGATAGAAAGCAATAAGACACCACTCGTGCACAATCATCACGCACGGCCATCATCCATATCGGGTCCAAAGACCGCTCGTCTCGATGAACCTGACCTGAAATTCATAAAATGAATTTCCCCAAAATGGGTCCCCAGAGGGGTTAGCAATTACGCTAGTACAAGTAACCAAATGAACGACTTACATCTTACACATATAGTAATGCATGCAATTCAAGAAAACATAGTTCCAAATCACTCATTTCCGGAAATGCCAATATCAAATCACATTTGTAAAAATGCACCACAATTAACTGTGGATCCACCCCTCCGTGGACCCCTACCGAGACCCCGTCGGATCTAACCCATAGTGGTTAAAAGCAAGTTCGCGGATCCACCCCTCCGTGGACCCCTACCGAGACCTCGTCGGGTCTAACCCATAGTGAGCATACACACACACACAATTCTCATGCAATACTAATACATTAAGATTGTAAGTTCATAAGGGTACTTGCCTCGGTTAATAGACGGTGATACGAACGGAAAGGAAGAATCAAACACGACCGCGAGGAACCGGCGGAAATGAACCTAACAATTCGAATAACACAATCACAACCAACTCTAGACGAATATGGAAATTGAATACACTAGAAAACCCGCCTACGATTCATGTATATTCGTACCAAAAATAACAATGAGGGCGGACCATAACCAAACCCTCTCGATTCCGCAAAAACCCACAAAATATCCATGAATCCGTAGGAAAGCTAAAGATACTAACAATATTAATCGTATTCATCATGAATCCACCAACAAAACGGAACGAATCGGAAGAAAATCCCAAAACCCCCAAATTATTCGAAAATAGGGTTCTAGAGATATTACCTTTGGAGATTCAAGTACTATGATTCGTAGAACACGCGTTAGATTGATTATCCGGGCCTCACAACTGAAGGAAAATGATGAAAATCAACCCCCAATTGATGAATGCTTGAGAAGTTCTCCCCCTTAGTCCTCTCTCTCTCGCGCGCAGGTGAAGAATGAAGGAAAATGGCCGGTCTCGTCTAATAAGAACGAGATTATACAGTTGACCGCTTGGTGTGCCACGGCACAGGCCAAAAATTTACTCCCAGGGTTCGGCAGTGTGCAAGACGCACGTGTGCCGCGGCAGAGTCTGATCGGGTTTTGGTCGCAGATGTCACACGAGTGTGCCGCGGCACGGACGGGTGTGCCGCGGCACCGACTCGGCATCGTGCGCGGCACGGATGGGTGTGCCGCGGCACATGCATGGTCGCTCGACCAACAACTGGAGAAATTTGTGTGCCGCGGCGCACACACCTTGTGCCGCGGCCCACACCCCTTTTGGGTCCCAAAATGATAAAAATGATCCGGAAAGAGAATAAAAACGATAGGAATCAATATTTGGGAACCAATAACATGAAATGGATCCACGGCAACCCTGAAACGGCGGTTCCGCACAACAGTAACGAGAATACAGTTCAACAGTTGACAGGAAGGACACACTGAAAGGTACACGAGGGTCACTACGATCGAGAAATACACCAAAAATGAAAATACAAGGGAAAGAAAAATGCGGATATTACACTGGGTCGGTCGGGTCAGAGCCGGGTTAGGGTCGTTTTTTTAAGTAAAACTTTCTAGATCGGTTCAAATAGGGTTTCTAGATCGGTAAAATAACTGATGTAGAAAGTAGACTTTCTAGATCGGTTCTGAACAACCAATCTAGAAAGTCCAGACTTTCTACATCATCTGGATCTAAATCGGTTAAATAACCGATTTAGAAAGTTTTTTTACCCGATTTAGAAAGTGTTTTTTCTAGTAATGCGTGTTGACTGCAGTGTCCGAGAGGTCGCGCTGATACCTGAGCAACACGGCATAAGGACACGGTGTAATGACCCGTATGTACAGCACCGTGTCGTGACGCGACATAACACCCGTATCAGGCCTTGTGTGTGTCTTAAGAAAAAGGGGATTACTAAACACCGCCCTAAATTACTAGACACCGCCCTTGAAAATTACTTTTTTGCCCATTTGACAATCTTTCATTATTTCTACCCAACACACAATTCTTTACCAACACACAAGTTTTTCGAATTGAAATCTAGAAGCAATTTTTCATTTATTCTACCCAACACACAATCAAATATATATCGTCAATATCATCGACAACCATGAAAATGGGCGAGAATTCACATCTGGAGGTAATTTTTCGGAGAAAATGACGCAGGCGTCTGAATATTACGCCTGACCCATGGCCCGGGCGTCCACAGATTCTGTTTAGACTATGGTACAGGCGTCTGCAAAGGATGCTCAATCCTTGGTCTAGGCGTCTAGACCAGACGCCTGGACCACGATCTTGGCGTCCGATGGAGATGCCTATACCATGGTCTGGGCGTCCGATTCAGACGCCTGTACCGTGGTCAGGCGTCCATGCCAGACGCCTCTGCCATGGTCCAGGCGCAATTTCTGGACGCCTAGTCGCTTTTTTTGTATGATTTTAAATTTTAATAATAATAATATTGATATTATTATTAACATTCTGTCAATTAAAAATTTCAGGTTATATTGGAAAAATTTGAAGGTGACGGCGTTGATTATAGTGGTTATTTCGTCAATGACGAAATATTCGATAGTGATTGTGATGCGATTGGTTGGGCGAAAAAAAATTGCTCTTCAAATTGGTTTCGAGTAACCGTGGTGAACGGTACATAGGGGTATTAAGAGATTTGGATGTCGCTGCTCGAAAGGACACAAAGACGAAAGCATGCAAGTGTACATTTCAGATAAAGGCCGAACAATTGCATGACTTGAGTGGTTGGATAATCAGACCGATGTCTGGGAGTAAGGGTATGCACAATCACTCATTTATTGTATATCCGGAGGGGCATCATCAAATGAGTGGACTGAGTAAATCAGCCAAACAAGTTGTTCGTGAGATGAGTGCTGCTCAAGCCAAGCCGTGTGCCATCTTGGCGGCCATTCAGAATTAATTTTCCGAGGACAAACTGACTAGACGACATATCTATAACTATAGAGACCACTTGAGGAAGCATGATTTTGAAGAAAGAGATGTGGTCGGTCAGTTTCATCATTTGGCTGTGACGAATAACTACGTACATGGGACGCAGGCCGTCCCAGATACAAATGATGTTACCCACATGTTCATGGCACATCCAACATCAATCAACTTAATGCGGACCTACAGATGGTTCATTGGCATGGATTATACTTACAAAACGAATAAGTATAAGATGTCATTCCTCGAGATAGTCGGGATGACTCCATGTCATTTAGGGGATACGTACAAACATTTTCTTCGTCTAGATTTACTGCCCAATTTTTCTGTACCGCCCATAGTGACTAACTGGTTTAAATACCATGATAGTAGTGTTGGTGGCTGGGAGAATTTGTATACGAGCAGGACAGAAAAATGGAATAGATTAGTCGGTATGATGTAAAAATGAATTTATTGTATGTTCCTTAATTATTAATACTTTCGTTTTTGTTGATCGTGATAGTTGATTTTCCCGATCCTCCTATCATCTGCATTTAGCAAGCAATACAACTAATGAGTAATAATCATACAAACAATACACATTATTAATTATTAATTGAAAATTTTATTTTATTTCGAAAAAAGGGCTGGGGCGTCCGGCCAGGACGCCTGCACCAAGGCAGGGGCGTCTGGTCTGGACGCCAGGACCGTGGTTAGGGCGTCCAATGAGGACGCCGATTACAGCGCATAGGCGTCCGATCTGGACACCTGTCCATGGTTCAGACGTCCGGCGAGGACGTCTATACTAAGGTCGGGGCGTCTGGTCTGGACGCCTGCATCATGGACAGGCGGAATCGGCGGACGCCTGTGAAAATATTCGACCGCCCCATCCATCGTGTACTCCGACACGGCGTCCGGCGCCCAAAGTAGGAGAAACCCGAAAAAAAATTACCGGAGCTTTTCCTTTTCTCCAGACATGGCAGCGGACGGCGGCGGACGACAGCGATGCGGCGGCAGCGGCTGGTGGCTTCTTTCACTACACCATATATAGGTTTCATCAACACTTGAAAAACTATGTTCAAAAGTCCAAAAAGTGTTGCTGAAGGCCAAAAAACAGGCCACGACTACACTTTGACCAAATTTGAGGTGTTACAAAAATGGCCGCAACCATAGGGGTCTAAGGTAACACTTTTCTTGTTTTTGGTAACATGTGAAAAAAATGTAACAATAGACCCCTATGCCAACACTTTTCTTGTCTGTGCCTACACTAGATTTTGTGTTGCTGTAGACTTAAGGCCACACTTTTATATATTTAGTGACACAAATGTTTGTGTAGCTGTAGGCCTATGCTAACTCTTATGAGGTCTAGTGTAACATTAAATTGTGAAACACTTTGACATCTTTAACAACAACTTTAACACTATGGCTACACTTATATATGAACAGTTCTAACTTTTGCCAATACACTTTTAATCTTTGCCAACACAATTTTTATATTTTACCAACAGGAAGAATTATAAATTAGAGTCTATGGCTACAATTTCGCAGGTTTTTACCAATATTTTTCATGGTAAAAAACAACATGTTATATTGGAAAAAACAACATTTTTCATGAATATTTTACCAAATATTCAATATATAATCAATCAGCCAACTGCACTTACGTAACCCAACATCCAAAATCTAACTTAAAATGTCATTCAACAATTAACTTAAGTACTATTTAATAGCTAAGAACAAGTTACCATCGCAATCCATAAATATAACAAAACTACTTGAGTCACTTAGCAAAATTTCATCATCTCAACCCCCAAAAAAAAAAAACGACAACTCTAGTTGCCTCATGGTCTACGTCAAGCAGAATGTTTTGCGTCTCCGACTTCTTTCCTCTTAATATCAGTTGTAGAGCATGTTGTTGTATTTGAGAAGAGCACGCATTATCTCCCTCAGTTGAAGAAGTTCCTAGCCTCCACTGCTATGCTGGCCAGTTTGTGGTATCTGGTTGCCCATTATGAAAGGAAGTTCCCTGCCTCAGTTGGTCAGTATACCAAAAACACTTGCATACAATTTCAAAATTATTATCAAAGAAAATAAACCTTGAACTTGGTGCAAACTAATGACAAAAAATAAACCTTGACTAGCACGTGTGCAAACATCTTCACTCATATATACTATGTTTAACAGTGAGAATCAGAATGACATGTTCAAAATATATTAGTATAACTTAAGTGACAAGCCAGAACTCAAGCGTAACAATAAGTTAGATCCTGCTATAGTGAAATGAAAGAATATGCATTCCGTTTAGTCCTGCTGATATTGCATAGTAGGGACAAAACGGTGATAACAACATAGCCAGAAACAATGCAGCCTACCAGGAGACACAACATAGCGACATTCAAAAACAAGAACACCCATTGAGTTATAACATTTCTCCATCACTATACCAAGGACACTTGAATGCAATTTCAACAGTGATTATGAGAGATAATTAATTGCTCATTTCAGGCACACAGGAACCCCAAGTTCTCGAGACACCCACTTCGATGTGCAACATACCCGGAAATATCACTATGCCTACGCACTGTCATACAATTTCAAAAATGATTATCAAAGAAAATGCACTGCTCATTTCAAGGACACAGGAACTTCAAGTTCCAAGACAAACAACACATATGAACGCTCACTTAGATATGCACATCATATATTGTGGGGAAAGCATAACGACATGATACGACATAGATGGAAATATTACCCGGATGAGCTGATTCTGTTGCTCTACCTACCGGCGACTCCTTCTGCACATAGAAAATTGCAAAAAGAGGCAATTGAGTTCAGTGTATCGATCAATGGAGAATATGAAGAAAGGAAACGTCATAACAAGGAAAATATGTGTAGAACCACAAATTCAGGATTACAATTATAGATGCAGAAAACAAAATTTCTTCAACAAAAATAAATTTTACCTACGCCACATTCAGAAAGGATACATCAAATTTCAATAAATACAATTTAAACAAAACTTCAATAGCCATATTCAGTGGAAGAAAATTGAACCGAAAATGAAGGGATAAGGACCTTGGTGGTGTAAACTTTGTCACCATTTTCGTTGATGTAAAATCGGAGATACATTTTCAGCAAGCGCTCAAAACCACCTTAATCTGCAAAATATCTATCATAAATATGTCATTCCTGAGAAGAAACAATCGAGAGATAATCTAAAACCAAAACATATATAATTCCTAAACCACAAAATTCAAAATCAGCTCAACAAATTGAGTCAACAACTGCACAACCACACAAATTGGAAATATAAGCTGATTGTCTCGTTGAGGAGAAATCTCAAATTGTGATAGCAGTACATCATAGCAGATTCAGAAATCTCATAACAGGTAAAAAATTGGTGCAAATGATTCAGCAACTAGAACGGCCAAACCACACCTGTATTTCGAATGAATAGCCTTCAATGCTGCCAGTTTCAGAAATTGCCGCAGCCATCACGAGGGTCGTTGATGTCAACCCAGAAATAAAGACCGACTCTGAGACGCAGTCCGAGCGTGACCCGGTCGTGATTGCCTCAGCAAGAGTGAGTGAGTCAAATTGGAACCCAACTCAGTGAGTAGAAAAAGCAAGTTGCGACGAGAAGCAGCCGGGATGCACCGCAAGTACAGATGCGGTAGATCGGACTATGCTCCAGTGAAAATGAGGGCAAACCCTAATCACGCGCCGCCAAGAATCGCGGCTGGAATTGCCCAGAAATAAAAAGTGAAAGAGAAACCAAGCGGCTCCGAATTTCAAATCGCGAGACCCAATCCAGTCCGAGAAATACAGAAAAGAAGTACATAGGGTCGGAAATTGGAATTTGGTCGCCAGTACTGTATCGCCATTAAAGGCATCAAGCGCAGTAAATATAAATCGCGATACGAAATACCGAATTGATTAAATCTCCGGAAATTGAATTGAAAAATTAAAGGATAGGGAAAGGGAAAAGCACCTATGAAAGAAAGTGTGGTCGGCGGCTGCCAGAGGAAACAGCCGCGGCCGAGAAGGAACCTGGGTTAGGTTTCTGTGTGTGAAAATCTCACGTAGTATACGTTTCTGTGTGTGTGAAAATCGCGATTACAATTTTGTGGGGCAAAGTAGTACAGTGCAGCTAAGCGGACTTGATGTTTCTTATCTATTGGGATGTCAATTGATCGGGTAGGGTACGTGTATGCCTACTCCATATCCTCCTATTTCGAGTTCGAGTATTGCCTATCCGGTAATCGGGTACCCAGTAGGTATTCGAGTACCCGTATACCTTATATTTGAGAATATAAATATTTCTAATATATATCACATATACATAATTAATAAATTCAATCTAGTATAATAAGTATTTAAGATGTAATATCTTATATAATATATAATATATAATGTAATATAATATTTATGTATAATATAATAATAATAATAATATATTTATATATTTCAAACGGGTACGCAGATCGGGTAATCGGATCAGATAATTGGGTAATATACTATGCACATACCCTACCCGTACTCGATTATAAAATTTCGAGTTCAGCCGCTACCCGACCCGATTTCGGGTTTATCAGACGAGTAGGATCGGGTACGCGTAAAGTTGACATCCCTACTTATCTCTACCATTTAACCTTGGAAAAATTTCTAACCATAAAAAGCATGGTGTAATTATACAATCAATTCAAAATAAATTAAAAGAACTATACGGGTTGTAGGGCAGACCGACATATGATAAATATATTTAATGTTACGTATTTCTTTTAAATGCCGCTCAAGTTAATATGAAACAATTAACCTTGTTTTTGACAATTATTTTCCGCTGCTGGATTTTACGGTTGTATTGGATTTGAAATCGTTTTAAATTTCGCAAATATTTTAGAAAATGTATGTTTTGTAACAACTTGAAATTTCTACAAGTTTTTCTTATTATAAAAAAATATACTCATAAAATACCTTAGAAAAATCGGGTCATTCTGAATGAAAATAATTTATTTGGACCGCCTAAAATATTTTAGCAAGCCCGCCTATTTCTTTTAGTGTTTAGTTACACTTCTTTTAAATAGCAACGGCTACACCAAATTTGGTGTTAGCGTAGATATTCAATTTAGTCTATGGTAACACTAATTTATATCAATAATAACGTTAGAAAAATATGTAGCCTTAAATCAAATTTGACCAATTTTAAGGTATCTAAGACTACACTTTTGCTTGTAACATAAAACAAATGTTGTTGAAAGCCATATATGGTGTAGTGTTTAGAGTAGGTCGAGAGAGAAAAGTAGTGAGAAGGTAATTTTACAAATCTGCTGAATATGAAGTAAGGGCAAAAACGTAATATTATAGAGCGATGACTAGTAATTTAGGGCGGTGTTTAATAATCCAAAAAAAATAACTCAAACTCCTAAGCAAATTCAAAGACCGCCAGGTTGGAATAGCAGAAAAATAATACTCCACTTGATGAGGGGTCTTTTCTGGAAAAACTGGTGGTGCACACCAGGTAATTTGGGGAATCCGCCCCTAGTTGACAGTCCACGATACTGTACCGACGAATACGCAATTTAAAAGACTAGGTGTTCATAACTTAACCTCTGATAATATACTTTGTTGGGTAACAGTTATAAAATATACTCCTTCTGTCCCAGCCAAAGGTTGACAGAGGGTATATATTTGGTATATTTTAGGTAATGATTGGTATAAGTAGTGATGATTAAATGTGTGGTGAAGATTAAAAAGTAAGAAGTATTGATGATGAATGAGTGGTGGAGATTAAAAAGTAAAAAGTGATTGTTTGATTTGATTGTAAAAAGTTATATATGTAAACTTACTAAAGGGACTACTTTTTGGTAGAAATGTAAACCTTTGGGCGGGACGGAGGGAGTATTTATTAAATAAGAAAAAATATATGCTACTCAAGGAAATGAGATTAATATATTTATATAAAACTAAATACATATTTTGTACATTAATATATTATTTAAAAACTATATACATAAAAATAAAATAAATGAATAACAAAAAAAGTTTATGATATTAAGTAGTACTAGTTATAATTGTAAATTTATCAAACAAAAAATACCTCTTTGTAACTCTTAAAAAATAAAAAAATAAAAAGTAAAATGCATTTTTTTCTCAACCCCAAACGCAAAAATTGGTATCCAGTTGAGTGAAAATGGAGAAAAATCAAATTTGGGTTTGTGTTTGGAGCTCGATTGTAAGAAATCGACACCGAAGGTCTATATTGCCGTAGTGCTAGTCTTTTTTGTATATGTTGCTTAAAAATAACAATGTATGTTCATAAAATTATATGTATGTTTGAGAAAAATAAACTAATTTATAAGTAAGTTTATTTTTTAAGCTTATTTAAAAAAATTTGTTTGGTACGTCATAAACTAGCCTATAAATTAGCTTATACATCAGTTTATTGAGACGCTACTCCAAGTAGCATCTCATCAAGATAATTTATCGTTATCAGTTAGTTTATAAATTAAACTATCAAAAACACGTTATATTGAAATATTAGATGGAAAAAATAGTGGAATATTTTTGCTGCTTAAAGAGACACGTCAAAAAAAAATACTATGTAACTTATATTTTTAAATATTAAATTTATAAGCAAAGATACCCATAGAGATTAAAAACAAAAGAGCCCCTTGTTTTACTCGTGAAACCATTTGAGGGTAGATAAATTCGGGCAGGGATCCTCTGCAGTGCACAGTACCATGCTGTGCACTCCCTGCCCTCCGATCACACACACCCGCACGGTGTGTGTGTGTGTGTGCCCCATCCGACGGACGGCAGTGCACAGCATGATGCTGTGCACTGCAGGGGATCCCATCCCGATAAACTCTCAATGGAAGTTTAGTCAAGCACCTTGTATTCTTAGTATCATTCAGTTGAAGCTTCCAATAATATTTTAATTGATGTAACATAAGATCAGATTTCAGAAACATTAATTTTGACTGAGCTTGTGATTTTATACGTACGTACAAAAATTGAAAGAATGCGTGAACAACAAAATATGGGTGATATTCCGTAAGGGGTCTGTTCCTACTTCCTAGGAATACCCCCCTATCCCCCCTAGGAAAACCACCCCTATCAAAACCCCCCTTTGTCCTTTTCTTTTTTTCTTTTTTTTTTTTCTGTTTTTTTGTGTGTTATGTTTTTTAGTGTTTATTTGTTATGTGTTTTCTATGTAATGTTTTTTTTAGTGTTTATTTGTTATGTTTTTTGTGTTATGTTTTTTGTATTCGTCTAATGTATTTCTATTTAATTAAACAACACCAATAACACGTTAAACATTAACAAATTAAAAAACTACAACAACTGTTATTATTCAACTAAACAACAACAACATTAACACATTATTTAAAAACAACACCATCAAATATAGTGCATTTACTATGTTTGTGCTCTTATATTTACCACATAAATCAGTAATCATTTACCCCTCGTGATTGCCCGTGTGGGGACGACAACTGTGCTCACTACATTTATGTGACGCTAGATGAAAATTCACCACTCCCCAATAGTCACCCACAATGGGGAGCGTACAGACTTCCCACATAACAGATAAACACTAAAAAAAACATTACACTAAGCCCACACCATTAATTCTTAGGGCTGGGACCAGTTCGGTTCTTGGTAAAAATTAAAGAACCGGAACCGGTTTTTAAATACATAAACCGGTTCGGTTTTTGACCATTTTTTTCAGTAACCAAATTAGGAATCGGAACCGAATTTAATGTGTAAAAACCGGATTTTCGGTTCTTTTAGGAACCAAATTGTGCAAAAAAAACGAATTTTGTAAAAAAAAAAACGAATTTTGAGTAGAAACCGAATTTAATGTGTAATATTTTGAACAAAATATATTTAATTTATTTTATTTAATACCTATATTATGTAAAATTTATATATAATATTATTTTTATTATTATATAATATATATATATATATATATATATATAGAACCGGTTCCAAACCGGTTTTTTCTAACTCCATTGTGGGGGACGACGACTGTGCTCACTACATTTATGTGACACTGGATTAAAATTCACCACTCCCCAATACTCACCCACAATGGAGTGCGTACAGACTTCCCAATGCATCCGCATTGGAAACTTTATATTCCAATCGACAACGCATGTATACTGAAATTATTGAGAATATAAGAGCACAAACATAGTAAATGATTACTGATTTATGTTGTAAATATAAGAGCACAAACATAGTAAATGCACTACATTTGGTGGTGGTGTTTTTAAATAATGTGTTAATGTTGTTGTTGTTTAACTGAATAATAATAGTTGTTGTATTTTTTAATGCGTTAATGTTTAACGTGTTATTGTTGTTGTTGTTTAATTAAATAGAAATACATTAGACGAATACAAAAAACATAACAAATAAATAATAAAAAAACATTACATAAAAAACACATAACAAATAAACACTAAAAAAACATTACACAAAAAACACATAACAAATAAATACTAAAAAAACATAGCACACACAAAAACAACAAAAAGACAAAACAACAAAAAAAAATTAAAAAAAGGACACCCTCCCTCCCTAGGGAGGGTTTATTTAGTAAGGGGGGAGGGAGTGGTCACCAATGGGGATTCCTCGGTTCTCTTTCAAGAGGTCGGGGCTTCAATCGCAATTCTTTTAGATGGCACCAAGCCGCGCACCACTTTTTGAGGGACAATAGGTATCGTGTAAACAGGGCTAGGAGGCCCCTTAATACCCTAGGTGCCACATCAGCTCTATCCAATAAAAACCCTCCAACTCAAAACTACTCAATTCTACCATAACATTACCCTAAGTGGAGGGAGTGGTCACCTATACTACCCGATTTTTTTTTCATACATAAAATCACATACAATATTAAAATAAAAACATACCATTTCATTAAAAATAAAAACATTACATAATACTTAAAAAAACATTACATAAAAACATACCCGATTTTTTTTTCATACATAAAATCACATACAATATTAAAATAAAAACATACCATTTCATTAAAAATAAAAACATTACATAATACTTAAAAAAAACATTACATAAAAAAAAACATTACATAAAAACATACCATTTTTTTTCATACATAAAATCACATACAATATTAAAATAAAAACATATCATTTCATTAAAAATAAAAACATTACATAATACTTAAAAAAATATATTACATAAAAACATACCATTTTATTCAACAACCTCTCTCTCTCTCTCAAGAAACTCTCGGCTTCCCAAACCGAAAAACGAACCCGATCGCCTTACCCGACTTACCGGCGGCGGTGTTACCGATCGGGTAAGGGTACCCGATCCCCTTACCCGATCCCACTCCCTCCTCCAATGCACCCAACCCCTTACCTATATTTGTCCACATATTCATGATTTAGGGGTTTGAAATAAAAATTCAGTCTCCAACCATACCCCCCATCCCTATATTTTTTAGGGGATTGAAAACAAAACCCCTTATTTTGGGGATGAAACTATGAGCCCCTATAACCTTCCAACTCAGCTCCATCCATTCACCTTACCTTTTTTATTCTTTTTCACTTTTTTTAATATTACTTTTAAGGATTTTGAAATTCAAAATACAACTTATATATTATTTTAAAAATATAGAGAACCAATATAGGAAATATCGTTGGAGTAAAACAACTTTTTGATTACTTATATTTTAGGGGATCAATATTTTATTATATTTTAGGGGCTCCAAATAGGGGTTGCCCTTGGAGATGCTCTAATGTGGGGGGTTCTTAATAACCCCCCATTCCGTAAATCCGATGGCATCCTCTCTTGCAAAATTGTATTCATATTTTATATATTTTTTTTTGATAACTAGGTGATCCCAGCTTAGCCGGACTAATCCTAGTCCCTCAATGAACCCACTCCTAACCCATTGAGAGAAGTAAATCGCGAGTCGCTCGAGCAATTCCAGGGTTCCCAATGCCTTTTCTGTACACTTCTGCGCACAAGGAGAAGCCCTTAACTGATTAACAGCGCCTCAGGTTCCCAGCACAGTTCTCGGGAGAACAGCCATTGATTGGTCAGCACCTCCGGGTTCCCAGCAAGGAAATACTCCCACACTGTCGCTTGACGCGAGATTAAACATTGATTTTACGGTTGCTTGAGCTAGCCCCGGGGAGCTAGAGGATCATAAAGAGAAAAACTTCCCCTTTCACCTCCTTTGGTGGAGTTAGAACCCAAGACCTCTCCAAATGAGTGTCTTGGGAGTAGGCGTCCTACCACTGGACCACCAACCCTTCCCCAGATCAGATAATACTGTAATTTATTTCTAGATTTCTGGTGGATTTGAGTCCAAAGAGACACTTATCGACTGTGAAAAAGAAGTGTCGTCTTACCATAATTAACTACTCGTGTAAATTCCAGTTGCTTACCCCTTTAGGGATGAACGTCTTTCATACGTTTCAGGTACAAACAAGGCGAGGAACAATAACAGGGATGACATTGAGGTGGAAGGAATCACAAATGATACTAGAAGTCTGAGATGTGTAACACCCCCAATCCGCTCAGGGACATTACACGCCGTAGACCCTCTCCTCGAGGATCTACCAGACTGACAACTAAATCAAACATCTAAACATTGCCTTTAAGGCTTAAAATGACTCAGTAGACCGACTTGGTCTTTCAATAAATACATACAACTCAATTCCAAACACATACCCACGCAGGGGTCAAAATACAATAAACTCCCGTACAACGGGGAAAAGATACTGCAACGGAAAAGAAAATACAACTAGACCAAAACGACATCCACGGGTCCTCGTGTGATTAGTATCGTTCATCTTTCATCATCCTTCATGCCGACCCTGTGCTCTGCTCCAAAACCTGAATACAATACAGACATCCACCCCCCGAATACGCGGGGGTTAGCAAAACTCCACTGTTTTGCTAGTGCAAGTATAAAATACGAAAACGAGCCATACATATCATACTCCATGAAACATGTTAAATCATGAACATACTTCCCGAGGTGATTCACTTAATCAAACGATTAAATCGAAAGATAGAGTAAACCCGATATACATTTGTGAAAAACCATTTTACAACCTCGGGAGTTTTGAATACATTGGGATTTAAGAATTCTCAAACCTTTCAAAAAACATTTAAGGACACAGCCCAAAAGTCATTTTCCCAAAACATAAATTCGATAACGACAAATGGGGTCCACGACCCGATCATACCATAACAACCCGTTTCCACAGATTATTCGCGTCCCGTGCTAGCAAGCCACGGACCTCAGATGCTCCCGTAGAACAAACCCGAGTGAATAACCCACAGGGAAACTATATCAAATCACATGTCACCGTAACCGCAGTCACGCGACTACAAGCACGTATACGTACATAATCAAACCACAACCATAAGTTATCCCGGCATCGCGCTAACAAGCCACGAACCTCGGAGTCCCCACAAGACATACCCGATGATAACCCCACAAGTTATCTCGGCATCGGGCTAACAAGCCACGAACCTCGGAGTCCCCGCAAGACATACCCGGATTGGATAACCCTACGGTCACGCCCGACCCATACTAGCAAGTATGGATCCCGGAGATTCAACAATCCTACCCGGAGGCACATCACATACATCAAGCACACAACAATAATCACTTATCAAGCCAACAACATTAAGTATCACAACCTCCTTTCAAAGAGTAACAACTAATATCACACACATTACGTTCTTACCGAACAAGTACACAATAACAATACGTAATCCCCGGCAAAGGATTACGGTCTATCAAACTCACTCGAAGTGATCATATTATCTTTAAACATACAAAACCAACACACATATTCCGAGAACACATATTCACGAAGTATACGAATTATCGTTGAAAGACAACATTTATCGAGAACATACCAATCCCTTTTTACGTTCATTAAATATTGGATTTCGCATAAAATCATTTATCAAGAATTATATCAACGAAACATGAAATGTATGGGCAAGATACTTGCCTCAAAACCACAGTCGCAACAAGATGACGGATAGGACGCGGTCGAATAGCCCCGAACCCCCGAACAATATCAAGAACGCGATAGCAACACGAATATTACGAGAATAATACCACACGAATCATCAATCACCAAACGGGATTCACATCGGAATCCTCGAACACCTATAAACCTCCGGAAGGAACAATAACACATGGTTACGATGAGAATCAAGGCCAAAACAACGGAAATCCCAACGAACTATCGAAGGGAAACTCATTGGGACATTTAATCGAACACTCAATGTTCGATAACTCCCAAGAACACTCGAATCACTAATCGAGTTGAACAAACTCGAAATATGGATATACAACCCATAGAACACGATTAATAAGGTTCAATAACATCAACCAAATCATCGAAATCGGACGAACAACAAAGATTAAAAAGAAATCTCGAAAGTCAACCCTAGGAGATTTCAAGAGATTACCTCGATTCGGCGAAGAACACGGATTAGATGTTGATATAATCAACAAGGATCTTCCAAAATGCCTTGGAAATGATTAGAATCGGCCAAGAACTCCATTTCCCGAGCCTCCCGTCGCCAGCCGTCGAAAAGGAAGAAAATCGCGTAGAAAATGAAATCGCCGAGCCGGGCTATATATATCCTAAGCAGGTTACGGCCAGAATCGGCAGCCTTACGGCCAGAATCGTCCCTTACGGCCGTACTCGGAAAGCCTTACGGCCGTAATCGCATTCGTCAAAAATCCGCCAAAGACTGGACACTTACTACGTAACTCGCACACCTTACTTACGTGAATCGGCCACAAAATCCGCCTAACGCTCAGACGGTGCATTCGATCACGCTTACGGCCGTAACTCGTACACCTTATGGCCGTAACCGGCACCTTACGGCCGTAACTCGGCCAGGCCAGGCCCTGCTCCGGCCGTGACTCGGCCGTGGCCACTCCGACGGCCCGGACGACCCCGAAACCCGAACCTGAGTAAAAACCGAAGATACGGTTACGAAGTACTCGCAAAGACGAATCCAAGCGCTAAGAGAACACACGATTCCGACCACCCAAAGTGTCGGAATTCGACAACGGAAGTAATTACCCCAAACTTTGGGAAATTACAAAAATGGCCCAAAACGCCCGGAAATCACGATACGTGATCGAAACACCGAACCAAAGCTCGCAACATGAATAATAACATTAAATGAACTTGCGAGAAACTCGAAACAACAGTTTCGGACGAGATTCGCAAGAATCGAGCTCAAGTGCGGAAAAGTCGCTAAAAAGCACGGAACTCAACAAAACGACACCGAAACGAACTCGGATGACAAAAAGTTCAGAATTAATCATTCTCGTAATGACGAAACGGTCATGATCGAGTCGTCAAAATGGACTTCCGCCGAAAAATAAAATTACCGGAAATTGAAATTTACGGGTATTACATTCTACCCTCCTTAAAAGAAGTTTCGTCCCGAAACTTAAAACAGGTAGGGGGAAGCAATATACCCGCCAGGAAAACTCGACGAGATACACAAAACTGAAAACTCGCGCCCAACGGCGAAACGCTGCAAGAAACGCAAAAAGACATACGGCGTGAAAACACGCTGCACGACGACCAACACAACGTCGCCGTTAGGAATATAATAAAACCAACAAATGACAAGCGTCATCAAACGGATAATATAGTCAAGTCAATTATCCGAACAATCACAAAACACAACGAACGAAAATCAATATGATCGACCACCCCAACGGTACATCAATCAAAACGCGAGCCAATCGCTGAAGAAATACTGAATTCCACCGCCCAAGGGTTGGAAGATCGAAAACGAGACAAATTTCCCGAATATAAAGAAATTAGGAAGGAGTCTGAACGCTCAACAATCACGAAATGAGATCAACAAAACCGAACAATCAAACGATCGAGCCACAAAGATCGAGGCAACAAAAATCGACCGATCATGTTCGAATCACGAAGAACAATAAAATTCAAACAACAACTCCAAGGTTCACATCTCAACTCGAGACAATATATGATCCGGTGAAAACAACAACATATGCATTCACATAAGATCCACATGAAAGGGAATAGAAATTGAAAAGTCACAACGACAAACGAGTTATTCCGAAACAATACCACGCTCGTTCGATCAACAAAAGCAAGGGGCAGGACAAGCTCAGAAAATGTCAACGAACATGAACGAGTCGACAGAGTCGAAAATACAGAAGTTCCAAATACGATCCACTTCGAATAAAAGAACTAGTAGAACCAAAAGATGTTACTTCCGAACAAGGTTCACAAGAATCGAACCGAACTCGGAAAAGTCACAGCAATACCAGGTCGACCCAAAACAAGATCACAGCTCGTTCGAATGATGAACCCGAAATATAAAACAAGTTCAGACAGTATCAACGAACACGAGCGAATCGATAGACTGGAGAAAGAGAAAATGAAGAAGTTCAAAAAAAACAATACGGGTATTACATTCGACCTCTTATAAAAGAAGGTCCTCCCCGCTACTCACAATAACGAAATCAAGGAGACGACACAACAGGCAATCGACAGAAACATCCTTCAAAGGCCTCTCAAGCCGATTATGATATCTGTGCTGAAGCGCGAACTCCGAAAGTCTCGGTAGCCAATTCGCAAAACTGAATTCGGTGACCCTCGAGTCCACACTCGAAATGTGTTACTGACGAGAAGGACAATTTGCACGTACATTCCCCCGGCACATCACGGTTGAAATGCCTCGGCTCGGCATACCGAAAATACAAATGCTAGATACAATGGAACATAACACCGCAAAACAACATACCGGAGATGCCAACTCAGCACAACATATCAACGTATACAAAAATCACAACAACGGCATCGTTCGACGATTACATCGGCCCGAACGATAGCCAGCACACAATCATAAACATCATGAAACAATCACACATGTACACAACCGTACAAACCCAAGCTTCGACAGCTCACACTCGTGCGACAACACGCAAATCACCACGAGGCGACAATTAGTAATTACCAGTCCACACCTCTCACAGAGGGCTAGTACAACAAATGCGTGGCAACGCCTCGACATTCATGCCACCAATTCGATCATACTCGGGAGCAAACACCATAACGACAATGCAAACATCATACATACATTCCCAAACGCAAACGGGAATTGATAGGTTTTAAAAAAAAAATGAAAACCACCTCTTGAAAATAATTTAGAAAAACAACGGTTGATCTTGAGTATCATTTTACAAAAGTTGACAAACATCATTTTCGAGACTTTGAAATTCATCTTGCGTTTGAACAAAAATGAGGACACCTTCTCTTAGTGAAAAACTTTCAGACTATTCGACCCTCGGGTCTAAGTAAAAGTGTTTATAAAACATTAAAAATATCTCAAAACATTTTGGGTCCTCGAGGAAGAAGAATTTTGTAACATATTGTGGCACCTGGGATGTACCACAAGAAAATAATTCATTTTAAAAATACGTCTCGAAATTTATTTTCTAAGATACTCAAGGTTTTCAAAGATAATTCAATGGGCTAAAATGCCCAAAAATTTCAGGTAATTACACGGAACATTATAACGCCGTGGGCCCCACGCCAGAACCCACCAGGCTAAAAACCATTTACAAAAACGCTGAAAAGGCCGATGACGGTAATATTTCAAAAACTCACATAAGCCATTTACAAAGTACTAAATACCGTCATAAGAATTTCGCCAAAATGATCAAGGCCATAATGCCAAAAACTCGATTAAGGGAATTGGTTTTCGAAATAAAACTCAGTCGGTAAAATACCGAAATCCATTACAAAAGAACTCACGCAGCGGATAAAAGAAATACAGTTCGACATGCACAGTCCAGCAACAATACTCATCATACGAACGAAATATGAGAGTCAAACAGTCACGTATCAAGAAATCAAAATCCATAAGAGGATCCCGTCACTTAACAAATAATCATAAAAATGGCTCGTGTCACACGAGGCTCAACACAAATAAGGGAGACTTACATTCACAGGTCGCACGAAGATGATGATCGCCCACGATACTAATTGATTAGTGCATAATTGATCTAAAATTCATATACAAAATATTCATTTTTCCGGGCATAATTGTACTGATTTATGATTAAAAATATATATTTTACAGATATGTCCAAACATGAGCTAAAAATGGTTATTTTACAGATTACTGACATGAAGCATCAAAAAGGACGGAAAACAAGATCAAATCCTACGACGGGAATTTTTCCAGGAAAAACGACCATACAAAACGGCGCAAAATGGACCGTGTTCTGTCGGCCGTTTCACATACGGCGCAAAAAAGGCCGTGTCTTGGGCCGTTTCACACACGGCCGGCATTTAGCGCCGTGTCCTCGCGCGTATTCCGGAAGAGACCGAGTCAGCACAAAACGGCGCACAACACGGGGCAAACTGGGCCGTTTTTCATCGCCGTTTTTCAGCAGATGCCATGCAAAATTAGTCCACTTTTGACCAACTTGTGAACTCGACCACAAGATATTTTTTTGGTCAAAAAATCTGAAAATTCAAAGACATGGGTGAAGTGTGAACAAAGAATTAAAAAAATGATATTACAATAGATATTTTGAATTAAATAATCAATTGTATTCTTGAAAATCACCTATAAAAGGACATCTTCACCCATTGCAAACCAACCCACATTCTTACCAAGAAATCCTCAACTTCTTGCTAAGAAATACTCCTTTCCTTTAGCAATATATTTTCCTTAGAACTTTCAATTTTAGTTTGTATTTTATTTTTGGTTTGAAGTTTTTCTTTCATTTAGTTTGTAATTGAAAAGTGCTTGATCAATAAGCACTTAGTATTTTACTTAGTGTTTTACTTTCAAATTTTGTAAGCTTGTAACCTTTAAACAAGTTTGAAGTTATATTTTGAAGTTTGTTTCTTGCACTTTGATTCATCATATTCAAGTAAGTTTTATCTATTGTCATTAAGTTCTAGTAATTAAAAGTTTCTATATATATATTATATATATCAATTATTTCTATTATAATTTTAGTATGTATAAACCAATGAGTAGCTAATCTTTCTTCCTAGGGTAAGGCGGATTTATATTAGGTTAAATAATGAGAATTTGATTTATATAAACTATTTTTAGGACTAATTGTTTAAAATATATATTGATCATATCCTATTTTTACTAATGAAACCTTCTTGATTGATTCTTGAGTGAATTGAAACATATCTTTTCAATCTATCAAATGTTAATCTTGTTATCAACATCTTAAGATTGCGAAAGTGGTTTATACATCTTTGATTACTAAAGTACGGAGGTGAAAAGTTGATTACTCGTTGAACGATATTTTATCCTAAATATAGTCAAGTTAGAGAAATGAAAGGACTAATTGGTTTAAATAGAGATTGATCATATCCTATTTCTACTAGTGAAACCTCCTTGATTGATTGTTAAGTGTATTGGAAACACATTTTTTCAATCTATCAAGTGTTAATCTTGTTATCAACATCTTAAAAAAGTGACAGTGATGAAGACATCTTTGATTACGAAAGTACGGAGGTGAAAAGTTGATTACTCGATAAACATTCGTTTTTCTTTTATATCCGTATAAATCAATTCCTATACTCAATTAAAAACCTAATTTAATGAACCCGTATTCCCCTAGATTTTATAAATTCCCAACTCATTTTAATTCTATTCATTTTCACTAGTTAAAAATAGTCTAGTATAAATAGTCTTAATATAAATAGTCTAGTATAAATAGTCTTAATATAAATAGTCTAGTATAAATAGTTTAGTATAAATAGTCTTAATATAAATAGTCTAGTATAAATAGTCTTGTTAAAAATAGTCTTATTAAAATGGTCTTATTAAAAATAGTTTAAATTAAATATAGTGCAATTTAATTTAGTTAATATTTAAAAACCCAAAAATATCTTTTTTAATATTTTAGTATTTATTTCTCGCAATTTGTAACAAAAAATTATACGAAGCCCTGTTGGACAATCCTCGAGAGAAAAGACCTTGGTAGAACTCACCACAAACTACTTCTACCTCGTATATATTTGCGAGCGACTCAAGAACTCCTATTTTTAGGATAAGTTTTCGAGCGATCAAATTTTGGCGCCGTTGCCGGGGATTGTTTTAGGCCAAATATAATTTTTCTGTCCGGTCAAGTGGCGGATAACGGTACTCCGTGACTATTAAAGTCGGATTTTTCAGTTTCCCACAAACAACTGATATTTGTAGATATTTTATCGTTTTTCATTTTAATTTTTTTTGGTCATGGATGAAACATTGTTTAAAATTGAAAAAAGATTTCCCTTTCTAAGCAAAAATGCAATTTTAAAAATTTACAAGACAAGGCTTGAAAGGATGAGGTTGCTTACGAATAAAAGCATACCTTTTGACATAAGATTCATTATCGAAGCCAAAGTAAGAATAGAAGGTGAATTCACAGAAACACCAACTAGATTCTTACCGTGGCTTGGAAAAAGTTCATATGCCAAGAAACGACGAGCAAAGATTCTAGCCGTTTGCTATAAATGTGCTAGATGGAACCGTAATGCAAAATGTCGATCTTTAGGAATTCCATCTACAAACAGAGAAGATAAAATTCGGTTCATTAATGATGGTCCGAATAAGGAGAATTTAGATAATATCGAAATTTCTCTTGACACGCATCCTAGTGGACTTGTGTATTACGGAATTCAATGTTTGTGGAATAAATTCAAACCGAATATGAACAACGTCTTGGGAATCGACGTTAAAAGACTGTTGCCAATTTTTAAGAAAATTGGATGGGAAGCTTCTCCCGACTCATAGAAGGCGTTTAGGCCGCTTCGAACGTAAAATCGAGAGGAAGATGTGAGCCACAATCACAACTACCGTACATACGCGTAAGTATCTTTTATTTTTGTCGTGTGGTGAGATTTTACGAATAAAAATGTGATACGCAATAAAAGCTTTCATTATTCTATTGAGTAGTTGAAGCACAATCAAACGCAATCACAAACTTGTTAAACAATTTTTCCTCATTTTTCTTCTATAAATAACCTTTGTGCTTGTTTCTTTTATTCATCCCTCAAACTTGTACTTTTCTCTTTTTCTCTCTAAATAAATTTCTTTTCAAAATGGAGTCATCATCTTCCACAAAAAAATTTTACACACTGCATTTTTGGTGGATCTAGTTCTCGAAAAGAGGCATGCTTCACTGAAGCGGCCCACGACTTGGGTCGTACCTTAGGAGAAAAATGCATTCATGTAGTTTACGGAGGAGGAAGTCTAGGATTAATGGGACGAGTGCTGCGTCGCCTATATGGAAGGAGTAAGAGTATTGGGAGTAATCCCAAAACCTCTAGCCGAAAGTAAAATCACCGGTCAACTATTGGAGATGAGTTTAGATCTGTGAATATGCAAGATCGCATAACTCACATGATAAATAATTCTCGCGCCTTTATCGCCCTTCCCGGTGGTTTTGGCACCCTTGAGGAACTTTTTCATGTGGTTACCAGAGCCCACTAAATGTTCATCAAAACCAATAGGAGTGCTTAATGTCAATGGTTTCTTTGATGGTTTACTGTCTTTCATCGACTACTCTGCCGAAAAGGGCTTTATTTCCGAGCGTGCAAAACGAATCATAGTCGTTGCAACAACACCGAAGAACTAATCAAAAACTCAATGAATTTGTTCCTCAACCAGATCCACTCTAGCTAAAATTGTGCAGGTAGAAGATTTTACAGTGAGAAAACGAAAAGTGGATTCATTCCTCTCCCTTTGATAACCCATGACGGACCTCTTGTATTTTTACTTTACATCGTGTGTAATAATCGTGCTAAATGATGGCGGCTTAAGGAGTTTCTTCTTGATCTCTTGACGCACATCTATTCGCGATTTATGTATTCTTTGTAATTTTATTTTCGTGTTTTTTTTTTTTTTTTTTAAAAACTTTGATGGCAGCGTAAGGCGACTCTTCGGACTTTCTTGATGCGCATCTAAAAAATTATGTTATACTTACGAGTATATTTTATTTTCTTTTGTGTGTGCCTCGTATATTTATTCTCTTGCAGATTCTAAAAGGCGTTAGGCTCAGACATCAACTTTCTTAACATGGAGTATTCTCGCTTTTCGCATTGATTTTTATTTTTTATTTTATAAACTGAGGACAGTTTTATTTTCAAGTTTGGGGGTGGTTTGTTGTAGTATGTTTTAGTGTGTTAGTATTTTGGTGTGTTTTTATTTGCCTTAAATTTTTTTTTTTAGTATATATATATATATATATATATATATAGTATTTTGATCTGTGAGATTTCTAGATCTGGCCATAAACACCAATAAATTAACTATATACAAGCTTCTAAAATTGTTTTAACCGGTAAAAAATTGTATATTCCAAAAATTTTTTTTTTGAGCCTTAATCTCTCTTTCCAAGCCTTGTAATTATCATATAAAATCGAGTCATTCGTTACCTTGAGAAAAGAAGAATCAATTGGTTGATGAAAAATAAAACTGAAATTTACTTAATTTGTGGAGTTTTTGATTTTTCATGCTTAACTAAAAATGATTTTCTAAAAAATTCTATTCCCTAAAAAAAAAAGGAGTCATTGGTGAAAAGAGCTACACGTTAGCAAATAACGGTGTGAAAGCTATCACCTAAAAAAATAAATGACGAAAAGGAGAAGTGTTGAGCGAGAATACCGCCTAATTTTGGAAGTCTTAAATTTTGCGAAAAATAAAGGACTAACCATTGTTGGTGCGTAGTGCCGTCTCGAAAAATTGGTGAAAAGAGCTACACGTTAGCAAATAACGGTGTGAAAGCTATCACCTTTTACGAAAGAAAAATAATCATATAGAAATTGTGTTAGATAAAAGAGCTACACGTTAGCAAATAACGGTGTGAAAGCTATCACTAAAAGGGATGTAGTTTATGAGCGATTTGAATTAATTAGCAATTGAATTTCAATACACTCAATTTTGTGAAAATCACAATATTTGATGACGCCGATGAAATTCTTCTTCATATTGAGTCGAAAAATAAACGAGTGATCGAGAGCAACCATTAAAGGGAGTCGTGTGAAGTCACGAGTGGGAAAGAAATAATCAACCTTTTGGGTGGAAAACTTTGTATTTTGGAATTACAAAAATAAAAACCGTGTTTTAACTTCAAAATCGTTAGTAGATTTATTTTGAATCTTGATTCATTTCTATCTACTGTATAAAGTTGGTTATTGTGTATTAATGGCATTTTGATCTCTTTTTATCTTTATATATATAATTATTTTTCTTAAATTTGTGTGTATTATTTTTTATTTTTTATTTTATGTCTTATTTTAATTTTTATTTTTTGTGTGTGATTAATAAAGAGTCTTGCTCGGGACTATCAAGAATTTAAGTATGGGGTATTTGATTAGTGCATAATTGATCTAAAATTCATATACAAAATATTCATTTTTCCGGGCATAATTGTACTGATTTATGATTAAAAATATATATTTTACAGATATGTCCAAACATGAGCTAAAAATGGTTATTTTACAGATTACTGACATGAAGCATCAAAAAGGACGGAAAACAAGATCAAATCCTACGACGGGAATTTTTCCAGGAAAAACGACCATATAAAACGGCGCAAAATGGACCGTGTTCTGTCGGCCGTTTCACATACGGCGCAAAAAAGGCCGTGTCTTGGGCCGTTTCACACACGGCCGGCATTTAGCGCCGTGTCCTCGCGCGTATTCCGGAAGAGACCGAGTCAGCACAAAATGGCGCACAACACGGGGCAAACTGGGCCGTTTTTCATCGCCGTTTTTCAGCAGATGCCATGCAAAATTAGTCCACTTTTGACCAACTTGTGAACTCGACCACAAGATATTTTTTTGGTCAAAAAATCTGAAAATTCAAAGACATGGGTGAAGTGTGAACAAAGAATTAAAAAAATGATATTACAATAGATATTTTGAATTAAATAATCAATTGTATTCTTGAAAATCACCTATAAATGGACATCTTCACCCATTGCAAACCAACCCACATTCTTACCAAGAAATCCTCAACTTCTTGCTAAGAAATACTCCTTTCCTTTAGCAATATATTTTCCTTAGAACTTTCAATTTTAGTTTGTATTTTATTTTTGGTTTGAAGTTTTTCTTTCATTTAGTTTGTAATTGAAAAGTGCTTGATCAATAAGCACTTAGTATTTTACTTAGTGTTTTACTTTCAAATTTTGTAAGCTTGTAACCTTTAAACAAGTTTGAAGTTATATTTTGAAGTTTGTTTCTTGCACTTTGATTCATCATATTCAAGTAAGTTTTATCTATTGTCATTAAGTTCTAGTAATTAAAAGTTTCTATATATATATTATATATATCAATTATTTCTATTATAATTTTAGTATGTATAAACCAATGAGTAGCTAATCTTTCTTCCTAGGGAAGGGAGATTTCTATTAGGTTATATATTGAGTATTTGATTGATTTAAACTATTTTTAGGACTAATTGGTTTAAATAGAGATTGATCATATCCTATTTTTACTAATGAAACCTTCTTGATTGATTGTTGAGTGAATTGGAAACATATCTTTTCAATCTATCAAATGTTAATCTTGTTATCAACATCTTAAGATTGCGAAAGTGGTTAAGACATCTTTGATTACGAAAGTACGGAGGTGAAAAGTTGATTACTCGATGAACGATCGTTTATCCTAAAAATAGTCAAGTTAGAGAAATGAAAGGACTAATTGGTTTAAATAGAGATTGATCATATCCTATTTCTACTAGTGAAACCTCCTTGATTGATTGTTAAGTGTATTGGAAACACATCTTTTCAATCTATCAAGTGTTAATCTTGTTATCAACATCTTAAAAAAGTGACAACGATTAAGACATCTTTGATTACGAAAGTACGGAGGTGAAAAGTTGATTACTCGATAAACATTCGTTTTTTCTTTTATATCCGTATAAATCAATTCCTATACTCAATTAAAAACCTAATTTAATGAACCCGTATTCCCCTAGATTTTATAAATTCCCAACTCATTTTAATTCTATTCATTTTCACTAGTTAAAAATAGTTTAGTATAAATAGTCTAGTATAAATAGTCTTAATATAAATAGTCTAGTATAAATAGTCTAGTATAAATAGTCTTAATATAAATAGTCTAGTATAAATAGTTTAGTATAAATAGTCTTAATATAAATAGTCTAGTATAAATAGTCTTGTTAAAAATAGTCTTATTAAAATAGTCTTATTAAAAATAGTTTAAATTAAATATAGTGCAATTTAATTTAGTTAATATTTAAAAACCCAAAAATATCTTTTTTAATATTTTAGTATTTATTTCTCGCAATTTGTAACAAAAAATTATACGAAGCCCTGTTGGACAATCCTCGAGAGAAAAGACCTTGGTAGAACTCACCACAAACTACTTCTACCTCGTATATATTTGCGAGCGACTCAAGAACTCCTATTTTTAGGATAAGTTTTCGAGCGATCACTAATCACGACCAACAAACTCAGACGACGCGTCGCGACACGACTCAGTCAGATAAAATCCGACGAGACAGAAACTCAATAGACACCACTGACCCGACAGCCTAGGTTTCCACAACCTAAGCTCCGATACCATTTATGTAACACCCCCAATCCGCTCAGGGACATTACACGCCGTAGACCCTCTCCTCGAGGATCTGCCAGGCTGACAACTAAATCAAACATCTAAACATTGCCTTTAAGGCTTAAAATGACTCAGTAGACCGACTTGGTCTTTCAATAAATACATACAACTCAATTCCAAACACATACCCACGCAGGGGTCAAAATACAATAAACTCCCGTACAACGGGGAAAAGATACTGCAGCGGAAAAGAAAATACAACTAGACCAAAACGACATCCACAGGTCCTCGTGTGATTAGTATCGTTCATCTTTCATCATCCTTCATGCCGACCCTGTGCTCTGCTCCAAAACCTGAATGCAATACAGACATCCACCCCCCGAATACTCGGGGGTTAGCAAAACTCCACTGTTTTGCTAGTGCAAGTATAAAATACGAAAACGAGCCATACATATCATACTCCATGAAACATGTTAAATCATGAACATACTTCCCGAGGTGATTCACTTAATCAAACGATTAAATCGAAAGATAGAGTAAACCCGATATACATCTGTGAAAAAACATTTTACAACCTCGGGAGTTTTGAATACATTGGGATTTAAGAATTCTCAAACCTTTCAAAAAACATTTAGGGACACAACCCAAAAGTCATTTTCCCAAAACATAAATTCGATAACGACAAATGGGGTCCACGACCAGATCATACCATAACAACCCGTTTCCACAGATTATTCGCGTCCCGTGCTAGCAAGCCACAGACCTCAGATGCTCCCGTAGAACAAACCCGAGTGAATAACCCACAGGGAAACTATATCAAATCACATGTCACCGTAACCGCAGTCACGCGACTACAAGCACGTATACGTACATAATCAAACCACAACCCTAAGTTATCCCGGCATCGCGCTAACAAGCCACGAACCTCGGAGTCCCCGCAAGACATACCCGATGATAACCCCACAAGTTATCTCGGCATCGGGCTAACAAGCCACGAACCTCGGAGTCCCCGCAAGACATACCCGGATTGGAAAACCCTACGGTCACGCCCGACCCATACTAGCAAGTATGGATCCCGGAGATTCAACAATCCTACCCGGAGGCACATCACATACATCAAGCACACAACAATAATCACTTATCAAGCCAACAACATTAAGTATCACAACCTCCTTTCAAGGAGTAACAACTAATATCACACACATTACGTTCTTACCGAACAAGTACACAATAACAATACGTAATCCCCGGCAAAGGATTACGGTCTATCAAACTCACTCGAAGTGATCATATTATCTTTAAACATACAAAACCAACACACATATTCCGATAACACATATTCACGAAGTATACGAATTATCGTTGAAAGACAACATTTATCGAGAACATACCAATCCCTTTTTACGTTCATTAAATATTGGATTTCGCATAAAATCATTTATCAAGAATTATATCAACGAAACATGAAATGTATGGGCAAGATACTTGCCTCAAAACCACAGTCGCAACAAGATGACGGATAAGACGCGGTCGAATAGCCCCGAACCCCCGAACAATATCAAGAACGCGATAGCACCACGAATATTACGAGAATAATACCACACGAATCATCAATCACCAAACGGGATTCACATCGGAATCCTCGAACACCTATAAACCTCCGGAAGGAACAATAACACATGGTTACGATGAGAATCAAGGCCAAAACAACGGAAATCCCAACAAACTATCGAAGGGAAACTCATTGGGACATTTAATCGAACACTCAATGTTCGATAACTCCCAAGAACACTCGAATCACTAATCGAGTTGAACAAACTCGAAATATGGATATACAACCCATAGAACACGATTAATAAGGTTCAATAACATCAACCAAATCATCGAAATCGGACGAACAACAAAGATTAAAAAGAAATCTCGAAAGTCAACCCTAGGAGATTTCAAGAGATTACCTCGATTCGGCGAAGAACACGGATTAGATGTTGATATAATCAACAAGGATCTTCCAAAATGCCTTGGAAATGATTAGAATCGGCCAAGAACTCCATTTCCCGAGCCTCCCGTCGCCAGCCGTCGAAAAAGGAAGAAAATCGCGTAGAAAATGAAATCTGGCCGAGCCAGGCTATATATAGCCGGCAGGGTTACGGCCGTAACCGGCAGGCCTTACGGCCGTAACTCGGTCCCTTACGGCCGTACTCGGAAAGCCTTACGTCCGTAACCGGCATTCGTCAAAAATCACTTGCCCGGTAGGACACTTACTGGCCGTAACTCGCACACCTTACGGCCGTATCGCCGTCAAAATCCGCCCGGTAGCTCGTCGGCCGTACCCGATCACGCTTACGGCCGTAACTCGTACACCTTATGGCCGTAATCGCACCTTACGGCCGTAACTCGGCCGGGCCAGCCACTGCTCGGTCGTGACTCGGCTGTAGCCACTCCGACGGCCGGACGACCGAAACCCGAACTGAGTAAAAACCGAAGATACGGTTACGAAGTACTCGCAAAGACGAATCCAAGCGCTAAGAGAACACACGATTCCGACCACCCGAAGTGTCGGAATTCGACAACGGAAGTAATTACCCCAAACTTTGGGAAATTACAAAAATGGCCCAAAACGCCCGGAAATCACGATACGTGATCGAAACACCGAACCAAAGCTCGCAACATGAATAATAACATTAAATGAACTTGCGAGAAACTCGAAACAACAATTTCGGACGAGATTCGCAAGAATCGAGCTCATGTGCGGAAAAGTCGCTAAAAAGCACGTAACTCAACAAAACGACACCGAAACGAACTCAGATGAAAAAAATTGCAGAATTAATCATTCTCGGAATGACGAAACGGTCATGAGCGAGTCGTCAAAATGGACTTCCGCCGAAAAATAAAATTACCGGAAATCGAAATTTACGAGTATTACAAGATGTTTGTGTTGTCTTCTGAGTAGTTGTTTAAATGTATTCAAAATAGTCCTCTTTTTAAGAAGTCGTAACTATAATACTCCCATTTTTTTCTATTCTTAGTAGCTTCCATTTTTTGGTATTTTTTTTTTCATTTTTAGCGACTTGCTTGTAGTCATTTTAATATTTTGAAACTATTTTATTCTGCACTTTTGACATCCGAACGAGTTTCAGGACTGTTTTATGTAAGATCGCGTATTGTGAGTTTTCGTACTTAGATTCGATTCTTATAGTCTTACTCGAAATTGTTTTGTCGTTTATACAAGTTAATTTAATATATCTAGACGTGTTGTGAGCTTGGGTATGGTTGTTCGATCTCGACTCGTGATTTCCATACGCTTGCGTCGTTTTGTAATTTTTCAAAGTTTTGGGCATTGTTTTTGGTGTTTATTTTTTCGTACCTCCGGGTGGTTGGAATCGCGTGTTGGTTTGACTCTTGGGTCGTTGTTAGGAATTGGTGAGATACAACTATGGTAATGCATGCAAAAAAGCTACTCCCTCCGTCCGCCACCCATGTTCAACAATTTTCTTTTCCATCCGTCCGCAATCTATGTGCATTGTTTATTTTTGGCAATTTTTTTACCCTTTCACAACACAAGTGGGTCCATTTACTCCACTCACAACACATCTTACCAACTAAGTCAACTCAAATATTAAAACCCGTGCCCAATGGCGCAGCTACATAGGGGCGGGAGGGGGCGCCCAACCCCCCGAATTTTTTTTTGCGATGTAGGGGGTATATAGTTTTCGTGTAGAAAAATTTCGGTATATTCGGTTTTGACCCCCCATTTTAATTCGGTTTCGACCCCCCACAGCGTTAGGAAAAAAAAATTTAGATCCCGACCCCCCACTGAAAATTTTCTAACTTCGCCACTGCTCGTGCCGGTCAAAAGAGTGCATACAATATTGCTTAGATGGGAAGGAACACTCCTACTTTGTATATAACAATGTTGCATCATTGATTTGCTCGGATGCAGGGTTGCAGCTTTGCATCTGCGAGAATCAACATTGCAGCAATAGACGTAGTACGCTCCAGCGACAAGTAAAATGTGATACAATGTTGCTTGATTTACTGCCGCGATGAACGTAGTATGCTGCAGCAATACCCAAATAATTTCCACATTTATTACATTTCAATTCACAAACTTGTAGTCAAACAATCGAGAATGATATTTAACACTTATAATTCGTGTGTAACATATTAAAATCCTAGACAAAGCAAACATATACTGATTACAATTAATAACACTTCATAGGGTCAGAGGCCTCTGACTACTGACACAACGCTCGATGGCGTCGTTCAGGCAACGGCTACCGCCAGTGGCGGTGGGGTAGTGTTGGCATTGGGAGAATAAGGTGTTGTTGGGTGGGGTGGGGATGGGGTGGGGTAGGTTTTTTATTTAAGAATTATTATGCTTGTATTTTAATTATTATTCATTAAGGGTGTTTACGTAATTTCATTTATTTTTCAGTTTTTTAATTATGATAAAATCCACTGCGATTAGACTTTGCTAATCACTGGGACAGTGTGGCGTAATAAAATAAAATGAACACATGAGATATAATGTTGGCTAGATCTGACGTGTTGGATGATGTATTAATATTAGTTCAGTGCGACTTGAACCAATCCTGGCCTTATCCTTTCTACTTTTGGAAAATTTTGACTTAATCAAATCTCTAATTCAAAAATTATAGCCAAACACACTCTTTTTAGACAAAGTTGTGTGATAGAGAGGGATAAAACCGAGTTTAGACTACAAATAACAACAAGCACCTTACTCAAGATCTTAGATTAATGTACAAACTGGTGTATAGCCCGTCGAAACTCGACGGGTAATCACTTTATATTATAATTTATAAGTAAAATTCTAAAAATAATTTAACACTTTGTTAAGGTTCAGCCACTTACAATCGTACCGTAGTAGAACACACTAATAAACAGAAATAATGATGATTAACTCATTTAGAATCCGATTGAAAGATAATTTTACTACTTATTCCAGTTCAGAACTCATATAGTAACACACGAAATAACGAATGTATGCTACAAATATATTTATAGATATCGGGGGTTTAGAGTCGTCGGCTAAAGGTCAATGTCGTCGGCTAATCCCCTCAGTCATCGGCTAAAAAACCGTCGGCCGATATTCGTCGGCCAAGGTTTAGCCGACGACTTTACTCCGTCGGCTAAATTGTTAAGGTTTTAGCCGACGACCACGAAAAAAGTTGTCGGCTAAAGCCTTTTTAAAAAAAAAATGATGCACTTTAGCCGACGACATTTAGCAAGGTTACCTTTTTAAAAAAAATAATACACTTTAGCCGACGACCTTGACAAAAGTCATCGGCTAAAACCTAATATAAAAAAAAAAAAATCAGATTTTGGGATCCCAAAACCTGTTTTTTTACACCTGTAATTTTTATACACCAGGTCCCATTATCAACAACAATCAACGCACAACATATTCAATTAATACCATCAATAATATGCCCAACATTATATGCAACACAACACAACGCACAACACATTCACGAACATAAATTTCATCAACATACTAGTAGCGTCAACAAAATCACTTACACAATTCTAACACAAGTATAAATATACAAGAGTCCTACAACAACACAACTCCAATCCACTACCAAAATCATCTAAATGTCCAAATGTAGAAGTAGAAGGATTACCACCATCTCCTAGATCCTCGTCACGAGGCTGTGAAGATGGGGTCTGTCCGAAGAGAGAAGGCGATGGAGCAGGTGCCTGCAGTCCAGTTTGAGTCAGCGTCATCATATAGTCCATCATGGCCTGCTGCTGTCTCTGGAAACTCTCTAACCGTGACTCAATCCTCTGCTCGCTCTCATGTAACCGCGTCTGAGTCCTCCTTTCATTCTCAGCTCTAAGCTCCCTCTCCGCCCTCAACTGCTCCTCGAGATAGGCAGTCCGTGCATCCCGTCCGCGAGGGCGCCGGAAGCCGGGGGTATCTTTCAATAGGCTGTTACCCTCGGCTCCCATCATCTTAGTGCGGTACCAACTACCTCTAGGAGGGTAGGCGGAACCCCACACCCTAGCGCGAACATAAGGATCGGCCTGATCGATCTGTCCAATGGCGGAATGGAGGTCGGTATCCGCTAAGTTCGGACACTGCTCCCGAACAATCTCAGCAAGCATCCTCTGAGACTCCTCCCGCACACGCTCCTAAGTTATTATGAAAATAAATATTTTAATATCAATAAAAGTATGATACAAAGGCATTTAGTTTATTACCAAAATAAAATAAAAAAGACTTACATGCTCTTCGGGACGGTTCGGATATGCTTTCCGAGTCACGTAGGCAAATGCGTCCACCGAATCAGAAGAAGTGGCCTCGTGCGCAACTCTCGCTAACGACCGCGAACCCAGACTGTGATGGTCAGTCAGACCAGCACGATTGGTCGTGTTGGTCAAGATAGTCGCCCTCAAAATAATATTGCAAGAATTACAAGATTTTATAGACAATTAAAAAATGACATATATATTAAAAATAATTTCATACCATGAACTCCGGGTCGCGAAAATGGGCGCGTAGCCACTTCCACTCGTACTCGCGAAACTTGAATTCTTCCAGGGTAGCCTCTCGGGTATCACCCCAGGCTGTCCAGAACATATGTATCTCCTTTTTCCAAGAATTGTACCTACAACACACGTTGCACAACATATACTATTCGTAAGAAGAAAAATTACGCAAACAATGTAGATACAAAATAAATTAAAATGACTTACTTGGTAGACTGCACCTCATCACACCAAGTATGTAGTAGAGAGTCGGGAATGACAAACTGTAACACCCCCGATATATTCAGGAATATTACAGCGCCGTAAATTCTTTACATAAGAATTTACAAGACTGAAGAACTAAAAGGACACTAACAGATACTAACGTATGAAAATAACAGAAATAAGGTACAACCGTTTTGACCAATACTGAAAATACGAATGTTCAATGGAAAAGTATTAATACATCACCAAATCCAAATCATCATAAACGACTACGTACTCGACTACTTATTGAAATAACCAACAACAACAGACAAATAAACCCGGCCGGAACATCACTCTGCACCCTCGTCGTCATGCAGCTCCAGTTGCTTGTTTGCCAAATCAATACGTTTCTCCACTCCAATGATCAAACACAAGTGACATTCAATCTCCAATGATCAAGTGGATGTGTTCTAAGTGTGTAAGGAGGATATATTGTTCTCTGGTCTCTCAAGAACGAAGAATAAACGAAGGAAATGTAAGCCAAAAATGGGTTGTTGTCCCATTTATAACATTTCTGCACTTTAGCTAATTAGCGCACACTACCATACAATCTTAGCGCACTCTAATAAGCGTTGACTCCAAATCTGTCCAGGTTCGTCCGTGGGAATCTTATCCGGACCCATGTCCCAGCCGGCGCATGTGCTAGCCGCCTAGCTCACTAATTGACTGCCTAGCGCACGCAATTCTCCATTCATAGCGTGCGCTAGTTGTAGCCCGATAACGCACGTTAAGTTACATTCTTAGCGTGCGCTATCACGAGTTTGCATGAGAAATTTACATGACGATATACTTATGTACAAAGATACCAATGTGAGAAATATCATACTCCAATTATTGAGATCACAAATCCGAATATTTCAGGGTTCGAATACAGATGAAATACACAATAATAAATCCGGATATTACATACTCTCCTACTAAAAAGGAGTTTCGTCCAGAAACTCAAGACGAAAATAATTCTGGATATCTGGACTTCATGCTATCTTCCATTTCCCAGGTGGCTTCTTCCACTCCGTGGCGTGACCATTGAACTTTGACCAAAATGATTGGTTTGTTTCTCAACTGCTTAACTCGACTCTCGAGTATCTTGACTGGTCTTTCTTCAAATGTTCCATCCTGAGCGACTTCGATCTCGCCGAAATCAATGACATGACTAGGATCCGGTATATATCTCCGTAACTGGGATACGTGGAACACGTTATGAACATGGCTCAACAACGGCGGCAATGCCAATCTATATGCCAACTCTCCAACTCTCTCAAGGATCTCGAATGGTCCGATATATCTCAGACTCAGCTTTCCCTTCCTTCCAAAACAAAAGATTCCCTGAGTAGGAGAAACCTTTAAAAGTACGTGGTCTCCAGTACTGAACTCCAATGGGCGACGGCGTACGTCTGCATAAGATTTCTGTCGACTCTGGGCAGTCAACAGCCTTTCACGAATCAAGGCTATCTTCTCTCGAGTCTGTATGATCAACTCCGGTTCTGTCCCGATCAAGTCTGATGAATCGTCCCAACATAGGGGCGATATGCATCTCCTCCCGTATAGTGCCTCAAACGGTTCCATCTTAATGGAAGCATGCAAACTATTGTTGTAGGTAAATTCAATCAACGGCAGATGAACTTCCCAATCGTTTGACCAATCTAAGGCACAAGCCCTCAGCATATCTTCCACCGTTTGAATAGTCCTCTCGGATTGTCCCTCAGTCTGCGGGTGATAAGCTGTACTGAAGTTCATTTCGGTTCCCAAGGCCTTATGAACTGCTTTCTAAAAATGAGACACAAAACGGCTGTCTCAATCAGAAATAATGGTCTTCGGCGTACCATGCAATCGAACTATCTCCAAAATAAATACTCGTGCCAACCTCTCTGGTCCCCACATGTCCTTAATGCCTAGAAAATGAGCTGATTTGGTTAAACGATCAACTATCACCCAAATCATGTTCATTCCTGTCTTGGTTCTCGGCATACTAGTAATAATGTCCATCGATATGTCCTCCCACTTCCATTCAGGAATTGGGAGCGGCTTCAACATTCCGGCAGGTCGTTGATGCTCGATCTTAACCTGCTGACAAGTCAAGCATTTCGAAAGATAGTCCGTTACATCTTTCTTCATGTTGCCCCACCAGAAATTCTGCTTCAAGTCCTTATACATCTTACTGGTGCCTGGGTGGATAGAATAGGGAGAGCTGTGAGCTTCCTTCATAATCGTCTGTTTTAGAATATCGACATAGGGAATGCAGAGTCGGTTCTGAAATCTCAAAACTCCATCATCATGAATTACGAATCCGGGGGCCTTCCCCTTGATCACTTCATCACGTAACCGAATCATCAGAGGATCATCTGTCTGCATAGATTTGATTTCTTCGATTAATGATGAAGTTATTTCAATTACGCACAGTTGTCCTTGGACTCTTTGTAACCATACTTCAATTCCTTCTCGAATCATCTCTCGTTGAAGGCTAAGTTGGGAGGTCAGAGTCTCCAGCATCTGAATAGAAACAGGCTTGAGGCTAAGTGCATCTGCCACTACATTCGCTTTGCCTGGATGATATAAAATCTCCAAGTCGTAGTCCTTAATCAGCTCTAACCATCTTCTTTGCCGCATGTTCAACTCTTTCTGACTGAAGATGTATTTGAGACTCCTGTGGTCCGTAAAGATCTGACAGTGAGTCCCGTACAGGTAATGCCTCCAGATTTTCAAAGCAAAAACAAATGCTGCCAGTTCTAAATCATGCGTTGGGTAATTCACTTCATAAGGTTTCTGCTATCGTGACACGTAAGCGATCACCTTATCATTCTGCATCAATACGCATCCGAGTCCTTGGTTCGAAGCATCACTGTAAACTATGAATCCTCCAGTCCCCTGTGGAAGTGTTAAAATCGGTGCTGTCGTCAATCTCTTCTTCAGTTCATCAAAGCTTTTCTAACACGATTCACTCTAATCAAACTTTTGAGTTTTATGCAGGAGTCGAGTAAGTGGGCTGGAAATTTTAGAAAATCCTTCCACGAATCGACGATAATATCCAGCAAGTCCTAAGAAACTCCGGACTTCTTTCACGTTCTTTGGAGGCTTCCAATCCATAACTGCTTCGATCTTCTGAGGATCTACTCGGACTCCTTCAGCCAACACCACATGACCGAGGAACATTACTTCCTTTAGCCAGAATTCACACTTAGAAAGTTTGGCGTACAATTGTTCATTTCTCAACAGGTCTAACACAATCCGCAAATGATGTGCATGCTCTTCCGGGCTCTTAAAATATACCAGAATCTCATCAATGAACATGACCACAAATTTATCCAAAAATTCGATGAACACTCGGTTCATCAATTGCATGAATACATCAGGTGCATTAGTGAGACCAAACGGCATCACTACAAACTCATAGTGTCCGTAACGATTTCTGAATACTGACTTTAGAATATCAGATTTCTTAATCCTCAGCTGATGGTATCCCGATCTCAGATCGATTTTAGAAAATACTGTTGCTCCTTGCAACTGGTCAAACAATTCATCAATTCGTGGCAATGGATACTTGTTCTTAATCGTCATCTTGTTCAGCTCTCGATAGTCAATACACAGTCGAAGCGATCCATCCTTCTTCCGGACAAAAAGAACTGGCGCTCCCCAAGGCGAAACGCTTGGCTGGATATAGCCTTTGTTCAGTAACTTCTCCAGCTGCTTCTTCAGTTCGTACATCTCAGTAGGTGCCATACGATACGGTGCTTTAGAAATGGGTGTAGCTCCAGGTTCCAACTCAATGGTGAATTCTACATCTCGTCGCGGAGGTAGTCCAGGTAACTCGTCAGGAAATACATCTGGAAATTCGTTCACAATAGGAACGGATGAAAGTTCCACAATTTCGTCTTCTTTCTTCATTGCATAGCACCAGTATCCGGTACAGCCCTGTTTTAACAATTTAACAGCTTTCATCACCTTGATCAACTTTCCTGAGCTTCCTGGTTTCCATCCCTCAAACAGTATTTCGGAGCCATCGTCAGCGATCAGCGAGATATTCCTCCTTCGGTAGTTTATAATAGCTCCATATCGATTGAGCCAATCGTCTCCGAGTATCAGGTCGTCTTTTTGCATTTCTATTACAATCAGATTTGAGAGCCACTCTCTGCCTCCAAATGATACAGGGAAATCTCTAGTTTCTAAGTTTCCAACAATCCTCTCTCCACTCGGTAAACCAATCACATAAGGTTCACAATTATTAAAACCAGAAATATTCAAACGATTTACACAAGACAGGGATATAAATGAATGCGTAGCTCCTGTATCGAATAAAACGCTAACTGGCTGGGAGAGGATTTGAACAGTACCTGATGCGACAACAGCATCCTGATCGTCTGTTCTCCTCATCTCGTACATACGTGGGGGAACAGATCCGGCACTCGATGTCCCCTTTCGGTCAAACTGTCCTCTGCCTCGTCCGCGGCCAAAATTCTGAGGCATCTGTACACTCTGTTGTGTCTGCTGAATACTCGATTCTTTTTGGGCTGGCTGTGATGTACGGGCTCTAAAAGCTTTCGCAGCCTCCTCACAGAACAGCGCACGATGTCCCTCTCGACCACAGTCAAAACAAGTCACGGTAGGGAATGAGCAATCTCGTCGATAATGTCCTGTTCGGCTACAGTTAAAGCACCTTCTTGTCACATCTGTCGTGACTGATACTGTTCCAGAGTTCTTTCCGCTCTTGGATAGGTGCGGAGGTTTCTTGAACGAATGAAAGGATGACTGGGCTTTGCGGGGCCCGCTGCTCTTGTGCTCTGTAAAGGTACCAGAGACTTTCTGCTTCTTGGATTAAGTAAACTTCTCCATTGCTGCTTCCTTGATTTCGTACGCCAATGCCTTATCCTGGTATTGACGGAAAGTGGTAGATTCAAAACCGGACATGTACCTCTGGATTTCTGGTTTCATCCTCATATCAAAATGGATCATCATTTCTGCATATGTTCTGACCAGATGTCGAACAAATGCCAGCTGCTGGTTAAATGTTTTAATTGTCTGGGATACAGGTGCGTCTGACGGCTGAGCGGAGAAAAACTCCCGAACTTTGGCTTCCCTCACAGGACGAGGGCAGTACTGAGCTTCCATCATCAATTTAAATTCTGTCCAATCAGCATCATGGTCTACAGACCGGATGGCTTTCCACCATTCAGACGCTTCCCCAATCAGAAAGTATTGAGCGATAGAGGCTCTCTGGTCGTCTGGGCAGTTAATCCCAGCAAAAATTTTCTCCAATTCCTTCAACTAATGGTCCCATGTGGGAGTCTCAGAAAAGCCGTCGAATTTAGGTGGTTGCATCTTCGCCACCTTTTGCAACCATCGGTCACCTCGATTTCCCATGTCTGGGATCCCTTGCTGTCTCTCTCCCTGCTGTAACCCCACCGCCACCTGCATTCGGTCCACAACCTGGGCGAGCTGAGTCATCTGGTTCACCATTTGACGAAGGATTTCGGGCACAACAGGTTCTGGTTCATTATTGATAGATCTCTGTGGCTCGCTTGAACTGTGGCTGGCCTGATTAGAAGGCGAAACTTCTCTTTCGACATTCCTTCATCCGCGTCCACGACCGCGACCACGTCCACGTCCGCCTCTCAACATACTGTAAGCATAAATACTCAATATACAGGAAACAATATCGTTCTAATGTTCAAGTCTGAAGAAATATAACATGTAAAGAACGATATAGAGTTTAGGAACTTACAACCACCGTTCGCATGAAGACGTAGGCATTACAGTGATGTCATTCACGGCCGGTTACCTCAAAAGACATATATGACCCTTATTTTAACCCAATGGCCAAGATATCCATAATCTTAGCTCTGACCATATTCTGTAACACCCCTGATATATTCAGGAATATTACAGCGCCGTAAATTCTTTACATAAGAATTTACAAGGCTGAAGAACTAAAAGGACACTAACAGATACTAACGTATGAAAATAACAGAAATAAGGTACAACAGTTCTGACCAATACTGAAAATACGAATGTTCAATGGAAAAGTATTAATACATCACCAAATCCAAATCATCATAAACGACTACGTACTCGAGTACTTATTGAAATAAACAACAACAACAGACAAATAAACCCGGCCGGAACATCACTCTGCACCCTCGTCGTCATGCAGCTCCAATTGCTTGTTTGCCAAATCAATACGTTTCTCCACTCCAATGATCAAACACAAGTCACATTCAATCTCCAATGATCAAGTGGATGTGTTCTAAGTGTGTAAGGAGGATATATTGTTCTCTGGTCTATCAAGAACGAAGAATAAACGAAGGAAATGTAAGCCAAAAATAAGTTGCTGTCCCATTTATAACATTTATGCACTTTAGCTAATTAGCGCACGCTACCATACAATCTTAGAGCACACTAATAAGCATTGACTCCAAATCTGTCCAGGTTCGTCTGCGGGAATCTTATCCGGACCCATGTCCCGGCTGGCGCATGTGCTAGCCGCCTAGATCAATAATTGACTGCCTAGCGCACGCAATTCTCCATTTATAGTGTGCGCTAGTTGTAGCCCGATAACGCACGTTAAGTTACATTCTTAGCGTGCGCTATCACGAGTTTGCATGAGAAATTTGCATGACGATATACTTATGTACAAAGATACCAATGTGAGAAATATCATACTCCAATTATTGAGATCACAAATCCGAATATTACAGGGTTCGAATACAGATGAACTACACAATAATAAATCCGGATATTACACAAACCACACCTATGAACAACATAAATACGCAATATTTTAAAAACATCACATATTGAATTTTGAAGAACTACATGTTGATTGAAAAACACTTATTAAATATTTAATAATTTACCGACATAGCATTGTTCAAAGCATCCTTCACGCACTGCGGCACGTCCCCCCAATCAGGCCACAAAACGGGGACTCTGTCCCGAATGACAAAGCCCACATTACGGCTATATGACGCCGTAGCGTCAGAAGACTTCACCGGCCGTCCGTGACTGTCTAGAGGAATCTCGTAACGACCATGCTTACTGATGTACGAGTCGAGCGCCAGACCCTTTGCCGGGCCACGAGTCTTCTTTTTTTTCTCCTCCTCGACTACATTTTCCCCCTTCTCCTTCTCCCTCTCTATCTCCTTGTACAATTTCGTCTTCGAAACCCGACAACTCCGCCAACGCATGTTGCTGCAATCACATCAGGATGGTTGTTAAGCTGACCAAAATCGTACTCATTAAGAATCGATAGTATTTCATCACCTGTCTACTGTCGTGGTGGCTCGCACATTTCTACAGTGACATCAAATGCTGCAGCATCCATACGCCACTCATGTTCCCTCTCAAGCCATATCCGATGACGCATTCGGATAACTTTCCTACAGTGGTACCTAGCACAATCTGTATTCAAACACACTGGACAACCTCTATATACGCTAATAACAAATCCTGACAACATTCCATATGCAGGAAAATTACTAATAGTGCCGATACACATGGCGTGCAAGTAGAACGTCTCGGACGAATAACTTTCGTACGTGGGATGACCTTGCTCCCACAACAATTTCAGCTCCTCTATCAAAGGTCTCATATACACATCGATACACTTTTCCGGATATCCCGGCCCCGAGACTAACAAGGTCAACATATTATACTCCTTCCGCATACACATCCACAGAGGAAGATTGTAAGGAATCACTAGAACAGACCATATGGTATATAAAAGACTCATGTTACCAAAAGGGTTGAAACCATCAGATGCAATCCCGAGCCTCACATTTCGGATATCTGATGAAAATTTTGGATAATCCCTATCTATATGCTTCCACGCCTCTCCATCCGAAGGGTGTATCATAGTATCCCTGTGATTAGTGCGCGGCTTGGCGTGCCATCTCATTGCTTTTGCCGTGTGAGGAGACATAAAAAGCCGTTCCAACCTGTCCTTCAGTGGAAAATGCCAAAGTACATTCACCGGTTTCTCTTTTTCAGAAGGAGTGATCCTATATCTCTCTGTATCACATACGAGACATCTCGTGAGGTCTTCATTAGGATGCCCCCAGAATAGAACATAATCATACTTGCAGACGTGGATCTTAATGTAGGAAAGACCAAGATCTTTCAAAATTCGTCTCATTTTGGTATATGTGTTAGGAAGACGATGACCCTGTGGAAGCATATTACTCGTAAGCTCCAAGTAATCATCCACAGGCTTGATGGATGATTTCTTTTCCACCTTTAATCTCATTGTTTCCAAGACACAATCAAGAACAGTCATGTTACACCCTGGGTATAGAGGGGTTTGTTGGAGTTGAATTTGTAATACCCGGTTGTAAATTCATTAATTTTCATTCAGTAATTGCCACTCAGAATTTTTTTCACTCAGTAATAATCATTCATCATTCGTATTCATTCATTTCGTGTTCATATTTCGGCGTATCTTGGAGTCATGTATCAGTTTTTATTCGTCACTCATCTCTGTTCGGGGATCGATACAAGAATATTTTCATCATCATCATGATTGGCCGCTTTGTGTTGGGAGTTCCATGATTGTTTCACCGATTGGACGTGACTTATTTTCGTGTAACTCGTGTGTAGGCATGCATGTCCTGTCATCTTTGTGTTCCCTTGTCATTTTGGCACTCAGCAGGGTCGCACGAGCATGACACACGAGCAGCTGCTCGTGCGTGGCATCAGATTTGGACAGTACACTTTGGCGACCATCAGGGACACACGAGCAAGACACACGAGCAGGTGCTCGTGCGTGCTGCTCGTGCGTGAGATCAGTGGTCGGGCAGTGGCCTGGCGCACGACCAAACACACGTACATTTGGTCGTGCGTTTTGGTCGTGCGTCACTGGAGTATATAAGGGGGATCAGACGGGTTTTCACCTCATTTCTCCCTTTCTTTCCTTCTTCTCGCGGTATTCGGGCGATCCGACTAGGTAATTTCTTGAAATCTCCTAAAATTTGATTTTTCGAGATTTCTTCTTGATTTTCATTGTCCATCCGAATTTAATGAATCGGTTGATGTTAATAAACATTATTAATCGTGTTCTATGGATTGTATATCCATATCTTCGATTCGTTCAACCCGATTGATGATTCTTAGGTTCTTTAGGAACTTTGAACATTTAGTGTTCGATTAAATGTCTCAGAGAGTTTCCTTCGATCGTTGTGTTGTTTTCGTTCGATATTGTGTTATTGAATGAATTGTATTTCATTCAAGGTTGTTCGAGTGCTTGTATTTATCGAAGAACGCCGTTCGTTGTTCGTGGAAGGATTTCATCGCCTTCGGTTGAGGCAAGTTTTATACTTGTACTAGTCAATGAGATTAATGTTATCCTATATGTGTATGTATGTGTTGTATCATTCCGAGACTTAGTCTCTTCTAAGTTCATTGATATTAGGGGATCGTTTGATACGATACTCTTCGGCAATTATGCCAAATGTTCATTATCATTCACTAATGGCCGGTAAGGCATTGAGATATTTGTTGTTAATGTTATTATCGATCACCGGTTCGCGGTATCGATGTATCGGTTGTTGTTGTTAATATTGATGTCGATCTAAGGCATAGTTGTAATCATTGTTATTAATGTTGGCATCCTGTCATTCATGTTGTATTAGCCGATTGAAGGCATTGTCGTATTCATTCTCATCTTCGTCGTCGGTAGCCGATTAAAGGTATCGAGGCATTCATTGTATCATCATCATCGATTAGCCGTTCTAAGGCAATCGAGGTGCTCAATCATTCATTGTATCATCGTCATCGATTAGCCGTTCTAAGGCAATCGAGGTGCTCAATCATTCATTGTATCATCGTCATCGATTAGCCGTTCTAAGGCAATCGAGGTGCTCAATCATTCATTGTATCATTGTCATCGATTAGCCGTTCTAAGGCAATCGAGGTGCTCAATCATTCGTTGTATCATTGTTATCGATTGACCGTTATAAGACAATCGAGATATTGAATCATCCGCTGCATCATTGTTATCGGTTGGCCATTCTAAGGCAATCGAGGTATTGAATTGGGGATGTCGAGGATAGTTCCCATCCGTTGTGTCATTGTCATCGATTGACCATTCTAAGGTAATCGAGGTATTGAATTGGGACTGTCAAGTACGATGCCTATCCGTGAGTCATCATTATCGTGTTGTCCGACTCAAGGTAGCACACTATCATTCTCATGAATTTGGTAATCTACGAATCGTTGTCGTGTGTGATTAATTATATTTTGGAGGCTAGTCTCGGCTAGTGCTTATTATGGGTAAGCTTGGGGCTTGAACCTTCGCGGTTGGCTTCCCAACACCTACAACTCAGTAGGTCACGGTCGTGTTTATGATCTTTTGGGTAAGCTTGGGGCTTGAACCTTCGTGGTTGGCTTCCCAACACCTACAACTCAGTAGGTCACGGTCGTGTTTATGATCTTATAGGTAAGCTTGGGGCTTGAACCTTCGCGGTTGGCTTCCCAACACCTACAGCTCAGTAGGTCACGGTCGTGGTTATGAACTTATTAGCCTCATTAACTACAGCTTCGGGCTGTTCCGTTTCCAGTGTTTATGTTGATTGACAGCTTCGGCTGAGAAACTTTTAGGTCTTTATGATGTCTTGATAATTTCATTGGAGCCTTCGGGCATGGTGATTCATATTTAATTCAATTCTGGTTTGGTTCATGTCGTGTAATTCATTGTGGTATTCTATGATTATGATTCGCCGTTGGGCACTTATGTTCTAACCTATCGAACAGGTATTAATAGTATGCCGTGGGCATAGTATTTCGCGAATGCTCGGTTCTTACCTTGGTTTGTGAGCATCTCGTATTATTATCATCATTGTACCGTTTCATTTTGCCTTTGGATACATATCATGTTATACATGTAATTGATGTTCATTATCTGGATGACTGACCCCGTGGGGGCAGAACATGTTTTCATGTTTTAGGTGCCTGCGAGGAGAGAGTTGAGACACAGGGGCATGATGATGGAGACGAGGCATTCGAGCGATACTAGTCCGAGTTGTTCATGTTGGTCAGTCAGTTGGAGTGTCCTTCAGTTTGTCAGTCATTGTCATTTTGTATTACCCGAGCAGATGCTCGTGGATGTTGTTGTATTTTTACTTTTGGCCATGTAGGCCCATCGTTGTTGTAGAAATTCTTTATCGGAATATTGTGTCGGATATCATGGCAAGGACTATGATTTTCCCTTATTGTTTAATTTAATGTAATTTTAATCATGTTCGCCTGAAGAAAATATCATGTTGTGCCATGAAGAAAACTTTCCATAAAGTTGCTCTCGTCTCAACACGTCGAGAACCTGAAGAAAATGAACCTCGTGTTCCTCTCGGCTAAGAGAATAAATCAAAATGTCGTCGATGAAGACAATAACAACTGATCTAAAAAGTCGATGAAAACCCGATTCAGGCGCATCATGTACTTGATGCGCCTGAAGAAAACTTTCCATAAAGTTGCTCTCGTCTCAACACGTCGAGAACCTGAAGAAAATGAACCTCGTGTTCCTCTCGGCTAAGAGAATAAATCAAAATGTCGTCGATGAAGACAATAACAACTGATCTAAAAAGTCGATGAAAACCCGATTCATTAACTCCATGAATACCACAGGTGCAATAGTTAGCCCGAACGGCATAACTACGAGCTCACAATGACCATAGCGTGTATGAAACGCTGTCCTCGCGATATCCGACTCTCGAATCCATGGCCCGGTGATATACGAGATCTTAAGTCGATCTTGGAAAATACCGAGGCTCCACTGAAGTTGATCTAAAAGATCATCAATACGGGGTAAGGATACTACTCTTGATCATCACCCCGATCAACTCCCAGTAATTAATACACACACGAGGCAGGCCATCCTTATCCTTCACAGATCACACCGGTGCTCCTCACGGGGGCAATCGGTCGAAGATGACCTTTCTCGAACTATTCCTCAAGTTGAATCTTCAACTCCTGCATTACAGTCGGGGTCATCCGATACGGTGCCTTCGATAAAGGGGCGTGCGGTTCAACTCACTCTGAATTCCCTACTCTATGTGAAGGCAACTAGATAACAAATGCGGAAATACATCGTCAATCGATGACAATGATATCATGAATGATTGAACATTTCGATTGCCCTAGAATGGTCAATCGATAAAAAGAGATACCAATAATGATTGAACAACTCGATTGCCTTAGAAAGGCCAATCGATGAAGATGATACAATGAATGTTTGAATAACTCGATTGCCCTAGAAAGGCCAATCGATGAAAATGATACAATGAATTATTGAATAACTCGATTGCCTTAGAAAGGCCAATCGGTGAAAATGATACAATGAATGATTGAATGAATCGATTGTCTTAGAAAAGCCAATCGATGGAAATGATACAATGAATGATTGAATAGTTCGATTGCGGAATTTCTCTGTTTCCGTCATAATAGAAATTCTCTTTGGAACAACGGGATTACTTCCCTGAAGCACACATTCGACAACCAACGACGGAAAGATAGCGACCAAACGCTAACAAATACTGAGGATAGTATCAAGACGGTTAAACCAACTAATACCGAAATTACATCGTCCTAAGATAAATTCACCACGATTAGGTCCACCAACCAATCGCGGTTACTAAGCTTACTTAGGTATGATTCCGAAAATTCTTCCATCGTCAGGTAGACCGATGGTATGAGGTCCACAAGCAATAGGACTATCCCGAAATAAGTCTATTCAAGCATGATTCGAAAATGAATGAATGCGGTGTACCGGATCAAAAGGTACACACAAGTTGAAATAAAATTACGAGTATACGAAATCATTCGGACCATAGGATCGTCGATCCTCCTCATCATATGAATGCAGGACTTGCGGTCCCGAACCGGACGCTCACTTTGATAAATACGAGCTCCAACTCTATTTGCTTCCATTATCTTAAACAGCGATGACAAAGTAGTCGATTACAAACGCTGGTTGCTTCGGGGCCTGAGATGTCACCGGAGCCGACTTGGAGTCCTTTCGGCAAAAACGGGCCTTATGCCCAAAATTCCCACAATTATAGCACGTGATAGACGGTTTCAGACACTCAGTGCTGAAATGACCCGGCGTTCCACAATTGAAACAGGTGATGGCCGAACTGGCCGCTCGGGAATGAGATCCCGCACGATGATGCGCCGTAGGAGGTCGCTCAGAAACGATAGGACTCACACGAGGCTTCTTGAAGGATGACTGACCGCCTTCGGATTGATTACGCTTCGTTGATTTCTTGCTGATAAATGAAGGTTGTTGTTCAGCACTTTCCTTAGCAGCTGGCTCATACGGGAGAGTTCTCTCGATTAATCCGGTCAGAGTGGCGCAATGATGATTGAGCAACTGCACATGGGTCATCATGGCCTGCATAAAAGTGAGTGGATCAACCCGAACATCTTCTGATCGAGCCGAGTCCTGGGCACGATTTCTCGGCAGCAAGTGATTATTTCTCGGGTTTCGGTTCGCACCGCGGCCTCTCCCCGTGCATCCCCTGACAGTTCTCTCCATACTGAAGTAGGAAGGTCGCATAATGATTATATTTCCCGCATGATTAGCACGTTATGATTATGTCATGAGATGATGAAAATGAGTATATATGCTCTAACTTAGTGATTATATGTATGATTTACTGAAGTTACATGATTATCTGATGAAATTCTTAAAATGATTATCTTGATTAACTTAACAAGATTGATAATATGATCCTCCAGATTGACAACTTAGTAATGAAATGAATTGAGTAATTAATGAGTTAACATGATCGTCCTGATCATTAACTGAGTATTGAAATGAATTAAGTGATTAATGAGTTAATATGATCGTCCTGATCATAATGAATGATGATGTTTGAGGATTGTTAATTGATGAATGATGAATGAATGACTATTGCGAGAAATTATACCATGGCGTTAGAAATCTTACGCTTCTTAGATCGATTGGCTCGGCATTTGCACAGTCACACGTGACGCGAAAGTCCAATGATACTAGTCGATGACGATGATTTCAAATAAGACATGACTCGGAAGGTAGTATTCAAAACCACGCTCCGATACCAACTCGTAACACCCCAAACTAGGCGGATATTACGGTCGTAGATCCCCAACCGGGACCCACCAGGCAAATGAAAATGAATGAATTACATAAGATAAATGTAGTACCGAACTACATTACAACAATAATTACTCCGATGAGGAGTTAAGTTACACACACCAGGACAATACCGAATACTAGAGTATTTTATATGAAGATAAAATACACAACACTGAATGAAACGGAGTATTCAAATGAAAGTCTGCAGCGGAAAAATAAAGAACAATAACATGAATAACTGAAAGATCGGGGCCCCCTACTAGTATCACTAGGACTCCTCGACATCAACATGTTATTCCCGTGCGTTGCCTTGCCATGACACGAAAAACAAAATCCCCAGCCGGGGTCAGTTAAACAGAACAACAATTAGTCGAAAATCCCCAATTCCAACTCGATTTACAAGGTGTTCTTGAATAATCCCTCAATAATCCAATGAATCCTTATACAAACTCATAATCATATACATATCCCTTCATATATCATGATTATAACGTCCAAAACATCCTATTTCAACACAAAATCGAAGTCCAAAGTGTTGAAGGAATTACCTCTTGATGATCCAAGTGCTTTAATCCAAGAACACGCGTTAGATTGATTATCCGGCTTCACGATCGAAAGGAGATGAAGAAAATCAAACACCCAAATGATTTGTGAAGGAAAAACCCTCCCTCAAGCCTCCTCTCTCGGTTGCAAGTGAAAAAAATGGGAAAGGAATGGAAGAAATCTTTGAAAAAAGCGAATTTAAGGGAGTTGGTGCTGCCGACACGGCCGTGCCGATCGGCACGGTCGTGTCGCGCAGTGGCCGACGGCCGGCAGATGACTCGGCCGTGTCTGCCCGCGGTCGCGGCGCGAAGGGCCTCCCGGCGATGACCCGTCCGGCTGACTCGGCATGACTCGGCCGTGCTGGCGACACGGTCGGGCGTCTTTGGCGATCGGTTACGCTTATCCGGAAGGGTTCGACTCGGCCGTGCGACGACACGGTCGGGTCCTGGCGGAACACTTGGCACTCTCCGGACGAGTACGGCACGGGCCGTGTCGGACGACACGGCGAGATTCGCTCGGCGATGATCGGCCAATGAGCGGTTGAGCTAAAGCGACCATAACTCTCTCGTCCGGACTCCGATTGACTCACCGTTTGAACCATTGGAAAGCTAACTCGATGCTCTATAATATTGCAAAGAATTAGAATTTTTGGAGTTATCAAAAATTAATGGTGATCTAACAAAGTCGAACTCATATGAGGAAAGTTGAAACAATGAACAATAATGATACACCACTCGAAGTTTTTCCGAACGGTGAACACGGTGAACGAATATGATTGATGAATGATTATAAATGAGTGAAAATCCACTGAATGACAATCACCGAATGAAATTACTGAATGATAATGACTGAATTACAACCGGGTATTACATACACCCCCCCTTAAAAGAGTTTCGTCCCCGAAACTAAGGGTCAAACAACTCGGGATAACACTCCCGCATATTCTCCTCGGTTTCCCAAGTGGCCTCTTCGACTCCGTGTCTAGACCACTGAATCTTGACCAAAGGGATCATCTTATTCCTCAACTATTTGATTCGCCGCTCTAAAACTCGCACAGGACGCTCCTCATATGAATGATCGTCGGCGATCTCGATCTCATCGAACTGAAGTATGTGACTCGGGTCTGCAACATACTTCCATGGCGAGAGACATGAAACACATTATGAATTCGGCTCAACGCCGGAGGTAAAGCCAAACGATAAGCTAACTCGCCCACTCGATCCAAAATCTCAAACGGTCCAATGAATCTCGGACTTAACTTCCCCCTCTTCCCGAAACGGAAGATACCACGACTCGGGGATACCTTGACCAACACGTGGTCACCTGTCTCGAACTCTAATGGTCGACGACGGTTATCTGCATATGATTTCTGTCGACTCTGAGCTGTCAACATACGACTCTTGATCAAAGTTACCTTCTCCCGGACGGCTATAAGCATATCGGGCTCGGTGCCGATTGATTCTAACAAGTCATCCTAACACAAAGGAGATCGACAAAGACGACCGCACAAGGCCTCGTAAGGTGCCATCTTAATGGAGGCATGCCAACTATACTGTACGTGGACTCGATCAATGGTAGTTGGGCTTCCCAATCGTCTTTCCAATCGAGGACGCATGCCCTCAACATGTCCTCTAATGTCTGAATAGTCCTCTCTGATTGTCCAGTCTGATTTGAGGATGAAAGCGATCTTGAGATTAAGCTGAGTTCCCATAGCACGATGAACTGATTTCCAAAAATGTGACACAAACCGTCCGTCACGATCGGAAACGATACTCTTAGGAGTACCGTGCAGTCTCACTATCTCTTTGATGAAAAGTTGGGCAAGTCTCTCGGGACCCCACGTATCCTTGATCTCAAGGAAATGAGCTAATTTAGTTAAGCGGTCCACGATCACCCAGATCGTATTCATGCCACGACGACTCGTCGGCAAACTCGTGATGAAATCCATAGAAATGTCTTCCCACTTCCATTCGGGAATAGGAAGAGGTTTCAGCATACCCGCCGGTCGCTGATGTTCAATCTTAACTTGTTGGCAGGTTAAGCATCTCGAAACAAATTCTGCGACTTCTCGCTTCATATTACTCCACCAGTAATTTTGTTTCAAGTCCTTGTACATCTTGCTAGACCCCGGATGCACAGAATAAGGGGTAGCATGAGCTTCTTTCAAAATCGAGTTTTTCAACTCGTCATTCGCCGGTACGCACAACCGATTCTTAAAACGCAGAAGTCCATCCTCGTGGACCACAAATCCAGGGGCTTTTCCCCGCGCCACATCCTCTCGGATGCGCAACAATGATGGATCCAAACCCTGATTCTCTCGGATTTCCTCCTCGAGTGACGATGAAATCTCTAACATACAAAGCTGTCCCTGAACTTGCTGAAGCCAGACCTCGATCTCGGGTCTAAGGAATTCCTGTTGAAGCTCCTTCTGAACTGTTAAACGAGTATGCATCTGCTCCTGAACGGACTTACGACTCAAGGCGTCGGCGACAACGTTCGCCTTGCCCGGGTGGTAAAGGATCTCGATATCAAAATCTTTGATTAGTTCCAACCACCGTCCCTGTCGCATATTTAACTCCTTGTGAGTAAATATATACTTCAACTCTTGTGATTGGTGAAGATCTGACAAGTGATTCCATAAAGGTAACGACGTCAAAATCCCAACGCGAAAACCACGGTTACTAGCTCCGGCCGTGGGTTGGATAATTAACCAGCTAATCCGAGGAAACATCGGATTTACTTAATATCTTTCGGAGGTTGCTAATCTCGGATAGTCTCCGTCTTCTGAGGGTCGACACGAACTCTGGCAGATGAAATTACATGCCCGAGAAAATCATTTCGGACCTCCAGAACTCACATTTGGAAAACTTTCCATAAAGTTGCTCTCGTCTCAACACGTCGAGAACCTGAAGAAAATGAACCTCGTGTTCCTCTCGGCTAAGAGAATAAATCAAAATGTAAATCGATGAAGACAATAACAACCGATCTAAAAGTCGATGAAAACCCGATTCATTAACTCCATGAATACCACAGTGCAATAGTTAGCCCGAACGGCATAACTACGAGCTCACAATGACCATAGCGTGTATGAAACGCTGTCCTCGCGATATCCGACTCTCGAATCCATGGCATGGTGATATACGAGATCTTAAGTCGATCTTGGAAAATACGAGGCTCACTGAAGTTGATCTAAAAGATCATCAATACGGGGTAAGGGATACTACTCTTGATCATCACCCCGATCAACTCCACAGTAATTAATACACACACGAGACGAGCCATCCTTATCCTTCACAGATCACTGCTTGGTGCTCCTCACGGGGGCCAATCGGTCGAAGATGACCTTTCTCGAACTATTCCTCAAGTTGAATCTTCAACTCCTGCGTGCAGTCGGGGTCATCCGATACGGTGCCTTCGATAAAGGGGCGTGCGGTTCAACTCACTCCCGAATTCCCTACTCTATGTGAAGGCAACTAGATAACAAATGCGGAAATACATCGTCAATCGATGACAATGATATCATGAATGATTGAACATTTCGATTGCCCTAGAATGGTCAATCGATAAAAAGAGATACCAATAATGATTGAACAACTCGATTGCCTTAGAAAGGCCAATCGATGAAGATGATACAATGAATGTTTGAATAACTCGATTGCCCTAGAAAGGCCAATCGATGAAAATGATACAATGAATTATTGAATAACTCGATTGCCTTAGAAAGGCCAATCGGTGAAAATGATACAATGAATGATTGAATGAATCGATTGTCTTAGAAAAGCCAATCGATGGAAATGATACAATGAATGATTGAATAGTTCGATTGCGGAATTTCTCTGTTTCCGTCATAATAGAAATTCTACTGGAACAACGGGGATTACTTCCGTGAAGCACACATTCGACAACCAACGACGGAAAGATAGCGACCAAACGCTAACAAATACTGAGGATAGTATCAAGACGGTTAAACCAACTAATACCGAAATTACATCGTCCTAAGATAAATTCACCACGATTAGGTCCACCAACCAATCGCGGTTACTAAGCTTACTTAGGTATGATTCCGAAAATTCTTCCATCGTCAGGTAGACCGATGGTATGAGGTCCACAAGCAATAGGACTATCCCGAAATAAGTCTATTCAAGCATGATTCGAAAATGAATGAATGCGGTGTACCAAGATCAAAGGTACACACAAGTTGAAATAAAATTACGAGTATACGAAATCATTCGACCACCGGATCGTCGATCCTCCTCATCATATGAATCAGGACTTGCCGGTCCCGACCAGACGCTCACTTTGATAAATACGAGCTCCAACTCTATTTGCTTCCATTATCTTAAGCAGCGATGACAAAGCGATCGATTAAACGCTGGTTGCTTCGGCCCGAGATGTCACCGAGCCGACTTGGAGTCCTTTCGCAAAAACGGGCCTTATGCCCAAAATTCCCACAATTATAGCACGTGATAGACGGTTTGAGACACTCGGTGCTGAAATGACCGGCGTTCCACAATTGAAACAGTGATGGCAATCGCCGCTCGGGAATGAGATCCACTTGCGATGATGCGCCGTAGGAGGTCGCTCAGAAACGATAGGACTCACACGAGGCTTCTTGAAGGATGACTGACCGCCTTCGGATTGATTACGCTTCGTTGATTTCTTGCTGATAAATGAAGGTTGTTGTTCAGCACTTTCCTTAGCAGCTGGCTCATACGGGAGAGTTCTCTCGATTAATCCGGTCAGAGTGGCGCAATGATGATTGAGCAACTGCACATGGGTCATCATGGCCTGCATAAAAGTGAGTGGATCAACCCGAACATCTTCTGATCGAGCCGAGTCCTGGGCACGATTTCTCGGCAGCAAGTGATTATTTCTCGGGTTTCGGTTCGCACCGCGGCCTCTCCCCGTGCATCCCCTGACAGTTCTCTCCATACTGAAGTAGGAAGGTCGCATAATGATTATATTTCCCGCATGATTAGCACGTTATGATTATGTCATGAGATGATGAAAATGAGTATATATGCTCTAACTTAGTGATTATATGTATGATTTACTGAAGTTACATGATTATCTGATGAAATTCTTAAAATGATTATCTTGATTAACTTAACAAGATTGATAATATGATCCTCCAGATTGACAACTTAGTAATGAAATGAATTGAGTAATTAATGAGTTAACATGATCGTCCTGATCATTAACTGAGTATTGAAATGAATTAAGTGATTAATGAGTTAATATGATCGTCCTGATCATAATGAATGATGATGTTTGAGGATTGTTAATTGATGAATGATGAATGAATGACTATTGCCAGAAATTATACCATGGCGTTAGAAATCTTACAGTTCTTCCGGTCTGATTGGCTCGGCATTTGCACAGGTCACACGTGACGCGAAAGTCCAATGATACTAGTCTGATGACGATGATTTCAAATAAGACATGACTCGGAAGGTAGTATTCAAAACCACGCTCCGATACCAACTCTGTAACACCCCAAACTAGGCGGATATTACAGTGCCGTAGATCCCCAACTGGGACCCACCAGGCAAATGAAAATGAATGAATTACATAAGATAAATGTAGTACCGAACTACATTACAACAATAATTACTCCGATGAGGAGTTTAGTTACACACACCAGGACAATACCGAATACTAGTGTATTTTATATGAAGATAAAATACACAACACTGAATGAAACGGAGTATTCAAATGAAAGTCTGCAGCGGAAAAATAAAGAACAATAACATGAATAACTGAAAGATCGGGGCCCCCTACTAGTATCACTAGGACTCCTCGACATCAACATGCTATTCCCGTGCGTTTGCCTTGCCATGACCTGAAAAACAAAATCCCCAGCCGGGGTCAGTTAAACAGAACAACAATTAGTCGAAAATCCCCAATTCCAACTCGATTTACAAGGTGTTCTTGAATAATCCCTCAATAATCCAATGAATCCTTATACAAACTCATAATCATATACATATCCCTTCATATATCATGATTATAACGTCCAAAACATCCTATTTCAACACAAAATCGAAGTCCAAAGTGTTGAAGGAATTACCTCTTGATGATCCAAGTGCTTTAATCCGAAGAACACGCGTTAGATTGATTATCCGGGCTTCACGATCGAAAGGAGATGAAGAAAATCAAACACCCAAATGATTTGTGAAGGAAAAACCCTCCCTCAAGCCTCCTCTCTCGGTTGCAAGTGAAAAAAATGGGAAAGGAATGGAAGAAATGCTGAAAAAAACGAATTTAAGGGAGTTGGTGCTGCGGACACGGCCGTGCCGATCGGCACGGTCGTGTGTCGCGGTGGCCGACAGTGGCCGACAGATGACTCGACCGTGTCCTCGCTTGACACGGTCGCGCGGCGCGGAGGGCCTCCGACAGCGATGACCCGTCCGGCGGCTTCGGCATGACTTCGGCCGTGCGGCGACACGGTCGGGCGTCTTTGGCGATCGGTTACGCTTATCCGGAAGGGTTCGACTCGGCCGTGCTGCACGACACGGTCGGGTCTGAGGCGAACACTTCGCACTCTCCGGACGAGTGCAGCCGCAGGCCGTGTCGGACGACACGGCCGAGTTCGCTCGGCAGTGATCGGCCAATGAGCGGTTGAGCTAAAACGACCATAACTCTCTCGTCCGGACTCCGATTGACTCACCGTTTGAACCATTGGAAAGCTAACTCGATGCTCTATAATATTGCAAAGAATTAGAATTTTTGGAGTTACCAAAAATTAATGGTGATCTAACAAAGTCGAACTCATATGAGGAAAGTTGAAACAATGAACAATAATGATACACCACTCGAAGTTTTTCCGAACGGTGAACACGGTGAACGAATATGATTGATGAATGATTATAAATGAGTGAAAATCCACTGAATGACAATCACCGAATGAAATTACTGAATGATAATGACTGAATTACAACCGGGTATTACAGTACAGACGTCTCGAAATAACCAAACACATCATCAATCAACCTCCTCTTCGGATCGGTGAACCCGTCGTTACCACTGAATTGTCGGTGATCATATGGAATAAGAATTTGGTGTTTCACCGTGGTATATCCAACATGTATATTTACTCCAAAAAACATTCTTCTTCAGGTGCTCCCAAACCTCATCAAATGGAAAACGATACATATCACTGCGACATCTACATTTATTACACGGACAGTAGTGCAACGTATTACCACTGTCGTGCTCTTTTACAAATCTCATAAACTGCTTCATCCCATCCATTACTCTTGGATCCCATTTTCGTAACCCAATCCAACTCTTGTCCATCCTGAAAATGTATAAATTTTCCAATATTAATCCAACTAACTAATATTGTTCAAATTATAAATGGAATTACAACAAACAATTAATCATAATGATTATCATCACAGAAAAAATTATTGTTATACAGAAAAGCTTTCGAATCTACAACATGAATAATACAAAGTTTCGAAATTACAATAAAATACCTTAATTAATCGAAATGGTGATTATAACAACCGGTAGAAACATTCGTCACTCCAGCTAGCACAACTCAAAGTAGCAACACAAACTCAAAAAATACACAAAGGGGTTTCCAAGAACCGAGTTGATCCTTTCACAAGGTCACAATATTGTAGCAACTGAAAGTAGCAACTCACAATATTGGGTTGGTGTGCCGTGGACTATATATAATTTTAAATTGGAGGTTTATCCGACTACTTGATCTGGGTCATCGGCTAAATCCCATTTTTTTTCGAAAAGGGTTTAGCCGACGACCCAGATCAAGTCGTCGGCTAAACCTTAATAAAAGTCGTCGGCTAAAGTTTAACACTTTAGCTGACGACTTTGATGAACTTTAGACGAGGACCCAGATCTATTCGTCGGCTAAACTTTTTTAGCCGACGGTACTACGAGTCGTCGGCTAAAGTGAAAAGTTTAGCCGACGACACTTAAAAGTTGTCGGCCATTTTTTTATGTGTCGTCGGCTAAAGTGTGAATTTTGGTAGTGATATTCAGACCTGTTTAAAATTTTTATACCCATATTCATCAACCTCGATTAAAAGATGACTTTATTATTCGTTTATATCTCATACCCCTATATAATATATGCTAATTATTTAGCATATTTAAATTATATCATTTAAAGTTGCTATAGTAATTAATAGGTTAACCCGTCTCAATGAAAACTCAAATATTGTAAAATGACGGTTAAGAATAAATCTTATGAATGACAAAAAATAAAGTTAAATACTAGTATAATTTTAGAATTATATGATCTTCAAAAATCCTTTACAATTTATATACCTACACTTTGATGTGGGATTCAAGATTTTAGATAAATAAGAATAAAAAATAAAAACTTCATGTAGAATAGAGAGTTAACGTGGTACTACGAACCCATATTGCTATTAGATAGTTTATATCACTACACCATAAGTGCTCATATGCAATGCTTCCTATTATTGCATTATGCCCTGTTTTCTGTTGCTTTAGGCCAGAAATTGATATATCCAACACTTTGTGGGTGTTGCATCTGATCGTGTGGGATTTGACCTCTAATCCAACACTTTTCCTTTCTAATGCAACAGAGGGAAAGTATTGCATTATCTACATAGTGCAACACAAAACAAAATATATGCAATGTAAAACTTGATGGCTTAGAGGAGAATACAGTTCAGAAAAGTGGTGCCCACAACCGATGACACATCAGCAGTGGGTCCCACTTCATCCACATCAGCAGTGGGTCCCACTTTCATCCACGTCAACATTGGGTCCCACTTTCATCCACATCAGCAATGGACCCTTTTGCCATGTCAGCAATGGGTCCACGTCAGTAGTGGGCTCTTTTGCCACGTCGTGATGGATTCCACCAGACATAATGCAACACTTACATTCTTATATCCAACAGTAACATGGTTATTATATGCAACACTAATTTGAAAATATGCAACACTACCGAAGATAAATGCAACAATAACTGAAATATAAATGCAACAATTTAAATAAAAAATTCGTAATAACCATTTCATACGTACATCATTCCATACAAATAAAATACCATCCAAAATTCACACCCTGCCATTCAGTACCAAATACAACATCCCAACAAATAGTCGGTAATAAATACCAACATCCCAACAGTCGCAAAATACCAACTCCAACTACTATCCAACAACTCTTATACTAACAATTCGACACGCAACACCATAACTAGTGTCTAATTTAAGACCAAATTTCTGTGCAGGGTTTCCGAGGGCTTCCTTAACTTCCTCTCGTCTTCAAATTCTTCCTTAACTACCATAACTTGCAGGCTGCATATCATGATTGCTCGTCTCAGCCTTGTGATTATGCTGCATTAGTGATGCAGCTACATGCCGCCTTAAACTACAACTTCCTGGTTGGCATTACAAATAATAACAAAAAAATTAACTCAGGAAAAAGAAAAAGGAACTTGGCACTTCTCGATGGACATTAAAGATGAACAGGAAACAGATATTCGAAAATACAAAATAGAACATTTACTATTGTGACACAACCCATTTATATTGTGAGACTGCTTGAGTTTTCGACCACGAAGGTAAAACTCGACCAAAATTGCACTAATACAAGGAGAACTCCGAACAAAAAAATATGTTGTAATTAAAGATGATAATCACCTGTAGGCAAATTGTACAGATGAAAACCAAACTACATCGACATATCAAAAATCAATTCTTTCAAAACAATCCACATATTTTAATTACAGAAGGAACATAACATACCTGGAGTCGCAGGTTTGATAAATATAACAAAGAAACTGACCTGAATAGAAGAACCTCGACCACACCGGACTCACCAAACACCTACAGAAAACAATTCCTACTAAGTAACATACACCACATATTTTAATCCCAGAAGGAACATACACCACATATTTTAATCCCAGAAGGAACATAAGTGGAGTCGCAGGTTTGACAAATATAATAAAGAAACTGACCTGAATAGAAGAACCTCGACCACACCGGACTCGCCAAACACCTACAGAAAACAATTCCTACTAAGTAACCAAAACTACCACTAATGACAAATAAATAAACAATTCCTACTAAGTAAACATACTTACAATTTTTTTGCCACTCCTTCACTGTATGTTTGTCTGTACTTACCTCTCTTGATTCTCCAGTCAGATCTGGAAACTGCAACTCTTACATATCTTGAAAACAAGCAATTCCATATATAAACACAAATTATTTTATATGATTGAAACATGTGATGGATTGTAAATGGTACCATGAAATCAGCAATTAGCTCCTCCAAAACTCTTCATATAGAGCAACCTGCAATAACAAAAAAAAAGAGTTCTCTACATTCCACTTTTAGTTACTGGAAGAATGAATATTTTTAAAAATATAGATAGTTTGGAACTATAAATCTGAGTCACAACAGTTTTGTAAATGTGTGTGTATATATATATATATATATATATATAATGACTGCCATATCTCACATTAACCTTAAATATTTCCAAAAAAGAATAGGTAGATATATGATCTCCAGCAAAAATGAGCCAAGCATGATTCCTAGAATGAAAGAGAGGAGATTTTCGCAGCATCCTTGAAACGTTGATGAAAATTAATACCAACAAGATACCTACATCATCATCAAGACAAACCAAGACAAAGAAAGAGATTGGCTGCAAAATAATAAGTACAAAGAACAACATAATAAACATTGTAACACAAATTAAAGATTAAAGAAAAATGAAAAAGAGAAAACATGACAATAATAAAAAACAAATAAATAAAGTACCATATCATAATCTTATTTTCTTTTCCAAATGATAGACCAACAGAGGAGCCTGAGACAATAACCCCATAGTAACTCACCATGGCTAACCTCCAAGATTTAACATGAATTACTTATTATGAAAGCTACTACTGCATATTCATCTAATGTTCTTCACATTTGAATAATCAAAGAAAGGTTTGGGATTACATATTTCTTAACCTTCTCTCTATACAGTAGTACATTTCAGTTAATATAAATGAGTGGTCTCAAATTCATCTTCCCAACACAAAAAACAATAAATTAAAACTTGGCAAGTAAAAACAAACTAAAAATTTCCCAAACCCACCAACCCTGCAACTGTCGGTGGCTAGATGGTGGGGGAGATGACAACGGCAGAGGAGACATGGCTTGATGGCAAACAGCACGACTGGACGGCGAACAACAGAGGTGGAGGGGCGACCTGACGACGACGAGTGATGAGCGACGGGGATGTCAAACGAGCTGACGACGAACCGCGGAGCGAGCTAACGGCGAACCGCGGGGTCAAGCGGCAGATAGGAGTGACCGGAGGTGGTGTTGCGTCGGTGGGGGTGAAAGGATCTCAGGTTCATATTTGGGTTTTGTATTTTGATTCACGCAGCTGCTTGCTTCTTGTGTTTGAAAAGAAAAAGCCCTAATTAAAGTGCAAATGTGTAATAAAAGATAAATATATATACATATATATTATTAAACCTCGGCGGGCCTATTTAGCCCGATAACCTCGGGCCATTTTGGCCCAAAGCCCGATCGGCCTTCAAGGCCAACGGGCGGGCTGTTTAAGCCCGAAATTTTTCGGCCCACAATTTTCTAGCCCAGACCAATCCAAACTCCGGGTACCCCGGGCCGGCCCATCAGGTCGGGCCAATTTTGACAGCTCTACTGGTGGCTCAGTAGAAATCATGGATTTTTGGTTGTGGATTTCTCGGCCATGGCTTGATGACCCGACGACGGTTAGGGTTCTGGTTCACTTGGGTTAGAATTGGGTGAGAATTGAATATGAAAACTAGGATCGATAAATAATAGTACACGATGGTAGTGAAGGGAGGCGTAAATTTCTATTTTGATGATAAATGCATTTTTATTTTTTCATTTTTTATAATATTAATATAAATAAATTTTAATTTATATTTCTTATTATATTTAAAGAGTTGAATGTATAAATTTTAGATTATAATTTTCAAAAGAAAAATATATGTATTCATATAATATATTTTATTTATTATAATTTTAAGGAATTTTTTTCTTTTTTTTTTAAATTTATAAATTTTAATCCGAAATTTTTTTAAGTAGAAAACTATATCTGCTCTTATAAAAAATCCGTTATAAAAAGATTAAACAAATTCAAATAATTTATCTTGTTTTAGTGTAAAAAAAATAAATTTGACGATATTTTTTTATGAATATTTAAAATATTTTTCGTAATTGTTAAGATGATTTAGTCTATTGCATCGCTTTAAGTTCACGTATAATGCAACACTTTAGGTTGGTGTTGCCTTAACGTCTTTTGCAACAATGCATTCAGGTCTAATCCAACACTAATTGAGTAGTATTGCAAAAGACCAAAGTTGAGATGGCTATTGCAATACTTTTCCTTGCAACACTAGGGATATGCGTTGCATATGAGCACTTATGGCGTATTGTATATTTATTTATAAGTTAAGATAATCGAGCTTATTAAAAAAATATAAAAATATACAAAAAATATTTATGCAAATATAAATTAGATATTAAAAAATAAATACGTACATATTTGGCCAATGAGGTTTAATTAATAATTTGCCAAATATAATTTTCTAAAAAGAATAAAATAATTCATTTGGCCAACTCAATAGATGATTAAGATAAAGTGGTGGTGTAAAATAATTATGGATAAAATACATACTTGTTTTAAATATTTATTTAGTTATTCAATGAGTGGAGTGTCATTGAAAATCGAGATGGATGGAAGATTTAACTATATAAGAATCTAGAAAATAAAAATACCACATATGAGAGAGTTAACGTGGTGCTCCGGATACATAACAGTATATATATAAATATAATAAAATTATATTTTAAATCAAATTTATTAATGCAAAAAGCTCGCCAATTATACTTATTAGTTAGGTTCAGCCATTCGGAGTTCCTCACCGCAGCAGAACACCACGAAAACCAAAAAGATGAAGCAAGGATTCAGCCACTCGAACCCGTTTATACTTTTTATAACCGTACCCGTCCTAAATCTGACTTAGAGGTGAATTTACTACAGGTTTTCATCCTCAACCCATATAGTGATACGCGAAACAATACAGCTAGGGTTTAGTAATCTGAAACTCATTTATATATTATATAGCTATACTCATTCCAAAAAAATAATTTTAATACATGCTCCCCTCGCAAATCTGTATAGTTATATGCACTAATTGCCCAAATTTATTAAAATATATAAAATCTAAATAATTAAATTTAAGTTGTTATAATAATTAGTTGTTACGCGTGGCTTTTAAAAAAATCAAATTTGCTCAAATTGCTATATATTGATAACCAACTTAATGATTTGTCAAATTATATTTTTAATAAAAATAATACTACTTATTTAGTCAACTCGATAATTGGTCAAATTAATTGGTGATAAGAAATATGATGGTAAAATACATATCGAATATATGAATGAATTACCCAAATCTATTAAAACTTATAAAATCTACATAATTAAATATAAGTTGTTACAATAATTAGTTGTTATATCTGACTTTAAGAAAATTCAAATTCCCTTAAATTGTTAGACATTGATCAAATTAAGTTTTCCAATAAAAATAAAACTATTGGTGGTGCAAAACAATTGTGAGGTGTAAAAATGCATATTGTTTGTGAGTATTTATTTAGGTTATCCAATCGATGGAGTATCATTTAAAACCAATGTGGGATTTAAATTTATATATAAATATTATTAATACAAACCTAATAATTCGCCAAATTAAATTTTCAATGGAAATAGAACTTTTCATTTAACTTAATAATCGGCCAAATTAATATTAGTCAAATTATTTTTTTCAATAAAATTAAAAATATTAGTGCAAAGTAAATATAGAGTAAAAATAATATTAATTTTAAATATTGATTTAGTTCCCCAATCGACAGAGCCTCATTTAAGATCGGCGTGGTATTCAAAATATAGATTAATTCTATTAACACAAATTTTATAATTGGTCAAATTAGATTCTCAAATAAAAAATAAAGTAATTTATTTCATAACTGATATTATTAATATTGGCCAAACTAAAGTTTTCAATTAAGATAAAACTACTAAATAAAACAGATGTGATATTCAAATTTTAGATAAATAAATTAATATAAATTTAATAACTGATCACATTAAATTTTCACTAAAAAATTTAACTATTTATTTCTCCAACTTAATACTTGGACAAATTTAACACAATAAAAATAAAATTCTTAAGCTTATATGTGAATTATAAATATGGAATTGAAAAATACACATTGAATTTTAAGTATTTATTTTAAGTTCTTAATTGATGAAGTTCTATTTTAAATCAATGTGGGATTCAAGACAATGAATTCTATTTATTTAGAAATTAGATTCTCAAATAAAAAATAAAATAATTTATTTAATAAGTGATATTATTAATATTGGCCAAACTAAAATTTTCAATTAAGATAAAACTACTAAATAAAATAGATGTGATATTCAAATTTTAGACAAATAAATTAATATAAATTTAATATTTGATCAAATTAAATTTTCACTAAAAAATTTAACTATTTATTTCTCCAACTTAATAATTGGACAAATTAAACACAATAAAAATAAAATTCTTAAGCTTATATTTAAAATATAAAAATTGAAAAATACACATTGGATTTTAAGTATTTATTTTAAGTTCTTAATTGATGAAGTTCTATTTAAATCGATGTGGGATTCAAGACAATGAATTCTATTTATTTAGATCGTCTATCGGTTAAGTAACATTTTAAATAGATGTCGGATTCAAGATTTTATATTGATTTAGTATACAAAATTCACAGAATGCCACAAATGAGAGAGAGCCAATGTGGTGTTTCAAATCCGTAACGCTATTATATATTTCTAATTATTATAAAACTACTAAGTAAAATTGATGTGAGATTCAACTTTAGACAAATAAAATTAATATAAATTTAATAATTGGCCCAATTTAATTTTCACTAAAAATTTAAACTTTTATTTGTCCAACTTAATAACTGGCCAAACTAAACACAATAAAAATAATATTCTTAAGTTTGTGTGTAAAATAACTATATGATTGAAAAATACACATTGATTGTAAGTATTTATTTAGGTTCTCCATTTGTGGAATCCTATTTTAAATCGATGTGTGATTCAAGATATCGAATTCTATTTACTTGGATTGTCAATTGGTTAAGTATCATTTTAAATTGATGTGGGATTCAAGATTTTAGATAAATAGGAATCCCAAATTAAGAGAATGCCACATAGGAAAGAGAATTAATCTAATGCTTCGAATCCGTAACGTTATTATATACTACCTCTGTTCTTTTATAACTGCAACATCTGGACTTTCACGCTTGCCAATGCACAACTTTGATTATTAATATCTTCAATTCTTTATTTTTAAAAAATTATAAGACGTTGATATTTTGAAAGTATATTTCGAGATGAATCTAACAAGATCTCACATGACTATATTTTTCCATATGTATAAATCATAAAAGATGGTCAAAAGAAAATATCTGAACAGTGTAATAGTCAACACGTTGCAATAATAAAATAACAGAGAAAGTATATATATAGATTATATCTACACAAATAATTTTGCCTCAGGCTTGAAAACCAACTAGTACTAACCCGTGGCGTTGCCACGACATGATTTTCTTTAAATCAGTAATACGTGAAATAAAATATTATCCACACTATAAATAATATTAAATAGAATCAAAGGTTCAGTACATCGAAAAATATGAAAGAGAATGCAAAGTCAACGTGTACAATCACAGTAGACATCTGAATAATCGCCAACTGCAAAACGATATCTGCACAAATCAGTAAGCAATAACAAAATCAAATAAATGTATATTGCTACTTTAGACATAAAGTGTATTAATATGATAAAAACATACCTCAAAGTTTTGAAAACTCCCCCTTGTATACAATGTTGGTGATCGTGTCGGTGGGATTGCCTTCCTCATCCAATGCTAAAACCTTGAGCCCCTTTCTGCTTGTTACTCTGGAAAATGAAACATAGAGCTGGCCATGGCTAAAAACAGACTTTGGGAGGTAGAGCCCAACATGAGATAAAGACTGTCCCTGACTCTTATTGATAGTCATTGCATAACAAACTGATATAGAAAATTGCCTTCGTTGAAATCTAATAGGAAACTTGGTAATATCAGAAGGGAAAGTACCATCCTTGGTATGAAAACCTTCACTCCAGCGTTCTTTCCATGTATCGTCTTAGCCTCAATAACGTGCTTGCCAATCGCAGTAACAATCAATCTAGTTCCATTACAAAGTTCGGCAGACTGGTCAATATTTCTAAGAAGCATTATAGGACAACCGACCTTAAGTTGAATTATATGATTTGGTATCCCAGAAGTCCTTATAGTGTTCAGGAACTCGACAGAATAGACATCTTCTCTATTGACGGTATCATCTTCGTCAGGGCATATGCTATCTGAACTCATGAATTCCGTGGCATCTCCAGGTAAAAGAGACATTATATAATCATTTACTTCCTGGACGATCTCATTAGTGGGAGCAAGAATAGCCCTATCCTGAAAGTACCGACCATCACCGACATGGTCTAATATGCTCGGATATGTGCTCTTAACTATTGCAGCAATTGGTTCATCAATAGACCGAATCAGAATATCATCAGGCAGTTTGAATTCTACCTCACCATCATTATCAACACCAATTTCACCATCTCCAACCTTCAGCAGCCACTCAGCAAACTCCCTGATGCTCTCGGTCTCATCATATGAGCCGCCAGGCTGTAATTTAATAGCACAAAGTCAACAATTTATATACATTTAAAATAAGTTATTTATATAAAAAGTAATTATCTAGCATAAAATTTTAGAAAAGTACCTGCAGACGCATGTTCTTCGTAAGCTTCAGGACACGATAGGAACTCCAAATTGTCTTAGATGAGCAAAGGGATGTGTGTACTATATCCTGCCTACTACCCTTTGGTATGACGGGCAATATCTGTCTATAATCACCACCAAAGACAACGACCAATCCACCAAACGGCTTGTTAGATACCACACCATGATGATCTTTCATCATATCCCTTAGACTGCGATCCAATGCCTCAAAGCAAAACTTATTAGTCATGGGTGCCTCATCCCATATAATTAGCTTTGTACTCTTCAAAAGTCCTGTCAGATCGCTATTGGGAGTTATCCTACTACACATGGTTGTTTCATCGACCTGCAAAGGAATACTAAAACTAGAGTGAGCAGTGCGGCCTCCAGGAAGAAGTAGAGAAGCTATACCACTCGATGCAACTGGGAGAACAATATCACGTCTACCACGTAATGCAGAACACAGTGTCTTCCACAAAAATGTCTTTCCCGTGCCACCGTAACCATATAGAAAGAAAACTCCACCATTACCGGAATAGACTGCATCCATAATGGTATCGTACATACTTCTTTGCTCGTCCGTGAGACATGGATATAAACGGCTATGCAACTAATTCATCTCATCAATATCGTACGACATTTCTTCGGCAATCAAATTATTCATACCATTATCTGTGACGACATTGTCGGGAATGGGCATACCTTCAATCTGAGTCAAGCTAAATCCATTCCTAGAAAGAAACTCTTCTATCTCAGCAAGAGTAAAATTCTCCAACTGTTCTTCATTCAGTTCCAGTCCTATATTGAAATATTTAGATATAAAGTTAGCATAGTAAATAACAAATAGATGTTCACATAAAATTTCCGACATAAGAAAGTTCCTTAAATTTATACCAGGATTATTCAACTTCCGCCGCATAAAGTATTGGATGTCGTCCGATAGATACTCCCATGTACTTTCCCAAACATGAACAGTGCGGAGATACTTGTCAATTGTATAAGCATGGAGAACAAATGTCGAAGGAAACGACCGAAACCCCAAAAACTGGCTTCCTTTATAGCATGAATATACTCTTTGTCGTCATCGAGCAATCCCAAAGAGTAACATGCATCACGGTATGTAGGGTGAACAACACCATTCATTGTCCGCAAATCTTCAAAGCAAGTGGCGCCCCTAATGTGTATCAACATAATCCGCATGAAGTATAATGGACCAGTCTTAATTGGAACATGGTAAATTCTTCCAACTTTGTTGTTGAAGTTCTTCCTGTCTCTCCACACTTTACCTCTAGGATCCCACACGTAATATCTAGGGAACTCAGCGTATAGATACTTACGTGCTTCGGGATGATGCTTGTTGAATTCCATCCATTTAAGGAACTTTGTCTCTGCAACAATATGCTTCTCCAATAAATCCGTAATCAAGTCACCATCTTTGAATGTAACGGACTGTTCACCCTACATGTGAAATGATAAACGCTCTACGGGTGGATCTATGTAGTGTATATCATATCCCATAATACGCCACACAGCCTCACATGCTGAAATGTACCGACAGTCAACATAATCCTTCACCTCGTTCTCCACAGTTATTTTTGTGCCTATCCTATCAACCCCCTTGTTGACGTACTTGAACAGATATTTTATAGAATTTGTCTTATTGCACCATTCAACGTTTATATGTGCCTGATACTTCATCAATAGGAAAGGATTGTACGGAACAATAAACCTATAAATAAAAAGTAAAACTTCATATTATTTTGAATATAAATGACAATTAATTTATATCATGGTGAGTGAAATATAATGCGACAATGAACATTAAAATAATGATTTTAAATTGTACCTGTTATCAATGAGATTGCCATTCTTGTCGACAGTGTCACCAGTGTCACGCCTTTTATATGTAACACCCCCAATTTATTCGAGGTGTATTACAGCGCCGTAGACCCCTCCATGGGACCCACCAGGCTACAATAGGAAAACTTCACTCGACTAACCATCTTGGTTAACGAGGATACACAATTAAATAATATGACATATAAAGATACGCCCGGAGCAACCGGCAAAATAAGCATCAACCAACAACGTGACAATTTAAAGTAATACAATACGGAGTTTGAAACGAAAAGCCTAAGTACTCGCGAGTACAATCTATAAGTTTAAAACTATGGAAACAACCATATCGAAATGGACAAAGGAAATGAATAGACCCAAATGCACATGTCAACGACCCTGGCCAACATCCTCGTACTGTCCTGGTGCTCGCTCGTCCAGATAATCATAACCTGAAATCCATAACAAGAATTTCCCCGACAACGGGTCCCCAAAGGAGTTAGCAATTACGCTAGTACAAGTATTCAAGGCAAACAAATCGCTTACACATTTCATAGTACATGCACCAATATCAATTTCAAACGTCAAAACCAGACATGTCTTTTCCGGAAACAAACAGTCAAATAATTTGCCTTGGGAACAGAGTAATATCATAGATTCCCGCACGAGGCCTCTAAGGACCCTCCCTCACTGTCTACATTACAAAATAAAACACTCACATGCATCGCCTTGGGAACAGAGTAATATCATAGATTCCCGCACGAGGCCTCTAAGGACCCTCCCTTGGCTAGCTAAACAAACTCGTGAAATCCGGGCGCGGCATAGATTTCCCTCCTTGACCCGTCAGTCCAACACGAGGTGAGTTACACACAAGTAATATACATCACCATTTCATGTTAAGCTTAAAGGTTTCCAAAAATACTTGCCTTGAATAATAGACGACGCTACGAGCGGAAAGGAAACAGACGGACGTTAGGATCCGATAATCACGAACCTAACGATACGAAGAACACAATCACAACCAATTCTAAACGAATACGGAATTGGAAAACACTCAAAACCCGCCTACGATTCATGTATATTCGTATAAAAACAACAACGAGGACGGACCTCAACCAAACCCTTACGATTACAAAGTTACTACGAAATATAGCATGAATCCGTAGGGAAACCAACAAAACTAACGAGATTAATCATGTACATCATGAATTAATCTAACATACGGAACGAATCGGACGAAACATGAAAACCCCTTCAATTTACCCAAAACAAAGTTTTTAGGAGTTTACCTTGAATAATGATGAAGAACACGATTAGAGGTTGATAATATACACCAAAAACTCGAAGAAGATGATGGCTCGGAGTTACAAAGCTTCAAATCGCCGGAAATACCAAGAAGGTCGCCTAGGAGTCGGATGGGAAGGAGAGGGATGAAGAATGACCGAAATCGGTCAACTCCTGGGTTTATAACCCCAGGCCTCGTTACGTACGTTAGCCACCACATGCTAACGTACGTAAGCTGTATTACGTACGTAAGCCATAAGGGCCTTACGTACGTAACCAAAAAGGCAGAATCGCCTGGACCGAAATACACTAGGGCGTTACGTACGTAACCGAAAAGGGTGTTACGTACGTAACCAAAAAGGCAGAAGTGCCTGTACCGATTTACACTAGGACGTTACGTACGTAACCAAAAAGGGTGTTACGTACGTAACATTCCTTGCTGTGGAGTACAGGCCAGGAATGAAAGAGGGAGGTACCGAAAAAGAATCGAAATACAACGGTGAACAATTCACGATGGTACGGACGCAAGGGGCCTGAAACGACGAACTTAAGTACCGAAGGGAAAACATATTCCCGACTACTCAAAGGTTCAGAAAACAACATCAAACGTAAATTTCCCAAACTTTTGGGAAATTTACAAAACGATCCAAACATGTGAAATATACGAAACATGGTCGAAACACCAACAAAACTCACAACGCCCACAATAACATGAGATCGATCTTCGGCAACCCCAAAACGGCGGTTCCGAACGACGATTATGATAACACACCAAATAGCGACGGAAACAACATGAAACACCGACTCGAGTAAAACGAGTCCGAAACAAGCTCGAGCGACAAAAGTTCAATATTAAATATCCTCAAAATGTTAATACGGTTACAAACGAGTTGCTAGAAACGAAAATGCACCAAGATGAGAATAATAAGAGAAGGGAAAAATGCGGATATTACATTCTACCCCTCTAAAAACAAGTTTCGTCCCGAAACTTAAGAAATAAACAACTCGGGATACTTAGCACGCATGCTATCCTCGGTTTCCCAAGTCGCCTCCTCGACACCATGTCTCGACCACTGCACTTTGACCAAAGGAATGGTTTTATGCCTCAGTCGCTTCTCACGGTGCTCCAAAATCTTCAAAGGACGCTCCTCAAAAGTAATATCCTCGGCAACGTCAATCTCCCCATAGTCGATGATGTGACTAGGATCCGGGACATATTTCCTCAGCTGGGAAACATGAAAAACGCTATGAACATGACTCAGGGCCGGGGGTAATGCCAAACGGTATGCTAACCCACCGACTCTCTCGAGAATCTCGAAGGGCCCAATAAATCTCGGACTCAACTTCCCCTTCTTCCCGAAACGGAAAACTCCTCTCGTCGGCGACACCTTCAGCAAAACGTTGTCTCCCACCTCGAATTCTAAAGGTCGACGACGGACATCGGCATATGACCACGCCGACTCAGGCGATCAACATCCGTTCTCGAATTAATTCTATCTTCCGTCTCGTCTCTAAAACGACATCCGGTTTGGTCCCGACCAAATCGGATGCCTCATTCCAACAAATCGGCGATCGACATCGTCGCCCATAAAGTGCCTCATACGGTGCCATCCGAATAGACGCGTGCCAACTATTGTTGTACGTGAATTCGATCAATGGCAAATGCTCCTCCCAGTCGCTACTCCAATCGAGGGCACAAGCACGCAACATGTCCTCGAATGTCCGGATAGTGCGTTCGACCGTCCATCGATGGGGATGAAAAGAGGTACTCAAATGCAAACGGGTACCTAAAGCCTTATGCACTTTGCCAAAAGTGCGATACAAAACGGCCATCACGATCCGAAACAATAGACTTGAGTACCGTGAAGTCTCACAATCTGCGCGATAAACACACGAGCCAATTTCTCCGGCCCCAAGTGTCCTTGATGCACGGAAAATGTGCCGACTTGGTTAGACGATCAACAACCACCCATACCATATTCATTCCGGACCCGATCTTGGCAAACTCGTAACAAAATCCAGCGAGATATCTACCCATTTCCATTCCGGAACGGGAAGTGACTGCAATAACCCAGCCGGTCGCTGATGCTCGATTTTGACCTGCTGACAAGTCAAACATCTTGCTACAAACTGTGCGACCTCCTCCTTCATATCATTCCACCAGAAATTTCTTCTCAGGTCCTTGTACATCTTACTCGAACCAGGATGAACGGAATAGGGTGTGGAATGGGCCTCACGCAAAATACTCAGTCGCAACTCTGGATCGTTCGGCACACAAAGCCGACTTTGGAATCTCAAAACACCATCCTCGTGAATCACAAACCCAGGAGACTTTCCCTTAAGAACGTTCTCTCGGATTTGAGTAATCATCGGATCCTCTAATTGCTTCAGCTTAACCTCATCGATCAAAGACGATGAAATCTCTAAAGCACAAAGTTGCCCGACTCCGAGCAACAAAACCTCAACATCTAACCCGATCAAAGCCCTCCGAAGCTCGATCGAGGCGTAAGGACCTCAAGCGTTCGCAACGCAATCGGTTTCCGACTCAAGGCGTCGGCCACGACGTTCGCCTTGCCCGGATGATAAAGGATTTCAAGATCGTAATCCTTAATCAGCTCTAACCACCTCCTCTGCCTCATATTCAACTCCCGAGTAAATATGTATTTCGAGCTCTTATGATCGGTAAAAATCGACATGCAGAGCCGAAAGATAGTGACGCGGATCTTGGCGCGAACACAACGGCCGCTAACTCCAAATCATGGGTAGGGTAGTTCGGCTCATACGGCGCAAGCGTCTCGTGCGTAAGCAATGGTCTTGCCGTCTTTGCATCAATACGCACCCAAGACCACGACCCGAAGCATCGCTATAAGCGGCGAATCCCTCGTTGCCACATGGCAACGCCAAAACCGGAGTGAAGTCAAACGCTTCTTGATTCCTCAAAACTCGGCGTCTCTCGACATTCCAAACGAACTTCTCGGATTTGGAGCAAGCGTGTAAGTGGCCGAGCTAGTTTTGAGAAACCCTCGGCGAACCTACGGTAGTAGCCACCAAACCCAAGAAACTACGGACCTCCTTTACATTAGTGGCGGTGCCCAATCCAACACCGCCTCAATTTTGCGGATCCACACGGACTCCCTCGGCTGAAATCACGTGACCCAAAAACATCACTTCCTTCAGCCAGAACTCACATTTCGAGAACTTCTCATAGAGTTGCTCGGTCCTCAAAATGTTTAACACTATTCGCAGATGATGGGCATGCTCCTCCTCATTCCTCGAATAGATAAGAATATCGTCAATGAAGACGACGACACACTTATCCAAATACTCGATAAAGACTTTGTTCATCAACTGCATGAACACCGCCGGCGCGTTAGTTAACCCGAAAGGCATAACTACAAACTCATAATGTCCGTATCTCGTCCGAAAAGCCGTTTTCGGCGTCGGACTCCCTCACCGGAGCCGATAGTACCCAGATCTCAAATCAATCTTTGAGAATACCGCCGCTCCCTGCAACTGGTCGAACAAGTCGTCAATCCTCGGCAAAGGATACTTGTTCTTGATGGTCACCTTGTTCAGTTCACGATAGTCGATACACAAACGTAGTGAACCATCCTTCTTACGCACAAACAAGACCGGTGCGCCCCAAGGCGAGGCGCTCGGTCGAACATACCCCGACTCAAGAAGTTCACTCAACTGTTTCTTCAACTCTGACATCTCTGAAGGTGCCATGCGATACGGCGCCTTCGAAATCGGAGCCGCACCCGGCTCTAACTCTATAGCAAACTCAACCTCACGATCCGGTGGCAATCCCGGCAACTCGTCAGGAAATACATCAGGAAACTCACTAACGACTGGAATCGATGAAAGCTCGACTCCACCATTCTCCGCCTTCAAGGTGTAGCACCAATAACCAGTACACCCTTTTCGCAGGAGTTTCATCGCCTTCAAGGCGTTAATAACAAACTTCTGGTTTCTCTTTCGCCCTGCGAAAGAGTGTTCGGTGCCGTCCTCGGCTAACATAGTGATGATTCTCGTGCGGTAGTTCATGATTGCACCATGCCGTTCGAGCCAATCATTCCCGAGAATTAAATCCTCGCCCTCGATACTCACAACAATAAGATTAGAGAGCCAAGCCCTCTCACAAATAATCACAGAACAGTCCCGGACTTCTCGATCACCGACAATTCTATCACCGCTAGGAAGTTTAACGATGAAAGGCTCGCAAGGTGACAAACAGTCGAGACTCAAACGGCGTACACACTCTAGAGAAATGAATGAATGCGTAGCACCCGAATCGAAAAGCACACTGACAGGATGGAAATGAATATGAACGGTACCTGTCGCCACGGCAGCTGCTGGGTCATCGGCCCTCCTCATCTCGTATATACGCGGCTGGGCGGAGCCGACACTGGAAACTCCACCCCTAGCGGGCTGACCCCGACCTTTACCTCGGCCGGCACTCGGTGGGGGCGGCGGAGCAAATGAGCCCTGGTTGACACTCGGCTCCAACGGAACTGGTTGAGATGAACGGGCGCCGCGAAGCTGTTTGATCTGCTCACAAAAAGGGGCCTTGTGGCCTAGTCATCCCACAAGTATGACGGGTAAACTTGACGAGAACACTGTCGGCTCCTATGGCCATGTGTACCACGGTTAAAACATGTGGGCTCACGAGCGGAGGTTCGCGGCACTCAAAGCTCCCGGAAAAGCAGGCCGAACCGCCGTAGAAATATTTGCGGCTGAGATTTCTGCTGGCCTCCACTCTTGGGACCAGAAAAATTTCCGACCGACTTCTGCTTCTTGCTCTCACGAGCCAAATCGCTAGCCGTCACCGACATATCATAAGCAAGGGCCCGACTCTGATAATCCTTCAGGGTAGTACATACAAGTCCAGACATATAGTCCCGAATGGGCAATTTCATTCTCCTGGAAAAATGGAAAATTTTGTCGCTCTCAGCGACAACTTGGGTCTTCACATAACCCAACTCCTTGTTGAAATCAGCAATAGCTTGGGATACGGGAATATCCCGAAGTTGAGCATCGAAGAAAGCATGCACTCGAGCCTGTCTGACCGGCCACGGACAGTACTCGGTTTCCATCAACTCCTGAAACTCGGCCCACGAAGCAACATGATCTTTGGGACTAACGGCCTCCCACCAATCTGTAGCATCTCCCGTGAGAAAGTATTGAGCAATAGGGACCTTACGGTCCTCGGGACAATTGGTAGCAGTGAAGACCTTGGATATCTCCTTGATCCACCCTTCCCAGCCGATCGGGTCTGAAGCTCCCGAGAACTGAGGAGGATGCATCTTGATGACATCCTGGAGCCAGCGATCCGCTCCGCCCCGATTAGCGTGGGCCTGATCGGGGTTCTGGACCACTTGAGCTATAGCCGCCATCTGGTTAACCATTTGCTGCATAACAGCCGCAATACCAAGATCGGCGCGCTCCTGAGAAGAAGCATGACTGTGACGGTCACCGGTACTGCCGGCTCCCGAAGAATGCGACGTGGCCGCCCCACCGGCTGCCCCACGTCCTCGGCCGCGCCCACGACCACGACCACGGTTTCCTCCGGCATCCATACTGATGTTGAGAGATAACAGAAGTATATCGATGATGAGTAAGGGGAAAAGCAATTACGATTCAGAAGCAGAAATACAATGCAAGAAACAAAAGAGCCGAATAGGAAAACTTACGAGCACTTTGGAAGTACGGATCTTTGGCGGCGGCGTGACAATGTGCAAAACAAAACACGACTTGACCCAAATGACCAACTTGCCTAGGTATCCATAAACCTACGGCTACGATACCATTTTACGTAACACCCCAATTTATTCGAGGTGTATTACGTAGCGTAGACCCCTCCATGGGACCCACCGGCTACAATAGGAAAACTTCACTCGACTAACCATCTTGGTTAACGAGGATACACAATTAAATAATATGACATATAAAGATACGCCGAGCAACCGCAAAATAAGCATCAACCAACAACGTGACAATTTAAAGTAATACAATACGGAGTTTGAAACGAAAAGCCTAAGTACTCGCGAGTACAATCTATAAGTTTAAAACTATGGAAACAACCATATCGAAATGGACAAAGGAAATGAATAGACCCGAATGCACATGTCAACGACCACAGCCAACATCCTCGTCTTTGTCACGGTGCTCGCTCGTCCAGGATAATCATAACACGAAATCCATAACAAGAATTTCCCGACAACGGGTCCCCAAAGGAGTTAGCAATTACGCTAGTACAAGTATTCAAGGCAAACCAATCGCTTACACATTTCATAGTACATGCACCAATATCAATTTCAAAGCGTCAAAACCGGACATGTCTTTTAGAAACAAACAGTCAAATAATTTGCCTTGGGAACGAGTAATATCATAGATTCCCTTGCGAGGCCTCTAAGGACCCTCCCATGGCTACATTACAAAATAAAACACGCACATGCATCGCCTTGGGAACAGAGTAATATCATAGATTCCCGCACGAGGCCTCTAAGGACCCTCCCGCATGGCTAGCTAAACAAACTCGTGAAATCCAGGCGCGGCATAGATTTCCCTCCTTGACCCCGTCGGGCCAACACAAGGTGAGTTACAAACAAGTAATATACATCACCATTTCATGTTAAGCTTAAAGGTTTCCAAAAATACTTGCCTTGAATAATAGACGACGCTACGAGCGGAAAGGAAACACCGACGGACGTTAGGATCCGATAATCACGAACCTAACGATACGAAGAACACAATCACAACCAATTCTAAACGAATACGGAATTGGAAAACACTCAAAAACCCGCCTACGATTCATGTATATTCGTATAAAAACAACAACGAGGGCGGACCTCAACCAAACCCTTACGATTACAAAGTTACTACGAAATATAGCATGAATCCGTAGGGAAACCAACAAAACTAACGAGATTAATCATGTACATCATGAATTAATCTAACATACGGAACGAATCGGACGAAACATGAAAACCCCTTCAATTTACCCAAAACAAAGTTTTTAGGAGTTTACCTTGAATAATGATGAAGAACACGATTAGAGGTTGATAATATACACCAAAAACTCGAAGATGATGGCTCGGAGTTACAAAGCTTCAAATCGCCGGAAATACCAAGAAGGTCGCCTAGAGTCGGATGGGAAGGAGAGGGATGAAGAATGACCGAAATCGGTCAACTCCTGGGTTTATAACCCCAGCCTCGTTACGTCGTTAGCCACCACATGCTAACGTGCGTAAGTATTACGTCGTAAGCCATAAGGGCCTTACGACGTAACCAAAAAGCGTAATCGCTGGACCGAAATACACTAGGCGTTACGTACATAACCGAAAAGGGTGTTACGTACGTAACCAAAAAGGCGAAGTGTGCATGCCGATTTACACTAGGGACGTTACGTACGTAACCAAAAAGGGTGTTACGTCGTAACATTCCTTCTTGTGGAGTACAGGCCGGGAATGAAAGAGGGAGGTACCGAAAAGAATCGAAATACAACGGTGAACAATTCACGATGGTACGGACGCAAGGGGCACAAACGACGAACTTAAGTACCGAAGGAAAACATATTCCCGACTACTCAAAGGTTCGAAAACAACATCAAACGTAAATTTCCCAAACTTTTGGGAAATTTACAAAACGATCCAAACATGTGAAATATACGAAACATGGTCGAAACACCAACAAAACTCACAACGCCCACAATAACATGAGATCGATCTTCGGCAACCCCAAAACGGCGGTTCCGAACGACGATTATGATAACACACCAAATAGCGACGGAAACAACATGAAACACCGACTCGAGTAAAACGAGTCCGAAACAAGCTCGAACGACAAAAGTTCAATATTAAATATCCTCAAAATGTTAATACGGTTACAAACGAGTTGCTAGAAACGAAAATGCACCAAGATGAGAATAATAAGAGAAGGGAAAAATGCGGATATTACATTATACACTGGGTAGCCATTTCCATCGAAAATAGTACGCTCATTAAAGGACTTTGGAAATTTCTTAGAACATTTGTTGCCATCGTGCATGCAAGGTGAAGTCGGATTCAATGGTCCGCATGGACCATGCACCATATACTCAGAGACAGCCTTGTACAACTCCAGATTGAGTTCCTTATTTGGTATCTCAGCACTGATGAAATCATCTATAGAATTTGCAGACATATTTCTATCTGCTCGATCAATCCACAACAATATATGTGCATGAGGAAGTCCGCGTTTTTGAAATTCAATAGTGTACACAACTACAAAGCAAATAGAATAAAAATCAATCAACTCGAAGTGAAGTTAATAATGAAGCGATCAACTGAAATAACAAAGGAACTGAGACTTATAATGTGGTACCTCCAATTGCATTGCCAAAAATATTTTCCGTCTTCAAGTCTTTTATAAGTTGGTCCAACTTCATCTTGAAAATGCGACTCATAACATCAGGTCTATCCTTGGGTCGTAAACCCTTGGACTCAACAAAACGTGTTATCTCAGGCCATTTGGGGTTGCACGTGAATGTGATGAATAGTTCTAGATATCCTATACTCTTGCATATGGCCATAATGTCTTGGAAGTTCTGGACCATATATCGAGGACCTCCGACAAAAGAAGACGGCAAAACAAAGCATTTACCAACGTTTCCTATTGGGTCAGATGGATCAATATCACCTGTTCGAATAGCATCATCAAGTGACTTATACTTATCAGACCTCAATAATGGTTGGTTCCTCATTATAAAAGAAAGCCTCTGTGCTTCCATCATCATATAGCCATCTACTATAAACTGTTGGAATAACTTTCTACTGAGTAATATTGTCTGGGCCTCACCAATACGGTCAAAAATTCTAAAAGCCAAAAACTCCTTAATTGTAAGTGTGTGCCTGACACCTTTAGACTTATCCGAGTGCGAAATCTCTGGATGATATCCATCCTCACCATATGGGAAAAGTAGGGGATATTGCATTGGAAGGTAACTTGGATGCAATTCTGAAATTCTTTGAAAATCGCCATTTTTTCGTTCCAATACAATATCGCGGGATCCATCTCGTACTCATCATCTCCTGATTATTGAGAAATAAAATTATTTAGAATATATTAAACTACTGATGGAATATATATTTATCATGGATAAATAATAATGATATCCCAACATACCAACAATTAATGCAGCGACTTCTGAACATGTAGGTAGATTATACATGCGTCCATCGCGTGACCTCCTTCCCATGAGACATAACTTTACATCCATATCGGCGCTCTCCTTGAATCGTTCAGCAGCCATTCAAAAATTTTGCGCAAATTGGATTTTCGACATCTATCATGTTCTTTAGATCATCCACAATTGATGAATCAATCGCAGCAGGACTTTTTGATCTACAAAATCAAATAAAAAATATAATGAGAATCAACAATATATTTATATAGAATATTTTTAAAAACTATACATATGTAGTGGAATTAATATTGATCCAAGAGAATGAATACCGGACAACATCGATTCTGTCTTGAGTTTCATCCTCGCCACAATACATATATAGCTGTGAAAACTTTGGTGAATCGCCTTCTTTAGGTAACAAACTACCGAGTAAATGATAGTTATTTCCACCAAGCCTATATGTATACGGACCATGGCCATTGTTGACTGTTTTATCTTGGATCCCACCCATCGAAGTAAAAGCGTACATCATATTATAAGCACGTATGTTCTCAATATAATTACGACTCTTAATATGCCTATTTTGTAAAAGATTATGTAGCAGCCGTGGAGGTTCTTTCAGAAGAGGAAGTTGTATTTTACCACGACTACAACACAAACCAAATTCCGAACTACTCAACGGGCTTTTTTTAACCTCTCATCAAACCACATAAGCGCACCGCAAAATCCACACGCATATGTAGGATCACCCATATCTTCGTAAGCTGCTCCATGGAAGTGTATAAATGTCAATTATTATAAGATATTTGAATAGTAATTTTAGTGTGTGTTGAATTTAGTGGTAATGAACATTACCTACTGACGATATCCCATTATTTCTCCGCGCAGTAATATCCTTCTTTTCATGTAGTTTTTTCTTAGATCTCTTTCGTGATTCCTTAAGCATGTCCACACGTGATGACTCTTCACTCATAACTCTTATCACATTAAGAGTATATTTATCTAGCAATTGGTGTATACGCTCTTCCGCAAGAGGCATGCACTCTTCAACATACGGAGGTACCATTATTCCTATATAAAGATGAAAATATATATAACTGATGATGAATTATACTTTTTTTTTAAATTTTATCCGGATTAATGTAATACAAATGTTCTAAATTAGTGAATATTTATATAACACCATTACACTTACTGTATCCTCTAGGATCTTCATGATACATAAAGTAATCAAACGGATGTGACTTGAGATGTCTTCTCATTGATAGTGTGAATCTCCGGTTAATTCTGTTGAATCTTGACACTACTTTGTAATCTTTATCCATATTCCCTACATATGCAAGATGATAAAATGTCAAATATAAATATTTTAATGTGAGAAACAACATATTTAACTACTTACATCTTCAATTATAAATATCTGACTGGAGTAAATGAATTGAACATTCATAAATTGGTATCATATAAATTATAATATGAAATATATAGAAGTATTTACCATCAGTCACACAACTAAACGGATATGAACTTAGGGTGAGCATATTGCTTCGCGTATACACCTGTTTCGCACTACCGACATTTGGTGTAATTGTCTCTGCATAATCAAAATGTATCGGTGACAAAACTAATAAAAAATATCATAGAAATAAAGATTAGTAATATCTTAAACAATTACTAATTTGATACGTAACATATACCATTCGTAATGTCACTCCAAGGTGATATTCCGGCCCCACATCCTTGAGTATTTCTTTTAAATGTTTGAGCTGTCGTTCCTCCTATATTTTATGAAAATTGATAAACATACAACAATTATTATCTGTTCACAATATTTGAAGTTGCAATAACAAAACAATTAATATATATATATATATAAATAATAATAAATTATTACAATTCTCAATGTTAAGCTGCGGGAATGTAGAATTTGTAATAACTGGAGATCGAATACTAAAAATGTTACCGTTAGTTATAACATTCAACGGTAATTCGCCACTCAGATTGTTGGAAACTCTACTCCTTTTTCTAGTAGAACTCGGCCCCTCGTTATACAATGGAGCGCGATTCCTTAATTTCAAAGACTTACGACGTCCTGTATCCATTAAATAACTACACAAATATAATAAATTAATCATCTATCCATACAAATTTGTAGTAAATCATTTTATACGCATTTTATATTTTTAGTATACAAATTTCATATTGTAAAATAAATTAATAATATCCAGTAAAAAGAAGAAGATACTGCACACAATCAGGGGAAAAGATTACACTTAAAATTATTTATTGAATAGTGAGTCGGTATTTTTTTATATAGCACTCTTCATTCGTGCTTATCCATTCACCGATTCATCTTCATTTATATTTTTATAAGAAAGCAAAAATAAAAACGGGACAGAAAAAGTGGTGGTGGGCAGGTGGAGTGCTTATCCGCTCACCGATTCATCTTCATTCATATTTTTATTTCTTATAGATAAAGCGCTTGTCTTAAAAAAACGTTTTCATGTTTACGTCCCGTCCGAAAAACCCTACCTATATAACCATTATCCCTCTTGCCACCGCCTCACTATTCCTTCACCAGCCGTCACCATACCTTCTGCCGAAAAACACGACCCAAAATCTTGTCTCTTCCTCTTCCCACCGCTCATTTTTCTCTCTGATTCCAAATATTTCTTCATTTCAGTTTATCCACATCCGAAAAACACGACCCACAATCTCGTCTCTTCCTCTTGCCACCGCCTCATTTTTCTCTCTGATTCCAAATATTTTTTCATTTCAGTTTTCCAAATCCGATGATGTATAAAATTTTTGTTTGTTTCAACATATTCGATTTTTCATTCCCGTTCGGTAATGTGTAAGCACGGTTGATTTTCACGGCGCCGTTCTTCTACGACGGTAAGATCTTGCGTTTCTTTTATTTTTTAACTTTTATTTCACGATCTATATTATTATCTTACTCAAACTCGGTGATTTATATAAATTTTCTTTATTTCAACATATTTAATTTTTCATTTCAGTTCGGTAATAAGGGCGTACAGTTGATTTTTACTGCACCGTTCCTCTACAATGGTAAGATCTTACGTTTCTTTCATCTTCTAATTTTTATTTTTCTATCTAAATTATTATCTTGCGCAAACCCGATGATTTATATAATTTTTGTTTATTTCCGGATCTAGATCTGGTGATTGTGTAGAAGATTTGAGTATGTGAAGACAGCGGAATTGATAAATTATTAGGAATATTTGAGTTCAAAGCTTCAGGTAGATCTATTTGTCTTTCTATTTCTAGATCTGTGTGTTTTAATTCTGCTAAATACTGTTCTCAATTTAGTATATTATTTACTTAATAATTTTTTATTTATAAAATTTTTATTCATATCTTGACCAGATCTGGGAGAACCAACATCACAATTCAATTTCTCACTTCTCCCAATAGACATTAAATATACTTCAAGGAGGTCAGTTTCTAATTGAACACGGGATTTTTATACCCACATTTTCATATGCCTCCGAAGTTTTAGTCATGATGTATAACCTATATAATACAACAAATGTGCCATATGTGTGAATTATATTCCATTCAGTCTATTTTAGATTACAACATTCGTTAATTTTTTTAGTAAACTCAGTGATTATTAATTATGAATTAAATTATTTTTATTTAGATTTGTACGAATAATAAAGAAATATAGAGATATTTTTATTAGAATATACATATAATATAATATAAGAAACATAAAATAAAAAAGAGAAAAAGTGGTGGTGGGGCAGGTGGCGTGCTTATCCGGAAGCACTCAAATGACTCGTCTCCTGGCCCAATGGGCAGCCAACAGGTTTCCCAATTATACAGTTGATTTTTAATAAAAATCTTCCAAAATTTTTGATGAACAGTACTCTATTTTTTATTTATAAAATTTTTATTCATATCTTGACCAGATCTGGGATAAATAATGATGGAAATTGGATTTTTGGAAGTTGAATTTTTAATTTAAGCGGAAGAATACTATTGATTTTTAATAAAAATCGTCCAAAAATATTGATGAATAGTACTCTATTTATTTATGATGAAAATATTGAACGGAAATATAATAAAAAAATTTGTAAACGAAAATATTGAATTTTTAATTTAAGCAGAAGATTTTTAAATTATAAACATATTTTGAATATTGTTGCTGTAACACCCCCAATCCACTCAGGGATATTACACGCCGTAGACCCTCTCCTCGAGGATCTACCAGGCTGATAACTAAAATCAAACATCTAAACATCGCCTTTAAGGCTAAAATGACTCAAGAGACCGACTTGGTCTTTCAATAATAACATACAACTCAATTCCAAACACATACCCACGCGGGGTCAAAATCTGATAAACTCCGTCTGCGGGGAAAAGATCTTGCGGCGGAAAAGAAAATACAACTAGACCAATACGACATCAACGGATCCTCGTGTGATTAGTATCGTTAATCTTTCATCATCCTTCGTGCCGACCTGTGCCATGCTCCAAAACACGAATGCAAAATAGACATCCACCCCCGAATACTGGGGTTAGCAAAACTCCACTGTTTTGCTAGTGCAAGTACAAGTGCAAAAATACGAGCCATACAATTCACATTCCACGAATAACAATAATCAGGAATCCTCAAAAATCCAAACGTAACGAAAAGCACTTCCCGAGGCAAGAGTTTGGAAAAATATTCTAAAACCGAAAGGTCACAAATCAAGGGAAAACAATTTATAAAACCGTTTAAATGCCATCGAGAGTTTTAATAGAAAACAATTTAGGATTTCCGAATCCTTCTCTTTCCAAAAATCAACAGGGGTCACAACCTAAATGTTTTGTTTTCGCAAATAGAAAACAGACAACAATTCACAGGGCCCGAGCCCAACATCACGTGTCCTCGACGGACATAAAATCAACAAAACATAATCGCACACGCGCATCGCCTAGGACCGGGACGAAGCCACAAATCCCACTCGAGGCCTCGAAGGACCCTCCCGAGCTGGCTAGCGAAACAAATCACACACATCTCACGGTTGGATCAATCGCTTGTTGCATCCTGGCCACATGATCGCATGCCATGTGCCACCGTAGATTTATCTCAGGCTCTCACGGTTGGATCAATCACTTGTTGCATCCTGACCACATGATCACGTGCCATGTGTCACCGTAGACCTTCAACCGTATCCACACATTCACACAAATAACATATCACATCAAGGATATTCAAACAATCCACCCAGAGCATCAAACACTTAGCAAAACACCACGTCAAACCACAATGCACCGAAATGAAACAATATACGTCCACACGCAAATACCAAGTGAAACATCAACACCAAACATATCCATAGAGTTCACATAGTCATTCTCAAACCACACCATTCACAAAATACACGCGTTTTGAAAGCAAGCCTTTAACAAGGCTAAACCGAATCTTTGGAAAACTCATTTCAAACAATCAAACAACCACATAAAGACGATCACCAATTATCATATTCACAAAACACAAATAGTATGGACAAGGTACTTGCCTCGAAATCACGATCGCAATAAGACGACGGATAGGACGCGGTCGAATAGCCCCGAACCCCCGAACAATACCAAGAACGTGATAGCACCACGAGTATTACGAGAATAACACCACGCGAATCATCAATCACCAAACGGGATTCAACATCGGAATCCTCGAACACCTATAAACCTCCGGAAGGAACAATAACACATGGTTACTGTAATATCCGGAATTTCTATTACTGTTGTTTAATATTATTTTATCCGAGTTATATTGTACAGCGTGGAATCTGTACAGTAGGGATAAAATAAATAAAGGACTGAGATATCAGTATCGGTATACTTGTCGTATTTGATCGACAGTTACATTTGAGGATATTGTGTATCAGGTTGTCGTACTTTTGATATTGGGTATATCGTATGATGATGTTATTGGATTCAGTACATGTATTCAGTATGCCGTATGTCCGCAATTGGTATGTCGAGGCGGACGAGGAGAATTGGAAAATGGCTAAGTATAGCCTGATTAGCGCACGCTAATGTTCAAGTATAGCGCACGCTATCGTGCAGGATTAGCGCACGCTACGTTCATATATTAGCGTACGCTAGTGCAGATCAGATCGGAAGGAATCTGCGTATGGACCCGGCTGCTTTCGACGCACGTTCTGGTAAGTCAACGGTTGTTGTCCTGAAGTATTAGCGCACGCTAAAGATTAGGCTTAGCGCACGCTAAATATATATCAGTCAACAAGGAATCTTATCCTTGTAAGATACTGTCGGAATGTGGGGGCGAGTGGTAGGTGAACACTGTAGTAAGTCAACTTCGGATAGCGCACGCTAAGAGTAAGGACTTGCGTACGCTAGACATGATGTTTTACGTACGTTAATGCATGGGCATTACGTACGTAAGCTAGTTTATGAAGCAAGACAAGAGCTTTATGGGCTGATAGCGCACGCTAACAAAGTCAGTTAGCGCACGCTAAGGCTAGCGCACGCTAAACATAAGGGTTTAGCACACGCTAGTAAGGTATTCTATATAAAGGGACAAACGGGTGTCATGAAGCATTTCGTCCATTTCTTTCCTTTCACCCGATAGAGACAACCTTGGGAGAGCATCTGGAGTTCCTAAACACTGAGAGATGATGATCTTTAACAAGATTAAGATGGAGAGCATGGATTCAAGCCTTGTTCTTCAAGTTATTCATGATTCTTGGAATGGAGTCTAGTGTTCTTATTCGTGGTTCATCCAATCCGTAATTTTCGTATCCTCTTGATGATAGTTCGTTTTTCTTGGATGATTTCATGTAAGGAGCATGTTGGATAATCATATGATGATGTTATATGAGATTCAATGGAATTTTGATAAGAGTTTCGGATGTTAGTTAAGATTCTTCATACTATAAGGATGTTGATTCGTTTAACCCGATTTAAGATGGATTTCCGAATCTTGTTAATTATATTGATCGATTTAGAGGAGTTAAATCATGATACGAGGTTGAATTCCGGATTGAATATGATATGATCCTTGTTATCGAGTCGGTTTGATTGTTGATGTTATTATCGATATATGGACATTGATATGATCCTTGTGATAGTTATGGTGCCGTTTACCTTCAAAAGATATGGAGATTTATGTCTCCTTTCATTCGGATTCGTAGTTGCAAGATGTTAGTCGATGCTTGGAATGCATGCCACTGTACAGCATTAGCGCACGCTAAGCTTACTGGCTAGCGCACGCTAACGAGACAACTTAGCGCACGCTACGTTATGCGTTTAACGTGCGCTAAGTAGGCAGACAGTGCAATATTTTTGTGTTTTGATTAGGAATTCGTGATGGTTTGACTTGGTTGGTTCTGGCTGTGTTTATTCGAGGTTGTGTTGAACCGTTGAGTTCGATTGGTTAGTTTTCTCAGTTGTTGACCGTTATCGGATATGTGTTATTTGATTTCTTCGATAGGTTGAGATTATTGATCGGTGATTATAACCGTATATTGCGGTCGTATTCGAGTATGTCCATTGTATTGCTTTTGATCGAGGCTGAGGAGCTCGTAGATAAAGGCAATGTGTTCGGCAGCAGCTTCGTCATATCGGTATCGAGGCAAGTTATTACTTGCTCAGTTATAATGTTTAATGAATGGTTTCAGTTTCATTTCGTTTATAATGCATATAGCAATGATATTATGTTGTCATTCCGATTCTGGGAGTTAAATCATAATGTATGTGATTTATTTTGGTTATTGGCATATTTGGGTATCGAGGATACATTGTGATAAAGACGAGGATATGAGTATCTATAGTTCATTGTTCGTATGGATCGCCGAGCATTGAGGATAATCGTCGGTGAAGATTGGACATCGAGATTTCTCCCGAAGGACTCGGGGAAAGTATTTTATATCGATTCAATTAGAGTTAGTGATTTGATCATGCGTATTATCATTCATGTTGTCGAACATGAGGTCGTCTTAATTGATTTGTCGTATTGTCGTTCATGTTGCGTTGTTCATGATGATGAACATATTGTTTTGCATATGTGTATGCATATTGTGTTGTTTATGTTGTGTTGATCCGTTGGGATCGCGCGATCTATGCTGAGGGCGCTGGATCGGATGTCCACCTCGTGTTGGTCCGACGGGATCATCTTGGGATCTATGCTGAGGGCGCTGGATCATTGGACGGGTTTTTCCACCTCGTGTTGGTCCGACGGGATCATCTTGGGATCTATGCTGAGGGCGCTGGATCGTTGGATTACCCAGTATTGTGTTATTGTTGTGCATATGTATATTGTTGGTTATCCACCTCGTGTTGATCTTGTAGGATCATCTTGGGATCTATGCTGAGGGCGCTGGATCATGGGATTTCCATTGAGTATACATAGTTGTCATTGTTTTTGAGCATATTGACGTTGTCATATGAGTATGCATTTGTAGGTCTTGTGTTAGGACCTTGTCCGTATTGCATTGATCTGATCTCGGATTAGACTGATATGATTATCGTGGCACATCATATCTCGAGGTATGTTCCGTATTTTCTTTGGTCTTTGTCTTTGATGGACGATCGGTTATCGTCTTGGGATTTGATGATATTATTCGATGGATCGTATTGGTCAGAAATGGTAGATTTCCGTATCGTGAGTTGGTTACGATAGTTTGAGGATCTTAAGTATTGTTCGAGGTACAATACATATTTTATGTTCGAGTTTATTGGTTAATCGAGTACAAGATGTGAAATGTGAAATGGTTATTCTGATGAGAATTACTTGAGTAAGTAAAGTTGTGGCGGTAAGATTACATTGGTCGTATTCTTATTCTGTATTCTCATTGGTATGTATTATTGATGTGATGTGATTGATATCATTGTTGGATATTATGGCTGACCCCGTTGTGGGATTTCTTTTTAGGTTTTTGGAGTATCGAGATTGTAGCGGTCGTAAAGAGATGAGCTTCCCGGAGGATACTGGCTAGGATAAGTTCTGTGCATTGAGTTTCTTGATTGGTTCTTGTATTCCGCTGTTAGAGTATCGTTTTGGTTGGTCTTTTTCCGCTGCGTGAGTATTTTGAGACGTTCTTTTGGTATCTAGTAACTGAGGTTACTTTGGAGATCGTTTTCTAAAATTTTGAGTATCGGCTTTTTGGCCTTGCGATTTCAAATGAGTTTTATGACGGTTTTTGATAAATGGATTTTATAAGTCTTTGTGATTTTTTTTAAAAGATAGTACCGTCGTTGGCCTCTTGGGCATTTGGAAATGTTTGTGAAAATTTCTTTTAGCCTTGTGGGTTCCATCTCGGGGCCCACGGCGCTGTAATATTTCCAGTTAAAATCTGGGGGTGTTACAGAATATGGTATCGGAGCTTAGGTTGAGAAAACCTAGGCATTTGGGTAGAGTTGGGTCGTGTTTTTGTCGCGTCATTCGAGTTGTCGATTGACAAATATTAGAGCCGTGAGTTTTTGTTGTTCACTCAGGCTTATGTGTTATGTGATTTACCAGTATCGTACTGGGCTTGTTATAACTTTTCCAAATGGTGTTAACGAGATTCTCTAAAATGAGATGTATTGTGTTCTTAAGTCGAACTGAGTTTGCCAACGTGTGTTTTGAAAATGTCCGTGTCGAGTATTTTCTAGAGCCGAGACATGTGCCAGTATCACGGGGAATCGTCGGCTTCACGATCTGTAAGTATTTGGATTTTTGAATTTCATTGAGATTTATTGCCGTTCTAAGTTGATACGTTTTGAGATTCAGTAGATATTATGCGTTACAGTATAAGGTGACAGAGTTGGGACAGGATTGATGATCTTGAGGAGTTATGATTTCAAGAATCAGTATGTTGGTTAGATTCTGGAACGAAATTGTGTATTCGGGAGAAGGGCTATGGATTGTCGAGAAGAACATGTAGTCATGTTAGTTCATTTTGTGATATATATGAATCTTTTTGAGCATTTGAAAATGATACTTTTCAAAATGAATGTCTTACGGATGTTTTACGGAAAATGATTTTGGGCCGAGACCCAATCGATTTTGAAATGGTTTTATAACTCAGGACTTGGGGTCCGAAAAGAGTTTTCTACTTTTTAAACTTCTTGTAATGTGGAATGAGATACGGCTGAGACCCTAATGTTTCAAAAGACTTTCATGTTTTCTAAAACTCCCGAGATCTGTAAAATACTTTACCAATCGTTTACTTATGTTATTTCTGCCTTTCGAGGCTTTGGTTTACTTGTTCAAATGGAACCTCTCGGGAAGTCTTTCGCCGTGTTTGATTTGCTTGATTTGTTCCAACGTTTTGTCATATCATATTTGAGGTGATCCAGGATGGGTAAATGGTTGACGATACGAGTCATGGGTGGAAAAGGAGTTTTATCGGAGTCTATATATTGATGTTTTGGAACTCGGTCATGTGGTTTCCGTTGGAATGTCAGTGGATTGTGACGAGCCGAATTGTTATACAGGAGTACGGATATAGTCAAGCATTTGCATACTTTTCATTTTAAAACTTCGAAATCGTGTGGATTCGAAGGAAACTGTTATCGAATACTTGGCACCATCGAGCCAAGTTAATTTTTCGAAAATTGATTTTGTGGACTTACCAAAATTTAAGTTTTGAGTTTTCAAACTCTTGGGAGAACTTTCGAAAATTTGTATTCTTGACGAGACTTTATGATTTCAAACTGGTTTTGAAAATGTGATTGATATACATACACATTTAGTGCATAGTGCATATCATATTGATGGTACGATGGAAAAGGAATTCAAACTTCAGTATGTTAGTTTGATTATCCGGTGATGATCGGTTGAGTTATCGGATAAGAGAAATATGTGGCGTGTTGTAGATTCATGCACATAATATGATTTTGGAAACTTGGGATTTTGTGAAACCGGGAAATATGTGCTATGTGATTCCATTGGTACGGTAGTAGCGCGATTTTACCATAGTGATCTTTGAATGATTTCTTTGTAAGTGTAAATTTGGGGATGGTGACCCCATGCTGGTTGTTTTGGATATTGAGTGGTCGTTCCCACTCCTTGTATGAATTGGTATGTTCGTCGATTTGCGAATCGTTGTTCGTATGCCGATAGAAATGTTCGCCAGTTGGGTATGTTTATTGAGATCTACTGTGCGTGATTGATTTGTCGTTTTGAGAATATTATTCTTTCGTATATCTGTTTATGTGATTCTGTGTTGATCGTGTTGGAGTTTACCGTGTGAAGGTATTCTCGATTTTCGTTGATCATTCGTTGGTAATATTGGAGTTTATCACGTTGATGATATTCTCAATTGTGTTTTGACCTCTAGTTGGTCATATTGGAATTTATCATGTCGATGATAAATTCGATTGATTGTTGATCATTGTTGGTGATCATTTGAGCGTTCGGATTTTGTTTCAGGATTCGTGTCGTTGTTTTGGGCAGTTGTTTTGTAGATGTATTGTGTATTATTTGTCTGATCGGAATTGGGACTTGATTATGCAATCAGGCAGACAGGATTAGATTCGGGCAGATTGTTTCAGCCGAAGATGATATTTTGTTGAGACTCGGGAATTGTGATCGTAGCGTATTGAGACCGCATGCGGTGAGATTGCTTGCTAGTATCTCAGGAGATCGTCCACTTGGCGCATATGTAAGTATATTATTTTGGTTATTCGGTGATGACGATGATTGATCAGTGTCGTGATGGTTTTGGGATATTTTGGATTGAACGGTATGTTTGTTTGTTTTCTATGACGGATTGCAAGTTTCGAGGACGAAACTTATTTTAAGGGGTGTAGAATGTAATATCCGGAATTTCTATTACTGTTGTTTAATATTATTTTATCCGAGTTATATTGTACAACGTGGAATCTGTACAGTAGGGATAAAATAAATAAAGGACTGAGATATCAGTATCGGTATACTTGTCGTATTTGATCGACAGTTACATTTGAGGATATTGTGTATCAGGTTGTCGTACTTTTGATATTGGGTATATCGTATGATGATGTTATTGGATTCAGTACATGTATTCAGTATGCCGTATGTCCGCAATTGGTATGTCGAGGCGGACGAGGAGAATTGGAAAATGGCTAAGTATAGCCTGATTAGCGCACGCTAATGTTCAAGTATAGCGCACGCTATCGTGCAGGATTAGCGCACGCTACGTTCATATATTAGCGTACGCTAGTGCAGATCAGATCGGAAGGAATCTGCGTATGGACCCGGCTGCTTTCGACGCACGTTCTGGTAAGTCAACGGTTGTTGTCCTGAAGTATTAGCGCACGCTAAAGATTAGGCTTAGCGCACGCTAAATATATATCAGTCAACAAGGAATCTTATCCTTGTAAGATACTGTCGGAATGTGGGGGCGAGTGGTAGGTGAACACTGTAGTAAGTCAACTTCGGATAGCGCACGCTAAGAGTAAGGACTTGCGTACGCTAGACATGATGTTTTACGTACGTTAATGCATGGGCATTACGTACGTAAGCTAGTTTATGAAGCAAGACAGTAGCCTATGGGCTTCGATAGCGCACGCTAACAAAGTCAGTTAGCGCACGCTAAGGCTAGCGCACGCTAAACATAAGGGTTTAGCACACGCTAGTAAGGTATTCTATATAAAGGGACAAACGGGTGTCATGAAGCATTTCGTCCATTTCTTTCCTTTCACCCGATAGAGACAACCTTGGGAGAGCATCTGGAGTTCCTAAACACTGAGAGATGATGATCTTTAACAAGATTAAGATGGAGAGCATGGATTCAAGCCTTGTTCTTCAAGTTATTCATGATTCTTGGAATGGAGTCTAGTGTTCTTATTCGTGGTTCATCCAATCCAGGTAATTTTCGTATCCTCTTGATGATAGTTCGTTTTTCTTGGATGATTTCATGTAAGGAGCATGTTGGATAATCATATGATGATGTTATATGAGATTCAATGGAATTTTGATAAGAGTTTCGGATGTTAGTTAAGATTCTTCATACTATAAGGATGTTGATTCGTTTAACCCGATTTAAGATGGATTTCCGAATCTTGTTAATTATATTGATCGATTTAGAGGAGTTAAATCATGATACGAGGTTGAATTCCGGATTGAATATGATATGATCCTTGTTATCGAGTCGGTTTGATTGTTGATGTTATTATCGATATATGGACATTGATATGATCCTTGTGATAGTTATGGTGCCGTTTACCTTCAAAAGATATGGAGATTTATGTCTCCTTTCATTCGGATTAGTTGCAAGATGTTAGTCGATGCTTGGAATGCATGCCATCAGACGGCATTAGCGCACGCTAAGCTTACCGCTAGCGCACGCTAACGAGACAACTTAGCGCACGCTACGTTATGCGTTTAACGTGCGCTAAGTAGGCGACGGTCAATATTTTTGTGTTTTGATTAGGAATTCGTGATGGTTTGACTTGGTTGGTTACTTTGTGTTTATTCGAGGTTGTGTTGAACCGTTGAGTTCGATTGGTTAGTTTTCTCGATTGTTGACGTTATCGGATATGTGTTATTTGATTTCTTGATAGGTTGAGATTATTGATCGGTGATTATAACCGGATATTGCGGTCGTATTCGAGTATGTCCATTGTATTGCTTTTGATCGAAATTTGAGGAGCTCGTAGATAAAGGCAATGTGTTCGGCAAGGCTTCGTCATATCGGTATCGAGGCAAGTTATTACTTGCTCGATTATAATGTTTAATGAATGGTTTGATTTCATTTCGTTTATAATGCATATAGCAATGATATTATGTTGTCATTCCGATTCGGGAGTTAAATCATAATGTATGTGATTTATTTTGGTTATTGGCATATTTGGGTATCGAGGATACATTGTGATAAAGACGAGGATATGAGTATCTATAGTTCATTGTTCGTATGGATCGCCGAGCATTGAGGATAATCGTCGGTGAAGATTGGACATCGAGATTTCTCCCGAAGGACTCGGGGAAAGTATTTTATATCGATTCAATTAGAGTTAGTGATTTGATCATGCGTATTATCATTCATGTTGTCGAACATGAGGTCGTCTTAATTGATTTGTCGTATTGTCGTTCATGTTGCGTTGTTCATGATGATGAACATATTGTTTTGCATATGTGTATGCATATTGTGTTGTTTATGTTGTGTTGATCCGTTGGGATCGCGCGATCTATGCTGAGGGCGCTGGATCGGATGTCCACCTCGTGTTGGTCCGACGGGATCATCTTGGGATCTATGCTGAGGGCGCCGGATCATTGGACGGGTTTTCCACCTCGTGTTGGTCCGACGGGATCATCTTGGGATCTATCTTGAGGCGCTGGATCGTTGGATTACCCGGTATTGTGTTATTGTTGTGCATATGTATATTGTTGGTTATCCACCTCGTGTTGATCTTGTAGGATCATCTTGGGATCTATCTTTGAGGGCCCGGATCATGGGATTTCCATTGAGTATACATAGTTGTCATTGTTTTTGAGCATATTGACGTTGTCATATGAGTATGCATTTGTAGGTCTTGTGTTAGGACCTTGTCCGTATTGCATTGATCTGATCTCGGATTAGACTGATATGATTATCGTGGCACATCATATCTCGAGGTATGTTCCGTATTTTCTTTGGTATTTGTCTTTGATGGACGATCGGTTATCGTCTTGGGATTTGATGATATTATTCGATGGATCGTATTGGTCAGAAATGGTAGATTTCCGTATCGTGAGTTGGTTACGATAGTTTGAGGATCTTGAGTATTGTTCGAGGTACAATACAGATTTTATGTTCGAGTTTATTGGTTAATCGAGTACAAGATGTGAAATGTGAAATGGTTATTCTGATGAGAATTACTTGAGTAAGTAAAGTTATGGCGGTAAGATTACATTGGTCGTATTCTTATTCTGTATTCTCATTGGTATGTATTATTGATGTGATGTGATTGATATCATTGTTGGATATTATGGCTGACCCCGTTGTGGGATTTCTTTTTAGGTTTTTGGAGTATCGAGATTGTAGCGGTCGTGAAGAGATGAGCTTCCCGGAGGATACTGGCTAGGATAAGTTCTGTGCATTGAGTTTCTTGATTGGTTCTTGTATTCCGCTGTTAGAGTATCGTTTTGGTTGGTCTTTTTCCGCTGCGTGAGTATTTTGAGACGTTCTTTTGGTATATAGTAACTGAGGTTACTTTGGAGATCGTTTTCTAAACTTTTGAGTATCGGCTTTTTGGCCTTGCGATTTCAAATGAGTTTTACGACGGTTTTTGATAAATGGATTTTATAAGTCTTTGTGATTTTTTTTAAAAGATAGTACCGTCGTTGGCCTCTTGGGCATTTGTAAATGTTTGTGAAAATTTCTTTTAGCCTTGTGGGTTCCATCTCGGGGCCCACGACGCTGTAATATTTCCAGTTAAAATCTGGGGGTGTTACAGTTACGATGAGAATCAAGGCCAAAACATCGGAAATCCCAACAAACTATCGAAGGGAAACTCATTGGGACATTTAATCGAACACTAAATGTTCAATAATTCCCAAGAACACTCGAATCGTCGATCGAGTTAAACAAACTTGATATATGGATATACAACCCATAGAACATGATTAATAACATCATACTACACCAATCGATGTATCAAAATCGGATTAGAAACGAAATCAAGAACAATTTCTCCAAAAAGTCAACTTGAAGGATAATCAAGAAATATACCTTGATTTGGATGAAGGATTCAAGTAGAGGTCGAAAATCTTCAACAAGACTTGAGGAGGATGATCTCTACAAGTTTTGGAGCACTCAAATCGCCCAAAATCGCCATCAAATCGCCTAAGATGAAGGAGGAAGAAGAGAGGAGAAAAATGAAGTTTTCTCCTCGCAAATCTATAAAAACGCGAAAAAGCACATGTGCCGCGGCACAGACAAGTGTGCCGCGGCCCGGGGACACCAAAAACGCCCAGAATTAGCTTAGTGCGCGGCCTGACCTAAGTGTGCCGCGGCTGCAGTACAGCCTCTTTCAACACCAAAAAGGCACACCGTGCAGTCTTCGCTATTTCGACCATAACTCCTTCGTCTGGACTCCGATTGACTCACCGTTTGAACCAATGGAAAGCTAACTTGATGCTCTATAATATTGCAAAGATTCAGAATTTTTGGAGTTTCCAATAATTAATGGTGACTTTACAAAGTCGAACTCCCACGTGAAAAAGTCGATTAAGGACACGGAACTCAACAAAACGACACCGAAACGAACTCGGATGACAAAAAGTTCAGAATTAATCATTCTTGGAATGACGAAACGGTCATGATAGAGTTGTCAAAACGAACTCCGTCCGGAAAAAGAAATTTACCGAAAATCGAAAATTGCGGATATTACATTCTACCCTCCTTAAAATAAGTTTCGTCCCGAAACTTAAAACAAGTAGGGGGGAGCAATATACCCGCCAGGAAAACTCGACGAGATACACAAAAATAGAAAACTCGCGCCCAACGGCGAAACGCTGCAAGAAACGCAAAGAGACATACGGCGTGAAAACGCGCTCCACGACGACCAACACAACGCCACCGTAGAGACATAATAAAATCAATAAGTGACAAACGTCATCAAATAGATAGTACAATCAGATCGATTATCCGAACAATCACAAAACACAACGAACCGACCTAACGGTTCATCAATCCAAACGCGAGTCAGACGTTGAACAAACACGGAATTCCACCGCCCAAGGGTTGGAAGATCGAATCGAGACTGATTTCCCAAACTTAAGGGAATTACGAAGGAGTCTGAATGTTCAACAATCACGAAACGAGATCAACAAAAACCGAACAATCAAACAATCGAACCACAAAGATCGAGACAACGAAAATTAAACGATCATGTTCGGATCACGAAGGACAAGAAGATTCAACCGACAACTCCGAGGTTCACATCTCGACTCGAGACAAAACATGATCCGGTGAAAACAACAAGACGCACACTCACATAAGATCGACAGGAAAGGGAATAACAATTGAAAAGTCACACGACGAACGAGTAATTCCGAAACAATACCACCCTCGTTCGATTAACAAAAGTAAGGGACAGGGCAAGCTCAGAAAATGTTAACAAACATAAACGAGTCGACAAATGAAAATACGAAGTTCCAAATCCGATCCACTTGAATAAAAGAACTAGTAGAACCAAAGATGCTACTTAGAACAAGGTTCACAAGAATCGAACCGAACTCGGAAAAGTCACACGATAACCAGATCGACCCAAAACAAGATCACGGCTCGTTCGAGCGATGAAACCGAAATACGTAACAAGCTCGGACAATATCAACGAACACGGGCGAATCGATAGGCGGAGAAAGAGAAAATATAGAAGCCAAAAATAATACGGGTATTATATTCGACCTCTTCTAAAAGAAAGTCGTCCCGCAACTCACAATAACGGAAACAAGGTAACAACACCAAAAGCAACCGAGAAAATCTCCTATGGGCCTCTCAAAGCCGATTCGATATACGTCTTTGACGCGAACTCCGAAAGTCTCGGTAGCCAATTCGCAAAATCAATTCGGTGTCCTCGAGTCCACACTCGAAATGTATTCTTGTGAGAAGGACAAATTGCACGTACATTCCCGGCACATCACGGTTGAAATGCCTCGGCTCGGCATACCGAAAATACAAATGCTAGATACAATGGAACATAACACCGCAAAACAACATCGGAGATGCCAACTCAGGACAACGAGGAATCATAACACATATCATATATAACGATCACCATCGTAAAGTAATACACACACAAACACTACAACAACGACGGTATCGTTCGGCGACCTCAACGGCCCGAACGATAACCAGACATAATTACAAACATCATGAAACAATCACACATGTGTATAAACGCACAAAAATCAAGCTTTAACAACCCACACTCGTGCGACAACACGCAAATCACCACGAGGTGATAAACGGTAAACACCGTTCACACCTATCACGGAGGGCTAGTACAACAAATGCGTGGCAACGCCTCGACATTCATGCCACCAAGTCGATCATACTCGGGAGTAACATCATAACGACAAAGCAAACATCATACATACATATCCAGCCCTCAAACGGGAATGGATAGGTTTTTAAAATGAAAACATCCTTTTGAAAATAATTTAGAAAAAAAATGCCGGTTGATCTTGAGTATCACCTTTCAAGAAAAAGTACAAACGTGAAACATCGTTATCGAGACTTTGGAGAACCATCTCGCATTTGATAAAAATGAGGACACTTTCTTTTCGTGAAAAACTTTCGGAAATATTCGACCCTCGGGTCGAAGTAAAAGTGTTTATAAAACATTGAAAATATCTCAAAACATTTTTGGGCCCTCGAGGTAGAAGAATTTTGAAACATATTGTGGCACTTGGATGTTCCACAAGAAAATAACTCATTTGAAAAAAATATGTCTCGAAATTTATTTCTAAGATACTCAAGTTTTCGAAAATAATTCAATGCCAAAAAGGACGATGCCAAAAAGGCTAGAATGCCCAAAAATTTCAGGTAATCACACGGAACATCATAGCGCTGTGGGTCCCGCGTCGGAACCCCAGGCTAAAAACCATTTACAAAAATGCCAAAAAGGCTGATGACGGTAATATTTCAAAAACTCACAGAAGCCATTTACAAAATGCTAAATACCGTCATAAGAATTTCGCCAAAATGATCAAGGCCATAATGCCAAAAACTCGGTTAAGGGAATCGGTTTTCGAAATAAAACTCGGTCGGTAAAATACCGAAAGTCATTACAAAAGAACTCACGCAGCGGATAAAAGAAATAAAGTTCAACATGCACAATTCAACAACACTACTCCTCATATGAACGAAATATGAGAGTCAAATAACCACATATCACGAAATCAAAATCCATAAGAGGATTCCGTCACTTAACAAAATAATCATAAAAATAGCTCATGTCACACGAGGCACAACACAAAGAAGGGAGACTTACATTCACAGGTCGCACGAAGATGATGATCGCCCACGATACTAATCACGACCAACAAACTCAGACGACGCGTCGCGACACGACTCAGTCAGACAAAATCCGACGAGACAAAACTCAATAGACACCACTGACCCGACAGCCTAGGTTTCCACAACCTAAGCTCCGATACCATTTATGTAACACACCCAATCCACTCAGGGATATTACACGCCGTAGACCCTCTCCTCGAGGATCTACCAGGCTGATAACTAAAATCAAACATCTAAACATCGCCTTTAAGGCTAAAATGACTCAGTAGACCGACTTGGTCTTTCAATAATAACATACAACTCAATTCCAAACACATACCCACGCAGGGGTCAAAATACAATAAACTCCCGTACAACGGGGAAAAGATACTGCAGCGGAAAAGAAAATACAACTAGACCAATACGACATCAACGGATCCTCGTGTGATTAGTATCGTTAATCTTTTATCATCCTTCGTGCCGACCTGTGCCATGCTCCAAAACACGAATGCAAAATAGACATCCACCCCGAATACTCGGGGTTAGCAAACTCCACCGTTTTGCTAGTGCAAGTACAAGTGCAAAAATACGAGCCATACAATTCACATTCCACGAATAACAATAATCAGAATCCTCAAAAATCCAAACGTAACGAAAAGCACTTCCCGAGGCAAGAGTTTGGAAAAATATTCTAAAACCGAAAGGTCACAAATCAAGGGAAAACAATTTATAAAACCGTTTAAATGCCATCGAGAGTTTTAATAGAAAACAATTTAGGATTTCCGAATCCTTCTCTTTCCAAAAATCAACAGGTCACGGCCCGAAGGTTTTGTTTTCGCAAATAGAAAGCAGACAACAATTCACAGGGCCCGAGCCCAACATCACGTGTCCTCGACGGACATAAAATCAACAAAACATAATCGCACACGCGCATCGCCTAGGACCGGGACGAAGCCACAAATCCCACTCGAGGCCTCGAAGGACCCTCCCGAGTGGCTAGCGAAACAAATCACACACATCTCACGGTTGGATCAATCGCTTGTTGCATCGGCCACATGATCGCATGCCATGTGCCACCGTAGATTTATCTCGAGCTCTCACGGTTGGATCAATCACTTGTTGCATCGACCACATGATCACGTGCCATGTGTCACCGTAGACCTTCAACCGTATCCACACATTCACACAAATAACATATCACATCAAGGATATTCAAACAATCCACCCGAGCATCAAACACTTAGCAAAACACCACGTCAAACCACAATGCACCGAAATGAAACAATATACGTCCACACGCAAATACCAAGTGAAACATCAACACCAAACATATCCATAGAGTTCACATAGTCATTCTCAAACCACACCATTCACAAAACACACGCGTTTTGAAAGCAAGCCTTTAACAAGGCTAAACCGAATCTTTGGAAAACTCATTTCAAACAATCAAACAACCACATAAAGACGATCACCAATTATCATATTCACAAAACACAAATAGTATGGACAAGGTACTTGCCTCGAAATCACGATCGCAATAAGACGACGGATAGGACGCGGTCGAATAGCCCCGAACCCCCGAACAATACCAAGAACGTGATAGCACCACGAGTATTACGAGAATAACACCACGCGAATCATCAATCACCAAACGGGATTCAACATCGGAATCCTCGAACACCTATAAACCTCCGGAAGGAACAATAACACATGGTTAGTGTAATATCCGGAATTTCTATTACTGTTGTTTAATATTATTTTATCCGAGTTATATTGTACAGCGTGGAATCTGTACAGTAGGGATAAAATAAATAAAGGACTGAGATATCAGTATCGGTATACTTGTCGTATTTGATCGACAATTACATTTGAGGATATTGTGTATCAGGTTGTCGTACTTTTGATATTGGGTATATCGTATGATGATGTTATTGGATTCAGTACATGTATTCAGTATGCCGTATGTCCGCAATTGGTATGTCGAGGCGGACGAGAGATTGGAAAATGGCTAAGTATAGCGATTAGCGCACGCTAATGTTCAAGTATAGCGCACGCTATATCGTGCGAGATTAGCGCACGCTACGTTCATATATTAGCGTACGCTAGTGCGGATCGATCGGAAGGAATCTGCGTATGGACCCTGCTTCGGCCTTGCGTTACGGTAAGTCAACGGTTGTTGTCCTGAAGTATTAGCGCACGCTAAAGATTAGGCTTAGCGCACGCTAAATATATATCAGTCAACAAGGAATCTTATCCTTGTAAGATACTGTCGGAATGTGGGGGCGAGTGGTAGGTGAACACTGTAGTAAGTCAACTTCGGATAGCGCACGCTAAGAGTAAGGACTTGCGTCGCTAGACATGATGTTTTACGTGCGTTAATGCATGGGCATTACGTACGTAAGCTAGTTTATGAAGCAAGACAGTAGCCTATGGGCTTCGATAGCGCACGCTAACAAAGTCAGTTAGCGCACGCTAAGGCTAGCGCACGCTAAACATAAGGGTTTAGCACACGCTAGTAAGGTATTCTATATAAAGGGACAAACGGGTGTCATGAAGCATTTCGTCCATTTCTTTCCTTTCACCCGATAGAGACAACCTTGGGAGAGCATCTGGAGTTCCTAAACACTGAGAGATGATGATCTTTAACAAGATTAAGATGGAGAGCATGGATTCAAGCCTTGTTCTTCAAGTTATTCATGATTCTTGGAATGGAGTCTAGTGTTCTTATTCGTGGTTCATCCAATCCAGGTAATTTTCGTATCCTCTTGATGATAGTTCGTTTTTCTTGGATGATTTCATGTAAGGAGCATGTTGGATAATCATATGATGATGTTATATGAGATTCAATGGAATTTTGATAAGAGTTTCGGATGTTAGTTAAGATTCTTCATACTATAAGGATGTTGATTCGTTTAACCCGATTTAAGATGGATTTCCGAATCTTGTTAATTATATTGATCGATTTAGAGGAGTTAAATCATGATACGAGGTTGAATTCCGGATTGAATATGATATGATCCTTGTTATCGAGTCGGTTTGATTGTTGATGTTATTATCGATATATGGACATTGATATGATCCTTGTGATAGTTATGGTGCCGTTTACCTTCAAAAGATATGGAGATTTATGTCTCCTTTCATTCGGATTCGTAGTTGCAAGATGTTAGTCGATGCTTGGAATGCATGCCATCATGCGGCATTAGCGCACGCTAAGCTTGCGGCTAGCACGCTAACGAGACAACTTAGCGCACGCTACGTTATGCGTTTAACGTGCGCTAAGTAGGCGGACGATGCGATATTTTGTGTTTTGATTAGGAATTCGTGATGGTTTGACTTGGTTGGTTACGTTTGTGTTTATTCGAGGTTGTGTTGAACCGTTGAGTTCGATTGGTTAGTTTTCTCAGTTGTTGACCGTTATCGGATATGTGTTATTTGATTTCTTCGATAGGTTGAGATTATTGATCGGTGATTATAACCGGATATTGCGGTCGTATTCGAGTATGTCCATTGTATTGCTTTTGATCGAGGCTGAGGAGCTCGTAGATAAAGGCAATGTGTTCGGCCGGCCTTCGTCATATCGGTATCGAGGCAAGTTATTACTTGCTCAGTTATAATGTTTAATGAATGGTTTCAGTTTCATTTCGTTTATAATGCATATAGCAATGATATTATGTTGTCATTCCGATTCTGGGAGTTAAATCATAATGTATGTGATTTATTTTGGTTATTGGCATATTTGGGTATCGAGGATACACCGTGCAGTCTTCGCTATTTCGACCATAACTCCTTCGTCTGGACTCCGATTGACTCACCGTTTGAACCATTGGAAAGCTAACTTGATGCTCTATAATATTGCAAAGATTCAGAATTTTTGGAGTTTCCAATAATTAATGGTGACTTTACAAAGTCGAACTCCCACGTGAAAAAGTCGATTAAGGACACGGAACTCAACAAAACGACACCGAAACGAACTCGGATGACAAAAAGTTCAGAATTAATCATTCTCGGAACGGTCATGATAGAGTTGTCAAAACGAACTCCGTCCGGAAAAAGAAATTTACCGAAAATCGAAAATTGCGGATATTACAGTTGCTTTCTGACTGAAATACCATGTGTAATACCCTCGCCTTTAATATTGTATTCCATGATTTAAGTTAAGTATTTTCGCACCATATCTGTGATGTTGTAGCAAGTACCGACGAATTATGTTAAATTGGATTCATGGTCATTCATACTATATTAGTTGTTGGGTGATATTGCGAGAATTCCATTTATGATTGTTATAGTACTTAACGTACGTTAACATGTATTCTTAACGTACGCTATGTAGGCCGCCTTACGTACGTAATATCGATGCGTTAACGTCGTAATGCGGAAGATCCTCCGGCAATCCGCCTTTCGGCGGGTGGGGTCGAGCAAGGGTAGGTGGTCGGGAGTCGATCGCGGCCCAGTCAACGGCTATTACGTGCGTAATATCTGCACAGTTACGTGCGTAACGAATCGCGTGTTTTTAGACGGGGAGTTTGATGAAATTGGTTACGTGCGTAATGATCATGAGATTACGTGCGTAAAGGCTATAACGTCGTTAACCACGTTCGTTAACGTACGTAATGTCAAGTTCGATTATAAATGTATGACTTGCCATTTACTTCCTACTCGACCTCTTTCAATCTCCCAACTTAGGAGCGATTCCTTTCCCTTCCAACTTCATTTCTAAGCCTTCCTAACTTGTGTTGGAGCTTCAACACTTGATTGGTGACTTGGAGAGCTAGAGATTGAAGTGTATTCCTTGGAGTGTTGGTGTTGTTCTTCATTTTAAGGTTGGTCTTTCTTTAACTCATGTCAATTCCATGCTTATGATGATGTTAGTAGATAAATACTTCACATAATGTTAGTTTAAACTAGTGTAAACATGATAAGTTAATTGAATCATACTCAAACCAAGTGAAGATTAACTTTGAAGGTATTAGTGTTACTTCTTGATGTAAATAACTTCATAATGTGATTGTGTTGATAATGATATACATAAAACCTGAGGTATAGCATGATAATCGGAAGTTGATTTTAGTCTCAACACTAGGAACATGTTAGGGATGATATCCTTAATGATTAAAAGTAAGAAATGTTAAATTGGTCTTGAACATTCTATTGATTCTTGAAGGTAGTATGAAACCATGATTTTTGGCCTCTAAAACCTTTGTAATAAAATTGTTGGAAAGATGATATTAATCCTTTGTAGATCTTTGTTAGATGAATGAAGTTACTTCAAAAATCTCAAGTATTCAATGATATAACTAGGCTTTTAATAAATTCTTCAAAATAAAACAATGAATGTTGATAGAAGGAAGTTGTAATCTTCATATGTTCGAATCTATCGATTTCGTTATAAGGGCGTTAATCGCTACATTGATAGGTTGATAATGTTCTTTAGAGAATTGTGATGATACAAATGCGGTAGATGAATAGCCGAATTCCATTTCATTAATCCATGCATGTCAAGAGGCGTAAATTAAGATGATGTTCTTAATTCACTAAAACTTAAACTTATGTTTCATATAGTAATCAAGTTTTGAATGAAATCGTTGGTGAATAATGAAGAATGTAATTAAACACAAATTATATCGTAATTGGAAGTGTCGATGATTTGAAAAGATATTTTCACGATATTGCATAAATAATAAACTAGACATCAAGAATTTGACATTAAGGTTAGAATATGTAATGATCATGATAAACATACGATGATTTGTAATAAGAACATTAAAATGATCGATAGGATAATCGATTTGTGAATATTGTTTATGAGATAATACCATTATCTTAATAATGTGTTTTTGTATTGATTATATTTCTTTCAAGGTTGCTTTTTCACGTGAGTATTGTTAGTCGAGGATACCGTTCGTTTGACCATTCGAGGAAGGATTATTCGTCTACGGAATTGAGGCAAGTTATCTTGCTTGGTTATAATGATGTGTGGATTCTTATGATGATTATGCATTTCGTGTATATAAACACCTATAAACTTGTGTCTTGTGACTTGAGGTTGTTCTTGATGATGTCCCGTTTTCATCATGGGATTGTATACCCAAATTCGTACTTTTGGACCCTTGATATCGTTGAGCTTTGTTGACACTTCGGTGAGTTGTTCGATTTCTTGGAAAAAGTGTAATTCGTTGAGTTTCGTTGTCATGTTGTATCGTGACATCTCTGGAGTCATATCTGCGCGCCGATTGGTTATGTGTAGGATTTTTAGCCGGGCACTTGATGATCATGCGTGGAGGTTTTTCCGCATTTAGATCGTGCACACGAGACGTAGTTCGTGAGGCTAATTAGGTACATTGTCCCATGTATATTCTGGATTACGTATACGGGGTGGACATGTGCACGGACACATTTCCGGATCGGGCGTACTGTGACGTCCGTCTTGAGCCATAGTATGTGGTCGTTCGTATATTTGGTTATCTTCGACAGTTGGGACTGATTGTTTATACGCCTTCGGGGTATATTCAGTAGTCGGTGAATTTCTTTGAAATCAGTATATATGAATTGTATAATGTCATGAGAATTATTATCATGTATAGCTGACCCTGTGGTTTGGGGCGAAATACTTGTATTTCAGGGCGAGGAAAGGGCAAGGCACAGGAGGAACACAATGGCGACGGAGGATTCTGATGTATGCTATTTCGGGGGGCCCGAGTCTTTTGGTTGTTCGGTTATGTTTTAAGCGTGACTTTCGTTTTATTTTTGTGTCGGATGAATGTACTAAAACTTGTTGGGTACTGCCCATCGTCATATAGTACATCTGTGTTTGGATCCTGTGTATGTTTGCTTGTATTTAAAAATATGAATAACTCATACTCCACACCGGGTTTTGATAAATATTGTGGTACGGTGCCACGTTGTCGATTTTAAGTGTATATTGTGATATTGCACGGTGGGTCCTGGGAGGGATCCACGGCCTTTGTAATAGCCTTGTTTTTGGGTCATTACGAGAAGATGGTATCGAGCGCGTGTGTTTTTATTTTGAGTCATTGTAGAATCGAAATAGCATCAATAAAACTTCGTGCCACGTGTAACTTTGTGCAAGCGCGACCGTCGAATACGGTATGTTCTCATGAACCATAATTTGATTACTGGCATGATATTGACGATGTATTGGTCTCCTTACTTATCTTGGCATCTTGCTACCATGAGGCAAAATTCATCTGTTTAAAGAGAACCTAAATTAATTATGTGATTGGAATTATTTCGACTTAATGTTGATATGATATTGAGTGTGTAACACTTGTAGTGCCAGTGATTCTTTACAACTGCTTTGTTAGATAGGAAATTCCCTGTTGTTATTAACTTAGCATGAATTATGATTGATAAATCAAACTGTACTTGTGACTTGGTTCTTTCAGTATGGAAAGGAACCTTAGAGGCCGTGGCAGAGGGGGACGAGGCCGCGGAAGAGGCCGAATTCCGATACCACGAGCTAACAGACGCGCGAATGTGGAATAGAGTTCCGCAGGCAGTGATTCGCCTTCTCGGGACCAATCGCACCACACCGGAGAGAATGCACGTGCCGTTCCTTACACCGTGATGCAGGGCATGATGGCCCAGATGACCCAAATGGGTCGGCTGATGGAAACTATGCAAAGGAATACTGCGGTCGGCGGCGGGGACATGACCTCCGCCTTTGGTGCCTGGCGGGATCGTGAGCCGGATTATTAGCGACATATCACGTCAGCGACCTCCGACTTTTGAAGGCTCATCTGAGCCTGCCGACATTGTACACTGGATAGAGCATTTCGAGAAACTGTTCGAGATGGTGGAGTGCCCAGAGGAAAATCGAGTTGCTGTGGCTGCCTACTACCTCAGTAAGAGTGCCCATACTTGGTGGCTTTCTGTGAGGCCTGCCGAAGGCGCGAGTACTTGGGAGGAATTCAAGAATCTTATGCTAGATCGTTACTATCCTGCACCCCTCCGTGAAGCTAAACTGTCCGAATTACTAAATCCCGACCCATCGGAAGACGAGGATGTGTTAGTAATTGCTGAAAAATTCCAAGCACTTCTCCCTTTTGCTACGTCAGTTGTCCGTTCGGAAGCTGATAAAATCAAATATTTCCTCAAGAGGCTTAAACCCCGAATGAGGATGCAATTACTCAATCACCACTGTACGACCTTACCGGAGTTTATTGAGAAGGCTTTGGAGTATGAACTTACCGCGAAGGAGATTTCTAAGAAGCAGCCTCAGTTTTCCAACAAGAGATCCAGGAACCAGACCCAAGGAGACAAAGAACAGGGGTATTCAAGAAACCCCACTGTACCAAATCCTTCCGAGCGGCCACCTATGGCACCGAAACCGGCAGAACGCACTCGGGCAATCAGCTCACCGCCGTGTGTTATAACCGTGGGGACCGAGGCATATCAGCTCCAAGTGTCCGGCCGGCCGTTGCACATCACGATTGCGGGAAGAACGGTCATCGCGCTCGCTATTGCCGGGTGGACTCGGCGTGCCCAGGCATCTCTTGCTCGATGCTGTCTTGTTCGAGAACGTGCTCCTCCATCCGTTTCGACCGGACTAAGGCGAACAAAGGGATGGGCCGTGGGAATCAAGTTGGTACACACAGCCGGGGTTGCAAAACCCGAGTTTACTGGTGAAGAAAGCCGATGATCCGGCGACATGATTGCAGTACTCTCGAGATCCACTCTCGGCCGTTTGTGTTCTTTTTGATCTTGGTGCTTCACACTCCTTTTTATCTAGTTCTTGTTTGAGTCGTTTGCATTTGAATCGTGTTATCAATTGTGAACCTTATGTAATTGGTCTACCCGATGGTAGAAGAATTATTGGGAGTCGTGAAGTCTGAATGTCAGGTTGCATGAACAACCGTGAGTGGTTGTCGACTTGATTGTGGTGGATTTACCTAAAGATGATGTAATCTTGGGTATTGGTGGATGGATCGTCACGATGTCGTCCTTAGCGTCCGTAAGCGAATGGTGACCGTCACATCGGAAGATGGCGTCGAGTGTATTTTTCGGGGTGATAATCCCAATCATTCAGGAGAGTCATCAGCGCTATGAAGGCTATGAGATTCTTGAACCGAGGATGCATTGGTTATTGGTGTTACATGACTAAGACAGCTGACCGGCCAGTCAAATTAATTGATATTCCAGTAGTTCGAGACTATCCGGATGTATTCCCAGACGAGCTTCCAGGAATACCCCCACAGCGAGAGGTGGAATTCACCATTGAGTTGGAGCCAGGGACGTCCCCGCTTTCGAAAGCACCATACCGTATGGCCCCGACTTAGATGCAGGAATTGAAAAGACAACTCGAAGAATTAACTGAGAAAGGATATGTTCGGCCCAGTGCATCCCCTTGGGGGGCGCCGGTGTTATTAAATGCGGAAGAAGGACGGATCATTTGCGTTTGTGTATCGATTACGGAGGCTGAACAAAGTAACAATTAAGAACAAGTATCCTTTACCTCGCATCGATGATCTATTGGATCAGCTCCGAGGAGCATTGTATTTTCCAAGATCGACTTGAGGTCCAGGTACCACCAATTGCGGATTCGAGAGTCGACGTCCCAGACGACTTTTCGCACTCGCTATGGGCATTATGAGTTCGTTGTCATGCCATTGGATGACTAATGCACTGCGGTATTCATGGAATTGATGAATCGGGTTTTTATTAATTATCTGGATCGTTTTGTAGTCGTTTTTATTGACGATATCTTGGTCTACTCGTGATCATGAGGAGCATGAGTGTCACCTCCGCCTGGTTCTCGATGCGTTAAGGCGAGAACAACTCTATGGAAAATTTTCTAAGTGTGAATTACGGATGTCCGAAGTTATTTTTAAGGTCATGTGATATCAGCAGAAGGAGTGAGAGTAGACCCACAGAAGACGGAAGCTATGCGAGACTGGCTACCCCCGAAGAACGTGAAGGAAGTTCGTAGTTTTCTGGGTCTAGCAGGCTATTACAGACGATTCGTGGAAGGATTTTCCAAAATTGCTCAACCGATGACTAATCTGTTGAGAAAAGATAAGAAGTACTTGTGGTCGGAAGCATGTCAGCAAAGTTTTGATGAACTCAAAGGTCGATTAATTTAAGAACCTGTTTTGGTACTACCTAGAGGAACGGAAGGATTCGCGGTATACAGCGATGCATCGAGGCAGGGCCTTGGCTGCGTGTTAATGCAGGACGGCAAAGTGATCGCCTATGCGTCCAGACAGTTGCGTCCTTACGAGGTCAACTACCCGACTCATGACTTGGAGTTAGCAGCAGTAGTGTTTGCTTTAAAAATCTGGCACCACTATCTGTATGGAGTTACCTGCCAGATTTTTACGGACCACAAGAGCCTGAAGTATATTTTTACCCAGAAGGAGTTGAATATGAGACAAAGGAGGTGGTTAGAGCTAATCAAAGACTATGATATCGAGATCCTTTATCATCCAGGCAAGGCAAACGTGGTTGCCGATGCCTTGAGCCGCAAGACAGTGCAGGAGCAGATGCTAGCTCGTTTGACCGCCCAGAGGAGTTGCAATTAGAGTTCATGAGACCGAGAGATTGAGGTCTGGATACAACGCATTCGGGGACAAGCGTGCATGCTTGAGATTTCACCATCCATTGATGAGGCGATCGGGACGAAACAAATGTCGGACCCATTCTTATCCGAGTCGAGGAGAAATCGATCGGGGAAGGCCCCTGGATTTGTGGTTCACGAGGATGGTATTACGCTTTAAAACCGAGTGTGTGTACCGTGAGACGAAGAATTGAGGAATACTATTACGAAGGAGGCTCATGCTACCCGTATTCCATACACCCGGATCAAACAAAATGTATAAGGATTTGAAGCGGTATTATTGGTGGGGTAACATGAAGCGGGAAGTTGCGAATTCGTTTGAAATGTCGACTGTCGTGAGTCAAGATTGAGCATCAACGACCGGTGGCATGATGAAACCGCTTCCGATTCCCGAGTGGAAGTGGGAAGACATATCGATGGACTTTATTACTAGTTTGCCGGCGAGCCGTCGAGGCATGAATACGATTTGGGTGGTTGTGGATCGATTGACTAAATCAGCCCACTTTTTGGAGATCAAGGATACTTGGGGCCCCGAGAAATTGGCCCAATTATTCATCAAAGAGATTGTGAGACCGCATGGCACCCCTAAGAGTATTGTATCGATCGGGACGGGACGGTTCGTGTCGCACTTACGGAAGGCGGTTCATCGTGCTATGGGTACACGGTTGAACTTTAGTACGGCTTTTCATCCTCGGGCCAACTGTCGATCTTGAGAGGACAATTCAAACTCTAGAGGATATGTTGAGGGCATGTGCTCTCGATTGGAAGCCTGACTGGGAAGCCCAACTGCCGTTGGTAGAATTCACATACAATAACAGCTGGCACGCCTCGATCATGATGGCACCCTATGAGGCATTATATGGTCGTCGTTGTAGGTCCCCTTTGTGGTGGGACGAAATATCTGAATCCATTGGTACGGAACCTGATATGTTATTGGCAGCCCGCGAGAAGATTTCCCTGATCAAGAGCCGTCTATTAACGGCCCAAAGCCGCCAGAAATCATATGCAGATAATCGTCGACGACCACTCGAGTTTGAAGTTGGTGACCATTTACTGGTCAAAGTATCTCCTACTAGAGGTGTTTTCCGATTCGGGAAGAGAGGCAAATTGAGCCCAAGGTATATTGGTCCGTTTGAGATCCTGGAACGAGTAGGCGACCTAGCCTATCGTTTAGCATTACCACCAGCTTTGAGTCGGATTCACAACGTATTCCATGTGTCTCAGTTAAGGAAGTATGTTCTGATCCAAGTCACGTTATTCAATTCGACGAGGTCGAAATAGCCGACGACCATTCGTATGAGGAACAAATGTGCGGATACTCGAGAGAAGAATTAAGCAGTGAGGAACAAGACGATTCCCTTATTAAAAATTCGGTGGTCAAGACATGGAGTCGAGGAAGCTACGTGGGAGGCGAAGATAGCACGCGAGAGAGATACCCAGGCTGTTTACCCCTTAGTTTCGGGGACGAAACTCCTTTTAAGGGGAGTATGTAATACCCTCGCCTTTAATATTGTATTCCATGATTTAAGTTAAGTATTTTCGCACCATATCTGTGATGTTGTAGCAAGTACCGACGAATTATGTTAAATTGGATTCATGGTCATTCATACTATATTAGTTGTTGGGTGATATTGCGAGAATTCCATTTATGATTGTTATAGTACTTAACGTCGTTAACATGTATTCTTAACGTACGCTATGTAGGCCGCCTTACGTCGTAATATCGATGCGTTAACGCGTAATGCGGAAGATCCTCCGGCAATCCGCCTTTCGGCGGGTGGGGTCGAGCAAGGGTAGGTGGTCGGGAGTCGATCGCGGCGGCCAGTCAACGGCTATTACGTGCGTAATATGCGCTGGTTACGTGCGTAACGAACTGCGTGTTTTTAGACAGGGAGTTTGATGAAATTGGTTACGTACGTAATGATCATGAGATTACGTACGTAAAGGCTATAACGTACGTTAACCACGTTCGTTAACGTACGTAATGTCAAGTTCAAATTATAAATGTATGACTTGCCATTTACTTCCTACTCGACCTCTTTCAATCTCCCAACTTAGGAACGATTCCTTTCCCTTCCAACTTCATTTCTAAGCCTTCCTAACTTGTGTTGGAGCTTCAACACTTGATTGGTGACTTGGAGAGCTAGAGATTGAAGTGTATTCCTTGGAGTGTTGGTGTTGTTCTTCATTTTAAGGTTGGTCTTTCTTTAACTCATGTCAATTCCATGCTTATGATGATGTTAGTAGATAAATACTTCACATAATGTTAGTTTAAACTAGTGTAAACATGATAAGTTAATTGAATCATACTCAAACCAAGTGAAGATTAACTTTGAAGGTATTAGTGTTACTTCTTGATGTAAATAACTTCATAATGTGATTGTGTTGATAATGATATACATAAAACCTGAGGTATAGCATGATAATCGGAAGTTGATTTTAGTCTCAACACTAGGAACATGTTAGGGATGATATCCTTAATGATTAAAAGTAAGAAATGTTAAATTGGTCTTGAACATTCTATTGATTCTTGAAGGTAGTATGAAACCATGATTTTTGGCCTCTAAAACCTTTGTAATAAAATTGTTGGAAAGATGATATTAATCCTTTGTAGATGATCTTTGTTAGATGAATGAAGTTACTTCAAAAATCTCAAGTATTCAATGATATAACTAGGCTTTTAATAAATTCTTCAAAATAAAACAATGAATGTTGATAGAAGGAAGTTGTAATCTTCATATGTTCGAATCTATCGATTTCGTTAAAAGGGCGTTAATCGCTACATTGATAGGTTGATAATGTTCTTTAGAGAATTGTGATGATACAAATGCGGTAGATGAATAGCCGAATTCCATTTCATTAATCCATGCATGTCAAGAGGCGTAAATTAAGATGATGTTCTTAATTCACTAAAAACTTAAACTTATGTTTCATATAGTAATCAAGTTTTGAATGAAATCGTTGGTGAATAATGAAGAATGTAATTAAACACAAATTATATCGTAATTGGAAGTGTCGATGATTTGAAAAAGATATTTTCACGATATTGCATAAATAATAAACTAGACATCAAGAATTTGACATTAAGGTTAGAATATGTAATGATCATGATAAACATACGATGATTTGTAATAAGAACATTAAAATGATCGATAGGATAATCGATTTGTGAATATTGTTTATGCGATAATACCATTATCGTACGAATGTGTTTTTGAATGAATTATATTTCATTCAAGGTTGCTTGTTCACGTGAGTATTGTTAGACGAGGATACCGTTCGTTTGACCATTCGAGGAAGGATTATTCGTCTACGGAATTGAGGCAAGTTATCTTGCTTGGTTATAATGATGTGTGGATTCTTATGATGATTATGCATTTCGTGTATATAAACACCTATAAACTTGTGTCTTGTGACTTGAGGTTGTTCTTGATGATGTCCCGTTTTCATCATGGGATTGTATACCCAAATTCGTACTTTTGGACCCTTGATATCGTTGAGCTTTGTTGACACTTCGGTGAGTTGTTCGATTTCTTGGAAAAAGTGTAATTCATTGAGTTTCGTTGTCATGTTGTATCGTGACATCTCTGGAGTCATATCTGCGCGCCGATTGGTTATGTGTAGGATTTTTAGCCGGGCACTTGATGATCATGCGTGGAGGTTTTTCCGCATTTAGATCGTGCACACGAGACGTAGTTCGTGAGGCTAATGAGGTACATTGTCCCATGTATATTCTGGATTCCGTATACGGGGTGGACATGTGCACGGACACATTTCCGGATCGGGCGTACTGTGACGTCCGTCTTGAGCCATAGTATGTGGTCGTTCGTATATTTGGTTATCTTCGACAGTTGGGACTGATTGTTTATACGCCTTCGGGGTATATTCAGTAGTCGGTGAATTTCTTTGAAATCAGTATATATGAATTGTATAATGTCATGAGAATTATTATCATGTATAGTGACCACTGTGGTTTGGGGCGAAATACTTGTATTTCAGGGCGAGGAAAGGGCAAGGCACAGGAGGAACACAATGGCGACGGAGGATTCTGATGTATGCTATTTCGGGGGCCCCGAGTCTTTTGGTTGTTCGGTTATGTTTTAAGCGTGACTTTCGTTTTATTTTTGTGTCGGATGAATGTACTAAAACTTGTTGGGTACTGCCCATCGTCATATGGTACATCTTGTGTTTGGATCCTGTGTATGTTTGCTTGTATTTAAAAATATGAATAACTCATACTCCACACCGGGGTTTTGATAAATATTGTGGTACGGTGCCACGTTGTCAGATTTTAAGTGTATATTGTGATATTGCCTGGTGGGTCCCAGGAGGGATCCACGGCACTGTAATAGCCACTGTTTTTGGGTTGTTACACCATGGCCCTGATGTTACACTTAAAATCATACATCTAAGCTGGTTTTCAGTTTAAGTTTTTTATGTTGCTTGAGAAATAAATGTGATTTATGTGTTTATCCTTTTAAGATACTAACTAAATTCTTTTACTATCAATTGCGAGGCTAATCCGGAGATACACAAATGGTTTAATCCACGGTGGATTCAAGGAATTTGTAAAATGTGCATCAAAGGTATTGTAATATTCGAACAAATAATTACAACAAATAATTATAAATTACGTACCTTTGATAACAACTAACTCTTTGAGACTGGTGTCTTGATTTTTTGTTCTCAACTTTAATACAATCTGTGATAGACAGTAAAATAGAAGTAAGAGTTAAACATTTAATAATCAAACAATACATAAGATAAGATAGAATTGCTTATAACAATTCATTACCTTTGCTGTTCTTTCGTGAATAATATTAATCTCCCTATAACGATTGGCAGATGATGAATAGAATTTGAAATATGAGTTCAGTAGTGGGGTATTAATTCATAGGATATATGTATAATGGATGCGTTCTTGATATATTTTAAACTGGCTGTCAGTTATTATTTATACTGAATATGGTATGCTTTATAGGATAAACCCAAATCTCTAGATTTTTAAAATTTGAAGATTAATAGTTATCCAATCTGTTTACAATTCTTAGTTTGTTAAGATAATTATGTAGATTATTATTATCCGATGAAAATACATATTTGCACTCATATTTAATAAATCGATTATCAAGATTATTCCATAATTTTATCTAACAAATCAATATCTAAATCAACAAATTGATTATCTGTTTATTATTTATATTGAATATATTATGCTAGATAGGATAAACTCAAATATGTGGATTTGCAAAATCTTAAGAATAATAGATATCCAACTCGTATTAAATTCTAGATTTGTTAAGATAATTATAAAAATTATTATCTGATCAAAATATACCACTAAATTGTTTCCTGAAAATGGCAGCAATTAAATTACGTCCAACAATACAGGACTTGGAGTTGTTCGTATCATGCTGAAAAGTTGGATATGCTGGACTCGAATTCGTTACAAAGTTTATTCCAATATGTATTATTCAAATCTAGAATGTAATTTGGCAGGCTGTGATTGTAAATAAATATTTATATGTAATTTATTTATCGTAACGAATTCGAGTCTGGAAATCGCTCAAGCCGTATGCATGAGGTCCTGAAATCGCCAAATCCGTCTGGGTGAGGTATATCTCTTTCTAACTCTAATTATTTCTTATGTTCAGTTTGCCTAATTATTTCTTAAGTTATAGTTCTCACTTTCAAAAATAGATTTGATTAGGCTCCTTAATTTGAATATTACAAAGTAAAATTATAGTGTTGTGGATAAGTTTGTATATAAGGCAATCATAGAAAAAAAAGTGCAATTGATCATTATATGAGGACAATCGAAGATAACAAAATGCAATTAATCATTAAGAAATTACTACTAAAGGTCCCAAATATCAAAATACTGTGATGAACGTAATCAAAACATAAAACAAAACAAAAGATATCTAAAAAAATAAACTATACTGTCCCAAATTATGGAATATTTTTCTCCTTCTTTATCACCACTTTAGTTGAAGAACTTTGCAGTCCTATAATACTGACTTCTTCATCAATTTCAATCTCTCTGCCACGCTTAGCAGGAGTAAGTGCTGTTTCGGAAATATCGTTAGAGCCCTGATCGTTAAAGTCACTGTCAACTTTTTCTTTTCCCTTTCCAACATATTTCTCTCTGGCGCCTTCAATCAACCTCTTGGACTCCGATGCAACCTCCTAAAATAGTTAGTTATAATATGTTAATGGTTTGATAAATAATGGTATTAATTTTAAATGTAAAAATATAATAGGTATAGTAATCTCACGTTCTTTGCTAGACCACAATATTCACCAATGATTTTCTCATCAGTTGTTAGATGTTCCACACTGTAGTCATTATAACCCTTTACAATGTTATATTCCCTTGACACACGGGTTCTTATCAAATAATATTTGAAAAGTATTGGATGAAAGTCCATGGGCAGTGCTTCTTCATCTCCTTCCTATAGTGAGGAAAAAAACATTGTCAGAATAGTAATTTCCTAGACGTTTATATATAATGAAACTTTCTGAAACAGAAAATACCTCAATGAGGGAAGCAAGAACGGCAGCAGCTGATTTGCCTATAAGGTTTGCAACCATATCCTCAAATAAAACAACGGTAATTTCATCGTTTGATTTTGAATCTGTTGCTATAACTTTGAGCCTGAACCTGTTTTATCAATCGCTAAGAAACGTATCTAATATAAAGTATAAATGACTTAAATTGACCTGATTACCTAGGTACAATCGAGTCCATTTTGCGTCCACACTTTATATTCGGACAGATGTCTTCAGCCTTTTTGTCTCCGGTCTTTGTTTTGCAATGCACACACGAATTGTAGTACCATGTATCTCCAATGTCGGTGAACTTGACAAAGAGAATATAGGACCCAGGCTGGAAAATGTTAAATATGTAATATCCGCATTTTTCTCCTTTTCCCGATATTCCCATTCTGGTGTATTTTTGTTTTTAGCGACTCGCTTGTAACCATATCGATATTTTGAATCTATTTTATTCTAGGAGTTTCCCCATTTGTTCGAGATTCGGAGATGTTTTGATATTATTCCATTTTATGTCACGTATTATTGCATGGCCATTCAATTCTCGTAGAACCCATTCGATTTGGTTAATTCCTTGGTTGCACGAGTTCGGGTGGTTGAGTTGTTCGTGTTGCGAGTTTCGGTGTGTTTATCCGATGTTGTATCACGATTTTTGGACATTTGGGTCATTTTGTAATTTCCCTAAGTTACGGGGTGGTTTCCATCCCTGTCTGTTCCGAACCCTCGAGTAGTCGGAAACACGTTTCATTTTATATCTTTTGTCGTTGGCTTGAATCTGTTGGAAGTATATCAGTTGGTAGCAGATACGTCTCATTACTTCCCGATCATTTCCTCGTCGAGAAGTGATTCAGATTTCTGCTTGCTGTCCCAGGATATGTTACGGTCGTAAGCCGCATTGTTACGGCCATAATGCTCGAGAGTTACGGCCGTAAGTTTCCCTTATATGGCCGTAATATGAGTTCGTTTTCTGCACTTGATTCCAGTGGGGGGGTTATGGGCGTAACACGCTAGAGTTACGGCCGTAAGTATCGATACGGCCGTAATGGTGTCTTGATACGGCCGTAAGTGTCGTTCGTAAATTTGGCCCAGTTTCATTCCTGGAACCGTTACGGCCATAAGGCAGGTGAGTTACGGCCGTAATATTCCTATGTTACGGCCGTATGTTATGGATTTTACGGCCGTAACACCGGCCAGTATATAAACTGGCAGCAACCGTGTTTTTTCTCATTTCTCACCTCTCTCACTTCTCTTCGCGACGGGAACGACTTGGAGAGATAGGTTTCGCCCGATTTTCGCCCAAACACCATTGTAGAAGTATATTCAAGCTTCATATCATCAACCTATCACTAATCGTTCGTTGTTCATCGTCAAATCAAGGTAAAATTTCCTAGAACCCTATTTTGGGAAAGATTTGGGGGTTTTCACGTTTTCGTCCGATCCGTCCCGTTTTGTTGGTGGATTCATGATGAATATGATTAATCTTGTTTGTATAATTGGTTTTCCTACGGATTCATGGTATATTTTCATGGTTTTGCGAAATCGAGAGGGTTTGGTTGTGGTCCGCCCTCGTTGTTATTTTTTGTACTAATATACATGAATCGTAGGCGGGGTTTCGGGTGTATCCCATTTTCATAATCGTTTAGGAGTGGTTGTGATTGTGTTATTCGAATCGTTAGGTTCATTTCCGCCGGTTCCTCGCGGTCGTGTTTGATCCTTCATTTCCGTTCGTGTCACCGTCTTTTGATCGAGGCAAGTACCCTTATGAACTTACAATCTTGACATAATAGTATTGTATGAGAAATCGTGTGTGTGTGTATGCTCACTACGGGTTAGATCCGACGGGGTCTCGGTAGGGGTCCACAAGAGACGTGGATCGACGAGCTTGCTTTTAACCACTACGGGTTAGATCCGACGGGGTCTCGGTAGGGGTCCACAGAGACGTGGATCGACGGTTAATTGTGGTGCATTTTGCAAATGTGATTTGACTATGGCATTTCCGGAAATGAGTGCTTTTGAACGGTTTTCTTAATTGCATGCATTTACTATATGTGTAAGATGTAAGTTGTTCATTTGGTTACTTGTAGTAGCGTAATTGCTAACCCCTCTGGGGACCCGTTTTGGGGAAATTCGTTTTATGAATTTCAGGTCAGGTTCATCGAGACGAGCGGGCGCTGGACCAGTACACGGATGATGGCCATGCGTGATGATTGTGCACAAGTGACGTCTTAGTGTCTTTCATCTTTTCATCTTTTGTGGGTTTTGAACTAATAGTAGTACTCGAGTACTTAAGAGTTCTTGTTCGTCCGGTTTGTACTGTTGTCTATTATGTTTGCGTTGGATGATGGTGTTATGTTTGACCGGTTGAACCGGGTGGATTATTCTGTTTTGCGTCTTTATGACGAGGTGTTATTTTGTCTTTTTTGTAAGTCGATGAGTATGATGTTGTTCAGCCTGGTGGGTCCCATATAGGGATTCACGGCGCTGTAACATACCTCGAATATCTTGGGGGTGTTACAGAAAATGGTATCAGAGCTCTAGGTTTATAGATACCTAGGCTTGTCGGTTTATTGGGTCATGTGGTGTTTTGTTTCGCACATCATCGTCACGCTGCAATGATTCCGGTACTACCAGTGTCCGTAAGTTTTCCTTCCTCTGTTCATCATTTCCTTGTTTCATACCTTTGATTCTCGGCTTGTGACTGTTCTTTTCTTGTACTTACCCTCGTATGGTTTTTGCTACTTATTTAACTCCAGTATGGATGCTGGAAGAGGTCGTGGTCGTGGTCGCGGTCGTGGTCGTGGACACGGCCGGGGACGTGGGGCAGCCGGTGGGGCGGCCACGTCGCAGTCTTCGGGAGCCGGCAGTACCGGCGACCGTCATAGTCATGCTTCTTCTCAGGAGCATGCCGACCTTGGTATTGCGGCCGTTATGCAGCAAATGGTGAACCAAATGGCGGCGATAGCTCAGGCGGTTCAGAACCCGGATCAGGCCCATACTAATCGGGGCGGAGCGGATCGCTGGCTTCAGGATGTCATCAAGATGCATCCTCCTCAGTTTTCGGGAGCTTCGGACCCGATCGGCTGGGAAGGGTGGATCAAGGAGATATCTAAAGTCTTCACTGCTACCAACTGTCCCGAGGACCGTAAGGTCCCTATTGCCCAGTACTTTCTTACTGGGGACGCTACGGATTGGTGGGAGGCCGTCGGGCCCAAAGATCATGTTGCTTCGTGGGCCGAATTTCAAGAATTGATGGAGACTGAATATTGCCCGTGACCGGTCAGACAGACTCGGGTACATGCTTTCTATGATGCTCAACCACGGGATATCCCCGTATCTCAGGCTATTGCTGATTTTAACAAGGAGTTGGGTTATGTGAAGACCCAAGTTGTCGAAGAGAGTGACAAAATTTTCCATTTTTCCAGACGGATGAAGTTGTCGATTCGGGACTATATGCCGGGGCTCGTATGTACTACCTTGAAAGATTACCAGAGTAGGGCCCTTGCTTACGATATGTCTGTGATGGCGAGTGAGGCGGCCCGCGAGAGCAAGAAGCAGAAGAGCGCCGGGAATTTTTCGGGCCACAAGGGTGGGGGTCAACAGAGAGCCCAATCTGCTAACTTCCCCGCCGGTGGTGGTCCAGCTCGTTCCGCTGGGGGTCCTCGTGGAACTACCAGTACTCCCTTCCGTGATGTGAAGTGTTTCAATTGTGGCCGTACAGGCCACGTCAGTCGTACTTGTTTAAGCCCTTTACTGACGTGTAATCAGTGTGGCAGTAGGCCACAAGGTGCTTCTGTCTTTGAGAGGGAGAGAATTCTTGGTGCCCGGGCTTCCATCCCAGCGCCTAGGGAACCAAGTGTAAATCAAGGATCGTTTGCTTCTCAGTCTCCGCCGAGTGCTAGTCGGGGGAGAGGTCGGGGTCAGCCCTCTAAGGGGGGAGCTTCTAGTGTCGGCTCCGCCCACCCGCGAGTTTACGAGATGCGGAAAGCCGATGACCCAGCAGCTACCGTGGCGACAGGTACCGTTCATATTCTTTCTCATCCTGTCAGTGTGCTTTTCGATTCTGGTGCTACGCACTCGTTCATATCTCTGGAGTGTGTGCGCCGTTTGAGTCTCGACTGTTTGACGCCTTGTGAGCCCTTCATCGTTAAGCTTCCTAGCGGTGATAGGATCGTGGGTGATCAGGAGGTTCGAGACTGTTCTGTACTTATTTGTGAGAGGGTTTGGCCCTCTAACCTTATTGTTGTGGGTATCGAGGGTGAGGATTTGATTCTTGGGGATGATTGGCTCGAGCGGCATGGTGCAATCATGAACTACCGCACGAGGATCATCACTATGTTAGCCGAGGACGGCACCGAGCACTCTTTCGCGGGGCGAAAGAGGGGAAACCAGAAGTTCGTTATTAATGCCTTGAAGGCAATGAGACTCCTGCGAATGGGGTGTACTGGCTATTGGTGCTACGCCTTGAAGGCGGAGAGTGGTGGAGTCGAGCTTTCGTCGATTCCAATTGTTAGTGAGTTTCCTGATGTATTTCCTGACGAGTTACCGGGATTACCACCGGATCGTGAGGTCGAGTTTGTTATAGAGTTAGATCCAGGCGCGGCTCCTATTTCGAAGGCGCCGTATCGCATGGCACCTTCAGAGATGTCAGAGTTGAAGAAGCAGCTGAGTGAGCTTCTTGAGTCGGGGTATATTCGACCGAGCGCCTCGTCTTGGGGCGCACCGGTCCTGTTTGTGCGGAAGAAGGATGGTTCACTACGTTTGTGTATCGACTATCGCGAACTAAACAAGGTGACCATCAAGAACAAGTATCCTTTGCTGAGAATTGATGACTTGTTCGACCAGTTGCAGGGAGCTGCGGTATTCTCAAAGATTGATTTGAAATCGGGGTACTATCAGCTCCGGGTGAGGGAGTCCGATGTGCCGAAAACAGCTTTTCGGACGAGATACGGACATTATGAGTTTGTAGTTATGCCTTTCGGGTTAACTAATGCGCCGGCGGTGTTCATGCAGTTGATGAACAAAGTCTTTTTCGAGTATTTGATTAAGTGTGTCGTCGTTTTCATTGACGATATTCTTATTTATTCGAGGAACGAGGAAGAGCATGCCCATCATTTGCGAGTAGTATTAGACATCTTGAGGACCGAGCAACTCTATGCGAAGTTCTCGAAGTGTGAGTTAATTTGAAGGAAGTGATGTTTCTAGGTCACGTGATTTCAGCCGAGGGGGTTCGTGTGGATCCACAGAAGATAGAGGCAGTATTGGATTGGGCACCGCCCAAGAATGTGAAGGAGATCCGTAGTTTCTTGGGTTTGGCTGGCTACTACCGTAGGTTCGTCGAGGGTTTCTCGAAACTAGCTCGGCCACTTACACAGTTGCTCCAGAAATCCGAGAAATTCGTTTGGAATGACGAGAGACAGTCGAGTTTTGAGGAACTGAAGAAGCGTTTGACTTCAGCCCCGGTTTTGGCGTTGCCGTGTGGCAACGAGGTTTTCTTGTTACGATGATGCTTCGGTCGTGGTCTTGGGTGCGTATTGATGCAGCACGGCAAGACCATTGCCTATGCGTCGAGACAGTTGAGGCCGTATGAGCTGAACTACCCTACTCATGATTTGGAGTTAGCGGCAGTCGTTTTTGCGCTCAAGATTTGGCGTCACTATCTTTTCGGCTCTGCATGTCAGATTTTTACCGATCATAAAAGTCTGAAATACATATTTACTCAGCGGGAGTTGAATATGAGGCAGAGGAGTTGGTTAGAGCTGATTAAGGATTATGACCTTGAAATCCTTTATCATCCGGGCAAGGCGAACGTCGTGGCCGACGCCTTGAGTCGGAAACCGATTGCATTGCGAACGCTCGAGATCCTTACGTCTCAGTCTGAGCTTCAGCGGGCTTTGATCGAGTTAGATGTTGAGGTTTTGTTGCCGGGAACTGTCGGGCAACTTTGTGCTTTGGAGATTTCGTCGTCTTTGATCGATGAAATTAAGCTGAAGCAGTCAGAGGATCCGATGATTACTCAAATCCGAGAGAACGTTCTTAAAGGAAAATCTCCTGGGTTTGTGATTCACGAGGATGGTGTTTTGAGATTTCAGAGTCGGCTTTGTGTACCGAACGACTCGGAGTTGAGACAGAGTATTTTGCGTGAGGCCCATGCTACACCTTACTCCGTTCATCCTGGTTTGAGTAAGATGTACAAGGACCTGAGGAGGAATTTCTGGTGGAATGATATGAAGGAGGAGGTCGCACAGTTTGTAGCGAGATGTTTGACTTGTCAGCAGGTCAAAATCGAGCATCGGCTGACCGGAGTTATTCTGATCACTTCCGTTCCAGAATGGAAATGGGAAGATATATCGATGGATTTCGTTACGAGTTTGCCGAGATCGAGGTCGGGCATGAATATGGTATGGGTGATTGTTGATCGTTTGACCAAGTCGGCACATTTTCTGGGCATCAAGGACACTTGGGGCCCGGAGAAGTTAGCTCGTATGTTTATCGCGCAGATTGTGAGGCTTCACGGTACTCCGAAGTCTATTGTTTCGGATCGTGATGGCCGTTTTGTATCGCATTTCTGGCAAGCGGTGCATAAGGCATTGGGTACCCGTTTGCATTTGAGTACCTCTTTTCATCCCCAGTCAGATGGACAGTCGGAACGCACTATCCAGACATTCGAGGATATATTGCGTGCTTGTGCCCTCGATTGGAGTAGCGACTGGGAGGAGCATTTGCCATTGATCGAATTCACGTACAACAATAGTTGGCACGCGTCGATTCGGATGGCACCGTATGAGGCACTTTATGGGCGGCGATGTCGATCACCGATTTGTTGGAATGAGGCGTCCGATTTGGTCGGGACCGAGCCGGATGTCGTTTTATAGACGAGGCGGAAGATAGAATTAATTCGGGAACGGATGTTGACTGCCCAAAGTCAACAGAGGTCATATGCCGATGTCCGTCGTCGACCTTTGGAATTCGAGGTGGGAGACCACGTTTTACTAAAGGTGTCGCCAACGAGAGGTGTTTTCCGTTTCGGGAAAAAGGGGAAGTTGAGTCCGAGATTTATCGGGCCCTTCGAGATTCTCGAGCGGGTCGGTGGGTTAGCATACCGTTTGGCGTTACCTCCGGCCTTGAGTCACGTTCATAGCGTTTTTCATGTTTCCCAACTGAGGAAATATGTTCCGGATCCTAGTCACGTCATCGATTATGGGGAAATTAATGTCGCCGAGGATATTACTTTTGAAGAACGTCCTTTGAAGATTTTGGAGCACCGCGAGAAACGACTAAGGCATAAGACCATCCCCTTGGTCAAGGTGCAGTGGGCGAGGCATGGTGTCAAGGAGGCAACTTGGGAAACCGAGGATAGTGTGCGTGCTAAGTACCCCGAGTTGTTTGTTTCTTAAGTTTCGGGACGAAACTTATTTTTAGAGGGGTAGAATGTAATATCCGCATTTTTCTCCTTTTCCCGATATTCCCATTCTGGTGTATTTTTGTTTTTAGCGACTCGCTTGTAACCATATCGATATTTTGAATCTATTTTATTCTAGGAGTTTCCCCATTTGGTCGAGATTCGGAGATGTTTTGATATTAGTCCATTTTATGTCACGTATTATTGCATGGCCATTCAATTCTCGTAGAACCCATTCGATTTGGTTAATTCCTTGGTTGCACGAGTTCGGGTGGTTGAGTTGTTCGTGTTGCGAGTTTCGGTGTGTTGATCCGACGTTGTATCACGATTTTTGGACATTTGGGTCATTTTGTAATTTCCCTAAGTTACGGGGTGGTTTCCATCCCTGTCTGTTCCGAACCCTCGAGTAGTCGGAAACACGTTTCATTTTATATCTTTTGTCGTTGGCTTGAATCTGTTGGAAGTATATCAGTTGGTAGCAGATACGTCTCATTACTTCCCGATCATTTCCTCGTCGAGAAGTGATTCAGATTTCTGCTTGCTGTCCCAGGATATGTTACGGCCGTAAGCCGCATTGTTACGGCCGTAATGCTCGAGAGTTACGGCCGTAAGTTTCCCTTATATGGCCGTAATATGAGTTCGTTTTCTGCACTTGATTCCAGTGGGGGGTTACGGGCGTAACACGCTAGAGTTACGGCCGTAAGTATCGATACGGCCGTAATGGTGTCTTGATACGGCCGTAAGTGTCGTTCGTAAATTTGGCCCAGTTTCATTCCTGGAACCGTTACGGCCGTAAGGCAGGTGAGTTACGGCCGTAATATTCCTATGTTACGGCCGTATGTTATGGATGTTACGGCCGTAACACCGGCCAGTATATAAACTGGCAGCAACCGTGTTTTTTCTCATTTCTCACCTCTCTCACTTCTCTTCGCGACGGGAACGACTTGGAGAGCTAGGTTTCGCCCGATTTTCGCCCAAACACCATTGTAGAAGTATATTCAAGCTTCATATCATCAACCTATCACTAATCATTCGTTGTTCATCGTCAAATCAAGGTAAAATTTCCTAGAACCCTATTTTGGGAAAGATTTGGGGGTTTTCACGTTTTCGCCCGATCCGTCCCGTTTTGTTGGTGGATTCATGATGAATATGATTAATCTTGTTGTTATAATTGATTTTCCTACGGATTCATGGTATATTTTCATGGTTTTGCGAAATCGAGAGGGTTTGGTTGTGGTCCACCCTCGTTGTTATTTTTTTGTACTAATATACATGAATCGTAGGCGGGGTTTCGGGTGTATCCCATTTTCGTAATCGTTTAGGAGTGGTTGTGATTGTGTTATTCGAATCGTTAGGTTCATTTCCGCCGGTTCCTCGCGGTCGTGTTCGATCCTTCATTTCCGTTCGTGTCACCGTCTTTTGATCGAGGCAAGTACCCTTATGAACTTACAATCTTGACATAATAGTATTGTATGAGAAATCGTGTGTGTGTGTATGCTCACTACGGGTTAGATCCGACGGGGTCTCGGTAGGGGTCCACAAGAGACGTGGATCGACGAGCTTGCTTTTAACCACTACGGGTTAGATCCGACGGGGTCTCGGTAGGGGTCCACAGAGACGTAGATCGACGGTTAATTGTGGTGCATTTTGCAAATGTGATTTGATTATGGCATTTCCGGAAATGAGTGCTTTTGAACGGTTTTCTTAATTGCATGCATTTAGTATATGTGTAAGATGTAAGTTTTTCATTTGGTTACTTGTAGTAGCGTAATTGCTAACCCCTCTGGGGACCCATTTTGGGGAAATTCGTTTTATGAATTTCAGGTCAGGTTCATCGAGCCGAGCGGGCGCTGGACCAGTACACGGATGATGGCCGTGCGTGATGATTGTGCACAAGTGACGTCTTAGTGTCTTTCATCTTTTCATCTTTTGTGGGTTTTGAACTAATAGTAGTACTCGAGTACTTAAGAGTTCTTGTTCGTCCGGTTTGTACTGTTGTCTATTATGTTTGCGTTGGATGATGGTGTTATGTTTGACCGGTTGAACCGGGTGGATTATTCTGTTTTGCGTCTTTATGACGAGGTGTTATTTTGTCTTTTTTGTATGTCGATGAGTATGATGTTGTTCAGCCTGGTGGGTCCCATATAGGGATTCACGGCGCTGTAACATACCTCGAATATCTTGGGGGTGTTACAAAATATACATTAATTAAATTGAATCAAAGATATTATAAGTCAAATAAAGTAGATTTATTTACCTCACTTTCTTTCTTGATCTGAGAAGTTGTCCTATGTTTTTCCATGTTCAACCATTCCTCTGATTTCAGTGTACGAATTTCACTCCGTAATGTGATTGATCTACTAACTGAATCATTTCCGGACATCTTCTTCCTATAAAATGGCGAGCTGAGTTAAAAATAATGTTTTGTCTATGAAAAACATAAACCGATAATAGAATGCTCTGCAGTACTTCATATTGAAGTCCTCAAACTCCGGTAAATCTTCATTTATGAGCATCTTAGTGGCATGCATAGTAGTTTGCACACGTAGCTCTTCTGTTAAAATGTGCGTGATTTTATTAGTATGTGTTTAAAATAATGAAATGTACTTTAAAATTAGTATGAAATGCTGATGACCTTGCCAAATGGACTTGTGTGCAAACTGCAGTGCTATAGTAAGCCCGTCTTCAAGCTTATCGTTGGTAGGTGCTATTTCTAGCAGCTTGTCCGCGTACGACTCGCATAGCACTACCTTTAGGCTAATATTCCTACATTAATGTCATACAGTCTAAGGTAAAATGCAATACTAAAAATAACTATTCAAATTAGAAAAAACATCGAAATTAAGTCACCTTTCATCTTGAATTTCGATGTCTAACTTTCGAGCATGTGTCTTGTCGACATAAGTAATGTTGCCAATTCGTATAACGTGTCCTATTACGTCTGAAAAATATTGATAATATATCAGCATAATAATATTTATCAAGAGATCATAAAAATACAATAACATACAACCTACCAATAAAATATTCTCCATTAAAGGAAGGAATGTCATCAAAAGGAATCAGTTCGAGTCCATTTGACTGAATCCACATGTCTGGCTTACACTTGGCCATTTTTGTAATATAGTTGAATATCAATTTTACTGAGCATTCAACTCTGGCCTTATTCCATTTGCTTTGGTGGTTGCCCTCAACACCAAAAGTAGAAATATTCACTGTATCGCCTTCGGTCAATTGCTTTTTGAAATTGGATAGTAAACCTCTTTTCACGTAAGCTGGTATTTTGGATCCCTATGATATATAGTGGTTCAGTTTATGATGAAAATATTGAATGGAAATAATAAAAAATTTGTGGAGTCCTTATACCTCGCTGTCCATAAGAATTGCCTCGATCGAAACTGGTTTCTTTTGTTGGTCAGTTGGAATCCATATGTAATACCCGAGATCTTTATTCCGGATTCGTTGGGTTTTCTGGGTTTTATCGGATTTTCATTGTCCTCATCGTAGGAATTTCGTGCCATGTTTGGTTGTGACTTGTTGGGTCATGTTTTTGGAGGCATTTCGGATCACTTTGTGAGTTTTTGAGTTTTTGTGGTGTAGCGCACGCTAATGCTTGAGGCATAGCGCACGCTACTGCGTGGTGTTTAGCGCACGCTACTGAATTTGTAGCGCACGCTAACTGGCAGTCCGGAGACAGTCCAATAGCTACCGGATCGGGATCGAGCTTTGTTAGCGCACGCTAAGGCCGATAGCTAGCGCACGCTATCGACCGCTTAGCGCACGCTCTCTCTTCTTTCTAGCGCACGCTACTCGGTAGGTGCGATTACATCCAGGCTCTTTGGGTCGGTTTTGTGACCGTTAGTGCACGCTACGGCTTTTAGCTAGCGCACGCTAATGTTGTTATAGGCGATTTCTGGAGCGTTGACCGTTAGCGCACGCTAATGCAGGTGTTTAGCGCGCGCTAATAATCTCCCGAGATAAATCTTCCGACAAAGATTAAGTCGTCATTTTCCCACTTTTCTTCATCCCTTCCGATGGGAGTGAGATCCAGAGGCGAGTAGGACCGATCTTTTTCTTCTAGCTTCATCTTTGAGCGGATTTGTAGATGTTTAACAACATCTAATCTTCTTCTTAGTCCATATCAAGGTAATCTCTTGTTAGAACCCTATTTTCTTAAATTTGGGGTTTTTGCTTGGATTTGTGATTCTTAATCGATCTCATCCGATCGGTTATATGTTCTTGTTTGTCTTGACCGTAATCATCAGATTTTGTTAACCGTTCATCGATTTTTATAGCCCGGATCAACGATTCTTGATTTCTTTGAGAACACTTAGATCCATGTCGTTTTTAGGATTGTTTCGGTTTTTGATTAGTGTTATTGATTCGTGGTGATGCTATTTTCGTAGTATTCGTGGGCTATCGAAGTCTTGATCGTTTTTGGAAGTTCGAAGGTTGCCCGATCATGGCCGTTCGTCGTTTCGTCGCTCGTGATATCGAGGCAAGTATCTTGTCCATACGTTTCATGTTTCGTAGGCGTAATTAATGGTAAAGGATTTCGTGCGAAACCCAATGTTTAATGACGTAAAAAGGGATCGGTATATTCTCGATAAATGTTGTCTTTCAACGATAATTTATGTACTTCGTGGATATATGTGTTCTCGGAATATGTGTGTTGGTTTTGTATGTTGAAAAGATGATATGATCACTTTGAATGAGTTTATTAGACCGTAATCCTTTGCCGGGGATTACGTAATGTTATGTGTACTTGTTAGTTAAGAATGTATTACGTGGGATATTAGTTGTTACTCCTTTGAAAGGAGGTTGTGATGTTTAAGTGTTGCTTGGCTTGATGTTCTGCTCATTGTTATGTGATTGCTAAAAGTGATGTGCCTCCGGGTAGGATTGTTGAATCTCCGGGATCCATACTCGCTAGTATGGGTCGGGCGTGACCGTAGGGTTATCCAATCCGGGTATGTCTTGCGGGGACTCCGAGGTTCGGGGCTTGCTAGCCCGATGCCGAGATAACTTGTGGGGGTTATCATCGGGTATGTCTTGCGGGGACTCCAAGGTTTGTGGCTTGTTAGCCCGATGCCGGGATAACTTATGGTTGTGGTATGGTTTCCTATTGGATTATTCACTTGGGTATGTTCTACGGGAGCATCTGAGGTTCGTGGCTTGTTAGCACGGGACGCGAATAATCCTTAGGAACATGTGTTATGTTATTCGGGTCGTGGACCTGTGGCTTATGATTCGGGTCTTGGACCCCGTGTGTTGTGAATTGGGTTGTGAAACCGCGTTTTATTATTGGAATCGTATTTTGGAAAGATGATTTTTGGGCCGTGTCCCCAAGTGTTTTCGAAAGACTTGAGAATTCCTTATTTCCAAATGTTTTCAAACTCCCGAGACCGAAAAATATTTTGTATGAGATACATGGTTCTATTCCTATTTTTTTATAAATCAAACTGTTTTGATTAAGTGATTTATCTCGGGAAATATATTCAAGATTTTATATTCTTGAAGCACGTTGTGTATGGCTTGTACTTTTGTTTTATACTTGCACTAGCAAAACAGTGGAGTTTTGCTAACCCCCGAGTATTCGGGGGGTGGATGTCTGTATTGCGTCCAGGTACTTGCAGGTAGCTGGGGAGCGAATCATAGGATCGATACGAAGGATGATGGGAGACGAAGATACTAATCACGTGAAGACCAATTATAGAGTATTTGGTAGAGTCGTGTTGGTTATTCCTCCGATGTGTTATTTTCTCGAATTATGGAGGTGTTATTGTATTCTAGCCCCTGCGTGGGTATGTGTTCTGGGCAAGGATCTTGTATGTATTGTTGTGTGTGTTGTGATATAAAACCAAATCGGTCTAATGGTCATTTATGTAGCCATATCGGCATGTGAAGTGATGCATTGTTTTGTATTTAGCCTGGTAGATCCTCGCGGAGAGGGTCTGCGGCGCTGTAATATTCCCGAGTGGTTTGGGGGTGTTACAGAATATGGTATCGGAGCTTAGGTTGAGGAAACCTAGGCTGTCGGGTTGAGTAGTGTGTTGTCGGATCTTGTCTTGTCAGATTTGGTCTGACTGAGTGGTGTCGCGACGCGTCGTCTGAGTTGTCGGTCGTGATTAGTATCGAGGTGCAACCATCATCTTTGTGCGATCTGTGGATGTAAGTCTCCCTATTTTGTTGTGTCTCGTGTTATACGAGTTTATGTGATTCTGTGTTATTATGTGGAGTTTAATTATGCCTCGTGAATACTTACTCCATACTTGTTTGATTCTCGTATTGTGTTGGAACAAAGAGTAGTACCGGTATGCATGTATATATGTATACATCTTTGTGTGAAATCATTTTTTTTTTACAGGGGTGATGTTTTGGATTGGTTACTCAATAAAAGTTTATCAATGTGGTATTTTAAATTTCAAATGTTTCGGGGAAGTCACGTAAATTCTATTTAAAAACATCCTTCGAGGAGGAAAAATGATTTGATTTTCGTATGATGACCTCGAGACCAAAGATTTTGAGAATTCAAACTACATATATTATATTTTCATCTTGCATTGAAAATTTTCAAAATTTGATTTTTAAATGCTTAAACGAGGTCTATCAATAGATTACTTGAGACGTGACTTTCGCCTTCAACTTTTCGACTAAACGATATGTAGTGAGAATATAAATTGTTGGTGTTGGGATTCGTATGTTGTTGTTTATTTGTAACCTTCGGCTTTTGGCATTATTTGGTATATGTTTATGAATATGTTGCTGGATGAGAATAGCTAGCGCGCGCTAACGTGGCATGGCTAGCGCACGCTAAGTCTCTGTTAAATCATACCCTAATCGGTCTGAGCAGAAGCTCGGAAACTACATTCTGGTCGTAAGTCTAACTTTTGTGATTGTTAGGCTGACCATTTGTGACCGTACTCTATGTGTTGTTCAGGAATAACAATTGTTGTGTGGTTATGTGTGATTTGAACTGTGTTTTTGTCCACTGCGTGTGTAAAGTCCAAAATGACTTTTTGGGTACTTTTACCAAATAGTGTGTGTTTCAAAACGACCTTTCGGGTTTGTAAATTTGAATTAATTCGTTGACCCTTTTTCCTAACTCTTTTGTCGGGTGACTTAACATATATTTTGAAACTATTGAGTTTCCGCGTCTACGCATTGTAATTTCAAATGGTCTTTGATGATGGTATTTGGTATTTGGAAAAATGACTTTTGGGGAGTATTTGGAAAGTATTACCGTCATCGGCCTTTTTTGGCATTTTGGAACGTTTTTGAAAATGGTTTTCAACTTGGTAATTTCCAGTGCGGAAACCGTACAGAAAATGATCTTGATATAATGGATGATTTCAATTTCATTGCATTTATAAATCGCATAACAACGACATTATAAATGAAGATTTTTGGCATAATAGTTTGTATATTGTGCTCTAGCTGGAATTAAATGGTAGTATGTATATGATTTAATGATGTTGGATTAAAGACAGAGATGTGAATATCTTGCTATGTGTTATGATCTTTCGTTACCATAGGTTGTTGTTTGTTAGTATGCCGAGGGGCAGAGGTCGTGGTCGTAACCGTGGTGCTGATGGCCATGGGGATCAGATGTGGAATCGAGAGAATGTCGTTGAGAATAATTTTAGTTTGGGTGTTGATATTATATTGCAACAAGTAGCGACTCAGATGACTCAGTTGACCCAGGTGGTTCAACGTAGCATTGACGCGAGTCAGAACGTCGGTGTGAATCAATGGCTTCGCGAGGTAGTTCGTATGAATCCCCCTCGATTCGCCGGTGCTGCGGATGCGTTGGACTGGGATGGTTGGATTTTCCAATTGGGAAAGATTTTCGAGGCTGTCGGATATCCTGAAGAGCGGAAGGTACCTATCGCTCAGTACCTTCTCGACAAAGATGCCGCTAATTGGTGGGAAGCTGTTAAACCTCGTGATCGTGATGTCACGTGGGCGGAGTTCCAAGCACTTATGGAAGCTGAGTTCTGTCCGAAACCGATTAGAGAGCAGAGGATTCACGAATTCTACTTGGCAGAACCGCAAGATATATCGGTGTCGCAGGCTATCATCGATTATAGCAAACAACTCAGTTATGTGCGAGATCGGGTGAGAACCGAGGAAGAGAGGATCCTTCACTTTGACAGACGGATGAAGCCGGATATTCGTGTGTATATGTCGGGATTCAATTGCACCTCATTGAGAGACTATCAAGATCGAGCCTTAGCTCGTGAACTAGCTTCATTATCTTCGGAGTGTGTGCCCGAGTCGAAGAAGCAGAGGGAGTTCAATGATCGTGCGGACAGTGCAGGAGTCGGTGTTCCCAATTTGCAACGTAGTAGTCTCTCCGCTGTAAATCTCCATCGCTAGATGCGTGGAACTGGGAGTTCCAAGTCTTCTGTTCTGACTCCTGGTAAAGCCAGGAGATGTTTTAACTGTAATGTGGCGGGACATGTTCGTGCACATTGTCCTTCCCCACCCGATGCGTGTTACAAAGTGCGGACTCGAGGACACCAGGTTCGATTTTGCGAGATGGTTACCGAGCATTCTGAGGCAGGGACTTGAGCTTTGATATCAGGATCGACTCCGAGTAGTCCCGGAGGGGCGTGGTCTATCAGTTGCATGTTGAATTATTTCCCTTGCTTTGTTGTTCCAAAATTCAGAGATTGACTTCTTTTATTTGAAGTGGATCGGATTTTGAACTCTGTACTCTCGACTCTGTCGAATCATTTATATTCGTTGATATTTTATGATCTTGTCCTGTCTTGTGCTTTTTTTGATCGAACGAGTTTTGGTATTGTTTCAGAATAACCCGTTTGTCGTTATGACTCTCCAAATTGCTATTCCCTTTCCTGCGGATCTTATATGAATGCACATCTTGTTGTCTTCATCGGATCGTATATTGTCTCGAGTCGAGATGTGAACTTTGGGGTTGTTGTTTTGAGTACTATCGTTCGTCATGAATCGAACATGACTGATCGACTTTTGTGCCTCGATCGTTGTAATTCAATCGTTTGATTGTTCGGTTTTTGCTGATCTCGTTTTGTGATTGTTAAGCGTTAGGACTCCTTCGTAATCTCCCTAAGTTCAGGAGATTTGTTTTGTGTTCGATCTTCCAATCCTTGGGCTGTGGAATCTTGTATTGGTTCAGCGTATAGCTCGTGTTTTGGTTGATGTACTGTTGAATTGTTCAACCGTATTGATTTTTGTTCGCCGTGTTTTATTATTTCGGTAACGGATATCGTGTGTTATCTGAGTTTGTTTTGCGTCGTTCGTACCATGTTTCAAGTTTCGAGGACGAAACTTCTTTTAAGGGGGGTAGAATCTAATACCCGAGATCTTTATTCCGGATTCGTTGGGTTTTCTGGGTTTTATCGGATTTTCATTGTCCTCATCGTAGGAATTTCGTGCCATGTTTGGTTGTGACTTGTTGGGTCATGTTTTTGGAGGCATTTCGGATCACTTTGTGAGTTTTTGAGTTTTTGTGGTGTAGCGCACGCTAATGCTTGAGGCATAGCGCACGCTACTGCGTGGTGTTTAGCGCACGCTACTGAATTTGTAGCGCACGCTAACTGGCAGTCCGGAGACAGTCCAATAGCTACTGGACTGGGACTGGAGCTTTGTTAGCGCACGCTAAGGCCGATAGCTAGCGCACGCTATCGACTGCTTAGCGCACGCTCTCTCTTCTTTCTAGCGCACGCTACTCGGTAGGTGCAGTTCTGTCCAGGGGCTACTGGACTGGTTTTGTGACCCGTTAGTGCACGCTACGGCTTTTAGCTAGCGCACGCTAATGTTGTTATAGGCAGTTTCTCTGGAGCGTTGACCCCGTTAGCGCACGCTAATGCAGGGTGTTTAGCGCGCGCTAATAATCGGTCGAGATAAATCTTTGGGCCGGCATTAAGTCGTCATTTTCCCACTTTTCTTCATCCCTTCCGATGGGAGTGAGATCCAGAGGCGAGTAGGACCGATCTTTTTCTTCTAGCTTCATCTTTGAGCGGATTTGTAGATGTTTAACAACATCTAATCTTCTTCTTAGTCCATATCAAGGTAATCTCTTGTTAGAACCCTATTTTCTTAAATTTGGGGTTTTTGCTTGGATTTGTGATTCTTAATCGATCTCATCCGATCGGTTATATGTTCTTGTTTGTCTTGACCGTAATCATCAGATTTTGTTAACCGGACATAGATTTTTATAGCCCGGATCAACGATTCTTGATTTCTTTGAGAACACTTAGATCCATGTCGTTTTTAGGATTGTTTCGGTTTTCGATTAGTGTTATTGATTCGTGGTGATGCTATTTTCGTAGTATTCGTGGGCTATCGAAGTCTTGATCGTTTTTGGAAGTTCGAAGGTTGCCCGATCATGGCCGTTCGTCGTTTCGTCGCTCGTGATATCGAGGCAAGTATCTTGTCCATACGTTTCATGTTTCGTAGGCGTAATTAATGGTAAAGGATTTCGTGCGAAACCCAATGTTTAATGACGTAAAAAGGGATCGGTATATTCTCGATAAATGTTGTCTTTCAACGATAATTTATGTACTTCGTGGATATATGTGTTCTCGGAATATGTGTGTTGGTTTTGTATGTTGAAAAGATGATATGATCACTTTGAATGAGTTTATTAGACCGTAATCCTTTGCCGGGGATTACGTAATGTTATGTGTACTTGTTAGTTAAGAATGTATTACGTGGGATATTAGTTGTTACTCCTTTGAAAGGAGGTTGTGATGTTTAAGTGTTGCTTGGCTTGATGTTCTGCTCATTGTTATGTGATTGCTAAAAGTGATGTGCCTCCGGGTAGGATTGTTGAATCTCCGGGATCCATACTCGCTAGTATGGGTCGGGCGTGACCGTAGGGTTATCCAATCCGGGTATGTCTTGCGGGGACTCCGAGGTTCGGGGCTTGCTAGCCCGATGCCGAGATAACTTGTGGGGGTTATCATCGGGTATGTCTTGCGGGGACTCCAAGGTTTGTGGCTTGTTAGCCCGATGCCGGGATAACTTATGGTTGTGGTTTGGAATGGTTCTGTGACTGTTGTCACGAGGACATGTGATTTGGTATGGTTTCCTATTGGATTATTCACTTGGGTATGTTCTATGGGAGCATCTGAGGTTCGTGGCTTGTTAGCACGGGACGCGAATAATCCTTAGGAACATGTGTTATGTTATTCGGGTCGTGGACCTGTGGCTTATGATTCGGGTCTTGGACCCCGTGTGTTGTGAATTGGGTTGTGAAACCGCGTTTTATTATTGGAATCGTATTTTGGAAAGATGATTTTTGGGCCGTGTCCCCAAGTGTTTTCGAAAGACTTGAGAATTCCTTATTTCCAAATGTTTTCAAACTCCCGAGACCGAAAAATATTTTGTATGAGATACATGGTTCTATTCCTATTTTTTTTATAAATCAAACTGTTTTGATTAAGTGATTTATCTCGGGAAATATATTCAAGATTTTATATTCTTGAAGCACGTTGTGTATGGCTTGTACTTTTGTTTTATACTTGCACTAGCAAAACAGTGGAGTTTTGCTAACCCCCGAGTATTCCGGGGGTGGATGTCTGTATTGCGTCCAGGTACTTGCAGGTAGCTGGGGAGCGAATCATAGGATCGATACGAAGGATGATGGGAGACGAAGATACTAATCACGTGAAGACCAATTATAGAGTATTTGGTAGAGTCGTGTTGGTTATTCCTCCGATGTGTTATTTTCTCGAATTATGGAGGTGTTATTGTATTCTAGCCCCTGCGTGGGTATGTGTTCTGGGCAAGGATCTTGTATGTATTGTTGTGTGTGTTGTGATATAAAACCAAATCGGTCTAATGGTCATTTATGTAGCCATATCGGCATGTGAAGTGATGCATTGTTTTGTATTTAGCCTGGTAGATCCTCGCGGAGAGGGTGCATACTGTAATATTCCCGAGTGGTTTGGGGGTGTTACAGAATATGGTATCGGAGCTTAGGTTGAGGAAACCTAGGCTGTCGGGTTGAGTAGTGTGTTGTCGGGTCTTGTCTTGTCAGATTTGGTCTGACTGAGTGGTGTCGCGACGCGTCGTCTGAGTTGTCGGTCGTGATTAGTATCGAGGTGCAACCATCATCTTCGTGCGATCTGTGGATGTAAGTCTCCCTATTTTGTTGTGTCTGGTGTTATACGAGTTTATGTGATTCTGTGTTATTATGTGGAGTTTAATTATGCCTCGTGAATACTTACTCCATACTTGTTTGATTCTCGTATTGTGTTGGAACAAAGAGTAGTACGGGTATGCATGTATATATGTATACATCTTTGTGTGAAATCATTTTTTTTTACAGGGGTGATGTGTTGGATTGGTTACTCAATAAAAGTTTATCAATGTGGTATTTTAAATTTCAAATGTTTCGGGGAAGTCACGTAAATTCTATTTAAAAACATCCTTCGAGGAGGAAAAATGATTTGATTTTCGTATGATGACCTCGAGACCAAAGATTTTGAGAATTCAAACTACATATATTATATTTTCATCTTGCATTGAAAATTTTCAAAATTTGATTTTTAAATGCTTAAACGAGGTCTATCAATAGATTACTTGAGACGTGACTTTCGCCTTCAACTTTTCGACTAAACGATATGTAGGGAGAATATAAATTGTTGGTGTTGGGATTTGTATGTTGTTGTTTATTTGTAACCTTCGGCTTTTGGCATTATTTGGTATATGTTTATGAATATGTTGCTGGATGAGAATAGCTAGCGCGCGCTAACGTGGCATGGCTAGCGCACGCTAAGTCTCTGTTAAATCATACCCTAATCGGTCTGAGCAGAAGCTCGGAAACTACATTCTGGTCGTAAGTCTAACTTTTGTGATTGTTAGGCTGACCATTTGTGACCGTACTCTATGTGTTGTTCAGGAATAACAATTGTTGTGTGTTTATGTGTGATTTGAACTGTGTTTTTGTCCACTGCGTGTGTAAAGTCCAAAATGACTTTTTGGGTACTTTTACCAAATAGTGTGTGTTTCAAAACGACCTTTCGGGTTTGTAAATTTGAATTAATTCGTTGACCCTTTTTCCTAACTCTTTTGTCGGGTGATTTAACATATATTTTGAAACTATTGAGTTTCCGCGTCTACGCATTGTAATTTCAAATGGTCTTTGATGATGGTATTTGGTATTTGGAAAAATGACTTTTGGGGAGTATTTGGAAAGTATTACCGTCATCGGCCTTTTTTGGCATTTTGGAACGTTTTTGAAAATGGTTTTCAACTTGGTAATTTCCGGTGCGGAAACCGTACAGAAAATGATCTTGATATAATGGATGATTTCAATTTCATTGCATTTATAAATCGCATAACAACGACATTATAAATGAAGATTTTTGGTATAATAGTTTGTATATTGTGCTCTAGCTGGAATTAAATGGTAGTATGTATATGATTTAATGATGTTGGATTAAAGACAGAGATGTGAATATCTTGCTATGTGTTATGATCTTTCGTTACCATAGGTTGTTGTTTGTTAGTATGCCGAGGGGCAGAGGTCGTGGTCGTAACCGTGGTGCTGATGGCCATGGGGATCAGATGTGGAATCGAGAGAATGTCGTTGAGAATAATTTTAGTTTGGGTGTTGCTATTATATTGCAACAAGTAGCGACTCAGATAACTCAGTTGACCCAGGTGGTTCAACGTAGCATTGACGCGAGTCAGAACGTCGGTGTGAATCAATGGCTTCGCGAGGTAGTTCGTATGAATCCCCCTCGATTCGCCGGTCTTTGCGGATGCGTTGGACTGGGATGGTTGGATTTTCCAATTGGGAAAGATTTTCGAGGCTGTCGGATGTCCTGAAGAGCGGAAGGTACCTATCGCTCAGTACCTTCTCGACAAAGATGCCGCTAATTGGTGGGAAGCTGTTAAACCTCGTGATCGTGATGTCACGTGGGCGGAGTTCCAAGCACTTATGGAAGCTGAGTTCTGTCCGAAACCGATTAGAGAGCAGAGGATTCACGAATTCTACTTGGCAGAACCGCAAGATATATCGGTGTCGCAGGCTATCATCGATTATAGCAAACAACTCAGTTATGTGCGAGATCGGGTGAGAACCGAGGAAGAGAGGATCCTTCACTTTGACAGACGGATGAAGCCGGATATTCGTGTGTATATGTCGGGATTCAATTGCACCTCATTGAGAGACTATCAAAATCGAGCCTTAGCTCGTGAACTAGCTTCATTATCTTCGGAGCGTGTGCCCGAGTCGAAGAAGCAGAGGGAGTTCGATGATCGTGCGGACAGTGCAGGAGTCGGTGTTCCCAATCTGCAACGTAGTATTCTCTCCGCTGTAAAGCTCCATCGCTCGATGCGTGGAACTGGGAGTTCCAAGTCTTCTGTTCTGACTCCTGGTAAAGCCAGGAGATGTTTTAACTGTAATGTGGCGGGACATGTTCGTGCACATTGTCCTTCCCCACCAGTAACGTGTTACAGGTGCGGACTCGAGGGACACTGGGTTCAGTTTTGCGAGATGGTTACCGAGCATTCTGAGGCAGGGACTTGAGCTTTGATATCAGGATCGACTCCGAGTAGTCCCGGAGGGGCGTGGTCTATCAGTTGCATGTTGAATTATTTCCCTTGCTTTGTTGTTCCAAAATTCAGAGATTGACTTCTTTTATTTGAAGTGGATCGGATTTTGAACTCTGTACTCTCGACTCTGTCGAATCATTTATATTCGTTGATATTTTCTGATCTTGTCCTGTCTTGTGCTTTTTTTGATCGAACGAGTTTTGGTATTGTTTCAGAATAACCCGTTTGCCGTTATGACTCTCCAAATTGCTATTCCCTTTCCTGTGGATCTTATATGAATGCACATCTTGTTGTCTTCATCGGATCGTATATTGTCTCGAGTCGAGATGTGAACTTTGGGGTTGTTGTTTTGAGTATTATCGTTCGTCATGAATCGAACATGACTGATCGACTTTTGTGCCTCGATCGTTGTAATTCAATAGTTTGATTGTTCGGTTTTTGCTGATCTCGTTTTGTGATTGTTGAGCGTTAGGACTCCTTCGTAATCTCCCTAAGTTCAGGAGATTTGTTTTGTGTTCGATCTTCCAATCCTTGGGCTGTGGAATCTCGTATTGGTTCAGCGTATAGCTCGTGTTTTGGTTGATGTACTGTTGAATTGTTCAACCGTATTGATTTTTGTTCGCCGTGTTTTATTATTTCGGTAACGGATATCGTGTGTTATCTGAGTTTGTTTTGCGTCGTTCGTACCATGTTTCAAGTTTCGAGGACGAAACTTCTTTTAAGGGGGGTAGAATCTAATACCCGAGATCTTTATTCCGGATTCGTTGGGTTTTCTGGGTTTTATCGGATTTTCATTGTCCTCATCGTAGGAATTTCGTGCCATGTTTGGTTGTGACTTGTTGGGTCATGTTTTTGGAGGCATTTCGGATCACTTTGTGAGTTTTTGAGTTTTTGTGGTGTAGCGCACGCTAATGCTTGAGGCATAGCGCACGCTACTGCGTGGTGTTTAGCGCACGCTACTGAATTTGTAGCGCACGCTAACTGGCAGTCCGGAGACAGTCCAATAGCTACTGGACTGGGACTGGAGCTTTGTTAGCGCACGCTAACGCCGATAGCTAGCGCACGCTATCGACTGCTTAGCGCACGCTCTCTCTTCTTTCTAGCGCACGCTACCCGGTAGGTGCAGTTCTGTCCAGGGGCTCCTGGACTGGTTTTGTGACCCGTTAGTGCACGCTAGGCTTTTAGCTAGCGCACGCTAACGTTGTTATAGGCAGTTTCTCTGGAGCGTTGACCCCGTTAGCGCACGCTAATGCAGGGTGTTTAGCGCTAATAATCGGCTCAAAGATAAATACCGGACAAGCAAAGATTAAGTCGTCATTTTCCCACTTTTCTTCATCCCTTCCGATGGGAGTGAGATCCAGAGGCGAGTAGGACCGATCTTTTTCTTCTAGCTTCATCTTTGAGCGGATTTGTAGATGTTTAACAACATCTAATCGTCTTCTTAGTCCAAATCAAGGTAATCTCTTGTTAGAACCCTATTTTCTTAAATTTGGGGTTTTTGCTTGGATTTGTGATTCTTAACCGATCTCATCCGATCAGTTATTTGTTCTTGTTTGTCTTGACCGTAATCATCAGATTTTGTTAACCGTTCATCGATTTTTATAGCCCGGATCAACGATTCTTGATTTCTTTGAGAACACTTAGATCCATGTCGTTTTTAGGATCGTTTCGGTTTTCGATTAGTGTTATTGATTCGTGGTGATGCTATTTTCGTAGTATTCGTGGGCTATCGAAGTCTTGATCGTTTTTGGAAGTTCGAAGGTTACCCGATCGTGCCCGTTCGTCGTTTCGTCGCTCGTGATATCGAGGCAAGTATCTTGTGTAATATCCGCAATTTCGAATTTCGGTAATTTTCTTTTTTCTTCATTTCGAGAATGATTAATTCTGCACTTTTTGTCATCCGAGTTCGTTTCGGTGTCGTTTTGTTGAGTTCCGTGTCCTTAATCGACTTTTTCACGTGGGAGTTCGACTTTGTAAAGTCGCCATTAATTTTTGGTAACTCCAAAAATTCTAAATCTTTGCAATATTATATAGCATCGAGTTAGCTTTCCAATGGTTCGAACGGTGAGTCAATCGGAGTCCGGACGAGAGAGTTATGGTCGTTTTAGCTCACCCGCTCGTTATTGGCCGATCACTGCCGGCCGAACTCGACGTGTCGTCCGACACGGCCCGTGCATTTCGCCGGGAAATGCCGGAAGTTTCGTCTCAGACCCGACCGTGTCGTCCGACACGGCCCGTGCCGTACTCGTCTGGAAATGCCGGAGCCGACCGCCGACACGCCCGACCGTGTTCCAGACACGGTCGAGTCGTGCCGAGTCACCGTCGGACGGGTCACTTTCGGAAGGCCCCTCCGCCGCGACCGTGTCTAGCAGGACACGGTCGAGTCCCCGCCGGTCAATCAGCGCCACGACCGTGTCGCGGACACGGCCGAGTCCTGGCTGCCTATAAAAGGCCCCGCAGACGTTTTCTTGCCATTTTTCACCTTCTTCTTCTCCTCTTCCGCACCGGGCGTGTTCTAAGCTTGAAGCCATGTTGTTTAACAACATATCCATGGAGTTTGGAGGTTCATAACATCGATTAATCCTTCCATAACTTGCTCCGATCGACCGAATCAAGGCAAGTTTTCCTAAAATACAGGTTTGGGGATTTTGTTCGATTTGTCCGTTTAATTCGTTTTAACTCGAATATTGATGGATTGATGATTGTTAAGATATATTATATCTAATTCCTTGTTATTCCACGGTTGGATCGCCACGGATTTGTCGTTTTATTGAGTATTTTATCGACGCCTTGAAGGTGTTCGATAAAATGTCTTAGAGGGGTTTTGGGCGTTCTACGATTATCCTTCCTCGTATGATCGATGATTTATTGATTATATTGTTGTTAGGTCGAGTTTCTTGTGAAGAAACCGTGTTGAACCCTTCCGCTCGTTGTCGTCTTCCTTTTCGTTAACATCGGGCGCCCGAAGCTTTCCGGTTGAGCCGTATCCGCTCGTGGTTCCGTGCTCGTGGTATCGAGGCAAGTACCTAGTCAATACAAGTCTTGTTTTGTGGATAAGATAATTCGTGATCATCTTGGTGTGTTTGATTATTTGTTTGAAATGAGTTTTCAAAGGATTCGCTAGCCTCGTTAAGGCTCACTTTCAAAACGTGTGTTTTGTAAATTGTGTGGGTTGTAAGTGATTACATGAATCCTGTGGATATAATTGATGTTGATGTTGCGCTTGATAATGCGTGTATGCGAGTATTGCTTATTTCCGCGTTATGGTTGACGTGCGTGTTGTTATTTATTCGTGTGGTCGTGGACTGACGGATGAATTATGTGAATTGGTGTATCGATTTGATAATTGTTACAATGATTGACTGTGTGCTTGATGTTTGTGATAATGTGGATACTTGTTGTGAGAAACGTCGTATCCGGGAACCTCTGAGGGCGGGGCGTGCACTCCGGCACAGTGTATCCGCAATGTGCGGCTCCATATGGGTGGTGAACGCCGGTGTTACCTAATGCGCGCGCAAGGGGCGGCTCTTGCGGGAGTGACGCCGGTGCGGTGACATGTTCAATGAGCGGCCAACATGATGGAAGTGAACGCCGGTACACAGGTGCGCAAGGGAGGCGCCTGGCAGGCTTATTGGTTACGGGTATTTGAGTGATAGCTAAGACCCCGTTACCGAACGATGTTCGTATCTCAAATTCTTTCAACTCACTTTTAAATGTGTGTCTTGATATAGACAGCGATTCGTGTTTTTGAAAGCTTGTTTCAACTTGTTTTTAAAGCGTTGGTATCAGGGTTAATTAACCAAGGAGGTTTGACGAAATCTCCGAGGGTTAATTAATCGGGGGTCTTGAGCAGGATATGTCGAATGAGAGATTGTACCTTTGATGGTATTGTGGTGCTATTCTGTGTTTTGGGTCGAGGACCCTGTGGAATGTTGAGATGATTGATCTCGTGTTGATATTATTTGGGTTTGGGTCGAGAACCCTGTGGAATGTTGAGATGATTGATCTCGTGTTGATATTATTTGGGTTTGGCTCGAGAACCCCGTGTGATGTTGAGATGTTTGATCTCGTGCCGATATTACTTGATTTTGGGTCGAGAATCCCGTGGAATTATTTGTGAAGACTCGTTTGTGTTGATTGAGTGGCTTTCTTGCAAATTGTTTTCTATTAAAACTCTCGATGGCATCTTTAAAACTGTTTTATAAATGGTTTCCCCTTTATCGGTGATCTTTCGGTTTTGAGAAATGTTTATCAAACTCATGCCTCGGGAAGTACTTTTCGTTACGTTTAGATTTTTGAGGATTCCTAGTTATTGTTATTCGTGAAATGTGAATGGTATGGCTCGTATTTGCACTTTGTTCTTGCACTAGCAAAACAGTGGAGTTTTGCTAACCCCCGAGTATTCGGGGGGTGGATGTCTGTTTTTGCATTCAGGTTTGGGAGCATAACACAGGGTCGGCACGGAGGATGATGAAAGATGAACGATACTAATCACACGAGGATCCGTATGAGGTCATTGGTATAGTTATAGTTTATTTTCCGCTGTGGTATTCTTTCCCGTTGTATGGGAGTGTGTTGTACTCGACCCCTGCGTGGGCATGTAATGAGTTTGAGTTGTATGTATTTATTGAAAGACCAAATCGGTCTACTTAGTCATTTTAGCCTTAAAGGCATTGTCGAGTTGTTCTATGTTGTTACCAGCCTGGTAGATCCTTGAGGAAAGGTTCTACGGCGTGTAATATCCCTGAGCGGATTGGGGGTGTTACATTTATGGTATCGAGCTTAGGTTGTGGAAACCTAGGTGTCGGGTCGATGGTGTCTGTTGAGTTTTGTCTTGTCGGATTTTATCTGACTGAGTCGTGTCGCGACGCGTCGTCTGAGTTTGTTGGTCGTGATTAGTATCGTGGGCGATCATCATCTTCGTGCGACCTGTGAATGTAAGTCTCCCTTCTTTGTGTTGTGCCTCGTGTGACACGAGCTATTTTTATGATTATTTGTTAAGTGACGGAATCCTTTTATGGATTTTGATTTCGTGATATGTGGTTATTTGACTCTCATATTTCGTTCATATGAGGAGTAGTGTTGTTGGATTATGCATGTTGAACAGTATTTCTTTTATCCGCTGTGTGAGTTCTTTTGTAATGACTTTCGGTATTTTACCGACCGAGTTTTATTTCGAAAACCGATTCCCTTAACCGAGTTTTTGGCATTATGGGCTTGACCACTTTGACGAAATTCTTATGACGGTATTTAGTATTTTGTAAATGGCTTTCGTGAGTTTTTGAAATATTACCGTCATCGGACTTTTGGCATTTTTGTAAATGGTTTTTAGTCCTGGTGGGTTCCGCGTGGGACCACGGCGCTATAATGTTACGTGAAATTACTCAAATTTTTGGGCATTCTAGCCCATTGAATTATTTTTGAAAACCTTGAGTATCTTAGAAAATTAAAATTCGAGACGTACTTTTAAAACGAATTATTTTCTTGCGGTGTTTTCAAGGTGTTTTCTAATGCCGCAATACATTTCAAAAAATTTCCGGTTGAGGACCAAAAACATTTTTGAGATATTTTCAAATGCAGTTGCTTAGACCCAAGGGTCGAATATTTTTGAAAGTTTTTCACTACGTGAAGGTGTCCTCATTTTTGTTCAAACGCAAGATGATTTTCAAAGTCTCGAAAATGATGTTTGTTCAACTTTTTGTAAAATGATACTCAAGATCAACTGGTGTTTCCAAACTGTCTTCAAAGGTGGTTTTCGTTTTTAAAACCTATCATTCCTGTTTGCGGACCGGAAATGCGTGTATGGTTTTCGAACTTTCGTTACGGTGTCAACCCCGAATTGTGATTGAATTGGTGGCGTGAGCGTCGAGTCGTTCGCCACGCATATGTTTTGTTGGCTCTCTGTGAGAGGTGTGAACTGGTGTTTACTGTTTATCGCCTCGTGGTGATTTGCGTATTGTCGCACTAGTGTGAGTTGTTATAGCCTGGATTTTTGTGCGTTATACACATGGGTGATTGTTTCATGATGTTTGTGATTGTGTGCTGACTGTCGTTCGGGATGTTGTAATCGTCGAATGATGCCGTTGTTGTTGTGATTTTTGTATGCGTTGATATGTTATGCTGAGTTGGCATCTCCGGTATGTTGTTTTGCGGTGTTTTGATCCATTGTATCGAGCATTTGTATTTTCGGTATGCCGAGCCGAGACGTTTCAACCGTAATGTGCCGGGGCATGCACGTGTATATTGTCCTTCTCGTCGATAACACATTTCAAGTGTGGACTCGAGGGACACCGAATTCAATTTTGCGAATTGGCTACCGAGACTTTTGGAGTTCGCGCTTCAACACAGTCATCGGAATCGGCCTTGAGAGGCCTTTGAAGGATGTTTCTGTCGGTTGCTTGTTGTGTCGTCACCTTGATTTCGCTGTTGTGAGTTGCGGGGGCGACCTTCTTTTATAAGAGGTCGAATGTAGTACCCGTGTTGTTTTTAGACTCCTGCATTTTCTCTTTCTCGAGTCTATCGACTCGCTCGTGTTCGTTGATACTTTCTGAACTTGTTCTGTATTTCGGTTTCGTCGTTCGAACGAGCTGTGATCTTGTTTTGAGTCAATCTGGTTATCGCTGCGACTTTTTCGAGTTCGGCTCGATTCTTGTGAACCTTGTTCGGAAGTGACATCATCTGGTTTTACTAGTTCTCTTATTCGAAGTGGATCGGATTTGGAACTTCTGCATATTCTACTTTGTTGACTCATTTATGTTCGTTGACATTTCTGAGCTTGTCCTGCCCCTTGTTTTTGTTTATCGAACGAGTGTGGCATCATTTCGGAATAACTCGTTTGTCGTTGTGACTTTTCAATTGTTATTCCCTTTCCTGTGGATCTTATGCGAGTGTGCATCTTGTTGTTTTCACCGGATCTTGTTTTGTCTCGAGTCGATATGTGAACCTCGGAGTTGTCGGTTGAACCTTATTGTTCTTCGTGATCCGAACATGATCGTTCGATTTTTGTTGTCTCGATCGTTTGTTTGTTCGGTTTTGTTCTCATTTCGTGATTGTTGAGCGTTCAGGCTCCTTCCTAATTCCCTTAAGTTCGGGAAATTAGTCTCGTTTCCGATCTTCCAACCCTTGGGTGGTGGAATTCCATATTTGTTCAGCGTTTGACCCGCGTTTAGATTGATGGACCGTCAGGTTGGTCAATCGTATTGATTTTCGTTCGTTGTGTTGTGTGATTGTTCGGATAATCGACTTGACTATATTATCCGTTTGATGACGCTTGTCATTTGTTGGTTTTATTGTATCCCTAACGGCGACATTGTGTTGGTCGTCGTGGAGCGTGTTTTCACGTCGTATGTCTCTTTGCGTTTCTTGCAGCGTTTCGCCGTTGGGCGCGAGTTTTCTATTTTTGCGTATCTCGTCGAGTTTTCCTGGCGGGTATATTGCTCCCCCCTACTTGTTTTAAGTTTCGGGACGAAACTTCTTTTAAGGAGGGTAGAATGTAATATCCGCAATTTCGAATTTCGGTAATTTTTTTTTTCGGCGGAAGTCCGTTTTGACGACTCGCTCGTGACCTTTCGTCATTTCGAGAATGATTAATTCTGCACTTTTTGTCATCCGAGTTCGTTTCGGTGTCGTTTTGTTGAGTTCCGTGTCCTTAATCGACTTTTTCACGTGGGAGTTCGACTTTGTAAAGTCGCCATTAATTTTTGGTAACTCCAAAAATTCTAAATCTTTGCAATATTATAGAGCATCGAGTTAGCTTTCCAATGGTTCGAACGGTGAGTCAATCGGAGTCCGGACGAGAGAGTTATGGTCGTTTTAGCTCACCCGCTCGTTATTGGCCGATCACTGCCGGCCGAACTCGACCGTGTCGTCCGACACGGCCCGTGCCGTACTCATCGGGAAATGCCGGAAGTTTCTGTCTCAGGACCCGACCGTATCGTCCGACACGGCCCGTGCCGTACTCGTCTGGAAATGCCGGAACCGACTGCCGACACGCCCGACCGTGTTCCAGGACACGGTCGAGTCGTGCCGAGTCACTGTCGGACGGGTCACTTTCGGAAGGCCCCTCCGCGCCGCGACCGTGTCTAGCAGGACACGGTCGAGTCCTCGCCGTCAATCAAGCGCGCCACGACCGTGTCGCGGACACGGCCGAGTCCGCTGCTTATAAAAGGCCCCGCAGACGTTTTCTTGCCATTTTTCACCTTCTTCTTCTCCTCTTCCGCACCGGGCGTGTTCTAAGCTTGAAGCCATGTTGTTTAACAACATATCCATGGAGTTTGGAGGTTCATAACATCGATTAATCCTTCCATAACTTGCTCCGATCGACCGAATCAAGGCAAGTTTTCCTAAAATATAGTTTTGGGGATTTTGTTCGATTTGTCCGTTTAATTCGTTTTAACTCATAATATTGATGGATTGATGATTGTTAAGATATATTATATCTAATTCCTTGTTATTCCACGGTTGGATCGCCACGGATTTGTCGTTTTATTGAGTATTTTATCGACGCCTTGAAGGTGTTCGATAAAATGTCTTAGAGGGGTTTTTGGGCATTCTACGATTATCCTTCCTCGTATGATCGATGATTTATTGATTATATTGTTGTTAGGGTCGAGTTTCTTGTGAAGAAACCGTGTTGAACCCTTCCGTTCGTTGTCGTCTTCCTTTTCGTTAACATCGGGCGTTAGAAGCTTTAGGTTGAGCCGTATCCGTTCGTGGTTCCGTGCTCGTGGTATCGAGGCAAGTACCTTGTCCATACCATTCTTGTTTTGTGGATATGATAATTGGTGATCATCTTGGTGTGTTTATTTATTTGTTTGAAATGAGTTTTCAAAGGATTCGGCTAGCCTCGTTAAGGCTCACTTTCAAAACGCGTGTGTTTTGTAAATTGTGTGGGTTGTAAGTGATTACATGAATCCTGTGGATATAATTGATGTTGATGTTGCGCTTGATAATGCGTGTGTACGAGTATTGCTTATTTCCGTCGCGTTATGGTTGACGTGCGTGTTGTTATTTATTCGTGTGGTCGTGGACTGACGGATGAATTATGTGCATTGGTGTATCGATTTGATAATTGTTACAACGATTGACTGTGTGCTTGATGTTTGTGATAATGTGGATACTTGTTGTGAGAAACGTCGTATCAGGAACCTCGAGGCGGGCGTGCACTCCGGCACAGTGTATCTTTGCAATGTGCGGCTCCATAGGTGGTGAACGCCGGTGTTACCTAATGCGCGCGCAAGGCGGCTCTTGCGGGAGTGACGCGGTGCGGTGACATGTTCAATGAGCGGCCAACATGATGGAAGTGAACGCCGGTACAGTGCGCAAGGGGCGCTGGCGGGCTTATTGGTTATGGGTATTTGAGTGATAGCTAAGACCCGTTCTCGAACGATGTTCGTATCTCAAATTCTTTCAACTCACTTTTAAATGTTTGTCTTGATATAGACGATTCGTGTTTTTGAAAGCTTGTTTCAACTTGTTTTTAAAGCGTTGGTATCGGGGTTAATTAACCAAGGAGGTTTGACGAAATCTCAGGGTTAATTAATCGGGGTCTTGAGCAGATATGTCGAATGAGAGATTGTACCTTTGATGGTATTGTGGTGCTATTCTGTGTTTTGGGTCGAGGACCCTGTGGAATGTTGAGATGATTGATCTCGTGTTGATATTATTTGGGTTTGGGTCGAGAACCCTGTGGAATGTTGAGATGATTGATCTCGTGTTGATATTATTTGGGTTTGGGTCGAGAACCCCGTGTGATGTTGAGATGTTTGATCTCGTGCCGATATTACTTGATTTTGGGTCGAGAATCCCGTGGAATTATTTGTGAAGACTCGTTTGTGTTGATTGAGTGGCTTTCTTGCAAATTGTTTTCTATTAAAACTCTCGATGGCATCTTTAAAACTGTTTTATAAATGGTTTCCCCTTTATCGGTGATCTTTCGGTTTTGAGAAATGTTTATCAAACTCATGCCTCGGGAAGTACTTTTCGTTACGTTTAGATTTTTGAGGATTCCTGGTTATTGTTATTCGTGAAATGTGAATGGTATGGCTCGTATTTGCACTTTGTTCTTGCACTAGCAAAACGGTGGAGTTTGCTAACCCCAGTATTCGGGGGTGGATGTCTGTTTTGCATTCGGGTTTGGGAGCATAACACAGGGTCGGCACGGAGGATGATGAAAGATGAACGATACTAATCACACGAGGATCCGTATGAGGTCATTGGTATAGTTATAGTTTATTTTCCGCTGTGGTATTCTTTCCCGTTGTACGGGAGTGTGTTGTACTCGACCCCTGCGTGGGCATGTAATGAGTTTGAGTTGTATGTATTTATTGAAAGACCAAATCGGTCTACTTAGTCATTTTAGCCTTAAAGGCATTGTCGAGTTGTTCTATGTTGTTACCAGCCTGGTAGATCCTTGAGGAAAGGTTCTACGGCGTGTAATATCCCTGAGCGGATTGGGGGTGTTACATCTTGTCCACACGTTTCATGTTTCGTAGGCGTAATTAATGGTAAAGGATTTCGTGCGAAACCCAATGTTTAATGAACATAAAAAGGGATCGGTATATTCTCGATAATAGTTGTCTTTCAACGATAATTTATGTACTTCGTGGATATATGTGTTCTCGGAATATGTGTGTTGGTTTTGTATGTTGAAAAGATGATATGATCACTTTGAATGAGTTTATTAGACCGTAATCCTTTGCCGGGGATTATGTAATGTTATGTGTACTTGTTAGTTAAGAATGTATTACGTGGGATATTAGTTGTTACTCCTTTGAAAGGAGGTTGTGATGTTTAAGTGTTGCTTGGCTTGATGTTCTGCTCATTGTTATGTGATTGCTGAAAGTGATGTGCCTCCGGGTAGGATTGTTGAATCTCCGGGATCCATACTTGCTAGTATGGGTCGGGCGTGACCGTAGGGTTATCCAATCCGGGTATGTCTTGCGGGGACTCCGAGGTTCGGGGCTTGCTAGCCCGATGCCAAGATAACTTTTGGGGGTTATCATCGGGTATGTCTTGCAGGGACTCCGAGGTTCGTGGCTTGTTAGCCCGATGCCGGGATAACTTATGGTTGTGGTTTGGAATGGTTCTGTGACTGTTGTCACGAGGACATGTGATTTAGTATGGTTTCCTATTGGATTATTCACTTGGGTACGTTCTACGGGAGCATCTGAGGTTCGTGGCTTGTTAGCACGGGACGCGAATAATCCTTAGGAACATGTGTTATGTTATTCGGGTCGTGGACCTGTGGCTTATGATTCGGGTCTTGGACCCCGTGTGTTGTGAATTGGGTTGTGAAACCGCGTTTTATTATTGGAATCGTATTTTGGAAAGATGATTTTTGGGCCGTGTCCCCAAGTGTTTTCGAAAGACTTGAGAATTCCTTATTTCCAAATGTTTTCAAACTCCCGAGACCGAAAAATATTTTGTATGAGATACATGGTTCTATTCCTATTTTTTATAAATCAAACTGTTTTGATTAAGTGATTTATCTCGGGAAATATATTCAAGATTTTATATTCTTGAAGCACGTTGTGTATGGCTTGTACTTTTGTTTTATACTTGCACTAGCAAAACAGTGGAGTTTTGCTAACCCCCGAGTATTCGGGGGGTGGATGTCTGTATTGCGTCCAGGTACTTGCAGGTGGCTGGGGAGCGAATCACAGGATCGATACAAAGGATGATGGGAGACGAATATACTAATCACGTGAAGACCAATTATAGAGTATTTGGTAGAGTCGTGTTGGTTATTCCTCCGATGTGTTATTTTCTCGAATTATGGAGGTGTTATTGTATTCTAGCCCCTGCGTGGGTATGTGTTCTGGGCAAGGATCTTGTATGTATTGTTGTGTGTGTTGTGATATAAGACCAAATCGGTCTAATGGTCCTTTATGTAGCCATATCGGCATGTGAAGTGATGCATTGTTTTGTATTTAGCCTGGTAGATCCTCGCGGAGAGGGTCTGCGGCGCTGTAATATTCCCGAGTGGTTTGGGGGTGTTACACCATAAATGCAAGATCTTCACTGTGATGGTCCTGTTGCTGGTCTCCTTGTTAATTCCTCGAACAAATATATTTGACATGTTTGTAAGATCTGCAATATTTTCTTTGTAGTGTGTTATTAAAACCTAGATGTACTATGTTATTTATAGTGTAGTACAAGCCCTTGCCTCGAGTGACTGTATTTTATAGGAGTCTTAATTTGGAACAGATCTTAATTTATGCCTCTTAAAACGACCACCCATTGAACTTTCTGTCGTTATTCGAAATTATCAAAACAGTCCATCTTTTTCAAAAGACTTGATTATCTCTACATTAAATTATCTAAGCTATTATAATCGAGTGTTTTAAACTTGTAGGGTTTTTATAAGATTATTGTTTTAAATGATTTAAATTATCCGAATTTTTAGGTCTCTAGAAAGTTGATTTGGTGGAAGACTTTCAATTTGATGTGGTCTTTTAAATGATATATATTACCCGAATTTTAGTTATTTAAATAAAATAAAATCGGATTGATGATAGAATAAAATCGGATTGATGATAGATATTTTATTATCTAAGTCATTATAATCGAGTGTTTTAAACTTGTAGGGTTTTTATAAGATTATTGTTTTAAATGATTTAGATTACCCGAATTTTTAGGTCTCTAGAAAGTTGATTTGGTGGAAGACTTTAGGAAATGGTTTTCAATTTGATGTGGTCTTTTAAATGATTTAGATTACCCGAATTTTAGTTATTTAAATAAAATAAAGTCTGATTGATGATAGATATTTTATTATCTAAGTCATTATAATCGAGTGGTTTAAACTTGTAGGGTTATTAGGATACGGTTTTCAATGACTTGATATCCCGAATTTTTAGTTCTCTAGAAAGTTGATTCGGTGGCAGACTTTAGGATATGGTTTTCAAGTATTGTTGTGATTATCCGAATTTTAGTTAGTTAATTTTCAATTTGATGCGGTCTTTTAAATTATCATAAAACAATGTATTTTAATTTTCTAGAGTTTTCAGTATCTTTACGGCTGAATTGTTAAGATTATCCGAATTTTAGTTATTTATATAAAATAAAATCGGATTGATGATAGATATTTTATTATATAAGTCATTATACTCGAGTGGTTTAAACAACGTGTTTTAACTTTCTAGAGTTTTCAGGATCTTGGTGTCAATTGTTAAGATTATCCGAATTTTAGTTATTCAATTAAAATAAAATCTGATTGATGATATTCTATTAAATATTAAAGACTGTTAATAATTTTGATCAGAATAATTTACAATGTGATTCGAGCATTTAAAATTTTCAAGTCATTATCTTTAAAAATAATTGGTTAACATATTTGAAATAATAGAAACATGCATGAAATGAAAAGTGAGAATTTGAAACCCAAGATAAGTGAATATGATTCACAAATATAAGTTGTTTTAGTAATGTGAATCGAGACAATTACAATGATATTGAAATACTCCTAGGTTTTAGTGCTGTGCTCGCATGTACTAATAGCATTCATATAGACCACTTCAATATCGAGAACACATCTAGGAGCCTTTGGTTGTGCGGAAGTTGCCCTTCTAGATGCGATAGAAATTCTTCGTCACTTGAATTACATGCTGGAACACTAAGGTATTTAGGAAGCTTAAATTTCATTTTTGAAAGTCTTTTTCACCGCCATCCGCATGATGTCACATAGTATGCGCTCTTAGAATTATCCTCCAACATCGACAACCCATGAATTCCTTCTTCTCTGTGTTTTTCATCACCACTAAACAACTTCATGAAGTTTAAACAGTATGAGGCTTCATGGTGATTGAGGTTTAGGGCGATAATCATTAATTCAAATGCTTCGTCTTCATTTTCTTCGATGAAGAACTTTAACTACAAAAAAATGAGATGGTAATAAAATTAGGAGAAGATGAGATAAAAATACTTAGTAACTAATTAGATATTAATTTACCAATGATTTTCTGAATAGTGCTTCAGTATTTTTAGAAGCCACCAGTTTATCTAACATTGAAGGGGAAATATCATGTTGCATGTCAAAACTAAGCTGCTGCAAAATGCTTTTTGTGTTACCCAACTCATAGAAGAGCCGACAGCTGGGAAACATAGTATTGTTTGTGGTTAGAAAACAATAATTTTATATATATACACAATAACGCGCAGTGAATGAAGAGCCTAAGAAAACTGCAAATTACCTGGCGATAGCATTTGCCCAGCCGTTCGCTGATTGACGTGCAAGCTTTTCCATAATGCGCATGATTAAATCATGTGGCAGATTTGTAATTGCGTAGTTACGGATAATCATCTTTCTCTTCGAATCAAACATTTTGAGATAATCAAACATTTCTAATCTTTTATATAGCACTCTGTTTTTCTTGTGATAAAAATTCTGCTCTTAAAATCGAATTAAACCTAATTGAATATGGAAAATATATTAGCAATAGATATTTTATTATCTAAGTCATTATAATCGAGTGTTTTAAACTTGTAGGGTTTTTATAAGATTATTGTTTTAAATGATTTAGATTACCCGAATTTTTAGGTTTCTAGAAAGTTGATTTGGTGGAAGACTTTAGGAAATGGTTTTCAATTTGATGTGGTCTTTTAAATGATTTAGATTACCCGAATTTTAGTTATTTAAATAAAATAAAGTTTGATTGATGATAGATATTTTATTATCTAAGTCATTATAATCGAGTGGTTTAAACTTGTAGGGTTATTAGGATATGGTTTTCAATGACTTGATATCCCGAATTTTTAGTTCTCTAGAAAGTTGATTCGGTGGCAGACTTTAGGATATGGTTTTCAAGTATTGTTGTGATTATCCGAATTTTAGTTAGTTAATTTTCAATTTGATGCGGTCTTTTAAATTATCATAAAACAATGTATTTTAATTTTCTAGAGTTTTCAGTATCTTTACGGCTGAATTGTTAAGATTATCCGAATTTTAGTTATTTATATAAAATAAAATCGGATTGATGATAGATATTTTATTATATGAGTCATTATACTCGAGTGGTTTAAACAGCGTGTTTTAACTTTCTAGAGTTTTCAGGATCTTGGTGTCAATTGTTAAGATTATCCGAATTTTAGTTATTCAATTAAAATAAAATCTGATTGATGATATTCTATTAAATATTAAAGACTGTTAATAATTTTGATCAGAATAATTTACAATGTGATTCGAGCATTTAAAATTTTCAAGTCATTATCTATAAAAATAATTGGTTAACATGTTTGAAATAATAGAAACATGCATGAAATGAAAAGTGAGAATTTGAAACCCAAGATAAGTGAATATGATTCACAAATATAAGTTGTTTTAGTAATGTGAATCGAGACAATTACAATGATATTGAAATACTCCTAGGTTTTAGTGCTGTGCTCGCATGTACTAATAGCATTCATATAGACCACTTCAATATCAGCAACACATCTAGGGCACTGGTTGTGCGGAAGTTGCCCTTCTAGATGCGATAGAAATTCTTCGTCACTTGAATTACAGAACAGTGGAACACTAAGGTAGTTAGGAAGCTTAAATTTCATTTTTGAAAGTCTTTTTTTCAGCTGCCATCTGCATGATGTCACATAGTATGCGCTCTTAGAATTGTCCTCCAACATCGACAACCCATGAATTCCTTCTTCTCTCGTGTTTTCATCACCACTAAACAACTTCATGAAGTTTAAACAAGATGAGGCTTCATGGTGATTGAGGTTTAGGGCGATAATCATTTATTCAAATGCTTCGTCTTCATTTTCTTCGACGAAGAACTTTAACTACAAAAAAATGAGATGGTAATAAAATTAGGAGAAGATGAGATAAAAATACTTAGTAACTAATTAGATATTAATTTACCAATGATTTTCTGAATAGTGTTTCAGTATTTTTAGAAGCCACCAGTTTATCTAACATTGAAGGGGAAATATCATGTTGCATGTCAAAACTAAGCTGCTGCAAAATGCTTGTTGTGTTACCCAACTCATAGAAGAGCCGACAGCTGGGAAACATAGTATTGTTTGTGGTTAGAAAACAATAATTTTATATATATACACAATAACGCGCAGTGAATGAAGAGCCTAAGAAAACTGCAAATTACCTGGCGATAGCATTTGCCCAGCCGTTCGCTGATTGACGTGCAAGCTTTTCCATAATGCGCATGATTAAATCATGTGGCAGATTTGTAATTGCGTAGTTACGGATAATCATCTTTCTCTTCGAATCAAACATTTTGAGATAATCAAACATTTCGAATCTTTTATATAGCACTCTGTTTTTCTTGTGATAAAAATTCTGCTCTTAAAATCGAATTAAACCTAATTGAATATGGAAAATATATTAGCAATTTTCTGCTTTCGCCCCAAGATATATATTCATAGTTGCGGATGATAAATGCACAGAGTTGGGGAGAGTATTTAAAGACCCAGAGAGATAAGCAGGTCAACAAATGATAATTTCGGTAGTCTGTTTTCTGCTTCACGTAAGCTTTTGAAAATAGTCCATCTTTTTCATGTAAGCTTAGCTTTTGCCTAAAAATATGGAAAACTCAACAAACTAACCCGTGCATGGCAAAATATAATTGAAATTATTTTAAATAATTGATAAGCAGGTCAACAAATGATGATTTCGGTAGTCTGTTTTCTGCTTCACGTAAGCTTTTGAAAAGAGTCCATCTTTTTCAAGTAAGCTTAGCTTTTGCCTAAAAATATGGAAAACTCAACAAACTAACCCGTGCATGGCAAAATATAATTGAAATTATTTTAAATCATTTATTTTTTGCTGGAATTCGCCACCTAGGATTTTGTCCCATGTGGCATGTCTCTTCTTTCATTTTCATCACCACTTTTCATATATATATGGATGCGGTCAAATTTGTGGGAGGGCGCCCCATTCGCTTCCGCCTAAATCCGCCGGTGTATCATACACTATGATGGATAATATACCCAAAAAAAAAACCAAAAAAAAAAGAATGTTACACCCATAAATAAACTTACACAAAAATACCCACAAAATGACGTGTCAGTAGGTGATTCGTGTATTTTGTGGCAGTTTCTCTCTCCTCTATCTCATTACACCAATCACCCGCTGACACGTCATTTTGTGAGTGTTTTTGTGTAAGTTTGTTTGTGGGTGTAACATTCCTCAAAAAAAAGGAAAACTTGAAACTATATGTATTGATTAATGCTATACATACGCATTATTAGGGGTGTTCATAAGCGGGTACCCGGCTTTTCAGGTACCTGCTTTTTCGGGTACCCGGAACTCCGGGTATCTTTAGGCGGCCCATGGCCCGATCCATAAAATCCGGGTACCCGCCTTTTCGGGTACCCGGCTTTCTGGGTCGGGTCACCCGGGTACCCGGTACCCGAGTTTTTTTAATCATATATATATTATTATTATTATAATAAATAATAAATAATATATATATGTACTTTTTTGCTATATTTTTTTCAACTTTTAGTTCAACAAAAATATTTAATTTTTAAATTTGCAAGAATTGATTCTAATTTTAAAGTCATGCGTTATGATTAAATCAAATATTAAGAAAATTTAACTTTAATTTATATTTGCTCGATTGATTTCTACAAAAAATTAGATTAAAAATAAGAAATTGTTTACAATAATTATAACATTCATTTTATTATCATTGGTTCTAACATATTAAGATATTATATGAAACATTTAATCTATTCGCTTTGAAATTAGACTACTATATTATATTAATACATACTCAGTTTTGTAATTTTGATGTCATAATTTAAAATAGTTAATGAGATTTAAATTATAAAAAATATGATTCATGAAAAGGAAAAAAAATAGAGCATAAGATTAATATGGACCAAATTTTACATAAGTATTTGTAATGTTAATATTACTAAAATGTAAGCAAATGCATACTATTTCTATACATAATTTTTAAAATGGTTAAAATAAAATATGTAGTGAGAAAATAAAAAAATAAAAAAAAAGTTACCGGGTCGGCGGGTACCCAGTAATTTTATTTGGCCGGCCCATTACCCGGCCCGGTAACTCACATAATTAGCGGGCCGGGTACCCGACGCATTAAATCCGGGTAATTAAAAAAATTACCCGGTAAAAAGTTCCCGGGTAGTCAGGTAATTGGGTCGGGTCAACCGGGTCGGGTAGTTTTGAACACCCCTACGCATTATGTGTAGATATAGTTGTACACTTCTATATTTCTATAAAAAAATGTCCACTTATTATTATATATATATATATATCACTTTTCACTATCGATCAAATAATCATCTTTTACTTTTTAATTTTCATCACACATTCATCATCAACACTTTTACCTTTTAACCTACACCATACATTTTTCACAAATACTTATATCAATCATTACTTAAAATATACCAAATATAATCTCTTTATAAATATTTAGTTGAAACAGAGTGAGTATATCTTATCTATTCTTCTGTGTTTAGCACTAGCCTTTTGTAACACCCCCAATCCGCTCAGGGATATTACACGCCGTAGACCCGCTCCTCGAGGATCTACCAGGCTGATAACTAAAATCAAACATCTAAACATCGCCTTTGAGGCTAAAATGACCCGGTAGACCGACTTGGTCTTTCAATAATAACATTCAACTCAATTCCAAACACATACCCACGCAGGGGTCAAAATACAATAAACTCCCGTACAACGGGGAAAAGATACTGCAGCGGAAAAGAAAATACAACTAGACCAATACGACATCAACGGATCCTCGTGTGATTAGTATCGTTCATCTTTCATCATCCTTCATGCCGACCCTGTGCTATGCTCCAAAACCTGAATGCAAAAAATAGACATCCACCCCCCGAATACTCGGGGGTTAGCAAAACTCCACTGTTTTGCTAATGCAAGAACAAAGTGCAAATCCGAGCCATACAATTCACATTTCACGAATAACAATAACCAGGAATCCTCAAAAACCCAAACGTAACGAAAAGTACTTCCCGAGGCATGAGTTTGGTAAACATTTCTCCAAAATCGAAAGATCACAAAAAAAAGGGAAACCATTTATAAAACAGTTTTAAAGATGCCATCGAGAGTTTTAATAGAAAACAATTTGCAAGAAAGCCACTCAATCAACACAAACGAGTCTTCACAAATATTTCTACAGGATTCTCGACCCAAAACCAAATAATATCAACACGAGATCAATCATCTCAACATTCCACAGGGTCCTTGACCCAATACACAGAATAGCAACACAGCTCATCAAAGACAAAGCCTCTCGTTCGACCAGTACTGCTCAAGACCCCTGATTAAATAACCCTCGGAGATCTCGTCAAATGTCCTTGGTTAATTAACCTCGATACCGACGTTTAAAACAAGTTGAAACACACTTTCAGAAACACGAATCACGGTCTATAATGAGACCAGCATTTTAGAAAGAGTTGAAAGAATTTTGAAATACGATAATCATTCGGTAACGGGGTCTTAGCTATCACTCAAATACCCATAACCAATAAGCCTGCCAGGCGCCTCCATTGCGCACCTGTGCACCGGAGTTCACTCCACTATGTTGGCCGCTCCTTGAACATGTTACTGCGCCGGCGATCACTCCCGCAAGAGCCGCCCCTTGACACACGCATTATGTAACACCGGCGTTCACCACCCATATGGAGCCGCACATTGCAGCGTACACCAGACCGGAGTACACGCCCCGCCCTCAGAGGCTCCCGGATATGACGTCTCTCAATAACAAGTATTCACATTGTCACAAACATCAAGCACACAGTCAATCGTGTAACAATTATCAAATCAATACACCAATTCACATAATTCATCCGTCAGTCCACGACCACACGAATAAATAACAACACGCTCGTCAACCATAACGCGACGGAAATAAGCAATATACGTACGAACGCATTATCAAGCGAAACATCAACATCAAATATATCTAAAGGATTCACGTAGTCACTTACAACCTACGAAATTTACAAAACACACGCGTTTTGAAAGTGAGCCTTTAACGAGGCTAGCCGAATCTTTCGAAAACTCATTTCAAACAAATAAACAAACACACCAATATGATCACTAATTATCATATCCACAAAACAAGAATAGTATGGACAAGGTACTTGCCTCGAATAAGAACAACGCGGAGAATCGACCGAAGTAGGTTGACACGAACCGACTACGAACCCGCCGACTCCACCGATCGCCAACTCACGTTCATAAACTACGAAGGACAATAACAACGATGAAATGAATTCCATATCACGACTCAAAGCCGTTGAATTCAAAGAACGAATGACGAAAGTTCAAGTGTTTTCCCCAAAACGGCCAAGAGCACGATTCGTCCCGACAAAACACGAAAATGGAATTCCAAGTTGAAATATGGATATACATTCCATAGAATATGTTTAACAACATCATTTAACCACAATCTACCCAACAAAAACGGATGAAAAACGAGATCGGGAGCAAATCCCCCAAAAAGTCGATTCGAAGGAAATCAAGAAATATACTTCGATTCGACAAAGAACAATGGATTAAATGATGTTAAACACAAGAATACTACCAAGATTAATCATACCCATCATGAATTAATCAACAACACAGAACGAATCGGACAAAAATGCAAAAATCCCCAAATTCACGAAATTAGGGTTCTAAGGGAGATTACCTTGATTCGCTGGATCAAAGGATGATAACGGATGATTGGTTGATGTTATGAACTCAAAAACTTCATGGATTTGTTGTTAAACAACATGGATTCGTCACCCATGAATCGCCATCCGCGGACGGAGAAGGAAGGAAATGAAAAACGAGATGAAATGTGACTGCTCTGTCACATTTATATCGGGCCGAACTAGCGCGCGCTAGTCGCCGAGCTAGCGTGCGCTATCGGCTCAGCCGCAATCCGGTGACCTCATCGACTAGACTGCTCGGCCAGTAGCGTGCGGCCTTTTCGGCCGTAGCGCGCTACTGCCGGTCGTGGCGTGCGCAATGCCCGGCGATGGCGTCGCTACTGCCGAGCCTGACCGATTCGAGAACCCCGTGACTCCACCGTCTGCACTCCGATAGCGTGCGTTAGGCTAGCCGATAGCGTGCGCTACACCTGCCGGTTAGCGCGCGCAGCCTCCCGGCCGTAGCGTGCGCTACGCCGGTTCCTGCCGCACCCGTCCGGCCGGTGCCCGCGATCGTCCGGCCAGTCCCGCAACCGTCCGGCCAGTGCTCGAATACCAGGGCTCGACGACTCGATTTCCGAAAACGTACGGAACGAACACGAAGAAAAGTTCGCGGGCAACATCAACGACCCGAAATGAAAACATAATACCATAATTAATCATATGCGACCAAGAAACGGGTTAGGACAACAATTACAGATACGGATACCCGTAATTTTTAAGAAATTACAAAATGGCCTAAAACGCCCGGAAATCACGATACGTGATCGAATAACCAAGCCGAAGTTCACAACACGTCTAACAAAGTTAAACGGACTTACAGGAAACTCGAAACAGCAGTTTCGAACGAGATTTGCAAGAATCGAACTCAAGTGCGGAAAAGTCCCTAAAAAGCACGGAACTCAACAAAACGACACCGAAACGAACTCGGATGTCAAAAAGTGTAGAATTAATTATTCTCAGAATAATAAAACGGTCATGAGCGAGTCATCAAAATGGACTTCCGCTGGAAAAAAAAAAGAAAAAAAAAAGAAATTACCGGAAATCGAAAATTGCGGATATTACATTCTACCCTCCTTAAAAGAAGTTTCGTCCCGAAACTTAAAACAAGTAGGGAGAAGCAATATCCCGCCAGGAAAACTTAACGAGATACGCAAGGAAACGCGTAACTAATGCCCAACGGCGAAACGTTACAAACAACGCAACGGAATATACGGTGTGAAAACACGCTCCACGACGACCAACACAACGTCGCCGTTAGGGATATAATAAAACCAACAAGTGACAAGCGTCATCAAATGGATAATATTATCAAGTCAATTATCCGAATAATCACAAAACACAATGAACGAAAATCAATACGATTGACCAACCCAACGGTACGTCAATCAAAACGCGAGCCAATCGCTGAACAAATACGGAATTCCACCGCCCAAGGGTTGTAACACCCCTAGAATACATCCGGAAATGTTACACGCCGTAGGCCCTTCTTACAAAGATCTACAAGGCTAAACTCTACTAGACTACAAAATGATTGACCGACCGGGGTCAATCTAAATACAACGCAGACCGACAAGGTCATTAAACAATTCAGAAACAAATGAACTTTACATCTCAATGACGAAAATAAACTTGAACACAGAAAAGAACGACAATTCAATTTAATAAATGAAATCTACACCCATGCAAGGATGAAAACTCGAACGACAGAGAAATACCGACCAAAATGAAACAAAAGAAAAGACTCTAACTCTGGTGTGATTAGTATCATTGTCCTCCATCTCCTTCCCAGCGAATCCTGTGATTGCTCCCGAGCTGCCAAAACCTGAGCGCATAACAGGCACCCACCCCCCGAAAACTCGGGGGTTAGCAAACTGGAATTTTGCTAGTGCGAGTACATAATATACAGGATATACGAATAATAACAACACAAAGCTCAACAGTCGTGAAACCTTAATACAAACCACACATTTAAATGGTCAACACAGAATAGCATCACATACACAAGGTGAAAGATAATCACATTGTCATACTCTCGGGTGAAACTTTAAATGAGCCCAAGGAGTCAGAAAAATCCCTTTTAAAAGAAAAAGTATTTTGATAAGAAAGTTCGAAAACATTAATATTGACTCGGGCCATCCTGGGGTTTTGAAAATCAAATGAAAATACTTTAGAAAATACTTCCAAAGCTCTCGGGTCCTTGACCCAACATGTGGAAAACAATTTGCAAGAAAACCATTACAACGTTATTCGGGGTCCTCGACCCAAATGATAAACACTATCACAAGCGAATCATTACAACATCTCACGGGTTTCTTGGCCCAATCCAAATAATATCATCACGAGATCAAATCTCAACATCTCACGGGGTCCTCGACCCAATACACAGAATAATCAACACAGTACAATCAAAGGCACAGCCTCTCATTCGACAAATCCTGCATAAGACCCCTGATTAATTAACCCTCGGAGATCTCGTCAAATATCCTTGGTTAATTAATCCTGATACCAACATTTAAAACAAGTTGTAACGAACTCCAGAAACACAATTCGCGGTCTACATCAAGACCAACATTAAAAGCAAGTTGCAAAGATTTAAACTTCGAAAATCATTTGGTAACAGGGTCTTAGCTATCACTCAAATATCCGTTACCAATAAGCCTGCCAGGCGCCTCCCTTGCACACCTGTGTACCGGCGTTCATTCCACTATATTGGCCGCCCATTGCACATGTCACCGCGCCGGCGTTCACTCCCATAGGAGCCGCCCCTTGCTCGCGCATTAAGTAACACCGGTGTTCACCAATCATATGGAGCCGCTCATTGCAGCGTACATCAGGCCGGAGTGCACGCCCCGCCCTCAGAGGTACCCGGATATGACGTCTCTCATAACAAGTATTCATATTAATACAAATACCAAGCACACAGCCAACCGTTGCAACAATTATCAAATCATCAATTCACATAATTTATTCGCCAGTACGTAACTACACAAAATAAACAATAACTCGCACGTTATTCATCAAGACTTAGCATGTTAGGCCTTCAACACTATCAATCAATACTACATGAATATCCTTATATCATAACTCAACCGAAAATACAAACATTACAATATTACCTCTATAAACATTATTCGCACTTTAGTCTAAGTTGAGTACGTCGACTAATATTGGTAGGAATCACCCAACATTTATCTCCATATGTTTATTTATATACATATACATATATCTATACATATATCCACGCATATCTATCTATATATATACATAATATAAATGCAGATATTCATAACATGATTCATACACTTCAGCAACAATGATTTCACGTAATTATAATTCGTATATCAAAGTACTTGCCTTGGTAATCTCTCACGAATACTCCGGAAATACAGTTGATTGGAACAATCTGGAACTCCAACGGAAACGACGATCGGAAAGGCTCAACACTGGATTATCGTAGGAAAATCGTCCTTAATATCCTACCATTAAATAAATAATCAATCACACGAGGAAAAGCATAAAAAGATGGCCGAACCCTAACTGTTCTGTTCGTAACGTACGTTACACACATACGTAACGTACGTTACGTCTGCACGTTAGCGCACGTAAGCTACAAGGATTAGCGCACGCTAAGCATGCATTGGACAGTTCTTCTCAGTTCAGACGACTGCCTTGCCTGAGGGTATAACGTACGCAATGCATAGCGCTTAACGTACGTTATATTCACACATATCATACTCATGTGAATCATAATGATCCTATGGTGTTGATGTCTATGAATTCCAGGTTAACCCTCCCATCATAAGACTCACTCCAAATCTTGATTATAGATCCTCAAAGGTTGTTCGAAAAATCTGAGGTTGATATCAACATTAAATCCACGATCATTATGGAAACACCATACAATATGGTTTATTAATCTCAGAACATTAATCTTACTTGATCATCATAATAAGAGTCGGACTATAACGTTCTTAACTCGGGTAACTAAAGCATGAACATTCCAACTTCCAAAAACATGGTGTTCGGATAAAAATCATCTATGGAGCTTAATAATCCCGGTGGTATGTTCATAACATCCTTAAGAACACGAATTCAAGGTTTGAGCTAGCATTAACATACCTTAATATGAAAGAAACGCAGAGACAAGAGGTAGCATCCAACTCTGATTGCTTGAATGTCAATCCAAGATGTTTTGTAATTTAATGATCGAGTTTATGTGATCTATAGGTGTTTTAAAGGGTTGGAGACCCTCTAGAAATGAAGGAAAACGAAGTACAAGTAAAAGGGACGAAGTGAAATGAAATGGGGTGTTGTCCATATATATAATATCTTGAGCTTTACGTACGTTAGCCTTAGCCATTTACGTACGTAATCGACTTAGCGCACGCTACCATTCGATCTTAGCGTACGGTATCGTTCACTGATAGCTTACTGTCTCGTTCTGTACTAGCTTACGTACGTTACACCCTATGCATTACATACGTAAGCTACACATATTAGCGTACGCTAGATACAAACCTTAGCGTACGTTAACACCCGTTGACCCCAAAACTGTCCAGGTTCATCCGCGGGAATCTTTCCGAGCCCCACCACCAGCCGTCCATGTGCTATCCAGCCTGTTTAATTATTGACCTCCTTACGTACGCTACATCTAGCTCGTAGCGTACGCTATCTCCAGTTTGTAACGTACGTTACGCTTACCTGTTAGCGTGCGTTACGACGTTGTTGCATGTGAAGGATTAAAAGTTGATATTATCATGCATGAGGATACGAATACAGAAACGATCATACTTCGATTATTGATAGCACCAATTCAGGTAATACAGGGTTCAAATACAGATGAAAATACCCAACAATTTATCTGGATATTACATACTATCCCTCTTAAAAGAAGTTTCGTCCCGAAACTTAAAGTAGAGTGGTGGAACAACCAAGGAAAAATAGCTACTTGCTCAGCCCCAAAACATCACGAGTGATGCGCGAATGCAAGGTTCTAAAAAAAATACAATGGTTGGACCTAGGAAGTATCAGGCACATCAATTGAGGCGATAAATTACATGTGAACATGAGAAGTTAGAGTGAAGAAGTAAAAGCTCACAGAATTAAGGAAATTCACCAGCGGCTCAGACGTACTAAAATCGTGTGTCGAGTTCGACCCACCGTATTCAAGTTCATAACACATTGGGAATATTAACCGCACGAGTGGGAACAAATAGTTTCGAACAAAATTTTGCAAAGATTAAGTTCAGATGTGAATAGACCACAATAATTCACAGAGTCTAACAAATTGGTTCTGGACTTCGTTCGAATGACGGTAGGTTCAGTAGAACATGATAGTTTAAAATTGTCAAGAGGGTCACAGATGAATCATCAACCATGAAAGTATCCCAACACCGAAAATACTAAGAAGAGTATGGGTATTACGTTCCCCCATACTAAGAAGACGTTTCAGCCTCGAAACTTAAAACAGCAGGAGTTGGAAACGAAAAGCAAATAAAAATGAAAAATGATCAAAGTCACGATTTGTTGGAAACAGCAACGACTAGAACAAAGCACAAAATCTTCATTCGCCTATGATAGGCTCTTCAGCAGAAGACATAAGGTTTCGGGGCATTCTCCGGCCACTTGTTCTGCTCACCGACAGAGTAGCATTCTTTGCCAATTCGGAAATTATCTCACAATGTTTCTCCCGATGGCCTTCACACCCGCACCGATAGCAAGTCAAGAGTGGGGAGGTACAATTTACACGGATATGTCCCGTACGGTTGTAGTTGAAGCACACTCTCTTCTTACCGGGAGTCACTGATGCTGACTGGGGATTCCCAATGCTCATTCTCGACCGCGAAGATGACGTATTCGAACGACGTGGGGGTTTGAGAACCTTAGTCTCTTCACCGCCCAAAAAATTTCCAGATGTCCTCGGTCTCTTTTCTCCGCTCGTTGGCTCGGTCACTGAGGAGGTTTCATAGGTTATCGTCTGATCTTGATATTCCTTCACCGTAACATGAATCGTTGTCGTACGAACCACCTCACCGCTTCCGCTTCCTATGTCACGTCTACGTCCGCCAGGGCTCGTCATGCTAATGCAGATAGTACCGTTTATTGTTATCACATAGTCGGTTGTACGGTATACCACAATTATCATCATGAGGTTTAATTAGCATCCTTAGAATAACGGTAATATCGTAAAGCACGAAATTTTATGAAATCAACTTCCAGTCCTTCGTCTAGGACGATCATTATTCGTATGCTTAAAAAAAAATTGAAACAAAAGCCAAGTCACGTTGTGCTCAAAACTCGTAAATACTGTCCTTTGTTTTGGAAGAGGAAGTTTATACAATGACTCTAAAAAATTTATTTTCGAGTAATGCCTACAAGAAAATTGAAAATCTAATTGTAATTAATTTGAAATATTTCAAAAGTGTTGAGTCCCAAATACCACAATTTTGAAAATCCTTCCTCTTCTACCAAAATGTTTATTCGAAAGAACTTTTCACCAAAATACGTGACCATTCGACACGACTACATTAAATCATGAGGTTTACAATGCTAGGAAAATTTCAAAACACTACTTTGAAATGTTCGTAATTCGCCCTAATATTACATGCGGGGATTCTCGCTACGAACCTACCAGGCTAAAAACCATTTAAAAATCATTTCAAAATATGCCAAAAGGCCGACGACGGTAGCATTTTCCAAAACTTACAAAATCATTTGTAAAATATTAAATACCGTCATAAAAATACCGTTAAAATGTGCAAGACTAAAATGCCAAAATGTCAAGAGTCATTTCACAATACTCACGCAGCGGATAAAATTAACACTCAAGATTTATCCTACTGGAATGCAGAAACCGATAAATATGTTCAACAACCGAAGTATACTACATAACCATTCTCACTCGAACCGTATACGCAGGTGATATCGTAAAACAATATAATCTCTAACAAGTTCAAACCCTAGGTTCACGTTAAGCACAATATAATCAAATACGTATATAAGGGGACTTACGATTCGGGAGGCTTACCATCACGGATTGCTTGAAGATGATGTTGGAACCACGATACTAATCACAACTCTGACGTGCGCGACTTACACAAGACATGGACTTTGTAATATCCGCAATTTCAGATTTCCGGTAATTTTCTTTTTTTGTGGCGGAGGTCCGTTTCGACGACTCGCTTGGGACCGTCTCGTCATTCTGAGAATGATTAATTCTGCACTTTTTGTCATCCGGGTTCGTTTCGGTATTGTTTTGTTGAGTTCCGTGTTTATTAACGACTTTTCCGCACTCGAGTTCGATTCTCGTGAATCTCGTTCAAAATTACTGTTTCGAGTTTCCCGTAAGTCTGTTTAACTTTGTTAGACGTGTTGTGAACTTCGGTTTGGTTATTCGATCGCGTATCGTGATTTTCGGACGTTTTGGGCCATTTTCGTAATTTCCCAAAGTTTGGGGTAATTACCTTCGGTTGTCGAATTTCGAGCCTTCGGGTGGTCGGAATTGTGTGTTCTATTAGCTTTTAGATTCGTCTTTGCGAGTACTTCGTAACCGTATCTTCGGTTCGTATTCAGGTTCGGGTTTCGGGGTCGTTCGGATCGTCGTTGTGATTCTTCATTTTGTGCCTGGAGGCTGCTGGCCTGACCTGGGCGAAACGGCCCTGAAAACGGCACTGTCGAGCGCCATGTCCTGCGCCGGGTCGGCCAGGACCGGCAGCCTGCCGAGACACGGCCGAGACACCCGGCGCTGGTGTGGGCCGTTTGCTGCGCCGTGTCCGGCAGCAGTATAAATATGGCAGAGCAGTCGGGTTTCACTCATTTTTTCTCACTCGTTTTCTTCCATTTTGAGGCTGAAGCTTGATCAATCATGTAGAAATGTTGTTATACAATAAATCCATGAAGTTTTTAGGTTCATATCATCAATAATACGTCCTATAACATCCTTTGATCGAGCGAATCAGGTCAGATTTTCTAGAAATCTAATTTTGGGAATTTGGGGTATTTTGTTCGATTTCGTCCGTTTAATCCGATTTAACTTAGATTGTGATGGATTGATGATTATTTAGATGTATTGTATCATTTACCTTGTTATTCCATGGTTGGATCGTATCGATTCGTTGTTTTGGTCGAGTTCTTGATCGACGCCTTGAAGGTGTCCGGTAAAATGTCATAGAGGGGTTTTCGGGCGTTCTACGATTATTCTTCCTCGTATGATCGATGATTTATTGATTATATGTTGTTAGGGTCGAATTCTTGTCAAGAACTCGAGTCGGAACCCTTCCGTTCGTTGTCTTCTTCGGGGTCTGAGCTTCCCGGTCGAACCTTGTTCTTCGGAGCGTTTGGTAGCGATTATTAAGGCAAGTATCTTATTATACGACTTGTATCTTGCGACTAGTAATTACGTATGATATGTATGATGATTTTGCTTGCCTTCGTAATTATGTTCCGTTTGAGTTGGTTGTGTTTTCTGTAATTTGAAGGCTTTGCGATAATAGTATTATATTAGTAAAAGTGTTAGGCGTTGTGCCATTTGTGCAGGATTGCGACGTACATATGGGATGGCTGTACACTCAGTTGTGCAATGTATTGTGTATCGAACGTGTGTTATGTTGGTTATGTGTCATTGATTGACGATAGTTGTTGCGAGTGTTGAGATTGTGTTATGTGCGTGGGATGTACGATTTTGTGGTGATCAATGTGATTGATTAATTGTGCTCATTGTTGTATGTAATGTGAATGTGAATATGAATATGTGTGTGACCACTAAGTTCACTCGTGTTGGTTCGACGGGACCTACGAGGATTCGTGGCAGTGGACTACGGGGTCAGAACTTAGTGAGGTACTGAGGTCCAATCGTGCTGGTCTGACGAGGCCTACGATAACGCATGGCAGTGGACCATGAGTTTCGGACACAGTACGTCCAACCGGGTGAGCTCGACGGGGCTTACGGTGACACGTGGCAGTGGACTACGGTGTCAGGACGGTGTGTGTGATTGTTGTGATTGATATAGTCCGTGCGGGTTGTTAAGCCTACGGAGACACGTGACAGTGGATCACGGTGTCGGAATTGGTTATGTCTGGTTAATAGTCCGTGCGGGTTGTTGAACCTACGGAGACACGTGACAGTGGATCACGGTGTTGGAATTGATTATGTTTGTTTAATTATGCGTGGTGTAGTCCGTGTGGGTTGTTGAACCTACGGAGACACGTGACAGTGGATCACGGTGTCATGAGCATGATTATTTTCAAATCAAAGTTTTGAAAGGAAAAGTTTTATGAAAATAAACGTTTCCCGTATTGTAAACTGCTGAGTTATGAAACAAGATTTGGATTAAGTCCCTAAAGTTTTTCGAAAGGTTTTGTGAATCAGGACTTGAGGTCTTAAAGGTTTTGAAAATCTAAAAAATTCTCGAGATGATAATCTTATTTTCGAATGCTTCATAGCTTATCTTCCCTTGTGAAAGCCTCCCGGGAATATTTTGATACTTGATTATTATATTGGATTCATGATTATTATTTGCTTGTTACATTTCGTATGATTTGATACTTGCACTAGTAAAACAGTGGAGTTTTACTAACCCCCGAGTAATCGGGGGGTGGATGTCTGTTTTGCGTCCAGGTACATGCAGATTCGGGAGCAACACAGATTGGCACAAGAGGATGACGAGCTGTGATACTAATCATGAGTCGAGAGTTGTTTTGATTTTTGTTGTGTTGTCAGAGTTGATTTCAGTCTTCCGTTGTATTGTATTTCGACCCCTGTGTGGGTAATGTTATTTAAGTCAGTTTTGTCGATTGGGTTGTGTGACCATATCGGTCTGTATCATTTTATTGTTTGACCCTGGCTGGGCAAGCATTTGGTTGTTTATGGATGTTTAGCCTGGTAGATCCTTGTGGAAAGGGTCTACGGCGTGTAATATTCCCTTATGGTTTTGGGGGTGTTACAGACTTGACCCAATGGCCTAGGTTTTTCACAAACCTAAGCTCTGATACCATATTTGTAACACCCCTAGAATACATCCGGAAATGTTACACGCCGTAGGCCCTTCTTACAAGGATCTACAAGGCTAAACTCTACTAGACTACAAAATGATTGACCGACCGGGGTCAATCTAAATACAACGCAGACCGACAAGGTCATTAAACAATTCAGAAACAAATGAACTTTACATCTCAATGACGAAAATAAACTTGAACACAGAAAAGAACGAGAATTCAATTTAATAAATGAAATCTACACCCATGCAAGGGTGAAAACTCGAACGACAGAGAAATACCGACCAAAATGAAACAAAAGAAAAGACTCTAACTCTGGTGTGATTAGTATCATTGTCCTCCATCTCCTTCCCAGCCAATCCTGTGATTGCTCCCGAGCTGCCAAAACCTGAGCGCATAACAGGCACCCACCCCCCGAAAACTCGGGGGTTAGCAAACTGGGATTTTGCGAGTGCGAGTACATAATATATAGGATATACGAATAATAACAACACAAAGCTCAACAGTCGTGAAACCTTAATACAAACCACACATTTAAATGGTCAACACATAATAGCATCACATACACAAGGTGAAGATAATCACATTATCATACTCTCGGGTGAAACTTTAAATGAGCCCAAGGAGTCAGAAAAATCCCTTTTAAAAGAAAAAGTATTTTGATAAGAAAGTTCGAAAACATTAATATTGACTCGGGCCATCCTGGGGTTTTGAAAATCAAATGAAAATACTTTAGAAAATACTTCCAAAGCTCTCGGGTCCTTGACCCAACATGTGGAAAACAATTTGCAAGAAAACCATTACAACGTTATTCGGGGTCCTCGACCCAAATGATAAACACTATCACAAGCGAATCATTACAACATCTCACGGGTTTCTCGGCCCAATCCAAATAATATCATCACGAGATCAAATCTCAACATCTCACGGGGTCCTCGACCCAATACACAGAATAATCAGCACAGTACAATCAAAGGCACAGCCTCTCATTCGACAAATCCTGCATAAGACCCCTGATTAATTAACCCTCGGAGATCTCGTCAAATATCCTTGGTTAATTAATCCTGATACCAACATTTAAAACAAGTTGTAACGAACTCCAGAAACACAATTCGCGGTCTACATCAAGACCAACATTAAAAGCAAGTTGCAAAGATTTAAACTTCGAAAATCATTTGGTAACAGGGTCTTAGCTATCACTCAAATATCCGTTACCAATAAGCCTGCCAGGCGCCTCCCTTGCACACCTGTGTACCGGCGTTCACTCCACTATATTGGCCGCCCATTGCACATGTCACCGCGCCGGCGTTCACTCCCATAGGAGCCGCCCCTTGCTCGCGCATTAAGTAACACCGGTGTTCACCAATCATATGGAGCCGCTCATTGCAGCGTACATCAGGCCGGAGTGCACGCCCCGCCCTCAGAGGTACCCGGATATGACGTCTCTCATAACAAGTATTCACATTAATACAAATACCAAGCACACAGCCAACCGTTGCAACAATTATCAAATCAGTTCATCAATTCACATAATTTATTCGCCAGTATGTAACTACACAAAATAAACAATAACTCGCACGTTATTCATCAAGACTTAGCACATTAGGCCTTCAACACTATCAATCAATACTACATGAATATCCTTATATCGCAACTCAACCGAAAATACAAACATTACCATATTACCTCTATAAACATTATTCGCACTTTAGTCTAAGTTGAGTACGTCGACTAATATTGGTAGGAATAACCCAACATTTATCTCCATATGTATATTTATATACATATACATATATCTATACATATATCCACGCATATCTATATATATATAATATAAATGCAGATATTCATAACATGATTCATACACTTCAGCAACAATGATTTCACGTAATTATAATTCGTATATCAAGGTACTTGCCTTGGTAATCTCTCACGAATACTCCGGAAATACAGTTGATTGGAACAATCCGGAACTCCAACGGAAACGACGATCAGAAAGGCTCAACACTGGATTATCGTAGGAAATTCGTCCTTAATATCCTATCATTAACTAAATAATCAATCACACGAGGAAAATCATAAAAAGATGGCCGATCCCTAACTGTTCTCTTCGTAACGTACGTTACACACATACGTAACGTACGTTACGTCTGCACGTTAGCGCACGTAAGCTACAAGGATTAGCGCACGCTAAGCATGCATTGGACAGTTCTTCTCAGTTCAGACGACTGCCTTGCCTGAGGGTATAACGTACGTAATGCATAGCGCTTAACGTACGTTATATTCACACATATCATACTCATGTGAATCATAATGATCCTATGGTGTTGATGTCTATGAATTCCAGGTTAACCCTCCCATCGTAAGACTCACTCCAAATCTTGATTATAGATCCTCAAAGGTTGTTCGGAAAATCTGAGGTTGATATCAACATTAAATCCATGATCATTATGCAAACACCATACAATGTGGTTTATTAATCTCAGAACATTAATCTTACTTGATCATCATAACAAGAGTCGGACTATAACGTTCTTAACTCGGGTAACTAAAGCATGAACATTCCAATTTCCAAAAACATGGTGTTCGGATAGAAATCATCTATGGAGCTTAATAATCCCGGTGGTATGTTCATACCATCCTTAAGAACACGAATTCAAGGTTTGAGGTAGCATTAACATACCTTAATATGAAAGAAACGCAGAGACAAGAGGTAGCATCCAACTCCGATTGCTTGAATGTCAATCCAAGATGTTTTGTAATTTAATGATCGAGTTTATGTGATCTATAGGTGTTTTAGAGGGCTGGAGACCCTCTAGAAATGAAGGAAAACGAAGTACAAGTGAAAGGGACGAAGTGAAATGAAATGGGGTGTTGTCCATATATATAATATCTTGAGCTTTACGTACGTTAGCCTTAGCCATTAACGTACGTAATCGACTTAGCGCACGCTACCATTCGATCTTAGCGTACGCTATCGTTCACTGATAGCTTACTGTCTCGTTCTGTACTAGCTTACGTACGTTACACCTTATGCATTACGTACGTAAGCTACACATATTAGCGTACGCTAGATACAAACCTTAGCGTACGTTAACACCCGTTGACCCCAAAACTGTCCAGGTTCATCCGCGGGAATCTTTCCGAGCCCCACCACCAGCCGTCCATGTGCTAGCCAGCCTGTTTAATTATTGACCTCCTTACGTACGCTACATCTAGCTCGTAGCGTACGCTATCTCCAGTTCGTAACGTACGTTACACTTACCTGTTAGCATGCGTTACGACGTTGTTGCATGTGAAGGATTAAAAGTTGATATTATCATGCATGAGGATACGAATACGGAAACGATCGTACTTCGATTATTGATAGCACCAATTCAGGTAATACAGGGTTCAAATACATATGAAAATACCCAACAATTTATCTGGATATTACAAGGGTTGGAAGATCGAAAACGAGACTACTTTCCCAAACTTAAGGGAATCAGGAAGGAGCATGAATGCTCAACAATCACGAAACGAGAACAAAAACCGAACAAGCAAACGATCGAGACAACAAAGATCGAACAATAATGTCCGAAACACGAAGGATAATAAAATTCAAACAACAACTCCCAGGATGATCTGGTGAGAACTACAAGACATGCATTCCCATAAGATCCACAGGGAAGGGAATAGCGATTGAAAAGTCACAACGACAAACGAGTTATTTCGAAACAATACCACCCTCGTTCGATCAACAAAAGCAAGGGATAGGGAAAGTTCAAAAAATATTATCGAGCATAAACGAGTCGACAGAGTCGAAAACATAGGAGTTCCAAATCCGATCCACTTCGAATAAAAGAACTAATAGAACCAGATGATGTCACTCCCGAACAAGGTTCACAAGAATCGAACCGAACCCGAAAAAGTCATAGCGATAACCAGATCGACCCACAACAAGGTCGCAGCTCGTTCGGACGATGAAACCGAAATACAGAACAAGTTCATAAAGTATCAACGAACATGAGCGAATCGATAGACTGGAGAAAGAGAAAATACAGAAGTCAAATTAATACGGGCATTACCTCCGACCTTGTCCACGAAATTCACAAAAACAGGAGCAAGGTAACAAGACATTTAACAACCGACACATAGCGGAACGATCACCGATGCACACGGTCACACCAAACCAAGCTCTAACAGCTCGCACATGCGCGATAACGCAGAAATCACCACGAGATGGCAACAATCAACACCAACATTCCACCTCTCACAGAGGGCTAACACAACAAATGTGTGGAAAATAACTCAACGCTCACGCCGCCAACTCGATCATACTCGAGAGCAAACATCAAAATGAAAATGCGAACATCATACATACATACCCAGCCCTCAAACGGGAATGGATAGGTTTTAAAAAACGAAAACCTCATTTTGAAAATAATTTAGAAGAACATCGGTTGATCTTGAGTATCACCTTTCAAAAAGTACAAATGTGAAACATCGTTATCGAGACATTGGAGAACCATTTCGCATTTGATAAAAATGAGGACACCTTCTCTTAGTGAAAACTTTCAGAATATTCGACCCTCGGGTCTAAATAAAAATGTTTCTAAAACATTGAAAATATCTCAAAGCATTTTGGTCCTCGAAGTAGAAAATTTTTGAAATATATTGTGGCACCTAGGATGTACCACAAGAAAATAACTCATTTGAAAAGTATGTCTCGAAATTTATTTTTCTAAGATACTCAAGGTTTTTTTTTTTTAAAATCCAATAGGCCAGAATGCCCAAACTCACACATATCGACGTTCACTAAAACAACTCCTAGTACACGCATCAAAACATTTAAAATCAAGACAATACATGTGTTTAAACGGAAATAAACGAGAAAATACCACATCCAGAACAAAACCACCGACCCCATTCGAGGCCTCTAAGGACCCTCCCGCACTGGCTAGTGAACAAGTCGAATGCGTATAAGCACAAAGCTTCCACAATAGAACTTGTAAAACGTGCAAATTGATTCGAAAACCATCAGCAACGGACAAAAACAACAATAAAAAGACATCACAAGCGACGACACTCCTCGTATAAATCAAATACGAGAGTCGACTAAATACATATCGTGAAATCAAAATCCACATAAGGATTCCACCACTTAACAAATAATCATAAAAATAGCTCGTGTCACACGAGGCACAACACAAAGAAGGGAGACTTACTTCCACAGGTCGCACGAAGATGATGATCGCCCCACGATACTAATCACGACCAACAAACTCAAACGACGCGTCGCGACACGACTCAGTCAGATAAAATCCGACGAAACAAGACTCAAACAACACGACTTGACCCGACAGCCTAGGTTTCCTCAACCTAAGCTCCGATACCATAAATGTAACACCCCCAATCCGCGCAGGGATATTACATGCCGTAGACCCTCTCCTCGAGGATCTACCAGGCTGATAACTAAAATCAAACATCTAAACATCGCCTTTGAGGCTAAAATGACCCGGTAGACCGACTTGGTCTTTCAATAATAACATTCAACTCAATTCCAAACACATACCCACGCAGGGGTCAAAATACAATAAAATCCCGTACAACGGGGAAAAGATACTGCAGCGGAAAAGAAAATACAACTAGACCAATACGACATCAACGGATCCTCGTGTGATTAGTATCGTTCATCTTTCCTCATCCTTCATGCCGACCCTGTGCTATGTCCAAAACCTGAATGCAAAAAATAGACATCCACCCCCCGAATACTCGGGGGTTAGCAAAACTCCACTGTTTTGCTAGTGCAAGAACTGTAACACCCCGAGATATTCGGAATAATTACAGCGCCGTAAACCCTTTAGGTAAGGATTTACAAGGCTAATTTTAAAAAGAGTGTAAATATAAACCAATCGTACAACTGAAGTTCAAAGACATATTTGAATCAACCGATCAAAGAGTTAATTTATACAACCATATCGAAAAGACATTACTAAAACAGACGTACTCGAGTACTAAACGAAACAAGAAGACAAATCACAATAACAATAACATCAATCACATCACTGAGCCATCTCATCGTCTCCGTCGCATCGTGGTTGTCTCCCCGCTCCTCGGCTACCTGAACATCAAAACAATGTCCACCCCCGAAGGGGTTAGCAAAACGATGCTAGTACAAGTATCATAATACAATAGATCATCAATGCATCATAAAACATGCAAAACGGACTTCCGCTACCGGAATCCAACGATGCGAATCCTCACGATTCCATCAACACAATACAGGGTAATCCAGCGATCCAGCGCCCTTGGTATAGATCCCCATGATGATCCCGTCGGACCAACGCATGGTGGAGAACCCCTCCAGCGATCCAGCGCCCTCAGCATAGATCCCCATGATGATCCCGTCGGACCAACGCATGGTGGACATTCGATCCAGCGCCCTCAGCATAGATCCTCATGATCCCCTCGGATCATTTATACCATAACCAATCAACTATGCATACACATATGCATTTTAATATGTTCATCAATACGAACAAATAATCAACCAATATCATGAGAATTTTCAGAAATACATCTCATATTCAACAATATGAACAAAACCACAAGCATGATCAAAGATTCAATATAAATCGAACTCGACATATGATACTTGCCTCGAAAATGGCAAGACGAAATACTTCGATGATCTCAACACACTCGAAGGCCGCCTCCTTCGATTAACGTAACAGGCTCGAACCTTAACAAAAGGAACGATATACAAATCATCTCAAGTCGAACAATGGCCTAACAATTCGGCCTACGGCCGAAAAGCTCAAAATAAACAAGCTGTCTGGATTGCTTAGCGCGCGCTACGTACTCTACGTAACGTGCGCTAAGACGGACTGTTAGCGTACGCTATCGTATAAGACTAGCGTGCGCTAGTCACGGTCTGGCAGTCTGACTCGGCTGGTCTCATAACGTACGCTACGTACGTTTCGGGCGATCGACCCCGATAGCGCACGTTAACTCACACGTGTTAGCGTGCGCTAATATTGCATGGCGTAATCTGCACCAAAACTGGGTTGAATGGTGAAGAACTCATGAATCCTACCGTGATAATACAAGTTATCCTCGGGCAAATCATGCTAATAAGGTTTGTGGAAGATTTATGATCGTGAAATACAAATATACGGATAGCCAACTTAACATCATAATTCATCTACGATCTCCAAGAAATAATCTAAGTTCCATCTGTTCTACGTTCCAAAACACATGATTCCATCGTGTAAAACGTATCAACTGGGTAAATATCCGATTATTGATCATAACTTGATTTGAACATGGTTAGGAGTCCTTATAATAAGATGGTTCAAAGGTTCATACGATATATAATGCCGATACGTCAAAAGTATCCTTCTAACATGTGATGACCGATTATAAACGAAATACTTGCTATCAAAACATGATTCAAACTTCCTTAGGAACATTACTAACATCAGTGAAGAATTACCTACCTCAAAATAGTGAAGAATACGGAGGAAAATGAAGCGATCCAACACCGAAGGCTTGAACACCAATCTCCAATGATATACGATCTTCAATCTCGAACTAGGAGGTTGATATGAAGTGTTTGGGACGAAGGGAGTTATGTTCTAAGTGTAAGAGTTCGGGTTATGGGAGGAGAAAAACTGAAATCTCGAATAGGATGATGTCCTATTTATAATAAATGGCTATTAGCGCGCGCTAGACCCTGTTCGTAGCGTGCGCTAACGGCTCACAGTCTAAACTGTACTCGGCACTTAGCGTGCGCTACGCATATACCTGTAGCGTGCGCTAAGGCGTTGACTCGGCTTTTCCCGAAAGTCGTCCAGGTACATCCGACACGATCCGACAGGGGTCCCCCGGCAAGATCTCACCTACCGCACGTCTCAATCGATTTGACCATGCATAGCGTGCGCTAATGATACTCTGTAGCGTGCGCTATGAATCCCCGTTAGCGTACGCTACACTCAGACTGTAGCGTGCGCTACATGTACAGAATTTCAATCTCTAAAACACATACACGAAATTATACACTCGACAACATCGGATTATGAAATACGGAGAATAGTACTTAGACAAAAGTACAATCATTACAATATCACAAGTTCTAATTACATAACAGAAATCTCGGGTATTACATCCTTCCTCCCTAAAAAGAAGTTTCGTCCCGAAACTTAGGATGAAAACAACTCCGGATATCTAGTCTTCATACTGTCCTCCGTTTCCCAAGTGGCCTCTTTGACTCCATGTCGTGACCATTGTACTTACCAAGTGTATTGGTTTATTCCTCAATTGTTTGATCCGGCTCTCAAGTATCTTGATTGGTCTTTCTTCGAAGGTGCCATCATTAGCTATTTCGATCTCGTCGAACTCAATGACGTGACTGGGGTCCGGTACATACTTCCGCAATTGGGATACGTGAAACACATTGTGAACGTGACCCAGCGATGGCGGTAAGGCCAACCTGTATGCTAAATCTCCCACTCTCTCGAGGATCTCGAAGGGTCCGATATATCTCGGACTAAGTTTGCCTCTTCTCCCAAAACGGAAAATCCCTCGTGTAGGAGACACCTTCAATAGTACGTGGTCTCCAGCGTCGAACTCTAGAGGGCGACGACGTACATCGGCATAAGACTTCTGTCGACTCTGGGCAGTCAACAGTCTCTCTCGAATCAAGGCTATCTTCTCTTGAGTCTGAATAATCAATTCCGGTTCCGTCCCGATCAAATCCAAAGAATCATCCCGGACAGGGTGATCGGCATCTTCTCCGTACAAAGCTTCAAATGGTGCCATCTTAATAGAAGCATGCCAACTGTTATTATAAGTGAACTCGATCAAGGGCAAGTGAACTTCCCAATCACGACCAATCTAATGCACAAGCTCTAAGCATGTCCTCTCATCTGAATAGTCCTTTCGATCGACCGTCCGTTGGGGATGATAAGTCAGTACTAAAGTTTAGCTCGGTCCCCAAAGCCCCGTGAATCGCTTTCCTGAAGTGTGACACGAAACGACCATCTCGATCCGAAATAATGGTCTTCGGCGTCCCGTGCAATCGACTATCTCCGCAATAAATATTCGTGCCAATCTCTCGGGTCCCCATGTATCTTTAATTCCCGGAAATGAGCCGTCTTGGTTAGTCGATCAACTACAACCCAAATCATGTTCATTCCGTTCTAGTCCTTGGCATACTAGTGATGAAATCCATCGAGATATCCTCCCACTTCCATTCGGGGATCGGAAGTGGCTTTAACATTCCGGCAGTCGTTGATGTTCAATCTTAACTCTTGACAAGTCAAACACTTCAAACGTATCCGCTACGTCCTTCTTCATATTTCCCCACCGTAAGTTTTGCTTTAAATCCTTATACATCTTCTTCGCCGGGTGAATAGAATAGGGCGCTGTGAGCTTCCTTGAGAATAGTCCTTCTCAAATCATCATCGAACGCAAAGTCGACTCAAATCTCGAACTCCATCATCTTGTATCACGAATCCCGGGCTTTTCCTTTCTTTACTTCGTCACATAATCGAAGGATCGGAGAATCGCTCAATTGTTTAGACTTGATCTCCTCGACTAGTGATGAAGTCGGTTCCATCACATAAAGTTGCCCTTGGATTCCCGGTGCCCATACTTCAATCCTCGCGGATCGGGCCTCGTTGAATCTTGGTTTGGGACATAAGTGCTTCCAACACTCGAAGAGAAACAGTTTACGGCTCAAAGCATCGCCTACGACGTTTGCTTTCCCGGATGATAGAGAATCTCCAAGTCGTAATCCTTGATCAATTCCACCACCTTCTCGCCTCATGTTTAACTCTTTCATTGAAAATGTACTTGAGGCTCTTATGATCTGTAAAGATCGACAATGAGTGCCATACAAATAATGTCGCGATTTTCAAGGCAAAGACCACAAATGCTAGCTCCGGATCATGAGTAGGATAATTAACCCGTGCGGTTTCAATTACAGAAGCATAAGCAATCACTTTATCCTTCGCATCAACACACAACCCAAACCCCGATTTGAAGCATCGTTGTATACCATAAATCCGTCGGTTCCTTCTGGCGGCGCTAATATAGGTCTTGTCGTCGGCCTCCTCTTAAGTTCGTCAAAACTAGCCGGCACTCCTCATTCCACATGAACTTTTGAGTTTTACAATTGGTGAGTGAGCGGACGAGCAATTTTGGAAAATCCCTCTACAAAGCGGCGATAATATCCAGCTAGTCCTAAGAAGCTTCGGACTTCTTTCACGTTTTTAGGAGATTCCCAATCCAATATTGCTTCGACTTTCTTCAGGTCCACCTGAACTCCGTCGGATGATATCACATGCCCAAGGAAAGTTACTTCCTTAAGCCAGAACTCACATTTAGAAAGCTTAGCATACAGCTGTTCCTTTCTCAAGATGCTCAAAACCACACGTAAATGTTCAGCATGTTCCTCTGCGTCCCTCGAATATATCAAGATGTCGTCAATGAAAACGACCACAAATTTATCCAAGTACTCCAAGAATACCCGATTCATCAATTGCATGAATACCGCAGGAGCATTGGTAAGTCCAAACGGCATCACTACGAATTCATAATGCCCGTACCGGGATCTGAAAGCAGATTTCGGTATATCCGATTCCTTAATTCTCAACTGGTGGTATCCTGATCGCAAGTCAATCTTCAAAAATACCCTTGCCCCTTGCAGTTGATCAAACAAGTCGTCGATCCGAGGTATATGAAACTTATTCTTGATCGTCATCTTGTTAAGCTCCCTGTAATCAATACACAGTCGGAGGGATCCGTCTTTCTTCCGGACAAAGAGAACGGGCGCTCCCCAAGGAGAAACGCTTGGTTGAATATAACCCTTCTGCAACAATTCCTCCAGTTGTTTCTTGAGTTCATACATCTCGGTTGGCGCCATGCGGTATGGTGCTCTGGAAATAGGAGCTGCTCCAGGCTCTAGTTCAATAGTGAATTCCACTCCCCTCTGCGGAGGTAACCCAGGTAGTTCGTCAGGAAATACATCGGAGAACTCATTCACCACTGAGATGGACGAGAGCTCTACTCCTTCCTCTTTCCTCATGGCATAGCACCAAAGTCCGTGACATCCTTGCTTCAGTAATTTCACAGCTTTCATTGCCTTGATCAATTTCCCCGAGCTTCCCGGTCTCCATCCTCGGAATAAGTGTTCAGATCCGTCATCAGCAATGATGGAAATGACTCTCTCTCGGTAATTCAGCACAGCTCCATAACGGTTGAGCCAATCATCTCCGAGAATTAAATCGTCACCGCAGATGTCAACCACAATAAGATTCGATGGCCAATCTCTTCCTTCTATAGATATTGGGAAATCCTTAGCTTCTAAGGTTCCCACAATTTTCTCTCCGCTCGGTAATCCCACAACATAAGGTTCACAATTATACAAGCACGAGATGTTCAAACGATTAACACAGTTCAAAGACATAAAAGAATGCGTAGCTCCTGAATCGAACAAGACACTAATCAAGTTGCAAAAGGATCTGAATCGTGCACTGATGCAACAATGTGTTCGATCATCGATTTCCTCATCTCGCATGTGCGTGGAGGAACGGACCCGGCCTTTGGATGCCTCTCTCTTCCCAGCGTTACTGCTGAAATCCACTTTGCCGCGTCTGGTTCACACTCGTCTCCTTCGGATCGAGCCGGAGCGCGAGTACCAAAAGATCGGGTCGCATTCCCACAAAATGTTGCGCGATATCCTTCCTGTCCACACTCGAAACAGGTCACAGCAAGCGCGAAACAATCCCGTCGAACATGTCCCGCCTTGCCACAGTTGTAACACTTCTTCCCTGTGTCAGAAACAGTCGGTGCTGCCCCGGAACTTCTTTCCTCCTCGACTAGGATGCGGAGGTCTCCTGGATGAGTGAAAAGAGGACTGACCCCGGCGGGGCCCGCTATTCTTATTCTCCGCGAAGTTGCCCGACACCTTCTGTTTCTTTGCTTCCGTCGATTTCTCTACTGCTGCTTCCTTCATATCGTAGGCCAACGCCTTGTCCTGATACTGCCTCAAGGTGGTACAATCAAATCCGGACATATATTGCTGAATTTAAACTCATTCGCATGTCAAAATGGAAAATCCTTTCCGCGTCGGTCGTGAAATTGTGGTGCAGATAAGTCTGCTGGTGATTAAAAGTCTTAATCACTTCCGTCACAGATGCTTCCGAATTTTGTGGTGAGAAAAACTCCCGAACTCGGGCCTCTCTAACTGGGCGAGGACAATACTGTGCCTCCATCATCAACTTGAATTCTGTCCAGTCAGCATTATGCTCCTCTGGTCGAATGGCCTCCCACCGCCGAAAGCCTCCCGGTCAAAAGATTCTTGGCGACCGGAACCTTCCTATCGTTGGGACAGTTAATCCCCGCAAAAATCTTCTCTAATTCCTTCAGCCAATGATCCCACGAAAGCGTCTCAGTGGAACCGTCAAATTTCGGAGGATGCAATTTGACCACCTCGGTAAGCCATTTATCTCCCCGATTATCCACGTTATTCTGCTGTCCCATCGCCGTCTGCATGCGATCCACAACTTGAGCAAACTGGTTTATCTGAGCAACCACCTGCTGAAGCACTCCCGGCACGTTAGGATCTGCATTATTATTTGCCGATCCCTGCTGTCCCCCGGAATGTGAATCCGTTTGGCTAGCGGCTATCTCAGGAGTAGATACCGATTCTTCTTGCCTCGCATTTCCACGTCCGCGTCCACGACCGCGTCCGCGTCCACGACCTCCTCTCAACATACTGTAAACATAAATACTCAATATCCAGGGCAAACGTTCTAAAAGTACATCCATCAATGTTTACAAGACAAGAATTAAATAAAACAGTAGTATTCGAGATTAGGAAACTTACAACCACAGTCCAATTGACGATGCTGGCTCAGCAGTGATGTTACGAACGACCAATAATCAATAACGTAAACAGACCCAACTAACCCGACTGCCAAGATATCCATAAATCTTAGCTCCGATACCATATTCTGTAACACCCCGAGATATTCGGAATAATTACAGCGCCGTAAACCCTTTAGGTAAGGATTTACAAGGCTAATTTTAAAAAGAGTGTAAATATAAACCAATCGTACAACTGAAGTTCAAAGACATATTTGAATCAACCGATCAAAGAGTTAATTTATACAACCATATCGAAAAGACATTACTAAAACAGACGTACTCGAGTACTAAACGAAACAAGAAGACAAATCACAATAACAATAACATCAATCACATCACTGAGCCATCTCATCGTCCTGTCGGTACTGTGGTTGTCTCCCCGCTCCTCGGCTACCTGAACATCAAAACAATGTCCACCCCCGAAGGGGTTAGCAAAACGATGCTAGTACAAGTATCATAATACAATAGATCATCAATGCATCATAAAACATGCAAAACGGACTTCCGCTCGGAATCCAACGATGCGAATCCTCACGATTCCATCAACACAATACAGGTAATCCAGCGATCCAGCGCCCTTGGTATAGATCCCCATGATGATCCCGTCGGACCAACGCATGGTGGAAAACCCGTCCAGCGATCCAGCGCCCTCAGCATAGATCCCCATGATGATCCCGTCGGACCAACGCATGGTGGACATTCGATCCAGCGCCCTCAGTATAGATCCTCATGATCCCCTCGGATCATTTATACCATAACCAATCAACTATGCATACACATATGCATTTTAATATGTTCATCAATACGAACCAATAATCAACCAATATCATGAGAATTTTCAGAAATACATCTCATATTCAACAATATGAACAAAACCACGAGCATGATCAAAGATTCAATATAAATCGAACTCGACATATGATACTTGCCTCGAAAATGGCAAGACGAAATACTTCGATGATCTCAACACACTCGAAGGCCGCCTCCTTCGATTAACGTAACAGGCTCGAACCTTAACAAAAGGAACGATATACAAATCATCTCAAGTCGAACAATGGCCTAACAATTACTGCCGAAAAGCTCAAAATAAACAAGTCATGCGGATTGCTTAGCGCGCGCTACGTACTCTACGTAACGTGCGCTAAGACGGACTGTTAGCGTACGCTATCGTATAAGACTAGCGTGCGCTAGTCACGGTCTGGCAGTCTGACTCGGTTGGTCTCATAACGTACGCTACGTATGTTTCGGGCGTTAACTGACCCCGATAGCGCACGTTAACTCACACGTGTTAGCGTGCGCTAATATTGCATGGCAGAATATCTGCACCAAATCGGGTTGAATGGTGAAGAACTCATGAATCCTACCGTGATAATACAAGTTATCCTCGGGCAAATCATGCTAATAAGGTTTGTGGAAGATTTATGATCGTGAAATACAAATATACGGATAGCCAACTTAACATCATAATTCATCTACGATCTCCAAGAAATAATCTAAGTTCCATTTGTTCTACGTTCCAAAACACATGATTCCATCGTGTAAAATGTATCAACTGGGTAAATATCCGATTATTGATCATAACTTGATTTGAACATGCTTAGGAGTCCTTATAATAAGATGGTTCAAAGGTTCATACGATATATAATGCCGATACGTCAAAAGTATCCTTCTAACATGTGATGACCGATTATAAACGAAATACTTGCTATCAAAACATGATTCAAACTTCCTTAGGAACATTACTAACATCAGTGAAGAATCACCTACCTCAAAGTAGTGAAGAATACGGAGGAAAATGAAGCGATCCAACACCGAAGGCTTGAACACCAATCTCCAATGATATACGATCTTCAATCTCGAACTAGGAGGTTGATATGAAGTGTTTGGGACGAAGGGAGTTATGTTCTAAGTGTAAGAGTTCGGGTTATGGGAGGAGAAAAACTGAAATCTCGAATAGGATGATGTCCTATTTATAATAAATGGCTATTAGCGCGCGCTAGACCCTGTTCGTAGCGTGCGCTAACGGCTCACAGTCTAAACTGTACTCGGTACTTAGCGTGCGCTACGCATATACCTGTAGCGTGCGCTAAGGCGTTGACTCGACTTTTCCCGAAAGCCGTCCAGGTACATCCGACACGATCCGACAGGGGTCCCCCGGCCAGATCTCACCTACCGCACGTCTCAATCGATTTGACCATGCATAGCGTGCGCTAATGACACTCTGTAGCGTGCGCTATGAATCCCCGTTAGCGTACGCTACACTCAGACTGTAGCGTGCGCTACATGTACAGAATTTCAATCTCTAAAACACATACACGAAATTATACACTCGACAACATCGGATTATGAAATACGGAGAATAGTACTTAGACAAAAGTACAATCATTACAATATCACAAGTTCTAATTACATAACAGAAATCTCGGGTGTTACAAGAACAAAGTGCAAATCCGAGCCATACAATTCACATTTCACGAATAACAATAACCAGGAATCCTCAAAAACCCAAACGTAACGAAAAGTACTTCCCGAGGCATGAGTTTGGTAAACATTTCTCCAAAACCGAAAGATCATAAAAAAAAGGGAAACCATTTATAAGACAGTTTTAAAGATGCCATCGAGAGTTTTAATAGAATACAATTTGCAAGAAAGCCACTCAATCAACACAAATGAGTCTTCACAAATATTTCCACGGGATTCTCGACCCAAAACCAAATAATATCAACACGAGATCAATCATCTCAACATTCCACAGGGTCCTTGACCCAATACACAGAATAGCAACACAGCCCATCAAAGACAAAGCCTCTCATTCGACCAATACTGCTCAAGACCCCTGATTAAATAACCCTCGGAGATCTCGTCAAATGTCCTTGGTTAATTAACTCTGATACCGACGTTTAAAACAAGTTGAAACACACTTTTAGAAACACGAATCACGGTCTATAACGACACCATCATTTTAGAAAGAGTTGAAAGAATTTTGAAATACGATAATCATTCGGTAACGGGGTCTTAGCTATCACTCAAATACCCGTAACCAATAAGCCTGCCAGGCGCCTCCATTGCGCACCTGTGCACCGGCGTTCACTCCACTATGTTGGCCGCTCCTTGAACATGTTACTGCGCCGACGATCACTCCCGCAAGAGCCGCCCCTTGACACACGCATTATGTAACACCGGCGTTCACCACCCATATGGAGCCGCACATTGCAGCGTACACCAGGCCGGAGTACACGCCCCGCCCTCAGAGGCTTCCGGATATGACGTCTCTCAATAACAAGTATTCACATTGTCACAAACATCAAGCACACAGTCAATCGTGTAACAATTATCAAATCAATACACCAATTCACATAATTCATCCGTCAGTCCACGACCACACGAATAAATAACAACACGCTCGTCAACCATAACGCGACGGAAATAAGCAATATACGTACGCACGCATTATCAAGCGAAACATCAACACCAAATATATCTAAAGGATTCACGTAGTCACTTACAACCTACGAAATTTACAAAACACAGGCGTTTTGAAAGTGAGCCTTTAACGAGGCTAGCCGAATCTTTCGAAAACTCATTTCAAACAAATAAACAAACACACCAATATGATCACTAATTATCATATCCACAAAACAAGAATAGTATGGACAAGGTACTTGCCTCGAATAAGAACAACGCGGAGAATCGACCGAAGTAGGTTGACACGAACCGACTACGAACCCGCCGACTCCACCGATCGCCAACTCACGTTCATAAACTACGAAGTACAATAACAACGATGAAATGAATTCCATAACACGACTCAAAGCCGTTGAATTCAAAGAACGAATGACGAAAGTTCAAGTGTTTTCCCCAAAACGGCCAAGAGCACGATTCGTCCCGACAAAACACGAAAATGGAATTCCAAGTTGAAATATGGATATACATTCCATAGAATATGTTTAACAACATCATTTAACCACAATCTACCCAACAAAAACGGATGGAAAACGAGATCGGGAGCAAATCCCCCAAAAAGTCGATTCGAAGGAAATCAAGAAATATACTTCGATTCGACGAAGAACAATGGATTAAATGATGTTAAACACAAGAATACTACCAAGATTAATCATACCCATCATGAATTAATCAACAACACGGAACGAATCGGACAAAAATGCAAAAATCCCCAAATTCACGAAATTAGGGTTTTAAGGGAGATTACCTTGATTCGCTGGATCAAAGGATGATAACGGATGATTGGTTGATGTTATGAACTCAAAAACTTCATGGATTTGTTGTTAAACAACATGGATTCGTCACCCATGAATCGCCATCCGCGGACGGAGAAGGAAGGAAATGAAAAACGAGATGAAATGTGACTGCTCTGTCACATTTATACTGGGCCGAACTAGCGCGCGCTAGGCTGCCGAGCTAGCGTGCGCTATCGGCCCAGGCCGCAATCCAGTGACCTACTGGACTAGGCCTTTCGGCCGAGTAGCGTCGCGACCTTCCGGCCGTGCGCGCTACTGCCCGGTCGTAGCGTCGCAATGCCCGGCGATAGCGTGCGCTACTGCCGAGCTGGCCGATTCGAGAACCCAGGACTCCACTGTCCGGACAGATAGCGTCGTTAGGCTGGCCGATAGCGTCGCTACACTGCCGGTTAGCGCGCGGCCTCCCGGCCAGTAGCGTGCGCTTCGCGGTTCTGCCACCGTCCGGCCGGTGCCGCGATCGTCCGGCGATCCATAGCCGTCGGCGGTGCTCGAACACGAGGGCTCGGCGACTCGATTTCCGAAACGTGCGGGCGAACACGACGAAAAGTTCGCGGACAACATCAACGACCCGAAATGAAAACATAATACCATAATTAATCATATGCGACCAAGAAACGGGTCGAGACAACAATTACAGATACGGATACCCGTAATTTTTAAGAAATTACAAAATGGCCCAAAACGCCCGGAAATCACGATACGTGATCGAATAACCAAGCCGAAGTTCACAACACGTCTAACAAAGTTAAACGGACTTACGGAAAACTCGAAACAGCAGTTTCGAACGAGATTTGCAAGAATCGAACTCAAGTGCGGAAAAGTCGCTAAAAAGCACGGAACTCAACAAAACGACACCAAAACGAACTCGGATGTCAAAAAGTGTAGAATTAATCATTCTCAGAATAATGAAACGGTCATGAGCGAGTCATCAAAACGGACTTCCGCTGAAAAAAAAAAGAAAAAGAAAAAGAAATTACCGGAAATCGAAAATTGCGGATATTACACTTTTCAGCTAGCTTTTCAGCTCGATGAGCTTCTTTGACGTTTGATTAAAAAAAACTTGTTATGTGAACGCGCACCTTCTTAAATCAGCTAGCTGATCAACTAGCTTTTCAGCTAGCTGGTTGAGAAGCAAACCAAGTTAGTTTTTTTTTTTTGAAAAAAACTCATTTTATATTTTTCAGTCCAAAAATATACCTGTCCTGAATTAGAAAAAAAACACCAATTGCTTCCCTTAATCTATTCTCTCTATCGCCGCTGCTCTGTAATATCCCTCAGCACCGCTCAATGGTAAATTATGTTCCAACCTTGCTTTACTAATTATTCGTGAGAACATTGCAACTTTGATATGGTGAAGTGATGATCTAGTTTAGTTACTTTTCCTTTTTGTAGACCACGTGAAAGGTCATGATTTTTGTATCGCCACTTATATTTTATATTGTTGGAACCTTTATTATACATTTTGTTATTGTGTACTTGTTCGCAACCAGCATAATGATTAATACATTCATCTCTCTTTAAAATGACATATGCACTATACAACCGATTTTTTTCCTTGTTAAGTTATAATATTCCCAAATATTTCTTTCAACTTCTGATGATTTTTAATGACGTTATTAAAGTTGCGGTGAAAAGTATATTGAAATATATTTGAATAATTAGAGGAAAAGAATGATGTACTTTTATTTTTAAAAAAAGATGGACTATAATATGATGATAAAGTTTAAAAGAAAAGAAAAATAAGAGTAATGCCCTTAAATATCATTTTACAAAATACCAGCTACTTAATCAGCTAATTTGTTAAATACCTACCTTAAAATCAACTAACTTACCAACTACCTAACCAGCTAATTTATCAACTATCTAACCAGCTATCAACTAGCTAATCAACTATCAACTAACTTTTCAACTAATTTAACTAAACACACGTTTAAAATAGAATTCATATACTGTGATCCGGCGGTGCGGTAATTAAATCAATGAAATCTATGTGTATAAATATACGTGCACATATAGCGTTAGATATATGTGTTATCCGATGTGTTTATCTTGTCTGTTTTTGTTATCCACATCTTTAACACATCTTCACCAAATATTGAAAAAAAAAAAGTAAAATGACAAAAAAACAAAGAACATTTGGATAAGGGGAAATCTTTATATAACCCCACCTTCTCTAGTGCTCTTTCCTTTTCGAATTGCCTCAAATCTGCCTCTCTCTACTTTCATCTCTCTTTCTTTATCCTCTCTCTCAAACTTCAAGAACACAAATAACACAAACCCCCATGTTCATGTTCCTCAATTCTTTTTGTTGATTACTATATATTTTTTGTTGCTTAAGGAAACAAAAAAAAAAAAAAAAAGATATACTTGTAGGTTTTGTTTGTTTTCTCTTATGAGAAGAAAAAGTTGAACATCTTGGTTAGACATGTCTTGTTATTTGAAGCCTGTTTTTTCTGTCTCTAAGATTAACAGAGGAAAAGGGTCTTTTAGGGTTTGTTCTTCAATTAGGACTCTTCAGGAACCAATTTCCAGAGAGCTTATGGGAAGAGCTTTTGACTTCTCAAATCAGAAACTTGCTAGCAATTTCAATGTAAGTATATCTGTTTCCTGTTATTTTATTTATTATATTTTTTTTAGATTTATTTTGTTGTTTTAGCAGTTTTTTGATTTAATTAATTTATTTTTTATTCAAAATTTTAGGCCCAACCATCAGTTTGTATGAGTAAAGCTCTGAGATGGTGGGAGAAATCAGTTAATCCAAACATGGTGGAGATCCAATCAGCACAAGAACTTGTGGATTACTTGATAAATGCTGGGGATAAATTGGTCATTTTGGACTTCTACTCCCCTGGTTGTGGTGGCTGCAAAAGTTTGCACCCTAAGGTACAGAAATCAATTTGTAAACCCTTAACTGTAAGGATATTCCTAAACTACGCCATGAGGTTTCCTTTTTTTTTTTTTTTTAATTATCAACTTCCATACATTAATGGGTTAATGGAGCTAAAATTACTATTATCTATTAATATCTAATATTGGTAAAACTTCAAATCATGCAAAAAGCTAAAGCAGCAAAATTCTTACGTCGGATATTTTTCCGATCGCATACGAGGAAAAATGATACTGATATTCCAAAAATCGTCCAGCGTCGAGAAATATCATGAGACGCAGATCGTATTTGACATGTGTAATTACATTTTTTTCCAGAAACAATGTAAACAAAACAAATACTTCTCTCTCAGAATTACAAAACATCCCATTGACAATTGTAGTTGCTTTACTTTTATAAGACAAAAAACAAATGTCAGTGGACTATATTTGTAATTTCCAAAAGTAACTGGATGTTCTTGGAAATAGGCTAAACCTCAGGGCAGTTTTTGTAAATAACCCTAGCTTTAATTTTTTTTTCATTCTTTACTGAGAAAAAAATAGAATTCAGGGATTAATATTAGTTTTACCAATTATTTTACAGATCTGCCAACTGGCTGAAATGAACCCAAACGCCATTTTTCTGAAGCTTAACTATGAAAAACATAAGGCAATGTGCTATGCCCTTCATGTTCATGTCTTGCCATTCTTTAGATTTTACAGAGGTTCAGATGGCAGAGTTTCTAGTTTCAGCTGTACTAATGCAACAGTAAGTGACTGGCTCGGTTCATTTCTTTTTTAGTTTTCGGAAGATTATCAAAAAATACATCGATTCTCAACGTCTTGACGGTTGGTTATATATACAAATGTATGTGCAGATCCAAAAATTCAAAAATGCTTTGGCGAAACATGGGAGTGATCATCGTAGTCTTGGCCCGGCTAAGGGACTGGATGAGTCCGAGTTGTTGGCATTGGGCTCGATTGGTTTGATTTCAAGAGATTTGGAGATAATAAACTCGACGACGGATGATAAAATGGTGGATTTGGTTATTAAAGAATCTGCATTGGGCAAAGAGGGCAGTGCTGCATCCGTTGCAATGGCCATGAGCTAGAGATTCAACCATGAGTTCGATTCACAATTTTTATTTTTATTTTTCATTCTCTCATATTTTCGGGATTTTATTTTTTTTGGGGGGGTGGGGGGTGGGGGGAATGTATATAGTTCATCTGTTTGTGTGTGTGTGTTTCAGCATATGCAGGGCTATGGGGTCCCCCACCCCTTTTTTGGGGGGAAGTATATATGCAGGGCACTGCATATATAGAAAAAAAAAAGTGATTGTTTTGGAAGATGACACGAAGAGATGTGTAATCTGAAGTTTAATGCTCTACAACAATTTTTTTGTTGGTCAGTCTGGAATTTGAGTAAAATGTGTTTTGGATATTTTTCTCTTGGCAACAAAAGAAAAGTAAAATGCGTTTTGTTGCATATGTTGTTTTTTTTTTTTTTTTTTGTTTTTTTTTTGCAATTTATGTAATTTCATAGAATCTGTCATTTTTTATCAGTAAAGAAATTTTTATTAATCACGAAAAGGGTACAAGGCATACCCAAAAAATACACGGATACAACATCGACTCAACATAAATCTTGGATAAGCTAACCAATCACTAAAAGAAAACCTGTATCATTCCCCATCCTTGACAACAAACCAATTCCATAATCTCGCTTTCAATTTCTCCACAATTCTATCAAAAGAAAATTCGGAGCCCTCAAAAATAATTGCGTTTCTAGTTTTCCAAATCAACCCATTGATATTTTGCTATATAGCAACCACCTTAACTTTACCCTAACTCCTTTTGGCACAAAACGAAAGGAATTCAAGTTCCAGCATGGTTTCTGATATAATACCGGAGAAGAGCCAAGCCAATTAATACAATTCATCCATATCTTATACGACACTTCACATTCAATGAAGATGTGTCGCGCAGTCTCCTCCTCGTTGCAAAGAGCGCATTTCAAATTTGAATTAGAGTTAAGAATTATAGTCTTGTTGCCTTCCTCATGAGTCTCGTACCTCTAAGTGTAGGTACAAGTTCATACAACTATGATACATCAAACCAATACTTTTTTCTGTAACTCATGATTTTACGCTGAATCTAATCTCAGATTTTTACCATCTCAATACTCTAATAACTCGTGATTTTATGCTGAATCTAATCTCAGATTTTTACCATCCCAATACTCAAACCTAGTACTCTATATTTAAATAAAATCACGGCAACTCTTATTTGGGCCACTCAAAACATAAGTCTTTCTTAAAATGATTGAAGTTTCTGAAGATGTGTAACTTTTGTAATTTGTTTGTATATGATATTCAACCAATAATTCATGTATCTATTATCGACACATCATCTATTTAGTATAATTTAATATATATTCTTACATATGCACAGTTTAGTCGAGTTTGTCGTACGTATCTGTCCAGTATTATCTACATCAGATAATATATTCACAGACTATAACATCAATTTGTTTGTTCTCGAATCATCATACTGATTGTGTGGGCTACGAATTGTCCACTGTAAATTTATTGTTATATTCATAACAGAGGAGAGCCGTGTAGAAAGATTAAAATGGTTATCCCACCAAAAAAAGGACTAAAATAGTTACGGTTCTGTCCGGTAATATCAACCAGTTAACTTACAGCGGATTGTTTATAGCGTATAAGTTATTGATGAGTATTTGACAATGGTAGTTTATAACGTTTTTAAGTGATTTATAGCATTTCTCTCAAACACTATTTGAGGTAATGTTTGAGCTTATAACTTATAGCGTTTTATTTTTTTCTCAATATATCCTCATTAATTACAAATATCTGTTAACATATTTTCATTTTATAAATTATTTCAATTGCTAATTTGCCCGGCATTAAAAATTTAATTAACTAATTTATTTACTGTCCACTACAACCAACGGAACTGCCATCATTAGACTCCCACTTTAGCAACTCCCCATTTTTTCCATAGAGGTAGGGGTGTTTTCGGTTTTAGTCGGGATAAAATTTTCGAAACTCAAATCCTCCCCAAACTTTAAAATTCGGTTTCGGTCGGTTTCTGTTTTCAAAACTCAAAATCCAAACCCTCCCCAAATGTTTCGGTTTCGGATTAGTTCGGTCAAATTCGGTTTTGAACCAAACATATTTAATTTATATATATTTATTTACTAAAGTAACAAAAAAATTAATTATATTAATAATTGTTCTAAAATAATAGATAGATCTTTAATTGATATATTTAATCATTGTTTTTATCAAAACTACAATATATGTGTAGATATATTATTTAATAAGTTTAAAAATTTTAGTCATATAAATAAAATTTTATATAATATAAATAATTCGGGTTAGTTCGGTCCAATTCAGTTCGGTTCGATTTTAAGTTATCTAAACCCGAATTAATTCGGTTTCGATTTCGGTTTGTAAGTTTCAAGTTCGGAGTTGCTTTCGGTCGGGGATTTCGGTTCGATGCGGATTGGTTCGGATTGATTGGTCGATTTTTGGATTTCTTGTAGCAAAAGGCGAAATCCCTCGCCCCCAGCGCCCCACCCCCGGCCCGACAGGGCGGTTTTTGGATTGCTATTAACACACCTAGAGGAGGGGTGCACTGCACTCCACTTTTTCCCAGCCACCACGGCGCGACAGGTGGAGAAGAATTTATTTACCTTTTCCAATTTCTTTATTCCCTCCCAAACCCAACCATGGTAGTATTTTGATGGGTCCCACCAAGTTAGCTGCGTTCACTCGCGCCTGTCGACACTGTGAACTAAAAAGGCGGACTGCCAAAATTTGAAAAGTAGCTTCCCCAAGAAGCCAAGCGGACTCTGCGATGGCCCACCTTAATTAAGTAATATTACAAATTAAAAAGTAAAACCTGTTGGTAATTTCGTATTCGGGAAAACTTTCTCGATCGGAAACCAAATTACAACTGGAAACGAAAATTACAATTCGAAAACAGAAATTACAAACTCGTACGAAAATGAAAATACAAAACTCGAAACTGGATTACAACTCGAGACAAAACAGAAATATACGAAACTGAATTAAGATAACAAATAAACAATAAATTAAACAAGGACAGAAAAAACGTATGCTAAGTAGCCGGTAATGCTCTGGTTTAGGCGTGTCGTCCCCAAAGATAAAACGGTTTCGTCTCAAAGGTAGTAGCACCACAGACCTTCGAGTTCCGGTGAACTAGAACGAGGCGAGGACAAAGCTCCGACTTTATGATATGTATGCTAAAAACTGTGTATGCTGTATTCTGGAGTTTTCGAAAATTGCATGTACAGATGTAAAGGAATGCATGCCTATTTATAGGCCATTCACACCTGCAGGAGAGGTTTAAACACAGCCCTTAAGACTGTCATAATGCACGCATTCATGCCTGCATTGAACACATGAGTTTCAAATTTCAAAAAATTGGCAGAAGTTACAGAATTCAGACCTGCCAATTACTACTCCTCATTACACCTGGGATGTTACTTCCAGGTTTTGGACTGAATTTGAACAGTCAGGACGCACCTGGACTGTATTCAGCTCCTTAACCGCTCGAGGGATGTACCTGGACATCCTTATGTGCACATACGGCCCAACTATATTGTTGAGCTAGTCCAAAAATTCTTTAGGCAAGCCAAGGCGCTAGCCCACGACCAGGCCCAAAGAACAGCCCAAAGACCACCCAAAGACCAATTGCCAAGATCCAAGATCCAAGTCCAAGTCCAAGATCAAGGTCAAGGCCAAGGCCAAGGTCCACGACATGCGACTCGCGGCTCGCGGCACACGGCCGCGACTGCGGCCGAGGCCGAGGCGAGGAGGGCGGGCAGCGGCGGCGCGTGCGTGTGCGCGTGTGTGGGTTTTAAGCCCATACACATGTGCCATTAATTATTACATGAATAATGATAACTCCTTATATACTTGAACAATGATAGCTCATTATTCAATGTAAGATAGTCATCCCTCATTTATTCACAATTAAGTGACAAACTTTAATTCACTATTTCTCACTCACGGGAATCAGTTTAGAGAAAGTGAATATACCACGATTATATACTCGGAACGAAGATCGATCCTATGATATTTAATTTTACAAAAGAAGATTAAAATCATTAACGATTCCAACAATCTCCCATATGAGTGAAAATAGCCCAAATGCAATGTACAGACACAAGCTCAGTCCTCAAGAGGCGTTAAAGTATAAGGATAGGTAGTTCGTGGCTTTGAACCTTCCATAGTTAACATCACCGGGTACACAGGCGGATTAGTGGCATGATGCTTTGAACTATTGCCCCACGGCGTGCACCGAGACAATAGTGCTAACACTTGACACCTCAACCTCATCCGTTCTCACGTTTTGTGTCCTTTGCGGGCCTTGGACACCCCTTTGGATTCATAAGTGTATTTCATGAAGCGGCCCCCACTTCTCACTTATATAGGTGATTCTTACCAAGTATCTTGCCATACTCAACCTCCTCGAGGTCTTTAGGAATCATTAAAAGTCATAGACTTAACCTCACCACTAGGCAAGTTTTCAACACTCAATTGCTCTATAGGGAATAAACTTAGATGAGTGTTTCACACGAATTCTCTGTAATACCCGAGATTCTCGGTTCCAGTTATTTTTGAACTTTTGTCGATTGCGCCGTTCATTTTGTTCTGTTGGCGATTTCTTGAGATTTTCCCTTATGTTGGGTACGGCACGATGTACCATGTTGTGGTGTTCGTTGGGTACGACTTATCATTGCGTAAGTCGAGCTAACAGTATGTCTTGCTTTTTTATGTGCTCGTTTCGATTTGGATCGTTGGTGTTGTCCGTTAGTGTTTCGTTGCATGTTGAATAATTATTGTTTTGTCGAGGGTATCGTTTTTGTGCATTTGGTCGACTTTGAAATATCACCACCGGCGCTTATAAAGTCTAAAAATTCTGAAACTTTACAATGTGATAGAGCATCAAATTATCTTTCCAATGGTTCAAACGGCGAGTCAATCGGAGTCCGGAAGGAGAAGTTATGGTCATAATGACAAAGTCTACACTGTCAGAATACGGCCCTGGAATACGACGCTGTTTGCACCGTTTTTGCTGAGTCGTTTATAACACGGCGCTGGAATACGGCTCTAATTTGGGCCGTTTTCTGAGCCGTTTTGTCCAAATGGTATAAATAGGACGATCGCGTTTTCAGCCCATTTTCACTTCTCTCTCTCGGTTTTTGGGCGATTTGATGGGGATTTCAATCCCCGAGTAGATTATCATCATATTCTTGAAGTCTTGATCATGTTTAACAACATCTAATCCATTGTTCTTCGTCGGATTGAGGTAATTCTTCAAAAAAATCCCTTTTCAACTATTTTGGGGTTTTTCCTTTTGATTTCAATTCTGGGCCGATTATGATGAATTGGTCATGTAATTCTTGTTGTATTGGTTGTAATCTATGGATTAGTAACTCGTTTATCGATTTCGTTTCACCCGGAACATGATTTTGGCTTTCTTGGAACGAACCCTTGAACCCTTGTAGTTTCTTAGTGTCGATTGAGATTTCGTTTAGTGTTGTTGATTCGTAGCGGTATTATTCTTATGGTGATTGTGTTGTTATTGATTTCTCGCGAAGGTGGTAGGTTTGGAGTCTGTTTGGAAATTTGTTTTGGGCTGGTTCGGCCGAGCTATTTCGACCTGTTTTGGGGCTGTTTTGGCCGGGCTATTTCGGGACTATTTTGGGGTTGTTTCGGCCGAGCCGCTTTCGTCGGAGTATTCACAAGTTGATTTCGAGGCAAGTATCTTGCCCATACATTACGTGTTTTGTGGATATTATGGTTGTTAATCGTCGATATGTGCTAAATAAACATTAATAACCATTTTTCAAAAGAATCGAAATATTTACCATCATGCTTTTTGTAAAGGTGACCCGTGTGTGTCGGGAATTAATGTGCTTAGTTGAATATGTGTGCTAGTGTCGAGTATAGAATCATCTTACTTTCTTGTGGTGTCATTGCGTATGATTATGTCGTTGGTAAATGTAAAGTGTAATTCTTTTGTCAAATTATGTGCTTGGAGTCATGTTTTTGTGTATGAATATGTGAGTTTATGTGATATTAGTTGTGTCGTTCGGTGCTGTTGAAATCTTGTGCTTCCTTGTGAATCGTATCACTACTTGGTCGTGAGTATATGTTGGATGAACTGGCCATTCTAGTAAGGTACCTCGACTATATATAATGTGATTGACCTTCGAGGCTTGTGGTTTGCAACTGTGATTTTGGAACGTGTGTGTGTGTTGTTCCTTCCACCCGGAGTGTCCGACGGGATGTCTGGGGGTCGATACTAAGGGGTACGACCACGGAAGTGGACTTGGGTGCGTGTGTGGATGAACTTCCACCCGGAGTGTCCGACGGGATGTCTGGGGGTCGATACTAAGGGGTACGGCCGCGGAAGTGGTTTCCCACCCGGAGTGTCCGACGGGATGTCTGGGGTCGATACTAAGGGGTACGGCCGCGGTTACTGGGCCAGGTTTTCATCTTGAGGATGACGTTGATGTTTTCGTTAATTGTGATATTGTCCGAGTATCACAATGCTTTGTGCTCGGTCGAGAGACATTATATTTCGAGTCTTGGTGCTTGGCTAGAATGGCATAGGATTAATGTGTTATGTGTAATGTGTCCTTGTAAGTGAATTGAAGTGGATGATCGGGTCGTGGACCCTGTGTTTTGTGACCGGAATGGTTGGGTCGTGGACCCCGTGTTTTGTTAAACGGATTTGTATTTTGAAAAATGAACTTTGGGGCTGTGACCCTAAATGGCTTTCGAGGAATTAAGAACATTTTCAATTTCTGATATTTTCAAAACTCCCGAGATTTGGAAATATTTTCACAATGCTTACTTGCTTCGTTTCTGCTTTCAAGACTTGAACTATTTTTAACTAAATATATCTCGGGAAGTCTTTCGTTATATTCTCGGAATGTGTTGTGTATGGCTCGTATTTGCACTTTATACTTGCACTAGCGAAACAGTGGAGTTTTGCTAACCCCCGAGTAATCGGGGTGGATATCTGTATTGTGTCCGTGTACATGCAGGTTTTCGGGAGCAAGACACGGGATCGGCACGAGGGATGATGAAAGACGAATGATACTAATCACACGAAGGCCGATTTTGGGTTCGATTAGTCGAGTCCATTGTATTGTCTTTTCCGCTATCTTATTGTTCGTTGTTGCAAGTATTTTACCCTTGTGTGGGTATGAGTCTGGATGAGTTTATGTATTTTGATTTTTAAGTCAGTGACGAAAGACCAAATCGGTCTATTGGTCTGTTATTTTGATTCGTCGGTATGTAATGTAATATGTTGTTTTGATGTCTAGCCTGGTGGATCCTCACGGAGAGGGTCTGCGGCGTGTAATATTCCCGGTTTGATCTGGGGGTGTTACATTTATGGTATCGGAGCTTAGGTTGAGGAAACCTAGGCTGTCGGGTCGAACTATGTGTTGTTGAGTCTTGTATTGTCAGATTTTGTCTGACTGAGTCGTGTCGCGACGCGTCGTCTGGGATGTCGGTCGTGATTAGTATCAAGGTGCAGCCATCATCTTCGTGCGATCTGTGGATGTAAGTCTCCCTACTACATGTTGTACCACGAGCTATACGAGCCTGTATGATTCTGTGTTATGTAGTAGTATTTGAAGGTGCATCGTGAGTAAGTGACATATAATTGTTAATTCCCGTTTTGTGTTAGAATGAAGAATGATATTGCCAAATGTATCCTTGTATGAACTGTTTTTCTTGCAAGAGCAACAACCTTGGAATTTTTTTAGTTTCGAAGGCTTCCGGGGAGCCACGTAAATTTTTAAAATGTTCTCCAAGGGAGGAAAAATTTCGATTTTTGTATGATGACCTCAAGGTCGAAAATTTTTAGACTTCAAACTATCGATATTTCATTCTCATCTCATACTATAAGTTTTCAAAACTCGAGTTTTTAACTCAATTAAGGTCTTCAAAATATACTCAAGACGTGACTCTCGTTTGTAACTTTTCGGTTTCATGAATATTGGTCAGAAGATGCGTATTGATGATGCTCTCGTTGTTGAGCAGTGGTGCCAATTTTATGATTAAAATAGTAACGTGAATGTTGAGTCCATCGGTACGTATGTGTTGAGATAGTCCTCTTTATTGAGAAGTAAAATTTTCGTTTTTGTAGGATGATTTTCTTTTGATGGTTGCTTGTGAGATGTTATAATTATGTGAATCGATGACATTTAGACTCGTATGTTGTTGCTTATTTGTAACCTTCGAGTCTAGTATTACCTCATATATGTTTGCAATCGTGTTGGTGATTAGAGCAGTTAGCACAAGCTTAATACGAGCCTAACGCGCGCTAACGTGGCGTGTTTAGCGCACGTTAATCTTTGTTGTAACGCGCGCTAATCAACCTGGGCAGAGGCTATGGAACCGCATTATAGCCATTAAGTCTAACTTTTGCGGCCAATCACCTGTAGTTGTATTCTCTACGTGGTGTCTAGTGATAACAATTGTTGTGCGTGAATGTGTGTTAAGACTTTTCGTATTGCTAGGTGATATTTGATTGTGTTTGATGAATTGATAAATTATGTCTGCTGCGTGTGTTCAAAAACACTTTCCTGGAAACTTCACAAAGTTTTGACGGTTCGATTAATCGGCGGCTCCGTGTATACTTTGAAAATTATTTGGAATTGGCAAGCCGGCCTTGGATTCTCAAATAAAACCTCGATGGTATTTGAAAGAGTTGTTTTAAAGTACATGTAGACATTTTGTGAAATATTACCGTCGTTGATGTTTGTGAAGTGTTGGGAGAATTTTCAAAATGATTTTTAACGTATTGTTGTATTTTCAAATAATTCGAGTGAATGATTTTCAAAAATCTTTCACACCATAAAAATATTTTATTTCAAAAACCAATGCGATTTTTATTTACAAAAAAAATATAGTGAAAGATGAAAAATATCACTCGATGTAAAGTTTAAACTCGGATTTAGAAATGTTAGAGTATGTAAGAATGATTTGATGATCTTGCATGGTTAACTTGTTAGTTGTTAACGGTGATGATGATACGTAGAGGTATGATGACTTCAAATGATTTCAAATGAGACGGTTAAAGTCTCATTGTTTAAAAGTTTTGATGAAGCAACTCGAGGTACCAAAAATACTTTTAAAGTTTTACTTTGAAGAGCACACAAATCCAAGGATTTTCAAATGATATCATTTAAAAGAATACCTCGTGGATTTTCTTATCGAGTTGTTAGTAGTTACCTTATGTGATATTGTCGTCTTTGAGTTGATACTTTAGCATGTTATTTTTGCGAAGTTGTGGCATCGTATCGAGTGAGAATCCGCTTAGTATGCCGAGGACGGAGGATGCGGTCGTGACCGCGTACGATTGGTCATGGATATCGATGCGAGGACCAAGAAGATATGGCAGAAGGTCGCTATTCCAAGATTTTGTTCTCGTTGTTTAGGTTTCGGGACGAAACCTCTTTTAAAGGTGATATGATGTAATATCCGCAATTTTCGATTTTCGTAAATTTCTTTTTTGGCAGAGTCCGTTTTAACGGATCACCTATGACCGCTTTCGCCCTTATGTGAATGTTTCATTCTACACTTGTTGACATCCGAGTTCGTTTCGGTGTCGTTTTGCTGAGTTCCGTGCTTTTTGGCGACTTTTCCGCATTTGAGATTGATTCTTGCGAATCTTGTTCAAAATTGTTGTTCGTATTTCCCCATAAGTCCGTTTAACCTTGTTAGACGTTTTGTGAAGTTCGGTTTGGTTATACGTTGTCTTATCGTGATGTTTCGGACGTTTGGGCTATTTTGTAATTTCCCAAAATTTTGGGGTGGTTGCCTTCGTATCCTCTTTCCAGATCTTCAAGTTAGCGGAATCATGTGTCATCTAGAGTTGCTCTGCCTGGATTGTTTCATGTTTTAAGTTTCGGGACGAAACTTCTTTTAAGGAGGGTAGAATGTAATACCCGAGATTCTCGGTTCCAGTTATTTTTGAACTTTTGTCGATTGCGCCGTTCATTTTGTTCTGTTGGCGATTTCTTGAGATTTTTCCTTATGTTGGGTACGGCACGATGTACCGTGTTGTGGTGTTCGTTGGGTACGACTTATCATTGCGTAAGTCGAGCTAATAGTATGTCTTGTTTTTTTATGTGCTCGTTTCGATTTGGATCGTTGGTGTTGTCCGTTAGTGTTTCGTTGCATGTTGAATAATTATTGTTTTGTCGAGGGTATCGTTTTTGTGCATTTGGTCGACTTTGAAATATCACCACCGGCGCTTATAAAGTCTAAAAATTCTGAAACTTTACAATGTGATAGAGCATCAAATTAGCTTTCCAATGGTTCAAACGGCGAGTCAATCGGAGTCCGTACGGAGAAGTTATGGTCATAATGACAAAGTCTACACTGTCAGAATACGGCCCTGGAGAATACGACGCTGTTTGCACCGTTTTTGCTGAGTCGTTTATAACACGGCGCTGGAATACGGCTCTAATTTGGGCCGTTTTCTGAGCCGTTTTGTCCAGTGGTATAAATAGGACAGTCGCGTTTTTCAGCCCATTTTCACTTCTCTCTCTCTCGGTTTTTGGGCGATTTGATGGGGATTTCAATCCCTGAGTAGATTATCATCATATTCTTGAAGTCTTGATCATGTTTAACAACATCTAATCCATTGTTCTTCGTCGGATTGAGGTAATTCTTCAAAAAAACCCCTTTTCAACTATTTTGGGGTTTTTCCTTTTGATTTCAATTCTGGGCCGATTATGATGAATTGGTCATGTAATTCTTGTTGTATTGGTTGTAATCTATGGATTAGTAACTCGTTTATCGATTTCGTTTCACCCGGAACATGATTTTGGCTTTCTTGGAACGAACCCTTGAACCCTTGTAGTTTCTTAGTGTCGATTGAGATTTCGTTTAGTGTTGTTGATTCGTAGCGGTATTATTCTCATGGTGATTGTGTTGTTATTGATTTCTCGCGAAGGTGGTCAGTTTTTGGGGCTGTTTCGGGGCTGTTTTGGGGCTGGTTCGGCCGAGCTATTTCGGGACTGTTTTGGGGTTGTTTCGGCCGAGCCGCTTTCGTCGGAGTATTCACAAGTTGATTTCGAGGCAAGTATCTTGCCCATACATTACGTGTTTTGTGGATATTATGGTTGTTAATCGTCGATATGTGCTAAATAAACATTAATAACCATTTTTCAAAAGAATCGGAATATTTACCATCATGCTTTTTGTAAAGGTGACCCGTGTGTGTCGGGAATTAATGTGCTTAGTTGAATATGTGTGCTAGTGTCGAGTATAGAATCATCTTACTTTCTTGTGGTGTCATTGCGTATGATTATGTCGTTGGTAAATGTAAAGTGTAATTCTTTTGTCAAATTATGTGCTTGGAGTCATGTTTTTGTGTATGAATATGTGAGTTTGTGTGATATTAGTTGTGTCGTTCGGTGCTGTTGAAATCTTGTGCTTCCTTGTGAATCGTATCACTACTTGGTCGTGAGTATATGTTGGATGAACTGGCCATTCTAGTAAGGTACCTCGACTATATATAATGTGATTGACCTTCGAGGCTTGTGGTTTGCAACTGTGATTTTGGAACGTGTGTGTGTTGTTCCTTCCACCCGGAGTGTCCGACGGGATGTCTGGGGGTCGATACTAAGGGGTACGGCCACGGAAGTGGACTTGGGTGCGTGTGTGGATGAACTTCCACCCGGAGTGTCCGACGGGATGTCTGGGGGTCGATACTAAGGGGTACGGCCGCGGAAGTGGTTTCCCACCCGGAGTGTCCGACGGGATGTCTGGGGTCGATACTAAGGGGTACGGCCGCGGGTTACCAGTTGTGGTTTTCATCTTGAGGATGACGTTGATGTTTTCGTTAATTGTGATATTGTCCGGAGTATCACAATGCTTTGTGCTCGGGGTCGAGAGACATTATATTTCGAGTCTTGGTGCTTGGCTAGAATGGCATAGGATTAATGTGTTATGTGTAATGTGTCCTTGTAAGTGAATTGAAGTGGATGATCGGGTCGTGGACCCTGTGTTTTGTGACCGGAATGGTTGGGTCGTGGACCCCGTGTTTTGTTAAACGGATTTGTATTTTGAAAAATGAACTTTGGGGCTGTGACCCTAAATGGCTTTCGAGGAATTAAGAACATTTTCAATTTCTGATATTTTCAAAACTCCCGAGATTTGGAAATGTTTTCACAATGCTTACTTGCTTCGTTTCTGCTTTCAAGACTTGAACTATTTTTAACTAAATATATCTCGGGAAGTCTTTCGTTATATTCTCGGAATGTGTTGTGTATGGCTCGTATTTGCACTTTATACTTGCACTAGCGAAACAGTGGAGTTTTGCTAACCCCCGAGTAATCGGGGTGGATATCTCATATTGTGTCCAGTACATGCAGGTTTTCGGGAGCAAGACACAGGATCGGCACGAGGGATGATGAAAGACGAATGATACTAATCACACGAAGGCCAGTTTTGGGTTCAGTTAGTCGGAGTCCATTGTATTGTCTTTTCCGCTATCTTATTGTTCGTTGTTGCAAGTATTTTACCCTTGTGTGGGTATGAGTCTGGATGAGTTTATGTATTTTGATTTTTAAGTCAGTGACGAAAGACCAAATCGGTCTATTGGTCTGTTATTTTGATTCGTCGGTATGTAATGTAATGTGTTGTTTTGATGTCTAGCCTGGTGGATCCTCACGGAGAGGGTCTGCGGCGTGTAATATTCCCGGTTTGATCTGGGGGTGTTACACTCTCATAGCTTAGTTCTCCCATTGAACCAAGTTTTTGGGATTTACAGTCATCTTGGTTGGGTTACCACTATGATAATATTCAATTTGTGGATTTTAAACCCATTCCCTCTAGCAATTTATTCATTTGATCACGGTTTAACCCTTTGGTTAGCGGATCCGCTAGATTATCCAATGACCTCACATAGTTAATAGAGATAATCTCACTTTTGATCAAATGTCTCACGGTATTACGGCGTCGACGCATATGTCGAGACTTTCCATTATACATGTTACTTCTTGCCCTACCAATTGCAGCTTGGCTATCACAGTGTATCATCACTGCAAGCACTGGCTTTGACCAACATGGAATATCTTCTAGAAAGTTTATGAGCCACTCGTCTTCTTCACCAGCTTTGTCTAAAGCTATGAATTCCGATTCCATGGTGGATCTGGCTATACACGTTTATTTCGCGGACTTCCACGAGACAGTTCCACCCCCAATGGTAAACACGTAACCACTTGTAGAAAATGAACTTTTCGTATCGGATATCCAATTCGCATCACAGTACCCTTCAAGTACCGGGGGTATCTCGAATAGTGTAGCCCAAGGTTTTGAGTATACTCTAAATACCTCAAAATTCTAAAAAGAGCTTTCCAATGCTCTTTGCTTGGATTGCTCGTGTAACGACTCAATTTGTTCACAGCGCAAGCTAAGTCGGGTCGAGTGCAATTTGTAAGATACATTAAACACCCAATGACTCATGCATATTCTTCTTGTGCAACGGGCTCCCCTCGATTTTTGCTCAAGTGAACATTTAACTCTATTGGGTCTTAGCCGGCAAGCTATCAAAATCATTAAACTTCTTGAGAACTTTCTCGCCATAGTGATATTGTGTCAAGATGATTCCATCAGATTTTCTCAAAATTTTCATTCCAGAATCACATCGGCTCGCCCCATGTCTTTTATGTCAAAATTTCTTTTTAACATGTTCTTAGTGTCGTTAATCACTTGTATATTGCTACCCATGATTAACATGTCATCTATATAAAGACACACAATAACATAGCCGTTATTAGTGTTCTTAATATAAACACATTTATCACACTCATTTATTTTAAAATCATTTGATAACATTACATTATCAAATTTCAAGTGTCACTGTAGTGGAGCTTGTTTCAATCCATATAGAGACTTAACCAGTTTACAGACCTTTCTCTCTTGTCCAGGTACTACAAACCCTTCAGGTTGTTCCATATAGATCTCTTCATCCAAATCATCGTTCAGAAAAGCAGTCATAACATCCATTTGATGGATCTCAAGATCGTGTAAAGCAGCAATCGCGAGAAGCACTCAAATAGATGTAATTCTCGTTACAGGTGAATAGGTATCGAAAAAATCGTACCCTTCCTTCTGCTTGAAACCTTTGACTACTAAACGAGCTTTCGTGATGTTTTCGTGTACTCAAAATGAAAACATGTATCATTCCGCATCCTTGACAATTCTATCAAAAGAAAATTCGGAGCCCTCAAATAATAGCGTATCTAGTTTTCCAAATCAACCCAATGACACATTGCTGTATAGCAACCACCTTAACGTTACCCTAACTCCTTCTTGCACAAAACGAAAGGAATTCAAGTTCCAACATGGTTTCTGATGTAATACCGGAGAAGAGCCAAGCCAATTAATACAATTCATCCATACCTTATACGACACTTCACATTCAAAGAAGATGTGTCGCGCAGTCTCCTCCTTCTCGTTGCAAAGAGCGGATTTTAAATCTGAATTAGAGTTAAGAATTATAGTCTTGTAGCCATGTCAACAAAAAGGGTCCGAGTCAGCTATTTTGCCTTCCTCATGAGTCGAACCTCGTACCTCTAAGTTTAGGTACAAGTTCATACAACTCTGATACATCAAACTAATACTTTTTTCTGTAACTCATAATTTTACGCTGAATCTAATCTCAAATTTTTACCATCCTAATACTCTATCTATTAGTATAACTCGTGATTTTAAGTTGAATCTAATCTCAGCAACTCTATATTTAAATAAAAATCACAACAACTCATATATGGGCCACTCAAAACATAAGGCTGCGTTCTGTTTGTATTTCATTTTGTATTTTCATTTTGAAAAATGTTTTGTATTTTTCTGTTTTTATTTTTGTTTTCAAAATTGCTGAAAACGCGTTCTGTTAAATTTATATTGCAAAATATTTTTTTTTGTAATATTAATATTAAATTCATAAATCTTTATTTTAGACTTAGTTTCAAATTAGGATAATCCAAAAAAAAAACTCAAAATGCATTTTGACCATATTGAAGATTTTTTGTTGAAATACACACAAAACGCTCAAAACGAGGTTTTGGCCATTTTGCGTTTTGTGTACAAATATTTTTTTCCTTTTCTAAAATGCCTTTTTGAAAATGATAAAAAGAACACGTTTTTAGTGTTTTTGAAAATAAAAACAGAAAATGACCTCAAAACAGCAAAGAGAACACACCCTAGGTCTTTCTTAAAATGATTGAAGTTTTTGAAGATGTGTAACATTTGTAATTTGTTTGTATATGATATTCAATCAATAATTCATATATCTATTATCGACACATCATCCATATAGTATAATTTAATATATATTCTTACATATGCAGAATTTAGTCGAGTTTGTCGTACGTATCTGTCCAGTATTATCTACATCAGATAACATATTCACAGACTATTACATCAATTTGTTTGTTCCCGAATCATCATACTGATGGTGTGGGCTACGACTGTAAATTTGTTGTTATATTCAATTATTCATAACAGAGGATAGCCCACAAATATTCAGGGCATCACAAACCCACTAAAGAAACTAACTAAGAGAAAAATCTAAAATTTAACAGGAATACAATCGAGGGGGTACGAGCTCCAATCGTAAAAAGAAACACAAAACGATGAAGGATAATATGACTTAAACCATTTCCACAACCCAAACTTGATAGTCTCCACAATATTCTCAGCATTGGGGACTGAATTTTTAAAAATCTTTTCGTTCCTCACCTTCCAAATTTTCCACAAAGTACATTGCCATATTCACTATCAACCAACAGAACTGCCATCATAAACTCCCATCCATGACAAATAAATAATTTTGCAATAATTGGAAATGACAGCTGTCAAAATAAATAACGCCGACCACTCTTGCACTACAAAATCCAAACGAGTCAAATAATGTCTGATGGGATATACCGTGGAGCTGACGAGGATGTCCCAGTTGTACAGAAAACGGGTCCTACAAATAATAATTGTGGATTAAAGATTGCTGACAACAAATATAAATTCTCAGCTACACACAATAATAATAATAATAATTCCGAGCTCATTGTCCCCCGAGGCATGGAAAAGGAGGGGGACATAAAATTTTGGTGAAGGCATGTAGCGTGGGTTTGATTTGATGAAGCGTTACATTTCTTTTGGGGTTTGGCTTGCATGTGTTATCGGTTGGCGCATGCACTTTGCCATCGGCGACATCCCGCGATTTAACCGATGGTAGGAAAGAGGGACCAGAACTACGACCCCTAGGATTTAACCTGGGTCATCAAAAAAAAAAAATAATAATTCTGAGCTCATTTATGATACTTCCTCCGTTACTTTATTATTGCAACGTGTTGACTATTACACTGTTCACATACTCTCTATTGACAATTTTTTGTAATTTATACATATAAAAAAATATAGTCATATGAGATCTTGTTAGATTCATCTCGAAATATACTTTCAAAATATCAATTTCTTATAATTTTTAAAAATAAAAAATTGAAGATGTTAAAAATCAAAATTATACATTGACAAACGTAAAAATCCAAATATTCCAGTTATAAAATAACGGATGTAGTATATCTTTAAAAAACTTTGTGGGAAAACGTGACTCAATTATCACTTTTTCTTTTTCTTTTTGAAATGTCAAAATTTGATTCATTAATGAGAGTATATCTGTACAGGTAAGGTGGTAGCCCCACTGAAAAAATTAATCATTGTTAAAATATTTACCATACTTTTGAATTTACGGCATGAAGAAGGTAGGAGATAGATTCGTTAATAACGAAAGCATAAAAGACTATATATATATATATAAATAAAATTAATCAAAGCAAGTAAATTCGAATATCGGCGATGTTGATTCCAGAAAATCTGTCTCCTTAAAATAAATTCGCCTCCACCACAGTGTATAGCGTCTGCCTCACAGGATAAAACAACATCTCGATGCGTTGATAAATCGATCATCGCACCCTCAGCGAACTAGAATAAAATCTGAACTACCATCGACGCGACAAAAAATATGAAGAGAAATTATTTCCGAAAAAAAAACGAAGTCGGAATTTCGGGTGAGAAAAACGGACGAAAATTCTCTTTAAAAATAAGACCCCACACATCTGTATTTATAGATGAAGATGAGAGAGAGACATGTGCTGGAGGAACTCTAAACTGATCAGGATTGGTATCTCAATACTTATCCAGATCTGTTTAATTCGAATTTATCAATTAAATTGATGTTTACCCGGATCCAAAAAATTCGGAATTTATAATTGAGGTATTTTCAGTAAAATAACTTTTTACCGAATAAAATTGCAGTAAAAAGATAACTTCGAGACGCCGAGACATTTCGCCCAAATCGCCCTTCGATTGAGACCGACCGACCGATCGACCGAGGCCGGGCCGGCCAATGGCGGCGGCGGCCATGCAAGGCTGCGTGTGTGTGTGCGCGCGCGAGGGGCGCCTAGTCACACATCCACCCATGTCTCACTTTTTGAACAAGACTTTGTCAACATCTCTAAAGTTGGGCGATGAAGAAGTCGCTTGAGAGCAAGTTGGAAGCGGCTGAAATGAGAATGTTACGCTGGTCGTGTGGTCGCACAATGCTAGATAGAATCTCGAACGGGGTCTTCAGGAATGCGCTAGAAGTGTCGCCCATTTCAGCGAAAGTTAGGGAAGGGAGATTGAGATGGTTTGGCCACGTCCGCAGGAGGCAGGCTTCTGCTCCGGTGAGGAGGGTCGAGAGTTTAATAGTTGTCGGGGAGAGGAGTTGAGGCAGACCGAGGAGGACGTGGGAGCAGCAGCTGAGATTAGATTTGAAGGCCTTAAACCTTTCCGAGACCATGATTGTTTGATAGGTGCGCTTGGAGGTGTCAGATCAGAGTTGTGGATTCTTTAGTTGGGAGTCGTGCTGTAGTTGAGAGTCTCAGGGTTGGGTTGTCTCGGTTAGCTTTGACCTAGAGCATTGCATTTTCACATTTATTGTATATTTTATCCTATTGCCTTTTGCGTGTGGTGTATTTTTGACAGGGAGCTGTGCGCGGAGTCAATCTCTCTTCTGTTTGAGCAGCGTTCATCGGGAGTGAAGTAGCCAAATTCCTCTTAGGTAAGTCCCATGTGGATTAAGCCATGGGCTCAGGTATGGTATTGGTTTTTTTTTCGTATCATATGCTTCCCTTTGTATTTTTCACTCAATATATTGTTGTGCACTAAGCTGAGGGTCTTCACGGAAACAGCCTCCCTACCGTAATAAGTAGGGGCATGGTCTGCGTACATCTTACCCTCCCCATACCCTGTTCTGAGCGGGATATACTGGGTATGTTTGGTTTGGTTTGGTTTGGTTTTTGTCAACATCTCCTTATATACTCACAATTTTTCCCTTCTTTTTCCAATGTGGGATAGCATCCCAAACCCATTTCTAATGGGTTCACTTTGGAACATTATATCTCATTCATACCTCAATCATTTTGAGTGTTCTTACATGTTTTGGAAACCTCGTACGGAGTACTACGTATTCCAACTAAGTCCCAACTTTAACTCGTAGTCGAGCCCACTCAAAATTGCCTCTCAGTGGGCTGCTCAAAACAGTTCATTTTCTCTATTTTTCCAACAATCCCCCACATGAATGAGATTGATGGTCCAGCAGCACACGTCAGACACGGAGTTGACTTGGTGATAGTTACTGCGGTTAGACATTGCATAGGATAGATAGAGTATGCTCTTTGAACATTCCCTCGAAAAGATATATTATCCTTACTGGCTAGACAGTATGACTAGATGCCTTTGAACTGTCCGACCGCTTGTGTAAGTGATCGTATATCCTTCACAAGTACCCTCCCTAATTTATTCTGTTCTCATTATTGTGCCCGTTTTGGTCGTGGACAGCGTCCTGGTTCTGCGAGAGTTTCTAAAGAATTGTGCCTTGCAATTCTCCTTTGAAGCGGCCCCTCTTCACTCCAACATAGGTGATTCTCTTTAAGTGTTTCGAGTAAACTCGTATTTTACTCCACCCGACTATACGTTGTTGACTTAAGAATCATTAAAAGCATAAGCTAACCTCTCCTTACGGGTATCACTGTTTTCATCCTAGGAATGGTCGGTTTGGGGTAACCCCCGCTGTGATCGTGCCCAATTTTATGAATTGGTCCATTGAACCTAGATCTTGGGATCTCCAGTCAGCTTAGGTTGGGTATACTCCATAAAACCATTAGCTCATGGCAATAGACCCATTTCTTTTGATGATTTATCAACAAGGTCTCTTGATAACCCTTTGGTTAGCGGATCCGCGATGTTATCTCTTGACGAATCGTAGTCAATAGTGATAACCAATGTTGATAGCAAAATGGTATTATGTCTTTGCCTCATAGGACGAGACTTACCATTATTCTTCTGCTCTGTGCCCTGTCAATCATAGATTGACTATCATAATAAATACATATTGCGGTCAAAGCATTGCCCATTTTGGAATATCTTCTAGAAATTGGTATTGCATTATGCCTCTTATGCATGTTTGTATAAGGTTATGAACTCAGATTCCTTTGTAAATCGAGCTATAACCATCTATTCTAAAGATTTCCATTCCACTGCTGCACTAGCTAGTGTGAAACATATTCACTATTTAGACATTAAATTCATAATGTCAGATATCCAATTTGCGTTACTATATCATTTTATAGTTTTTGAATATCTCATATCAGGCAGCATATACACACAAGTAATCTTTATATCATTGTAATCACCAATTGATGATTAGTTTCCTCATTACTCGTGTATCCACATAGTCTACTCACGATATAGACTGTGTTTAGTCTTGTACAATTCACTTAGTACATTAGACTTTTAGTTACTCTTGAAAGATCAGTTACCTTTGTGCTTGGATAGATGCACCATATCCATTGACATTCCAATTATATTAGAATTGATTCCGTTGATCTTTCCAAGATTCATGTCATCATAATATGACTGACCTCATATGAGATATTTTGAACGACTTGAGATTTTACATTTTAGAATCACCTCTTTAGTCTCATATATTTATCTTTTTAGACTTTGTTGAATTGATCCTCTTGTCATTACTTACATCAATGACTCGATCATTCAAATTCATTCTTAAAATGAAATAGTCGTCATTTGTACTTAACATATACAAACTTGACATATTCATTGTCTTGAATCTTTTTGACGTTATAAATTGGCATTTTTAACGCTTTGAAATTGCGTTACCAGCTATTACCGAGACTTCAATTTCTCATAGATCAAATTACTAATTTTAAGCGTCCCCAAAATTAGCAATTTTTGATTAACTGCATTACCAAATTTGAGCGTCCCCAAATTGGTACTTTTCGGTCATTTAATCACCATATTTGAGCGTTGTCAAATTAGAGATTTTATCACATCCTTTGAAGTCATTGCTTGACATCACAGTGTCAAAGATTTTATGCCACTATTTTAGTGTCAATTTAGATTCATAATATTTTCACTAAGTTGCAGTCTTTCAATCGTTGAGCTACGCACATATGCCTTTGGTTCTTCCAAGTTAGCTTCTCTCAAAAACGCCATTTAGAAAGACTGCATGTATGTTCATTTGATATACTTCTACATATATATCATAATAATGAACTTTATTCTCGTTACTAGAGAATATATCTCACAGTACTTTAGGCTTTCACGTCACTACAACCTCAGTTAGTAGTTTCGCCTCTTATATATATCCATTTTCCAATTGAATTCACTTTGGATCCTAGTGGTATCCATTCCAGAGGAGGATCCATCGAATATTAAACAACATCTACACAACAGAATTATTATTTCTCTCTTATATGACCATATGAAGAGTGTATATGGCATTGTAAATTATCTTCTAGCACGCATGTTAGAAATTTCAGACGTAGTGAATTTCCAAGTTCAAGCCTTTTTGCTTCAACCTTTAAAACCACTTGGTGATTTATTTCACATTGATAAATCCACGGTATCTCATAATTGATTTAGTTTTTAAACCAGTTATGCGTTTGATACACTCTTTTCCTTAACTCGATTAGTACATACTGATATGTCAGACTATCAGATTTTTGCAGTACACATCATACATCGTGTGCGTATCCAGTGAAGATGCAGTCGACCATCTTGGATCAAACCTTCACTTGCTTTGGCTTAGGAACTTTTTCCTTAGCCAGGCACCCCCACATTTTTAGTATTTCTAAAATTATTTTACTACATTTTAGAACTAATAGGAAATTTCAATTATTTCCTTGCATGGTATCTTATTTTAAATTAAGTAGTCTCCACATGACTAATATCCTTATATTCAGTGATAGTTTGAACTGATTAACATCGTTTTTGCATCTCCGTGAGAGTGCAATTCAACCATCTTAATTTCCGGATTAAGTTGGTTTTCTATCTCGAGCTTTTAGGGCATAAATTTCTCTTTTTAGCTTTTAAGGTAACAAATGTATCACTATCTTTATAGAGTAATCACATTTCTTGTTACATCCTCTCATAAGAGTAGGTTTCATCATCATTTAAAACCTATGGTTTTAATATTCGATTAAAGAACTTTTATGTTCTTAGCACTAAAATTCAATTATTGAATTTCTCCGAAATTTTAGCATGGTTCCAACGAGAACCAAAATTTCTACCACAAACGCTGATAGACCATCTTCATCAAGCCATATAGAATGATCTAGTGCCCATGGAAAACATAAGCTTCCAATAAACCCACATTCAGTGATCCTCGGCCAACCGACGCGTTGGGTTTAACAACTCCTCGAATTTCTTCGAATTTTCCGCGTATAGAGCTAATATCAATATTTGCCGTATTAGGTATCACATGCATCGCCATAGTAGGCTCGTGTGTCACTGCCGCAGCAGACTGACACCAACACGAGAAATAATAAATTAACTGGAGAAACAAATCCAACTAGAAATATTATAATTCTCATGCCGACCCATAAACCGTACTTACTAGGTAACCGGCCTGTTAGGTTTTTAACATCCGAGCATCCGACCAAGATTGATATCCCATCACATAAAAAGGACTAAAATCAATCAACAAATCATATTTAGTTAATATCTTAATTAAACTAAATGATCTTATCATCTTAATCGAATAAACAATTAATAATTGATTCGGCTCTTATCAAGCAATGCTATACCTTATCAAAATTATCATATGCATGATTATATAATAGCAAATATAATCACAACCTTATTTAGAAAAATGCATGGCAACAAATAATATAAATTCTTGTCATTTATATTAACCATAATCACTTTCTAAATAATGATCGACGTGTAATTTATAATTTTTATTCTAATCATCTATTAGCAACTACGTTTGCTGACAGTAGCGTAACTTAATTAAAAATACAGACTTGATATTGCAATGCCACAAATGCCAGATAAATGAATTAGAGTCGAATAAGCATCGTCGATCCTACCATTCATGTATCAACACAACAAGTTACATAAATATGTTTACGCACATTTTTTTCATTAAAAAATAATGAAGTAATGTAAACATAAGTATGTATGAGATGTGTGATGATTTTGATTGCCTTCGTAATTATGTTCCGTTTGAGTTGGTTGTGTTTTCCGTAATTTGAAGGCTTTGCGATAATATTGTTATATTAGTATACGTGTTAGGCGTTGTGCCATTTGTGCAGGATTGCGCCGTACATATGGGACGGTTGTATACTTGGTTGTGTAATGTAATGTGTACCGAACGTGTGTTATGTTGGATATGTGTCGTTGATTGACGGTAGTTGTTGCGAGTGTTGAGATTGTGTTATGTGCAGGCGATGCACGATTTTGTGGTGATCAATGTGATTGATCAATTGTGCTCATTGTTGTATGTAATGTGAATGTGAATATGAATATGTGTGTGACCGCTAAGTTCACTCGTGTTGGTCCGACGGGACCTACGAGGATTCGTGGCAGTGGACTACGGGTCGAACTTAGTGAGGTGCGAGGTCCAATCGTCGGTCTCGACGAGGCCTACGATAACGCATGGCAGTGGACCATGAGTTTCGGACACAGTACGTCCAACCGGGTGAGCTCGACGGGGCTTACGGTGACACGTGGCAGTGGACTACGGTGTCAGGACTGTGTGTGTGGTTGTTGAGATTGATATAGTCTGTGCGGGTTGTTAAGCCTACGGAGACACGTGATAGTGGATCACGGTGTCGGAATCGGTTATGTCTGGTTAATAGTCCATGCGGGTTGTTGAACCTACGGAGACACGTGACAGTGGATCACGGTGTCGGAATTGATTATGTTTGTTTAATTGTGCGTGGTGTAGTCCGTGCGGGTTGTTGAACCTACGGAGACACGTGACAGTGGATCACGGTGTCATGAGCATGTTTGTTTTCAAATCAAAGTTTTGAAAAGAAATTTTTAAGAAAGGAATGTTGGGCCGAGCCCCACGAGATTTATGAAATGTTTTCGTACTGTAAATTATTGAAATACAATTTGTGATTTGGGTTAAGACCCTAAGATTTTCGAAAGGTTTGAAATTCTAAAAATTCCCGAGATGATAATCTTATTTTCGAATGCTTCATAGCTTATCTTTCCTTGTGAAAACCTCCCAGGGATATTTGTTACTTGATTATTATATTTTATTCACGATTATTAAATTGCTTGTTACATTTCGTATGATTTGATACTTGCACTAGTAAAACAGTGGAGTTTTACTAACCCCCGAGTAATCGGGGGCTGGATGTCTGTTTTGCGTCCAGGTTCATGCAGATTCAGGGGAGCAATCGCAGGATTGGCACAAGAGGATGACGGGCTGCGATACTAATCATGAGTCGAGAGTTGTTCTGATTTTTGTTGTGTTGTCAGAGTTGATTTCAGTCTTTCGCTGTGTTGTATTTCGACCCCTGTGTGGGTAATGTCGTTTAAGTAAGTTTTGTTGATTGAGTTGTGTGACCTCATCGGTCTGTGTATTGATGTGTAAGTGACCATACAGTCTGTATTATTATATTGTTTGACCCTGGCCGGGCAAGCATTTGGTTGTTTATGGATGTTTAGCCTGGTAGATCCTTGTGGAAAGGGTCTACGGCGTGTAATATTCCCATACGGTTTTGAGGGTGTTACAGGGTAGACGGTACCCCACACCCTAGCGCGAACATAAGGATCGGCCTGATCGATCTGTCCAATGGCAGAATCGAGGTCGGTCTCCGCTAAGTCCGGATACTGCTCCCGAGCAATCTCAACAAGCATCCTCTGAGACTCCTCCGGCACACGCTCCTAAGTTAATATGAAAATAAATATTTCAATATCAATAGTATGATACAAATGCATTTATTTTATTACCAAAATAAAATAAAAAAAGACTTACATGCTCCTCGGGATGGTTCGGATGTGCTTTCTGAGTCACGTAGGCAAATGCGTCCAACGAATCAGAAGAAATGGCCTCGTGCGCAACTCTGGCTAACGACCGGGAACCTGATCGTGATGGTCGACGGATCAAAGACGATTGGTCGTGTTGGTCAAGCTAGTCACCTTCAAAAAAATATTATTTAGAATCGAGTTTATATTTAGAATTCAAAAAATAAAAACGAAAAATGATTTTTTATTAAATACTAGCAGTTTTTTTAATAAATAAAATACAATATTTTTTAATATTAATAATATTCCAGAATTTAAAAAAAATACCTGGAGTTCCAGATTTCTAAAAAAAATCGGAACTTCAAGTATTTTTTAAATTCTGAAACATTAATTTAAAAAAATCGAGTTTATATTTAGAATTCAAAAAAAGAAAAACTGAAAGAGAAAGAATGAAATAAGGGTATTTTAGTCATACCATGAACTCCGGGTCGCGAAAATGGGCGTGTAGCCACTTCCACTCGTACTCCCTAAACTTGAATTCTTCCGGGGTAGCCTCTCGGGTATCACCCCAGGCTGTCCAGAACATGTGCATCTCATTTTTCCAAGATTTGTACCTACAACACACGTTGCACAACATATATTATTCGTAAGAAAAAAATTACGCAAACAATGTAGATACAAAATAAATTAAAATGACTTACTTGGTAGACTGCACCTCGTCACACCAAGTACATAGTAGAGAGTCAGGAATGACAAACCACACCTATGAACAGCATAAATACGCAATAATTTAAAAACATCACATATTGCATTTTGAAGAACTACGTGTTGATTGAAAAACACTTATTAAATATTTATTAACTTACCGACATAGCATTGTTCAAAGCATCCTTCACGCACTGCGGCACGTCCCCCAATCGGGCCACAAAACGGGGACTCTGTCCCGAATGACAAAGCCAACATTACGGCTATATGACGCCGCAGCGTCAGAAGACATCACCGGCCGTCCGTGTCTGTCTAGAGGAATCTCGTAACGGCCATGCTTACTTACGTACGAGTCGAGCGCCAGGCCCTTTGCTGGGCCACGAGTCTTCTTCTTTTTCTTCTCCTCATCGACTACATTTTTCCCCTTCTCCTTCTCCCTCTCTATCTCCTCGTACAGTTTCGTCTTCAAAACCCGACAACTCCGCCAACACATGTTGTTTGGCCTAGACTCGTAGACGTACGCCTCGTCAGGGCTAATCAATCGAACGGGAACTCGGACTCCCGTCTCATCGACCTCTGGAATAGTCGGAACCATCAGAGGCATGAATAGAGTCGGCGGCGGACCGTGGGGCACCGCGGACGAGGAACTCCGTACATCTCCTGATGTGTGAGGGCTAGACGTGGGTCGGTGGATGGGAGGCATACGAGTCTCCGGCTGCGAGGGGGTCGGCCGTGGTGTCTGAAAGGATAAACGCCGCGCTAGTGCAGCGGGCTCATCTGTCGCCCTAAAAAAATCGTCAGGGTTCATGCCGGTAGCTTCTAGTATCTGGCGGGCACGAATGCTGCTCTGAGATATGTATAGTGTAGCAGGATCCGCCTTACTAGAGGCTGCCGAACTCCCCCCGAATCGGGAGTGGTCGACTTTTTCGACTTCTTCCCCAATGCTTTCGTTATTCTATCCATAATCTAAACAAATAAATCAAATTCACAACTCAACACAACAGTAATTATCAATGCCATACCACGTTAATCTTTTGATTAACGCCGGCTATAAAATTCCTTCCTCCTCAAACAAATTCATCAAATATTTCATCAATACTCATTACACAATTTACCTAATTCATCAAATAATCTAAACAAATTCATCAAATTCACAACTCAACACAACAGTAATTATCAATGCCATACCACGTTAATCTTTCGATTAACGCCGGCTATAAAATTCCTTCATCCTCAAACAAATTCATCAAATATTTCGTCAAAACTCATTACACAATTTACCTAATTCATCAAACAATCTAAACAAATTCATCAAATTCACAACTCAACACAACAGTAATTATCAATGCCATACCATGTTAATCTTTCGATTAACGCCGGCTATACAATCTCTTCCTCCTCAAACAAATTCATCAAATTCACAACTCATTAAACACAAAATATTGAAAATACTAAATTCATCAAATATTGCATCACAAATCATTAAACAATTTATCTAATTCACATAATCTAAACAAATTCATCAAACAAATACAATAAATTCAACAAACAAAATAAAAAAATATAAGGAAAAGGGTTACCTGTCGGGAGGCGGTCGGACGGCAGGCGGAGGGCGTCGGGCGGGCGGGCGGGCGACGGGACTACGGTCGGGCGGGCGGCGGGACTGGGGCTCGTACAGGCGGCGGGACGGCGGGCGGGCGGGCGACGGTTGGGTGACGGGGGTTGGGGGCTGGGTGACGATCGGCGGGACGGGGGCTAGGTGACGGGCGACTAGGTGACGGGCGGTTGGGGGCTAGGTGACGATCGGCTGGCGACGGCTAGGTGACGGGCGATCGGGGTGGGTGAGGGAAGGAGAAAATAATACAAGTTGGGAAGGAGAAAACGTATAAAATGTAGGGGGTTTAGCCGACGACAAGATCTACGTCGTCGACTAAAGTTTTTTTAACAAAAAATATTTTACTTTAGCCGACGACCATCTTATATGTCGTCGGCTAAAATCCAAGTATGACCCGACCGTGTAGTCTAACACGGTCGGGTCAGGCATACAGCGTATTTTCACTTTTCTGAAATATCTTTTAAAATAATTCTTCTAATTTTAAGAAGAGTAAGTAAAAAAAATTTGCAGCGGAAATACATTTTTAAGGAAAATATACTTAATAATCGCAAGTAATAATCCCAAGTCACCATTAAATAAACACATAATTTGACGTTAAAATAAAACAAATGGAACAATTGTTCATAAAGCGTAGCTTGAGGAAAATAATAGTAAATAAATAAATAGCAACTCATGAAGCTTGATCATCCCACACTCATGCGCATGCCACATCGAGCTCCTCAACCTGAAAGGGGGTAAAATAGTGGGGTGAGCTTCCAACTCGCTCAGTGTGGAGAGTACGCAATATGTCTACGTTAATTACTAAATATATTAGCAAGTATAAACAACATGACTGATAAATTCTGAAGCCCGTCGGCTAGCCCGAAGGCTTTATGCACAATGATTTGCACATTTAAGTGCTTCTGACTGGTTGCACATTTAAGTGCTTCTGTCTGATTGCACATTTAAGTGCTTCTGACTGATTTCACGTGCACATACGAGACAATATATAAAGCAATTAAAATAAACAAAAGCGTAATAAATCCCCACACCTGGATAAAATGCAGTTCTGAACTTGAATGTGATGAAGATGCTTGACTCGACAATTCTAGGCCCGTAAATTATTATTATATGACTCAGAATTAAATTATGAGTGATTAATAATATCAATTGAAAAGGTCAACATGTTAAAAGCTTGGCCGAAAGGGACTGATTTTTAAAATATTGAATCTGGCTGGGGGAATTAAAAAGGATTGGAAAATCCAGGGACTGAAATTAATTTAATTCAAAAGTTGACTTGGGTCAAATGCGAAGGAATTGAAAGTTGAGGGTTCAAGATGGAATTTAGCTAACTGGGAATATAAAATCCCTCTATCATCACTGGAAGTCAGCATCTATCCCTAATCTCACGGTTCTCTCTCGGTTCTCTCTCCCTGAATATCCGCCCAAACATACACATCAACACATACCGACCGCACCGACATCTAACCGGCCGCCCAGACCTCAAATTTGCCACATAGACCTGTTGGTGATTTTAGTGTCACCATTCATTTTGTGTAATTGGAACTAATATGTGAGCTAAGGGGTTTATAATTCGTATTCTAATATATGATCAGGTATGTGCGGAGTGCACACATGTATAAGATCGAATTATAAGCCGGTACGGACTAATGTCGGGGTCGGGCGGCGCCCCGTGACGGGTCTAGGGCGGCGCCTGCTGAAGTCCATGGGGCGAGCCCACTGTAAGGTCTTCGGAAATTTAGACTGGGATTTAGTGATATTTCCGAATTTTAGAGGGAGACTGTGGTAAAATTGATTAATTTCGTTAACCACCCGTCAACCCTAATTTCGGACCACTAATGACGGCGCCGTCATCAAAACCCTAAAATCGACCTACTTGTAACCCTAATCCGACATTATAAATAGGGCTCTCCTCATGAGTCTGAGATACACCCTTTTCTGAGCTCTTTATCTTTCTGATAAACACAGAATTTCTCGAGCAATTTGGCTTACGTTTCTGTGCCTGGATTCGTAAGTGTTCTATTGGATTATCCTAGGCTGAATTTCTTGTAACCCGGGCATAGGGTAGAAATATCAGTTCGGAAAGTGTTTACACGATCCATTGGAAAATCCGGATCTCCACAAAACCCTTATACCCCAACAAGACCTGCCGCGTTGCGGGGTGGAGTTGCGGGGGTTACTGGTGGAGTTCAGATTTGGGAAGAAAAGGCTTCTGCCGCGGGCTGCTCGCGGTCAAGGTGCAGGTCTGTCGATGATTGCGGTTTTGAACATGGGTAAGTTTGTGTGGGCTTAGGGCTGGGAATTTTCGGGCTAATTGAGGTGTGGGTTTGATTTGGTATTTGAAGCAGCTTGGGTTCGATTAAGGGAAACTGGATTCAGGTTTTGTATTTTCTGATTTGATTCGGAATTTAGGATTGATTAGAGGCGATTGATTATACATATTAGGGTCGATTGAGGCTAAACTTTTTATAAGAATGTTCGTAATGAAATTAAAAGGGAAATTTGAACTTACCTAAGCTCGAGTAAAATCGTCTGAGTGTGTGAAGAAGAAGAAGTTGCACAAGGTGTTGATAGATCTTGACTGCTGGAGAAAATCGACTGGGATTATTGGTGAATGTTCTGTATTGTAGTGAAGGTGAGATTTGCAGAAGAAGAAAAGAAAGATAGAGATTTTTTTTTTCTTTCTTTTACCTGCTTGCAGAAAACGGACGAGGGAGCATGAAGGAGGAAAAAGGTGTATTCTGTATTGTAAAAGCTTTTGTGCTGTATACAATAGGGTATTTATACCGTAGAATCTATGTTTAATATTAGCAGTAGAATTCTGATTTGTGTAGAGTTCTTGTAGGATGAATCATTGAGGAGTTTTGATAAGATTAGAGGATCGGTGAGGAAACGAGGAAAAGGAAGAGTTCTTAATCATGTTTAATTAAGTTTAATCTTAGTTAGTTAAATTAAAACACATGATTAAATATAATTGATATAATAATGATAGTAGTGGAGTAATACGTATAAAAATAATAATTTTGGTAATAATGATAATAATAATAGTAATAATAATTAATATTATTATTTATCTTGTAAAATATTTTGGTAACAACTAATATTGTTTAAAATTTGACTCGAGCCTAAAAATGACGAGATGAAACACAATGAAATAAAGTGACGAGAGTTAATATGACATGAAATGAGATAGTGAATTAATTAATTTGACATGCGTCAAAATAAAATGAAATGAAATGAATTTGCATGAGAATGAGATGAATTAAATGACAAAATTATTCGGGCATTGATTTAATAAAATTGAACCTGTTTTCTATAATTCACAATAAATGTATATGCGAAATCAGGGCGTTACATAGATCTTGTCGTCGGCTAAACCCCCCTATTTTTTTAATAATATTATTAATATTATATTAATGTTATGATTATTATTATTACTATTTTTTAATTATATTTAACATATGAAAATATACATCTACTAAATTTATGGCTCATAGTTTGAGTCATCACTACAGTCTGTCTTATTTTCTGAGTTGATATCCGGCAACATATGCCTCAAGTCGTCCACATTATCGTCATCAGAATTTTCAAGTAATTCGTTTGTATCAACGTCAACGTACCCGCGAGCATCACCACGGAGTCGGACGACTCGTCCTTCAGGAACATTATTCATTGTAATTGTCGTTGATGGTGGAATATTTGCTGTATTTGGCTCTTGATAAGTATCATCGTCATCAGTACTTGTTGTTTCTCCCAGTGTAGCAGCACTATAAACATTCCTCGTTCTCACAACGTTCACTATCTTCCATGTGCCTTTCTTCACCAAGTCGTCCAAATAATACACCGACTTTGCTGATGTAGCAAATACAAAAGGATCACTTTCATACCATGAAGTGGAAGTGTCAACAGATAACAGCCCGTAGTCGTCTTGCATATCGGTTCCAAGACTGGTGTCGTACCATCGACACTTAAACAAGTAAATTGTCATGCCTTCCCCATAAATTAGTTCTACCACTTCCAAAAGAATTCATAACCCCAGAATTTTGACATCTTCTTTTTTGGTCTCTCTCAAGGCATACGAATGTGACACCGTTGACTTTGGCCATCGAATAAATTCTTGACATAACCGGCTTCATAGAAAGAAGCATAAGTTCACGCGACTAGTTAGGGTGTCCGTCATCTTGTATGTGTGTCATCTGTCGTAAATAAACTTTTTATGTAAAAAAATATCTTAAGTCCAAAATCAATAGCAACTGAATGTATACGTACCCATTCTCCAAAATAGTCGGCAAAAGTGTCATCGTGGAATCTAGTGTCACCTCGCACCATATCGCATGACAAGTGGATGTCTTTCCAGTACTAAACTTCTGGACAATTGAGCAATATCCACCAATGTGCAATTCGTGACTCGTACGGGTCTAATTGTCTTCCTGGCAACCTCCCATAGATGTCAACCTCAGTGGATATGATAGAAAGATTGAATTGTATTTTATCTGCTGGAATAGAGCGGGAAGGGGGCTCGAAGGTGCCCAAATACAACTTGATATGCGTAATACACTCTGACGCAAGGTAAGATTCTGCAATGCATCCTTCCAGTGCAGTCTTATTGGCCACGGAGTCTTTGTAATCACCGAGTTGCCTGTAATATTGTCATTGTGTTAGAAATCATTCTTAATTTGACAATATATATATATATATATCATACAAAATTATGTTACCTTTCAACCGGGTACATCCACGTGTAGTGCACTGGACCAGTGACCAATAACTGCCGGGGAAGGTGGATCATGAGGTGAGGCATGAGGTCAAAAAGTTTGGAGGAAATATTTGCTCAAACTTGCACAAGATATAGATGATCTCATCTTGCATTTTACGCAAATCAGATCTCTTCACTTCTCTCGTACATAATTTTTGGAAAAATCTTGACAATGCAACACGCGGCTCGACCACCTATTTTGGCAAGTATGGTCGAATAAATACCGGAAATAGGCGTTGGAGTAGGATATGACAATCATGACTCTTCAAACCAGTTAACTTGTTCTCCCTGAAATTAACACATCTTCCTATATTTCCAGCATACCCGGTAGGATACCTAGCAGTCTTTATCCAGCAAAATATCTCAGTTCTCTGCTCGGCAGTGATGGTGTAAGCTGCCTTAGGCATTTTTTGTTTTCCCTTGACAGTTTTCAACCACAAATGTTTTCTTATGCTCATTTCTTCCAAACCTTTGCGTGCTTTTGGCCCGTCTTTGGTCTTTCCATCCCAACCTAAGGTTGTCCCAACCACACTTTCGCAAACATTCTTTTCAATGTGCATGACATCCAAGAAGTTCCTTATCGCAACTTGGACCGGTAAGGCAATTCCCGTGATATACTTTTGTGCGACCAATACTTATACCTGTCGGGCCTTTCGGGGGTTCTTTGCAATCACATCAGGATGGTTGCTAAGCTGACCAAAATCGTACTCATTAAGAATCGATAGTATTTCATCACCTGTCCACTGTCGTGGTGGCTCGCCCATTTCTACAGTGCCATCAAATGCTGCAGCATCCATACGCCACTCATGTTCCCTCTCAAGCCATATCCGATGACGCATTCGGATAACTTTCCTACATTGGTACCTAGGACAATCTGCATTCAAACACACTGGACAACCTCTATATCCGCTAATAACAGATCCAGACAGCATTCCATATGCAGGAAATCACTAATAGTGCCGATACACATGGCGTGCAAGTAGAACGTCTCGGACGAATAACTGTCGTACGTGGGATGACCTTGCTCCCACAACAATTTCAGCTCCTCTATAAAAGGTCTCATATGCACATCGATACACTTTCCCAGATATCCTGACCCCGGGACTAACAAGGTTAACATATTATACTCCTTCCGCATACACATCCACGGAGGAAGATTGTAAGGAATCACTACAACAGGCCATATGGTATATGAAAGACTCATGTTACCAAAAGGGTTGAAACCATCAGATGCAATCCCGAGCCTCACATTTCGGATATTTGTAGAAAAATTCGGATACTCCCTATCTATATGCTTCCACGCCTCTCCATCCGAAGGGTGTATCATAGTATCCCTGTCATTAGTGCGCGGCTCGGCATGCCATCTCATTGCTTTTGCCGTGTGAGGAGACATAAAAAGCCGTTCCAACCTGTCCTTCAGTGGAAAATACCAAAGTACCTTCACCAGTTTCTCTTTTCCAGAAGGAGTGATCCTATATCTCTCTGTATCACATACAAGACATCTCGTGAGGTCTTCATTAGGATGCCCCCAGAATAGAACACAATCATATATGCAGACGTGGATCTTAATGTAGGAAAGACCAAGATATTTCAAAATTCGTCTCATTTTTGTATATGTATTAGGAAGATGATGACCCTGTGGAATCATATTACTCGTAAGCTCCAAGTAATCATCTACAAACTTGATGGATGATCTGTTTTCCACCTTTAATCTCATCGTTTTCATGACACAATCAAGAACAGTCATCTTACACCCTGGGTATAGAGGGGTCTGTTGGAGTTGAATTATCTTGTTGTACCTGTCAAGCCCAACAGTATTGCAAGGCAACGGTGTACGGGGTCGTGGGATTGGCTCAGTTGGTACAAACGTCTCGGAAAAACCAAACACATCATCAATCAACCTCCTCTTCGGATCGGTGAACCCGTCGTTACCACTAAATTGTCCGTGATCATACGGAATAACAGAATTCGGTGCTTCATGTGGTATATCCCACATGTATATTTACTCCAAAAACCATTCTTCTTTAGGTGTTCCCAGACCTCATTAAATGGAAAACGAAACATATCACTGCGACATCTACATTTATTACACGGACAGTAGTGCAACGTATTACCACTATCGTGCTCTTTTACAAATCTCATAAACTGCTTCATCCCATCCATTACACTTGGATCCCATTTTCGTAACCCAATCCAACTCTTGTCCATCCTGAAAATGTATAATTTTCCAATATTAATCCAACTAACTAATATTGTTCAAATTATAAATGAAATCACAACAAACAATTAATCATAATGATTATCATCATAAAACTTAATCGTTATACATAAAAGCTTTCGAATGTACAACATGAATAATACAAAGTTTTGAAATAACAATAAAAAATACAATAAAATACGTACCTTAATCGAAATGGTGATTATAACAACCGGTAGAAACCTTCATCACTCCAGCTAGCACAAATCAAAGTAGCAACTCACAAGCTTTTTTCGGGAATAACTGACAGGATCGGGAATAGAAATGTGCTCTTTATAATTTTCACTTGGAGGTTTAGCCGACGACTTGATCTAGGTCGTCGGCTAAACCCCATTTTTTTTCGAAAGGCTTTAGACGATGGCCTAGATCTTGCCGTCGGCTAAAATGTGATTTTTTTTTGGGAAAGGGTTTTAGCCGACGACTTGATCTGGGTCGTCGGCTAAAACCTTTTTTCTTTTGGAAAAAGTTTAGCCGACGACCGAGATCAAGTCGTCGGCTAAAACGTTTTTTTTTTTTTCGTCGGCTAAACATTATCTAGGTCGTCGGCTAAACCTCTTTACTATAGCCGACGACGATTTTTTACTTTAGCCGACGACCTAGATAAAGTCGTCGGCTAAAACCCTTTAGCCGACGGTAACCCGAGACGTCGGCTAAAATGCACAGTTTAGCCGACGGCACTTTAAAGTCGTCGGTCGTTTTTTTTCGGGTCGTCGGCTAAAGTACTTTTTTGGTAGTGGCGGTGGAGGCGAATTTGCTTTAAGGAGACAGATTTTCTGGAATCAACATCGCCGATATTCAGATTTACTTGCTTTGATTAATTATATATATAGTCTTTTATGCTTTCGTTATTAACGAATCTGTCTCCTACCTTCTTCTTTTCAGATTTGCAGCTCATGCAGTAGATTCAAAAGCATGGTAAATATTCTAACAACCATCAGTCGGTTGTTGGCGGTGGCTTCGCTAGTTATTTTTTTATACCGAGCTTCCAAGCTTACACCTGATTAGTTCTCGGGATAACAGCCCTGGCCCCACAGTACTGCTATCAATTAAATCGCGAGATGTGTATCTGGCTCCCAGGTTCTTAAATATCCTCAACTACCGCGCACAAGGAGTCGTTCCCCAAGTGATTGCTCTATGCTGGACCTCCTCAAATTCAACCACATGGTCCCATCGAGATCGGGCCTGTCACACTGCCGCTTGAAGCCCTCAATATTTAATTGTTCCACCAGTGTACCCCAGAGGGCTAGGACCTAACCCTTAGTCAAAGACCAAGGGATCAATGGGCCTTGTGAAATCCAATTCCAAAGTGTTGCCACTAGGAATTGAACACCTGACCTCCAACTAAATTGAAAGTCAGGTGATCAACTGCGCCAAGGCAGTTGGTCTAACTTCGCTAGTTATTTGCCATCATAAACCTTCAACATTTCTTATATTATAGATGATTTTTTTTAAATATAATGCATATTAAGAAATTTGATAAATATTATGTATTTTTGCTACAAAATCAAGTTTACTACTTAAATTACTCTTATCCTATAACTATAATTTTCATCGTTAATATACGTACCCGTAAAATAGATTACATTTTTATAGGGGTGTGCATGGTACGGTATGATATGATTTTAGGGTAAAACCTATACCATACCAAATATATTCAATTTCTTATGATTTAATACCATAAATAAACCGTTTGTTTCGATTTGGTAGTTCGGTATTTCGATTTGGTTTACATCGGTACGGTATTTTTTTATTTTTCTACTTGATATTTGATAGCATTAATAAGATAGCATTAATAAGACAAAAATACTCGAATAAATTAATTCAACAAGGTACCATAAATAGCTGATCCAAATTAATAGCTAAATCAAAAAAATTACACTAACCTTAAGACAATAACTAATTTAATGTTCAAGTTTTCATCCAACTATTTTGGAGGATAAAAAAAAAGATAAACAAGTGTATTGAACTTCAATAATTTTGTTATACTTACATTCCCTCCCCACCAAATATACCTGTTGCAACTTGCAATAGAAATAGGTGATAATTGAGGTCAGCAACAGTTGTGAAATAGCCAATTACTTCCTCCGTCTGAAAATAATCATCACATTTGACTATTAAACTTTTAAAGGATATAAATACTTGTTTCACTAGCTATGTTGCGTTTATGCATATTTAAACCTCAATTGTAAAAATGGGAAAAACTTTTCGGGACAATGAACCAAATCAAGTCAAACATACTCAGTATATCCCGTTCAGAGCAGGGTCTGAGGAGGGTAAGATGCACGCAGACCATGCCCCTACTTTTACGGTAGGGAGGCTGCTTCCGTGAAGACCCCTAACTTAGTGCACAACAAAGTATTGAGTGATATATACAAAGAACCATATGATATGAAAAAGCTCAATACCATACCTGAGCCCATGGCTTAATTCACATGAGACTTACCTAAGGGGACTTTGGCAACTGCACTCTCGATGAACGCTGCTCTAACAGAAGAGAGGTTGACTCTGCGCACAGCTCCCTGTCAAAAAAAAAAAACACATGCAGAAGGCAATAGGATAAAATAAAAAATAAAAGTAAAAAAAAATGCAATACTCTAGGCCAAAGCTAACCGAGACAACCCAACCCTGACACTCTCAACTGCATCACTGCTCCCTACAAAAGAATCCACTACTCTGATCTGGCGCCTCAAAGAGCACCTATCAACAGTCATGGTCTCGGAAAGATTTAAGGCCTTCAAATCTAATCTCAGCTGCTCCTCCCACGAACTCCTCGGTCTGCCTCTCCTCCTCTCCCCGACAACCAATTAACTCTCGACCCTTCTCACCGGAGCAGAAAACTGCCTCCTGCGGACGTGGCCAGACCATCTCAATCTCCCTTCCCTAACTTTCGCTGAAATGGGCGTCACTTCTAGCGCGTTCCTGAAAACCCCATTTGGGATTCTATCCAACATTGTGCGACCACACGACCAACATTCAGAGCCATATAACATTGCAGGTCTGATTGCCGCTCTATAGAATTTACCCTTTAACTTTAGAGGGACTTTTTTGTCGCACAGAACCCCTGTCACTGCTCTCCACCTTAGCCACCCCGCCTTGATACGATGCATGACATCATCTTCACACTCACCTTCCTTCTGAATAATCGAACCCAAATACTTGAACTTATCCGTACGGGGTACGATCTGATCCGCAATCATTACCTCTACTTCTTCCTCGTTGGCCTCACCACTAAAGTTACACCAGTGATCACACGCAAGTACTGTGATTCTAACTTACACTTCCATAGCTCCAACTTCGAGTTCACCTCTCTCCTCGACTCTAGCACTAACACAATGTCGTCAGCAAAAAGCATGCATTACGGGATGCCATCCTGAACCCCCAATGCAAAATGACAAATGAAAAAAATATTTTCAGGACAAAGGGAGTATTCATTTTATATCAACTAACTATTTGTGCAGATATAAGGAGACCAAATTAAAAAATTAAGTTGGAATCATAATACCATATAACACAATTGCCCACAAATGAGGGCTAATCAGAGACTGCAAATTAAAAAAAAAGCTTAAATCCATCTGGAATAAAATGCATCTTACCCAAATAACCATACCAACTTCAAGTTTTTCCAATTTGTCTTGCAGTTCCTCAATGGCCTTAGCATGCACATCCGATAGCTCAATATCTATTGATGTGGAACGAATCTAATCTTGTGCGCATATTAAAGATTCGGCAGTTTTAGGAGTAAGAGAACTCCTAAATGGGTCAATCACCCAACCGCTAGTGCTAAAAGCTGACTCCGAAGCAATGGTGGATATTGGCATTCCCAATATATGTCTAGAAACTTGGGAAAGGATTGGAAATTTCAAAGAGTTAGTCTTCAACCAATTTAAAATGTCAAACCTCTCATCCTGATTCTCCATTCCATCCGATAAATATATCTCAACCTCCGATTTCTTTGTCACACCTCCATGCTCTTCCAAATACTTCAAGAAATTTGATTCCGGATTTATTTAATATCGGTGTTGATAAAACTAGAGCCCTTGGTAGAGTTTGAATATTGTCCCTTGCTCCCACCACCCACCTTTTCCGCTTTCAATTTGTAGTGTTAAATAAATCATTTAATGTCTTATAACTCTATCACGAATTTCCTTGGTTTTCGGAGAACCTATTCCGTAGATTTGTTCTAAACACCAGTCAAGAAAACACATTTTATTCCGGGGATCTAAACCCACCGCAACATACAAAAAAAATTCAGATTGTTCATATTCAATGAGTACTTCATATTTAGCCTTTATTGAAATAGCCATTTTCTTCTTATTTTTATCAGCGCTATTGCACATTTGTGAGATGCTTGCATGCATAGTAACAGGTTTACTAAAGAACATGTTGGAAGTAACATACTTTGACCCGAGATTAAATTTGTAACATCATAAAATACCCTAAAGTATTCAAGGAACTGTCAATCATTTTCCCAATCACTTGCTTCTGGAAGACCTAGAACCATGTCTTTTCTTTTTCTCTTTCTTGTATTACTCTCACACTCATGTTCATCACCACCACCAAAGTATGGTTTGAACTGATAATCTATCTTATTCATTGTGTCAAAAGCATCAACGTACTGAATTGCAGTTTCTAACATTAAAAGTTTGAGTTCCACCTAGTCTCAACATCAAGACATGGTTTTTATTGCAATCAATTTTAACTTTTTCAACACATTCCCTAAACCTCGCAGCCCTAGCAGGAGATGACCTAACATATCTCACTACATTTATGATTTTTGCAATGGATTCATCCTCCTCATCCAAGCCATCTCTCACAATAAGATTTATTATGTGTATACAACATCTTAAATGCATGTACTTACAATCCATTACAGAATTTGGTCCTCTAAGCATAGTCTTCGAATTTTTTATAGACCCATCATTTGATAACGCATTATCTACCGTAATCGTGATAACCGCTCGATACTCCATCTCTGCAAACATCCATAGACCAATATCAAGTATTGTGATTAGCTATCAGACAAAAGTTTAGGATTTTTCTCGCAATTTATAATTTTGATATTCAGATCTTGGGTATTAGAAATGCTCTGAATAGTGAGAAATACTTATTTACTCTAGGATTCAGAATCCTTATTTTTTTTATTGTAAATGTCAAATAATATCTGAAAAATAGATGGTGTTGTATTATTATATACTACCTCCATCCCTCAAATTTGTTCCTACATTTTCTTTTCGCAATGTCTCCCAAATTTATTCATATGCTATTTTTGAACACTAATTAACTTAACACTACCTTATGTGAGTGTAATATCCGTACTTTTCTTATGTTTGGTAATTTCCATTTTTGGAGCATTTTCCATTTTTAGCGACTCGCTTTTAACCGTTTCAACATTTTGAGAATGTTTAATTCTTTACGTTTTGACATCCGAGCATGTTTCGAAATTGTTCTACTCAATTTTGTATTTAGTCTTGGTATTCTCCGTTCGTTGACTCGTTCTATGCGTTTGTGGTGAGAAACTGTTGTTTCAGGTTTTGTGTGAGTTTGTTTAATGTCGTTAGTGTAATATCCGCAATTTTCGATTTTCGGTAAATTTTTTTTTTCGGCCGGAGTCCGTTTTGACGACTCGCTCATGACCGTTTCGTCATTCTGAGAATGATTAATTCTACACTTTTTGACATGCGAGTTCGTTTCGGTATCGTTTTGTTGAGTTTCGTGTTCTTTATCGACTTTTCCACGTATGAGTTCGACTTTGTTAGATCACCATTAATTTTTGGAAACTCCAAAAATTCTGAATATTTTCAATATTATAAAGCATCGAGTTAGCTTTCTAATGGATCAAACGGTGAGTCAATCGGAGTCCATACGAGGGAGTTATGGTCGAAATAGCTAAGTCACTCTCATTTTCCAGATTTGGCCGAGCAGCCTGTACCGTGTGCCGCGGCACATGCCGGCAGGGCCGCGGCACACTGCCGATCACTGGGGGGCATATTCGGCCCTGTGCCGCGGCACACTTCGGCTGGACCGCGGCACACTGTGCAGTCAGCCTATTTAAGCCCTGCAGTCGGGTTTTTGGCCATTTTTCTCCTTCTTCTCCTTCTCTTCCGCGGCTGAGGGTGTGCTTATCATGGAGAGATGTTGTTGGACAATCAATCCATGAAGTCTTGGAGTTCATATGATCAATCATCCATCCTATAACATCCTCCGATCTACCGAATCAAGGTTAGATTTCTTGAAAATCTATTTTTAGGGAATTTGGGTATTTTGGTTGTTTTCGTCCGATTAATCCGATTTAACTTAGGATTATGATGGATTGATGATTATTTAGATGTATTATATCATTTCCCTTGTTATTCCATGGTTGGATCGTATCGATTCGTTGTTTTGGTCGAGTTCTTGATCGACGCCTTGAAGGTGTCCGGTAGAATGTCACAGAGGGGTTTTCGGGCGTTCTACAATTATTCTTCATCGTATGATCGTTGATTTATTAATTGTATGATGTTAGGGTCGTGTTTCTTGTGAAGAAACCGTGTTGAACCCTTCGGTTCGTCGTCGTCTTCCTTTTCGATAGCATCGGGCGTTTCGAAGCTTTCCGGTTGAGTCGTGTTCGTCGGAATACTTGCGTGCCAATTTCGAGGCAAGTACCTTGTCCAAACTTTTCTTTATTTGTGGATATGATGATTGATGATCGTCTTGGTATGTTTGTTTGTTTTTTTGAAATTAGTTTTCAAAAGATTCGTCTAGCCTCGCTAAAGGCTCACTTTCAAAACGCGTGTGTTTTGTAAATTGTGTGGGTTGTAAGTGAATACGTGAATCCTTCAGATATGTTTGGTGATTGATGTTGCTCTTGATAATGCGTGTGTACGTATATTATCTCTTTTCGGTGCGTTATGGTTTGACGTGGTGTCTTGCTAAGTGTTTGATGCCTCTGGGTGAATTTGTTGGATATCCTTGGTGTGATATGTTATTTGTGCATGATTGATTAGCTAGCCAGCTCGGGAGGGTCCTTCGAGGCCTCGGGCGGGATCAATGGTATTACCCTGTTCCCAAGGCGATGCATGTGCTGTGATTTATTTAGCTAGCCAGTTCGGGAGGGTCCTTCGAGGCCTCGGGCGGGAACAATGGTATTACCCTGTTCCCAAGGCGATGCTTGCTGTGATATGTTATTTAGTGAACGTATTTTACTCACCTTGGGTTGGTTCGACGGGGCCACGGAGGGAATTCCAATGGGTTGAGTCCGGGATTCACGAGTAAAAACTTCACGAGTTGGTATTGATTTTATGTCCGTCGAGGACACGTAACTTGGGTTTTGGCCCTGTGAACTGTTGTCGGTTTTCTATTTGCGAAAACAAAACCTTTGGGTTGTGACCCTGTTATTTTTGGAAAGTAGGATTTGATAATCCTAAATTGTTTTCTATTAAAACTCTCGATGGCATTTTTGAACTGTTTTATAAATTGTTTCCCTTGATTTGTGACCTTTCAGTTTTAGAATGTTTTACCCAACTCTTGCCTCGGGAAGTGTTTTTCGTTACGTTCGGATCCTTGAGGATTCCTGGTTATTGTTATTCTTGGAACTTGAATTGTATGGCTCGTATTTTTGCACTTGTACTTGCACTAGCAAAACAGTGGAGTTTTGCTAACCCCCGAGTATTCGGGGGGTGGATGTCTATTTTTGCATTCAGGTTTTGGAGCATAGCACAGGGTCGGCACGAAGGATGATGAAAGATGAACGATGCTAATCACACGAGGATCCGTTGATGTCATATTGGTCTAGTTGTATTTTCTTTTCCACTGCAGTATCTTTTCCCCGTTGTACGGGAGTTTATTGTATTTTGACCCCTGCGTGGGTATGTGTTTAGAATTGAGTTGTATGTTATTATTGAAAGACCAAATCGGTCTACTGAGTTATTTTAGCCTTAAAGGCGATGTTTAGATGTTTGATTTTAGTTATCAGCCTGGTAGATCCTCGAGGAGAGGGTCTACGGCGTGTAATATCCCTGAGCGGATTGGGGGTGTTACAGTTAGGCATGTTGTATGTTTCGGCACAGTTGTTCGTTTCCGTATCATAGTTTTCGGCCATTTCGGTCCGTTTTGTAATTTCCTAAAAGTTTGGGAAATTTACTTTTATGGTCGTTTCCCTAACCATCGGGTAATTGGGATTGTGTTTCATTTTAATGCTTAAGTTCGTTGTTTCGAATCTTTCGCAAGTTGCTCTTGTTTCGTGATTTCATCGCCTCGTGTTTCCGCCGCATTCTTTATTTTCAAGCCGCTCAGTAAATGCCTTGGGACTGTCTTACGTATGTAACTATCAAACCTTTATGTACGTTAAGACTGTTACGTACGTTAAGGCCCTATCTTTAACGCACGTAACGACCTTCGTATTTCTGGTCAGTGAGTTCTGCAAGTTTCGTTACGTACGTAAGACCGGAGGATTTTACGTACGTTATGGGACTTACGTACGCTAATCCTTATGGGTTACGTACGTAAGCCTGCCTGGGTTTAAATACCCAGGAACAGACCGAATTCGTCCATTTTCTTCCTTTTTCTCCTCCTGCGCGACTTGGGCGATTTCTGGGTGACTCCCGTGCGATTTCAAGCCTTCCACTGTCTAATCATCATCTTCCTTGGAATTGTGGGGTAGATTAGCAACATCAAATTATCCTCTTTGTCTTCGATCCGAGGTAAATCGCTAGAACCCTAGATTTTTGGGAATTTGGGGGTTTCTTCGTGATCCTTCAATTTTAGTCGTAGATTGGGAATAGATGAGTTGAGTATAATTTTTCTACCACCAATACATGCTTTTCCCTACGGGATTATGGGTTACACTTGAATCATTGAGGATAGAGAGGGTTGTGGTTGTGATCCGCCCTCGTTGAATATGATGTTGGTTTAATTGTGTCGTAGGCGGGGTTTTTGGGTGTTTTTCCATTTGGTTTCCAATTGTACTATTGTTGATAGTTTTGTATGAATCATTTAGGTCCGAAGTCTTCGAATTCCTTCGTCGGTGGTGTTTTACCTTCTCGAAACAATCCGTCATGATTCTTACGAACTTACTATCTTAAATGTGCAAAGTGATATATTTGAGCGTTAGAGTGTTTATGTTCACTCCGGGAGGGTCCGACGGGGCCTTGGAGAAATCCACGCATGGTTGGGTTCACGAACCTTTGGGTTAACCAATCCGAGAGGGTCTATCGGGGCCTCGGAGGGATTCGCGCATGGTCGGGTCCATGGTTAATCGGGAGGATTGTGTTTTGTGATACATTGTGGATTTTGCATTTCCGGAAATCATTATCTTGTGCGTTTTGAAACTATTGATGCATGTGCTTTGATATGGTAAGATGTTAAAGTTCGTCTGTGTTACTTGTACTAGCTATTCCACGGCTAACCCCTTTCGGGGGAAATACGTTTCATGTATTTCAGGTTCAAATAATATGATTGGACGAGCACCGGGGCAGTACGATGATGACGGGCATACGTGATACTGAAATGTCTGGATGTCTTATTTTTCTTTGAGTCTGGATTTAAAACTTTATATTTTGTCTAAACTGATAGTCGGTACTCGAGTACTGTAGGAGTTATTTCTTTTGTGGTCGATCACGTCGAACTTGTCGTCTTTGTGTTCTGTTTTGGGTTCTTGGAATTTATGGATGAATGTCTGGTGAATTTGACGTTTTTTTCTTCTGTGAATGTCGTATATTTTTGCCTTGTGAGTTCCTAGGCGGGATTCACGGCGCTGTAACATACTCCAAATATCTTGGGGATGTTACAGAATATGGTATCGGAGCCTAGGTTTATGGATACCTAGGTTGTTGGTCTTTTGGGTCTAGTCACGTTGTTGTAAACACAGTATCATCGCGCTGCCATCATCTTAGTACGACCGGTACTCGTAAGATCTCTTACCTTTTATTGTCTTTACTGTCTCGTCCTTCGATTTCATAATATGGGGAACCGGTCACCATGACGGTTATCTTCTGAACCGTACTTATGTTTTCCTCCTTTTATATTCATTAGAATGTCAGCCGATAGAGGACGCGGACGCGGACGCGGTCGAGGATGTGGCGCAGCCGGTGGGGCGGCCATGTCCCTCGGTTCGGATGCTGGGTCGACTACTCCTACTTTGTCGAATTCAGTCCATCCTAGTACCGATGGTCAGCAGGACCAGTCCGCCAGTTTGGGAGATTCCGCAGGGAATAATGCGGGTGTTGATGTGGCCACTATACTACAACAAGTGGCTAACCAAATGGCACTCCTGACCCAAGCAGTTCAGCTCAATAATCCACCTCATGTGGAGAATGTTGGGGCAGAGAGATGGCTACAGGATGTGATCCGTATGCGCCCTCCTCAGTTCATTGGTGCTACGGATCCGATAGGCTGGGAAGCTTGGATCAACGAGATGAATAAGGTGTTTGTGGCGGTAAACTGTCCGGAGGCACAGAAGGTGCCGATTGCGCAGTACTTTTTGATGAGGGGCGCTGCTAGCTGGTGGCAGGCGGTTGCGCCTCAAGACCGTGAGGTTTTATGGTACAAGTTTAAAGAACTAATGGAGGCCGAGTATTGCCCGTGGACCATTCAGGAGGCCAGTATCCGAGCCTTTTATGAGGCTAAACCCCAGGACATCCCAGTATCTCAGGCGATCATCGAGTATAACCAACAACTTAATCATGCTCAGGGGCAAGTGAGGGAAGAGAGAGATAAGATCCGACATTTTGATATGCGGATGAAACCCAGAATTCGACAATACATGGCTGGGTTTGCTTGTACTACACTGAAGGAGTATCAGGGCAAAGCTTTGGCCTATGATATGTCCTTCGCGGCTACGGACGGCTAGTGAGGGAAAGAAACAGAAGACCTCAGGAAATTTTTTGGGTAGCAAGAATAACAACCAGCAGAAGTCTCAGTAGTTGAACTACCCATCTGGAAAGTATCACCGTGCATCGGGAGGCAACCGAAATTTCAGAACTGCTCCTAGTGCATCCAGCCGGAGTGTGACATGTTTTAACTGTGGCCAGCAGGGCCATATCAGTCGTGATTGCGACCTGCCTCAACTTAAGTGCTACAGTTGCGGCCAGACGGGCCACAGAGCTACGTATTGTACCGAGGGAGAGAAGACTATTGGAGCTCTGACATCTGTTCCTACGCCTGGAGAACCAAGTGTCAATCAGAAGTCGTCAGCCGGTCAGCCGTCTCAGGGTTTCGGTCAGGGATGAGGACAGGGTCAGTCTATTAGAGGGGGAGCCTCCAGTTCTGGTTCAGTTCAGCCTCGTGTATATGAGATGAGGAGAGCGGACGATCCAGAGGCTACTGTGGCTACAGGTACAGTTCCTGTCCTCTCCCATCTAGTTAGAGTGCTTTTCGATTCTGGTGCTTCTCATTCATTCATCTCTTTGGATTGTGTGCATCGATTGAATATTGTATGTTTGTCTGCTTGCGAGCTGTTTGTGATTAAATTTCCTACTGGGGATAGAATTGTGGGGAATAGAGAGGTTAGAGATTGCCCAGTAATGATCGTGGATAGAGTGTGGCTTTCGAACCTAATAGTTGTTGATATCGTAAATGAGGATTTGATCCTCGGGGACGACTGGCTTGATAGACATGGTGCAATAATGAATTATCGCACGAAAAGTATATCGATGTTGGCCGAGAATGGTACCGAGCACTCATTCGTGGGACACCGGAGGAAGGGTAAGAAACTATTAATCAGTGCTATGAAGGCGGCGAAACTCATCAGGGATGGTTGCATGGGATATTGGTGTTACGCTACGAGAGTAGATAACGAGAAGGTTTAATTTTCTTCGATTCCAGTGGTGAACGAGTTTCCAGATATTTTTCCAGATGACTTGCCAGGATTACCACCGGAGCGGGAGATCGAGTTCACGGTTGATTTAGAACCGAGTACAGCTCCAATCTGTAAGGCGCCGTACCGTATGGCACCTTCAGAAATGCAGGAAGTGAAGAGTCAGTTAGGGGAGTTGTTAGAGAAAGGGTATATCAGACCTAGCGCCTCACCTTGGGGTGCGCCGGTCTTGTTTGTGAGGAAGAAAGATGGTTCACTGCGTTTATGTATCGATTATCCGGAACTGAACAAGGTGACCATTAAAAATAAATATCCTCTGCCTCGTATCGACGATTTGTTCGAAAAATTACAGGGAGCAATGGTATTTTCAAAAATCGATTTGAGATCCGGGTACTACCAGCTCAGAGTGAGGGAGTCTGATATCCCTAAGATTGCTTTTCGTACGAGGTACGGACATTACGAGTTTGTGTTTATGCCATTCGGGCTAACCAACACGCCAACAGTATTTAGGCAGCTAATGAATAAAATATTTATCGAGCATCTCGATAAGTGCGTAGTTGTTTTTATTGACGATATCCTACTTTATTCTCGTGATGACGAGGAACACGATCAGCATTTGCGACTAGTGTTAGAGATTTTGAGAGCTCATCGTCGGTATGCGAGTTCTCGAAGTGTGAGTTTTGGCTGAAGGAGGTTATGCTTCTAGGACATGTGGTTTCAGCTGAAGGGGTTCGTGTAGATACCCAGAAAATCGAGGCAGTGTTAGATTGGGCACCGCCTAAGAACGTGAAGGAGGTTCGTAGCTTTTTGGGACTTGCTGGGTATTATAGACGGTTCGTCGAGGGGTTTTCTAAACTTGCTCGACCGCTTACTTAGTGTTAGCCTTGCCTCAAGGGAATGATGGGTTTTCGGTTTACAGTGATGCTTCAGGCCAGAGACTCGGGTGCTAATGCAGCACGATAGGACTATAGCGTTTGCGTCGCGGCAGTTGAAACCGTACGAGATGAATTACCCTACTCACGATCTGGAGTTGGCTGTAGTGGTGTTTGCACTGAAGATCTTGCGCCACTATCTATACGGTTCTCCATGCCGGATTTATACCGATCATAAGAGTTTGAAATACATCTTCAGCCAGAAGGAACTGAACATGAGACAGCGTCGTTGGTTAGAACTAATAAAGGACTACAATTTGTAGATCCTTTATCATCGAGGAAAGACCAATGTTATGGCAGACGCTTTGAATTGGAAACCGGTATCACTCGAGATGCTTGAGGTTCTCACATCACAAGCGAGGATTCGATAGGAGTTTATTGAATAGGGAATCGAAGTATGGATTCAGCAAGTGCAGGACCAGTTAGGTACCCTCGAGATTACTTCGTATTTGGTTGATTACATCAAAGGGGGGAAGAGTAATGGTATGATGATCAATCATCTGAAGGCGGATATAGAAAAAGGGAAAGCCCCCGGCTTTTTGGTTCATGAGGACGGCAGTTTGAGGTTTCAAGGGAGACTCTGCTTTCCGAATGATTTAGACTTGAGATAGAAAATACTTCGAGAAGCTCATACTACTCCTTATTCTATCCACCCCGGATCGAGTAATATGTATAAAGACCTTAAAAAGAATTTCTGGTGGAGTAATATGAAGAAGGATGTTACGGAGTTTGTAGCACGGTGTTTGACATGCCAACAAGTCAAGATTGAGCATCAGAGGCCAGCCGAGCTGTTGAAGCCGCTTCCTATTCCCGAGTGGAAGTGGGAAGACATTTCCATGGATTTCATCACCGGGATACCGAGGACGAAGACCGGAATGAATATGATTTGGGTGATTATCGACCGCTTGACGAAATCGGCACATTTTCTTGGTATTAAGGACACTTGGGGACCGGAGAGGTTGGCTCGGGTATTCATAGCAGAGATAGTACGGCTACACGGTACGCCTAAGACTATCATATCTGATCGGGATGGTCGTTTCGTCTCGCATTTTTGGCAGTCGGTCCATCAGGATTTGGGTACCGAATTGAGATTGAGTACATCTTTCCATCCGCAGTCGGACGGTCAGACGGAGCGGACGATTCAGACGTTGAAGGATATGTTGCGGGCTTGTGCCTTAGACTGGAGTAGTGAGTGGGAGTTACATCTACCGTTGATCGAGTTTACTTAATAATAGTTGGCACGCATCAATCAAAATGGCACCTTACGAAGCGTTATATGGTAGACGGTGTAGGTCTCCACTTTGTTGGGATGAGGCCTTAGAACTGGTGGGAACGGAGCCGGACATGTTGATGGAAACTAGAGAGAATATCTCTATCATTCGAGCAGACTGTTGACTGCTCAGAGTCGCCAAAAATCTTATACTGATGTTCGTCGTCGACCTTTGGAGTTTGAAGTAGGGGATCATGTTTTACTCAAAGTATCACCGACAAGAGGGGTTTACCGTTTCGGGAAGAAGGGGAAGCTCAGCCCGAGATATATTGGACCATTTGAGATTCTAGACAGAGTCGGTGAGCTGGCTTATCGGTTGGCATTACCTCCAGCCCTTAGTCACGTTCACAGTGTGTTCCACGTTTTTCAATTGAGAAAGTACGTTTCGGACTCTAGTCACATCATCGACTATGGGGATATCGAAGTAGTGGAGGATGTCACGTTTGAAGAAGTTCTGGTGAAGATCCTTGAGTATCGTGTAAAGCAACTCCGAAATAAGACCATTCCGTTGGTTAAGGTTCAGTGGTCTAGGCGTGGAGTTGAGGAGGCGACTTGGGAGACCGAAGTCAGCATGCGCTCTAAATATCCGGAACTTTTTACTTCTTAAGTTTCGGGACGAAACTTATTTCTAGAGGGGGAGAATGTAATATCCGTACTTTTCCTATGTTTGGTAATTTCCATTTTTGGAGCATTTTCCACTTTTAGCGACTCGCTTGTAACCGTTTCAACATTTTGAGAATGTTTAATTCTTTACGTTTTGACATCCGAGCATGCTTCGAGATTGTTCTACTCAATTTTGTATTTAGTCTTGGTATTCTCTATTCGTTGACTCGTTCTGTGTGTTTGTGATGCGAAACTGTTGTTTCGGGTTTTGTGTGAGTTTGTTTAATGTCGTTAGGCATGTTGTAAGTTTCGACACAGTTGTTCGTTTCCGTATCATAGTTTTCGGCCATTTCGGGTCATTTTGTAATTTCCTAAAAGTTTGGAAAATTTACTTTTATGGTCGTTTCCCTAACTATCGGGTAATTGGGATTGTGTTTCCTTTTAATGCTTAAGTTCGTTGTTTCGAATCTTTCGCAAGTTGCTCTTGTTTCGTGATTTCATCGCCCCGTGTTTCCGCCGCATTCTTTATTTTCAAGCTGCTCAGTAAATGCCCTGGGACTGTCTTACGTATGTAACTATCAAACCTTTACGTACGTTAAGACTGTGACGTACATTAAGGCCCTATCTTTAATGCACGTAACGACGTTCGTATTTCTGGTCAGTGAGTTCTGCAAGTTTCGTTACGTACATAAGACCGGAGGCTTCTACGTACGTTATGGGACTTACGTACGCTAATCCTTATGGGTTACGTACGTAATCCAGCCTGGGTTTAAATACCCAGGAACAGATCGAATTCGTCCATTTTCTTCCTTTTTCTCCTCCTGCGCGACTTGGGCGATATCTGGGCGACTCCCGTGCGATTTCAAGCCTTCCACTATCTAATCATCATCTTCCTTGGAATTGTGGGGTAGATTAGCAACATCAAATTATCCTCTTTGTCTTCAATCCGAGGTAAATCGCTAGAACCCTAGATTTTTGGGAATTTGGGGGTTTCTTCGTAATCCTTCAATTTCAGTCGTAGATTGGGAATAGATGAGTTGAGTATAATTTTCCTACCACCAATACATTATTTTCCCTACGGGATTATGGGTTACACTTGAATCATTGAGGATAGAGAGGGTTGTGGTTGCGATCCGCCCTCGTTGAATATGATGTTGGTTTAATTGTGTCGTAGGAGGGATTGTCGGGTGTTTTTCCATTTGGTTTCCAATCATACTATTGTTGATAGTTTTGTATGAATCATTTAGGTCCAAAGTCTCCGAATTCCTTCGTTGGTGGTCTTTTACCTTCTCGAAACAATCCGTCATGTCTCAAAGGCAAGCAATTCTTACGAACTTACTATCTTAAATGTGCAAAGTGATGCATTTGAGCGTTAGAGTGTTTATGTTCACTCCGGGAGGGTCCGAAGGGGCCACGGAGGAATCCATGCATGGTTGGGTTCACGAAGCTTTAGGTTAACCAATCTGAGAGGGTCTATCGGGGCCTCGGAGGGATTCACGCATGGTTGGGTCCATGGTTAATCGGGAGGATTGTGTTTTGTGATACATTGTGGATTTTGCATTTCCGGAAATCATTATCTTGTATGTTTTGAAACTATTGATGCATGTGCTTTGATATGGTAAGATGTTAAAGTTTGTCTATGTTACTTGTACTTGCTATTCCACGGCTAACCCCTTTCGGGGATAAATACGTTTCATGTATCTCAGGTTCAAATAATATGATTGGACGAGCACCGGGGCAGTACGATGATGACGGGCATACGTGATACTGAAATGTCTGGATGTCTTATTTTTATTTGAGTCTGGATGTAAAACTTTATATTTTGTCTAAACTGATAGTCGGTACTCGAGTACTGTAGGAGTTATTTCTTTTATGGTCGATCACGTCGAACTTGTCGTCTTTGTGTTCTGTTTTGGGTTCTTGGAATTTATGGATGAATATCTGGTGAATTTGACGTTTTTTTCCTGTGAATGTCGTATATTTTTGCCTTGTGAGTTCCTAGGCGGGATTCACGGCGCTGTGACATACTCCAAATATCTTGGGGGTGTTACAGAATATGGTATCGGAGCCTAGGTTTATGGATACCTAGGTTGTTGGTCTTTTGGGTCTAGTCACGTTGTTGTAAACACAGTATCATCGCGCTGCCATCATCTTAGTACGACCGGTACTCGTAAGATCTCTTACCTTTTATTGTCTTTACTGTCTCGTCCTTCGATTTCATAATATGGGGAACCGGTCACCATGACGGTTATCTTCTGAACCGTACTTATGTTTTCCTCCTTTTATATTCATTAGAATGTCAGCCGATAGAGGACGCGGACGCGGACGCGGTCGAGGATGTGGCGCAGCCGGTGGGGCGGCCATGTCCCTCGGTTCAGAAATCGATTTGAGATCCGGGTACTACCAGCTCAGAGTGAGGGAGTCTGATATCCCTAAGATTGCTTTTCGTACGAGGTACGGACATTACGAGTTTGTGGTTATGCCATTCGGGCTAACCAACACGCCAGCAGTATTTAGGCAGCTAATGAATAAAATATTTATCGAGCATCTCGATAAGTGCGTAGTTGTTTTTATAGACGATATCCTAGTTTATTCTCGTGATGACGAGGAACACGATCAGCATTTGCGACTAGTGTTAGAGATTTTGAGAGCTCATCGTCGGTATGCGAGTTCTCGATGTGTGAGTTTTGGCTGAAGGAGGTTATGTTTCTAGGACATGTGGTTTCAGCTGAAGGTGTTCGTGTAGATCCCCAGAAAATCGAGGCAGTGTTAGATTGGGCACCGCCTAAGAACGTGAAGGAGGTTCGTAGCTTTTTGGGACTTACTGGTTATTATAGACCGTTCGTCGAGGGATTTTCTAAACTTGCTCGACCGCTTACTCAGTTACTCCAGAAGTCCGAGAAGTTCGAATGGAATGACGAGAGGCAACAGAGTTTTGAGGAACTGAAAAGGCGTTTGACTACGGCACCAGTGTTAGCCTTGCCTCAAGGGAATGATGGGTTTTCGGTTTACAGTGCTGCTTCAGGCCAGGGACTCGGGTGTGTTCTAATGCAGCACGATAGGACTATAGCGTTTATGTCGTGGCAGTTGAAACCGTACGAGATGAATTACCCTACTCAAGATCTGGAGTTGGCTGTAGTGGTGTTTGCACTGAAGATCTGGCGCCACTATCTATACGGTTCTCCGTGCCGGATTTATACTGATCATAAGAGTTTGAAATACATCTTCAGCCAGAAGGAACTGAACATGAGACAGCGTCGTTGGTTATACCTAATAAAGGACTACAATTTGTAGATCCTTTATCATCCAGGAAAGGCCAATGTTGTGGCAGACGCTTTGAGTCGGAAACCGGTATCACTCCAGATGCTTGAGGTTCTCACACCACAAGCGAGGATTCGATAGGAGTTTATTGAATAGGGAATCGAAGTATGGATTCAGCAAGTGCAGGGCCAGTTACGTACCCTCGAGATTACTTCGTCTTTGGTTGATTACATCAAAGGGGGGCAGAGTAATGATCCGATGATTAGTCATCTAAAGGCAGATACAGAAAAAGGAAAAGCCCCCGGCTTTTTGGTTCATGAGGACGACAGTTTGAGGTTTCAAGGGAGACTCTGCGTTCCGAATGATTTAGACTTGAGACAGAAAATACTTCGAGAAGCTCATACTATTCCTTATTATATCCACCCCGGATCGAGTAAGATGTATAAAGACCTTAAAAAGAATTTCTGGTGGAGTAATATGAAGAAGGATGTTACGGAGTTTGTAGCACGGTGTTTGACATGCCAACAAGTCAAGATTGAGCATCAGAGGCCAGCCGAGCTGTTGAAGCCGCTTCCTATTCCCGAGTGGAAGTGGGAAGACATTTCCATGGATTTCATCACTGGGATGCCGAGGACGAAGACCGAAATGAATATGATTTGGGTGATTATCGACTGCTTGACGAAATCGGCGCATTTTCTTGGTATTAAGGACACTTGGGGACCGGAGAGGTTGGCTCGGGTATTCATAGCAGAGATAGTACGGCTACACGGTACGCCTAAGACTATCGTATCTGATCGGGATGGTCGTTTCGTCTCGCATTTTTGGCAGTCGGTCCATCAGGCTTTAGGTACCGAATTGAGATTGAGTACATCTTTCCATCCGCAGTCGGACGGTCACACGGAGCGGACGATTCAGACGTTGAAGGATATGTTGCGGGCTTGTGCCTTAGACTGGAGTAGTGAGTGGGAGTTATATCTACCATTGATCAAGTTTACTTATAATAATAGTTGGCACGCATCAATCAAAATGTCACCTTACGAAGCATTATATGGTAGACGGTGTAGGTCTCCACTTTGTTGGATGAGGCCTCAGAACTGGTGGGAACGGAGCCGGACATGTTGATGGAAACTAGAGAGAAGATCTCTATCATTCGAGACAGACTGTTGACTGCTCAGAGTCGCCAAAAATCTTATGCTGATGTTCGTCGTCAACCTTTGGAGTTTGAAGTAGGGGATCACGTTTTACTCAAAGTATCATCGACACGAGGTGTTTACCATTTCGGGAAGAAGGGGAAGCTCAGCCCGAGATATATTGGACCATTTGAGATTCTAGACAGAGTCGGTGAGCTGGCTTATCGGTTGGCATTACCTCCAGCCCTTAGTCACGTTCACAGTGTGTTCCACGTTTCTCAGTTGAGAAAGTACGTTTTGGACCCGAGTCACATCATCGACTATGGGGATATCGAAGTAGCGGAGGATGTAACGTTTGAAGAAAGACTGGTGAAGATCCTTGAGTATCGTGTAAAGCAACTCCAAAATAAGACCATTCCGTTGGTTAAGATTCAGTGGTCGAGGCATGGAGTTGAAAAGCCGACATGGGAGACCGTAGTCAGCATGCGCTCTAATATCCGGAACTTTTTACTTCTTAAGTTTCGGGATGAAACTTATTTCTAGAGGGGGAGAATGTAATATCCGTACTTTTCCTATGTTTGGTAATTTCCATTTTTGGAGCATTTTCCACTTTTAGCGACTCGCTTGTAACCGTTTCAACATTTTGAGAATGTTTAATTCTTTACATTTTGACATCCGAGCATGTTTCGAGATTGTTCTACTCAATTTTGTATTTAGTCTTGGTATTCTCCGTTCGTTGACTCGTTCTGTGCGTTTGTGGTGCGAAACTGTTGTTTCAGGTTTTGTGTGAGTTCGTTTAATGTCGTTAGGCATGTTGTAAGTTTCGACATAGTTGTTCGTTTCGTATCATAGTTTTCGACCATTTCGGGTCATTTTGTAATTTCCTAAAAGTTTAGGTAATTTACTTTTATGGTCGTTTCCCTAACCATCGGGTAATTGGGATTGTGTTTCCTTTTAATGCTTAAGTTCGTTGTTTCGAATCTTTCGCAAGTTGCTCTTGTTTTGTGATTTCATCGCCTCGTGTTTCCGCCGCATTCTTTATTTTCAAGCTGCTCAGTAAATGCCCTGGGACTGTTTTACGTATGTAACTATCAAACCTTTACGTACGTTATGACTGTTACGTACGTTTAGGCCCTATCTTTAACGCTCGTAACGACGTTCGTATTTCTGGTCAGTGAGTTCTGCAAGTTTCGTTACGTACGTAAGACCGGAGGCTTCTACGTATGTTATGGGACTTACGTACGCTAATCCTTATGGGTTACGTACGTAAGCCAGCCTGGGTTTAAATACCCAGGAACAGATCGAATTCGTCCATTTTCTTCCTTTTTCTCCTGCGCGACTTGGACGATATCTGGGCGACTCCCGTGCGATTTCAAGCCTTCCACTATCTAATCATCATCTTCCTTGGAATTGTGGGGTAAATTAGCAACATCAAATTATCCTCTTTGTCTTCAATCCGAGGTAAATCGCTAGAACCCTATATTTTTGGGAATTTGGGGGTTTCTTCGTAATCCTTCAATTTTAGTCTTAGATTGGGAATAGATGAGTTGAGTATAATTTTCCTACCACCAATACATGCTTTTACCTACGGGATTATGGGTTACACTTGAATCATTGAGGATAGAGAGGGTTGTGGTTGCGATCCTCCCTCGTTGAATATGATGTTGGTTTAATTGTGTCGTAGGAGGGATTTTCGGGTGTTTTTCCATTTGGTTTCCAATCGTACTATTGTTGATAGTTTTGTATGAATCATTTAGGTCCAAAGTCTCCGAATTCCTTCGTCGGTGGTCTTTTACCTTCTCGAAACAATCCTTCATGTCTCAAAGGCAAGTAATTCTTACGAACTTACTATCTTAAATGTGCAAAGTGATGTATTTGAGCATTAGAGTGTTTATGTTCACTCCGGGAGGGTCCGACGGGGCCACGGAGGAATCCACGCATGGTTGAGTTCACGAACCTTTGGGTTAACCAATCCGAGAGGGTCTATCGGGGCCTTGGAGGGATTCGCGCATGGTTGGGTCCATGGTTAATCGGGAGGATTGTGTTTTGTGATACATTGTGGATTTTGCATTTCCGGAAATCATTATCTTGTGCGTTCTGAAACTATTGTTGCATGTGCTTTGATATGGTAAGATGTTAAAGTTCGTCTGTGTTACTTGTACTAGCTATTCCACGGCTAACCCCTTTCGGGGATAATAGGTTTCATGTATTTCAGGTTCAAAGAATATGATTGGACGAGCAACGGGGCAGTACGATGATGACGGGCATACGTGATACTGAAATGTCTGGATGTCTTATTTTTCTTTGAGTCTGGATGTAAAACTTTATATTTTGTCTAAACTGATAGTCGGTACTCGAGTACTGTAGGAGTTATTTCTTTTGTGGTCGATCACGTCGAACTTGTCGTCTTTGTGTTTTGTTTTGGGTTCTTGGAATTTATGGATGAATGTCTGGTGAGTTTGACGTTTTTTTTCTGTGAATGTCGTATATTTTAGCCTTGTGAGTTCCTAGGCGGGATTAACGGCGCTGTGACATTCTCCAAATATCTTGGGGATGTTACAGAATATGGTATCAGAGCCTAGGTTTATGGATACCTAGGTAGTTGGTCTTTTGGGTCTAGTCACGTTGTTGTAAACACAATATCATCGCGCTGCATCATCTTAGTACGACCGGTACTCGTAACATCTCTTACCTTTTATTGTCTTTACTGTCTCGTCCTTCGATTTCATAATATGGGGAACCGGTCACCATGACGGTTATCTTATGAATTGTACTTATGTTTCCCTCCTTTTCTATTCCTTAGAATGTCAGCTAATAGAGGACGCGGACGCGACGCGGTCGAGGATGTGGCGCAGCCGATGGGGCGGCCATGTCTCTCGGTTCGGATGCTGGGTCGATTACTCCTACTTTGTCGAATTCAATCCATCCTAGTACCGATGGTCAGCAGGACCAGTCGGCCAGTTTGGGAGATTCCACAGGGAATAATGCGGGTGTTGGTGTGGCCGCTATACTACAGCAAGTGGCTAACCAAATGGCACTCCTGACCCAAGCAGTTCAGCTCAATAATCCACCTCCTGTGGAGAATGCTGGGGCAGAGATATGGCTACAGGATGTGATCCGTATGCGCCCTCCTCAGTTCATTGGTGCTACGGATCTGATAGGTTGGGAAGATTGGATCAACGAGATGAACAAGGTGTTTGTGGCGGTAAACTGTCCGGAGGCACGGAAGGTGCCGATTGCGCAGTACTTTTTGATAAGGGGCACTGCTAGCTGGTGGTAGGCGGTTGCGCCTCAGGACCGTGAGGTTTCATGGGACGAGTTTAAAGAACTAATGGAGGCCGAGTGTTTCCCGTGGCCCGTTCAGGAGGCCAGGATCCGAGCCTTTTATGAGGCTAAACCCCAGGATATCCTAGTATCTCAGGCGATCATCGAGTATAACCAACAACTTAATCATGTTAAGGGGCAAGTGAGGGAAGAGAGAGATAAGATCCGACATTTTGATATGCGGATGAAACCCAGAATTCGACACTACATGGCTGGGTTTGCTTGTACTACACTGGAGGAGTATCAGGGCAAAGCTTTGGCATATGATATGTCCTTCGCGGCTACGGAGACGGCTAGTGAGTGAAAGAAACAGAAGACCTCAGAAAATTTTTTGGGTAGCAAGAATAACAACCAACAGAAGCCTCAGTTGGCGAACTACCCATCTGGAAAGTATCACCATGCATCGGGAGGCAACCGAAATTTCAGAACTGGTCCTAGTGCATCCAGCCGGAGTGTGACATGTTTTAATTGTGGCCAGCAGGGCCATATCAGTCATGATTGCGACCTGCCTCACCTGAAGTGCTATAGTTACGGCTAGACGGGCCACAGAGCTGCGTATTGTACTGAGGGAGAGAAGACTCTTGGAGCTCCGACATCTGTTCCTACGCCTGCAGAACCAAGTGTCAATCAGAAGTCGTCAGCCGGTCAACCATCTCAGGGTTTCGGTCGGGGACGAGGACGGGGTCAGTCCGTTAGAGGGGAGCCTCCAGTGCTGTTCAGTTCAGCCACGTGTCTATGAGATGAGGAGAGCGGACGATCCAGAGGCTACTGTGGCTACAGGTACCGTTCATGTCCTCTCCCATCCAGTAAGAGTGCTTTTCGATTCTGGTGCTTCTCATTCATTCATCTCTTTGGATTGTGTGCATCGATTGAATATTGTATGTTTGTCTGCTTGCGAACTGTTTGTGGTTAAATTGCCTAGTGGGGATAGAATTGTGGGGAATAGAGAGGTTAGAGATTGCCCAGTAATCATCGCGGATAGAGTGTGGCTTTCGAACCTAATAGTTGTTGATATCGTCGATGAGGATTTGATCCTCGGGGATGACTGTCTTGATAGACATGGCGCAATAATGAATTATCGCACGAAAAGTATATCGATGTTGGCCGAGGATGGTACCGAGCACTCATTCGTGGGACACCGGAGGAAGGGTCAGAAACTAATAATCAGTGCTATGAAGGCGGCGAAACTCATCAGGGATGGTTGCATGGGATATTGGTGTTACGCTACGAGAGTAGAGAATGAGAAGGTTGAATTTTCTTCGATTCCAATGGTGAACGAGTTTCTAGATATTTTTCCAGATGACTTGCCAGGATTATCACCGGAGCGGGAGATCGAGTTTACGGTTGATTTAGAACCAAGTGCAGCCCCAATCTCTAAGGCGCCGTACCCTATGGCACCTTCAGAAATGCAGGAACTGAAGAGTCAGTTAGGAGAGTTGTTATAGAAAGGGTATATCAGACCTAGCGCCTCACCTTGGGGTGCGCCGGTCTTGTTTATGTATCGATTATCAGGAACTGAACAAGGTGACCATTAAAAATAAATATCCTCTGCCTCGTATCGACGATTTATTCAACCAATTACAAGGAGCAATGATATTTTCAAAAATAGATTTGTTATCCGGGTACTACCAGCTCAGAGTGAGGGAGTCTGATATCCCTAAGACTGCTTTTCGTACGAGGTACGGATATTACGAGTTTGTGGTTATGCAATTCGGGCTAACCAACGCGCCAACATTATTTATGCAGCTAATGATTAAAATATTTATCGAGCATCTCGATAAGTGCGTAGTCATTTTTATAGACGATATCCTAGTTTATTCTCGTGATGACGAGGAACACGATCAGCATTTGCGACTAGTGTTGGAGATTTTGAGAGCTCAGCGTTTGTATGCGAGTTCTCGAAGTGTGAGTTTTGGCTGAAGGAGGTTATGTTTCGAGGACATGTGGTTTTAGCTGAAGAGGTTCGTGTAGATCCCCAGAAAATCGAGGCAGTGTTAGATTGGGCACCGCCTAAGAACGTGAAGGAGATTCGTAGCTTTTTGGGACTTGCTGGGTAGTACACACGGTTCGTCGAGGGATTTTCTAAACTTGCTCGACCGCTTACTCTGTTACTCCAGAAGTCCGAGAAGTTTGAATGGAATGACGAGAGGCAATAGAGTTTCGAGGAACTGAAAAGGCGTTTGACTACGGAACCGGTGTTAGCCTTGCCTCAAGGGAATGATGGGTTTTCGGTTTACAGTGATGCTTCAGGCTAGAGACTCGGGTGTGTTCTAATGCAGCACGATAGGACTATAGCGTTTGCGTCGCGGCAGTTGAAACCGTACGATATGGATTACCCTACTCACGATCTGGAGTTGGCTGCAGTGGTGTTTGCACTGAAGATCTGGCGCCACTATTTATACGGTTCTCCGTGCCGGATTTATACCGACCATAAGAGTTTGAAATACATCTTCAGCCAGATGGAACTGAACATGAGACAGCGTCGTTGGTTGTACCTAATAAAGGACTACAATTTGTAGATCCTTTATCATCCAGGAAAGGCCAATGTTGTGGCAGACGCTTTGAGTCGGAAACCGGTATCACTCCAGATGCTTGAGGTTCTCACACCACAAGCGAGAATTCGACAGGAGTTTAATGAACAGGGAATTGAAGTATGGATTCAGCAAGTGCAGGGCCAATTACGTACCCTCGAGATTACTTTGTATTTGGTTGATTACATCAAAGGGGGGCAGAGTAATGATCCGATGATCAGTCAGCTGAAGGCGGATACAGAAAAGGGAAAGCCCCCGACTTTTTGGTTCATGAGGACGGCAGTTTGAGGTTTCAAGGGAGACTCCGCGTTCCGAATGATTTAGACTTGAGACATAAAATACTTCGAGAAGCTCATACTACTCCTTATTCTATCCACTCTGGATCGAGTAAGATGTATAAAGACCTTAAAAAGAATTTCTGGTGGAGTAATATGAAGAAGGATGTTACGGAGTTTGTAGCACGGTGTTTGACATGCCAACAAGTCAAGATTGAGCATCAGAGGCCAGCCGAGCTGTTGAAGCCGCTTCCTATTCCCGAGTAAAAGTGGGAAGACATTTCCATGGATTTCATCACCGGGATGCCGAGGATGAAGACCGGAATGAATATGATTTGGGTGATTATCGACCGCTTGACGAAATCGGCGCATTTTCTTGGTATTAAGGACACTTAGGGACCAGAGAGGTTGACTCGGGTATTCATAGCAGAGATAGTACGGCTACACGGTACGCATAAGACTGATCGGGATGGTCATTTCATCTTGCATTTTTTGCAGTCTGTCCATCAGGATTTGGGTACCAAATTGAGATTGAGTACATATTTCCATCTGCAGTCGAACGGTCAGACGGAGCGGACGATTCAGACGTTGGAGGATATGTTGCGGGCTTGTGCCTTAGACTGGAGTAGTGAGTGGGAGTTACATCTACCGTTGATCGAGTTTACTTATAATAATAGTTGGCACGCACCAATCAAAATGGCACCTTACGAAACATTATATGGTAGACGGTGTAGGTCTCCACTTTGTTGGGATGAGGCCTCAGAACTGGTGGGAACGGAGCCGGACATGTTGATGGAAACTAGAGAGAAGATCTCTATCATTCGAGACAGACTGTTGACTGCTCAGAGTAGCCAAAAATCTTATGCTGATGTTCGTCGTCAACCTTTGGAGTTTGAAGTAGGGGATCATGTTTTACTCAAAGTATCGCCGACAAGAGGGGTTTACCATTTCGGGAAGAAGGGGAAGCTCGGCCCGAGATATATTGGACCATTTGAGATTCTAGACAGAGTCGGTGAGCTGGCTTATCGGTTGGCATTACCTCCAGCCCTTAGTCACGTTCACAGTGTGTTCCACGTTTTTCAATTGAGAAAGTACGTTTCGGACTCTAGTCACATCATCGACTATGGGGATATCGAAGTAGCGGAGGATGTCACGTTTGAAGAAAGGCTGGTGAAGATCCTTGAGTATCGTGTAAAGCAACTCCGAAATAAGACCATTCCATTAGTTAAGGTTCAGTGGTCGAGGCATGGAGTGGAGGAGGCGACTTGGGAGACCGAAGTCAGCATGCGCTCTAAACATCCGGAACTTTTTACTTCTTAAGTTTCGGGATGAAACTTATTTCTAGAGGGGGAGAATGTAATATCCGTACTTTTCCTATGTTTGGTAATTTCCATTTTGGAGCATTTTCCACTTTTAGCGACTCGCTTGTAACCGTTTCCACATTTTGAGAATGTTTAATTCTTTACGTTTTGACATCCGAGCATGTTTCGAGATTGTTCTACTCAATTTTGTATTTAGTCTTGGTATTCTCTGTTCGTTGACTCGTTCTGTGCACTTGTGGTGCGAAAGTGTTGTTTCAGGTTTTGTGTGAGTTCGTTTAATGTCGTTAGGCATGCTGTAAGTTTCGACAGTTGTTCGTTTCCGTATCATAGTTTTCGGCCATTTCGGGTCATTTTGTAATTTCCTAAAAGTTTGGAAAATTTACTTTTATGGTCGTTTCCCTAACTATCGGGTAATTGGGATTGTGTTTCCTTTTAATGCTTAAGTTGTTTCGAATCTTTCGCAAGTTGCTCTTGTTTCGTGATTTCATCGCCTCGTGTTTCCGCCGCATTCTTTATTTTCAAGCTGCTCAGTAAATGCCCTGGGACTGTCTTACGTACGTAACTATCAAACCTTTACGTACGTTAAGACTGTTACGTATGTTAAGGCCCTATCTGTAACACCCCCAGAACCATGTGGGAATATTACACGCCGTAGAGCCCTTTTCGCGAGGATCTACCAGGCTATACCTTACAAAACGACCAAATGCTTGCCCAGCCAGGGTCAAACAATAAAATAATACAGACCGTTATGGTCACTTACACGTGAATGCACAAACCGATGAGGTCACACAATTCAATCAACAAAACTCACTCAAACAACATTACCCACACAGGGGTCGAAACACAATACAGCGGAAGACTGAAATCAACTCTAACAATACAACCAAACTCTACCAACTCTAGAATCTTGATTAGTATCGCAGCTCATCATCCTCTTGTGCCAATCCTGTGACTGCTCCCCTAAACTTGCATGTACCTGGACGCAAAACAGACATCCACCCCGCGATTACTCGGGGGTTAGTAAAACTTCACTGTTTTACTAGTGCAAATATAATACAATACGAAATGCAACAAGTAAATAGCAACTATGAATTTAATACGGAAATCAATTATCAAAATGTTCCCGAGAAGTTTTAGAATTTCGAACTCAAGCAAGAGATATTTGGAAAGGAACACATCATCTCGGGGATTTTTAAAGCAGAAATTCTTTTGGACCTCGAGTCCCAATTTACAAAACTGAAGAGATAAATTCATCACTAGAAGGGGGGTTGAATAGTGGTAATGCGGAATATCGAACTTTCTCGCGAATAAAAGAAAATAGTGCGGAAAGTAAAAGACTCAAAGATTTATAGAGGTTCGGCAACTTGCCTACGTCCTCTCTCCGATTTCTTTTTCTATTGGCTCAAGAACAACCACACACTTGACTCGTCTTCGATCGGTCCGAGTACAACAACCGTTACGACCGCTTGTCTTCTATTGGTCCAAGTATAACCACTCTCAAAATAAACTTTGTTTATCTAGTGTTCTATAGGAACTAGATAATCCTCACTTTACGAATATTGGAGTGTAATCCTAACAATGCCAGATCAAAGATCCTAATAACACCGGATTAGTGACTCTTAATTCGTTTCACTTACGCTCAAGTATGAGTGATGCAACACTCACAACCAAATGAAAGAATACAAAGTATAATAAATATTACAAGGTGTTTCACTCTTTCTATCTTTCTTCTCACAAATTAGAATGTAGTAAAAGGTAGAGATATGAGTATAAGAATGCTTTGATTGCTACTATGCTTGAATGCTTGAAGTTGTGTGTGTGATAACCAAATGATATGGGTATTTATAGGTGTCAGCCATTCTTTGAATTCTGATATTTGTATTATTAGCGTGCACTAATAATACCTCCATAGCGTGTGCAATCGTCTCTGACTTGGCCTATCTGAACGGTCACAAAACTGTTCCAACGGTAAAATTATATGGCTAGCGTGCGCTAGTCATGCCCTCTTAGCGTGCGCTAACGGTTGGTCAACAAGTCTTCAATCTTGACTTTGAAATGTGTTGGTTTGTCTCCGCAACGTCTCTTTTCCAACGGCTAAAAATGTACTTAGCGTGCGCTAACAATTATGCGTAGCGTGCGCTAGTTTAATATCAGCTTTTCCAGATTTCACGGATATTCTTTGGCTTCTTCGTTCCAACGGGTAGAATATCCAACGGTAGAATTTTGACTGATTAGTGTGCGCTAATAATTTCTGAATAGCGTGCGCTATATTCTTTCATCAATAACGTACGTTACCTTGGGTAGCGTACGTAAGGGCTTTCTCATTTTGAGTCGAGTGGCTACTGGACTACTAAACTTGTTATCCGGTAGCGTGCGCAAGACTTGAAAAGTAACATGCGCTAAGACCTCATAGTACCGTACGTAAATGAACGACCGTAGCGTGCGCAAATCCTTTTCCTTTTTCTTTCCAGACCTTACTGTCCTCTGACTTGTGATGCGATAGCGTGCGTTAATAATGTGGTATAGCGTGCGCTAATATTAGTATTTTTAGCGTACGCAAATAGTGAAGCTTTTGCGTGCGCTATCCATCAGGTAGGTTCTTACTAGACTGCAGCTGAGTTGTCTTGACTATATATATGCCTCGATAGCGTGTGCTACTCTGAAGCATCACTAGTACAGTTTTCCCCTTTACTGACACTATTTTAGTGTCAGTAATTAATTTTACTGACACCTTGTAATAGTGTCGATGTGCTAAAGCGAGAAAATCGACACTAAAAATTAGTGTCGATGTACAAGGTGTCGGAAATCGACACTAAAATAGCGTCGATATTTTTCTGACACTAAAATAGTGTCGATAATTAATTTTTCTTGACACTAAACTTTAGTGTCGGTATGTTCTGCTTTAGCATTACGACACTATTATAAAGTGTCGATAAAAAATTACTGACATTATTTTAGTGTTAGTATATGCTCAGATTTGTTAAAAAAAAATATTTTTATCTCAATTCTATTTTTATGAATACTACATTTTTTGTTTAATTACATGAAAAAAATACCATAAATTGAAATTTTCAAACAGACAATTCAATTATAAAACATCCCAAATGCAATGCACTTAAAAAGAGCAATACAAAACCAAGCAATACAAAACCAATTAGCATCCCAAATGTGCTGCCAAACCTCAAAAAAAAAAAAATCCTCCAGCTCTAACAATGTCCATAAGCATTGATAATAAGCAAAATACAATGCAAAATACATTGATAACCATCAACAACAATCTCCATCAACACAAAATATCCTCCAGCTCTAACAATCTCCATCAACTTGAGCATACAATGCAAAATACAATGATAACAAGAGTGATAAGAAGAGTCAATTGCCAAGTCTCACCCTCCAATTCCATCATCCCCAATCTCCAGTCTCACCCTCCAATTCCATCATCCCCAATCAAAAAGGTGAAAAGAAGAGTCAATTGCCAAAGATATATCGATCCATCACATGGGATTGGCGAAAAAAAAGAAGATACACTAGAAATGTCACATAATTGCACCAAGTACGATAAAAACATAAGCAATATAGTGAAATCATGGAGTACCAATCCATTGCCAATATCATATAAATAAGTAGAAGAAGAAGCAATACGATTAGCCATGCCAACCGGACACACCGCTTAGTGGAGCCAATCTCATGTGCCGATCCCTACCTCTGCTTCTCTTGAACAACGGCTCGGCGACGAAGAAACGGACGATCCAACGGCCCACGATTCGACGGAGCTATCGAGCTGAAATAGGCATCGATCACACCACTCGGATCGCTTGGTATCGGCAGATACTGCGCTTGTGGCGGGATCTACGGCTAGGATCATCCATTGCCTCCACGATAAGCTTGTGGCGATCGTCGATTTTTCCCGATGTAAATTTTTAATAAAAATGTGAGATTTTTAATCAACATCGGGATAAGAAAACTGTCGTTTTCTTATTAATTAGGTGAAACCTCAGGGGTTGGTTTCAATAATAATCACCCTAAAAAGTAAAGAAAATAACAGAAAACAAAAAACATATCAAAGAGAAAAAAGGATAGAAGAACAAAACGAAAAACTTACAATGATTGTCAAAGGTGAACCATACATAATGATGGAGAAAATAGTGGTCATTACACCACGTAAAAGCTTCTGCCATTGCCATGGAGAGCAAACATAGAAACGAAAGCAATGGTTCCGAAATGAATGCAGTACAGCTTAGACCCCACAATCTTTCCCTTCTCCTTATTCGCCGCGAATATCAGATGTGTAGACGAATTCAATGGCAGATCCGGTCCCGTTTATGATCAACACAAGCAGATTGTTCGGTGACACAAATGGCAAACCATACCTGCTCAGCCAACTGTTCGGTGAATTTTAGTCTAATTACAAAAAAAATCCCAACTGTCTTCTAAATTATAAACACCTTTTATTTGTAGGGTTATACATCAATATATTCCGAAGGGGAAAACAATATTCTTACACATACCCCTTTTCGCCCAATGTACTGAGCAATCTGACCACTAGCTATTGCCTGACCATAGCTCCCACATTCGACAAGGAACCAAATAACGAGGCGATTCCCAAACCGATGTTGTTATTAGACGAAAATAATAGTTGCTGATCTAATCAAGAGGAGAAAAGTCACGATACCAAGCACTGTGAGACTGTAAGTCAATCTAGAATCGCCTACTCAGCCTATATAAGCAAATATACTTGAGCTCTTTAGAGCTTTACTTTTATACATACATCGTTTATACATATTCAGATATAAAATGGGAGGAGCATAATCACAATGACAAGAGAGACCAAATGGGAGGGGCATAATCACAATGACAAGAAAGACAAGTACCTCAAACTACCAAGTTCTATTTTCCAACCAAAAAATAAGTACAAATATGAAAAAAAATAATAATAATTGACTAATTAACAACCTCAATTTCGTATCCGATTTCGAGCAATGCATTAGCAACTGTCACCATTAGTATCTGATAATGATCAATCCATGAATCTGCGAAAACCTACAAAACACATGTAAACATAGAAAATAAACACTCTTTCAACAACACTGCTCCAACTTCTAAGCCACAAACCCAAATTTACACACACACACACACACACCAACTAAGATTCCATTTTCTTTCCCTTCAAATTGAATTAACAAACTCATTGAAACCAAGAAACAAGAATATCACAGTGATTACCAAGGAAAGCTTTGGTTTTCTGTAACCAAATCTCACAAACTGCTTCGAAGCGACACTTTCTCTCACTACACTAAACTTGTCCAAGTTTTTCAAAGGCTCAAAATTCAAATCTTCACCAAAATAATCCAAAGAAATCACGGGGGTTCTTGATTTTACTTCCATACTCTGTCACAGAGCCGTGCAAGTAGAAAATCTGGAACAGGAAAACAATGAAGAAGAAGAAAACGGCCCCACGGATCAACTGCAGATAGTCAATCTTCTTGCAGTACAAATCTTGCGAATCTTGATCCGCTCCTGCCCCCAATAATAACCCTTTGATATTACCGTTAGAGCTACTGTTATTTCTAAGAGATGAAGAAGAAGAACGCAGTAAATGGTGGTCCCTCTTCAATGGCTGCCCATTTTCAAGTGAACCCATTTACACTCCCATCAAGAAAAAAAGAAAAGAGTTGATTTGGTGATCTCCGGTTTCAACTCAGTTGTTATGCAATGCATGTCTCAAAACATACTCTATACTTAAAGCAATCAATTTACCAAGACAAAATATTTCTGCATGGGAGGAGTTGATTCGAAGTCCAAAAACTAACGAGGTTTTCAAGATAGAGAAGTCATTAAAAAACATTTACTACAAAATTAGGGCACTCAACAACTTCTTTGCTAAAGCCATACCCGTTGAGTCCAAGCCGCTTAAGGGTCGAAAACAATAACAGAGATTAAACATGCAAAAACAATATGAAGAGATGATAATAAACAAGGCCAGAATACTGTTTTAAATACACTCGTTAGCAATAAGCTCCAGCCACATCAATCACTGCTACTTATTCTCAGTCTTATATCTCCAACTATCTGATGAATACTAATGTTCTACATGAACATTAGCAAGTCTTTAAAACCAGCATAGCATATCAATTTTAGATTTTTAGTAGAAAATATTCTTACAACAGCAGGGGAGACGAAGGCCGAACATGCCATGTTGGAAGGCCAGTTATTGGATCCTGATTTAGAACCATGTGAGATATAAATGATCATTATATCCGTAGGTAAACATTCATAAATTATTCCATTTACAAATATATAAGTTTACAAAAAAGACAATTTTGGTGAATGAGAGGTGACGTTGGATTTATAGTTTGTTGAGGTTAAGGCTACATTACATCATTGTGAAAGTTGACAAAAATAATAATGGAAGGATGAAATAAACAAAAGTGGATACTAAGAAAGACAATTAAATCAAAATCTACCAATATGAAATGAATGTAAAAAATGGCTTCCTCATATCAGCCCTTTCATTTTCTCCCTCCTCTTTGAAACTCATCTTTCTTTCTCTTTCTCAATTAAATAAAAAAAATAAAAAAATGCAAACTCAGATTAAAAAAAAACGATTCTGATGATGACAGTGAAAATCTCGTGTATATATCAATGAAAACCTCACAAATCATCATATATCAATGAAAATTTCAGAAAAAAACAATAGACACTAGTAAAAGAAGCAATTAGGGTTTTTGGAAAGATGCTACCAAAGGATATTGGAAAAATTCTTGAACAAGCAGCTGCTACCCTCAAACCTCAAGGATATAAACAAAATCGCCCGTTCTTATCTTCCCATCTCCAGTCGAGGCACAAACCATCACTCTCCCCTCCATATCAGATTGATTTTCACTAAACATACTAAGCATCTGAACTAAAATAATATGATATCAAACAAGAGGAAGAAAAATCTAACCTTCAGACTCAGTAAAGAACACCCGTGTTGGCGAGCGAATGAAGAAGAGGGAGATAGGGACTAGTTTTTTCAGAATTAATCAACCATAACAGATGAAAAGGGTTAGAGAAGAATGAAATAGATGAAAAGAATTAGAGACAGAGTGTTTACCTGAGGAAGATTTTGCGGAAGACAGGGAAGGAACCCGCCGGAGATCGAAGAAGAACAGTCGTTGGTGAATGTGAGGATGGGGGCGGCGTGATGTAAATGAGGGAGAGAGAGATACTTCTATCGATTGAGTAGGGTTACGAAGTATTATAAATAAATAATATGTTTTAAATAAATTGAGTTTTTTTTATTATTGATATTTAAGTGTCGGTAAATTTTGATACTCAAGTTACTGATACTCAAGTGTCAGTATCTTCTGACACAATTATGTAAAAAAAAAAATGAGTCAAATGTCTGAAGTTACTGACACTTTTGATAAAGTGTCAGAAACTAAGTGTCAGTAAATGCTGTTTTTGTAGTAGTGCATGTAGCGTGCGCTAAGACTAGTTTTCTCCTTCAAAATAACATCTCGATGAGATACGTTTTGTTAAATGTTTTGAATACGATCATCATCAAAATACTTTGGGTCAACAATCTCCCCCTTTTTGATGATGTCAAAACATTTAATATAATCCTGCAAAAACCATTTCAGGAATTCGAATCAAAGTGATTTGTTCGATATGTTAGTACGTTCGGTTTTTAGAGTATTTCTCCCCCTTTTTGACATAAACAAAAAGGACTCCCCCTGTGTTGTTGCGTATAAAAAAATAATACCAACCAAATAGCATGAACCAAGACGAAAGCACATAAACAACAAATGCCAAACTTCATGAAGCCAAACGAAGAAAAAAAAATGCAAATTTCATTAAAAGGTAGTTCAAGCATTACACAAACATTCAAAGCATGAGACATCAAAACCATTTGAAAGAGAAGTTGCTACAACAAGTATCAAATTCCTAGAAGCTAAGGAGCTTGGTCGGAGGAGGAGGATGGGAATGGAAATGACGGGTGAATGAATCGGATGAAGTCAGAAATCATCTCGCGAACTTCTCGAACTTCCGATCGGAGGGACCGAACATCCTCACGTATTTCCATTTGAGAGGTCTCGATGCTCCGCATCCGAGCAACGAGGTCACTTTCTTCTTCCTTGGTGATGGAGTCTTTCATCGGACGCTTGCCCTTGGAAGTGGGCTTCCTCACGAATTCCCCGATTTGCATTTCCCGAAGGGTGTGTGGTCCTCGACGAGTGATTCTCTCCTCCGGTGTAGGCATACATGATCCTTTCTCCACTTGGTCGTCTTCGCGAAGATAAGGGAAGAGTATCCAGCCTCGGTTGGCCGTCCGGACATAATGCATGGCTTTTAGTGAGTAGTCCGAAATCTCATGGCCGAGAGAGACGGGGACAGCTTTGCCCTTCGACAAATCCACGTGATGGAATCTGAATATCGCCGTGAGGATGGAACCATATGGCATTCCAGCCTTGCGGGATTGAGACGCATAGTTCTTCGACCGAAAAAGGTCGCCCTTCACGTTCATCCAACTAGTGACGATAGCGGCAAATTCGAATTTATCATCATTAAGCACTCGGTATACAACATGTTTGTCGACTCCGACTAACTTGTGTTGAGTGTTAACCTTCGGCATTATGCACTTTGTGAGAGCAACTAAAAGGAGTCGGATGTTAATACCAAAATCATTGTTCTCGAAGAATTCGTCGGTTATGTCTATTACAGCTTTTGAACTCAGGAATTCTTTCACATCAATCTCCCTTACTCCAGTTTCTTCAGCAATCGATTTTCCAGTACACGAAAACCCATCAGATGGTAGACCAAAAATTTGAGTTAAAATTTCCGAGGAAACTCTCACTTTCGTTCCTCCAACCACACTCCCTAAGACTAGGGATGATGAGCCTTCACTTTCAGCAACATGAAGGTTTGCGTAAAATTCGCGGACAAGTTCAAGAAATATGGGATCCTTACATTCAACGAATCGGGCAATTCCAATGGAAGTAAAAAAAATCAGTGATTACAACATCTACCCGTTCTAGACTCGGAAAGTTGAAGAATTAGTAGTCCGTAATATGTTCTTGAGGGAGAATTTCAGAAAACACCTTCGACGCGGTGTATGAAACGAATCGAGTCGCATCGTATTCTGGGTCGCACGGGCGTTTGGTGTTTTTGTAAGATTTCTCCATGGCTTTGCGGCCCTTGCTCGACATGAATTTGGAAGTAATTAGAAGATTTGAGGAAGAAATCAGAGTTGGATGGATAGAATATTTCGGCTATAGGGTTCTTTGCTGAAAAGGGGATCTGAGGTTAGCGTACGTTATGAGAGAATGATAGAGTTTCTGAGCTGAACAGTGTTTATATAGTAGACTGAATAGGTTTAATTAGCGTACGCTAGGAATGAAAGATTAGCATACGTTAGTAGTAAATGGGTAGTTCACTGGACAGTCCAGTAGTAAATTCGGAATATGAAGAGTTTTAATTAGCGCACGCAAAATATAAAAGGTTAGCGTACGCTATCGAAAACGAAAGTTAGCGCGCGTTACAAAAATGAAGCTAGCGCGCGCTAGCGAATGGAACGATTCAAGGATATTGATTTCTTGTGTAGAAAGCTAATTTCAAAAATTGTCTAGATGTCCCATACCAAGTTGCAAACTAATAGAATTAAATGATTCTTCGGGAAGAGGTTTTGTAAAGATATCAGCTAGTTGGTCCTTCGTCCCGACAAAAATTAAGCATATATCTTTCTTTTGCACATGATCACGTAAAAAGTGATGTCTAATGTCTATATGCTTAGTTATACTATGCAACACAGAATTTTTGCTTAGATTAATCGCACTAGTATTATCACATAGAATATGGGTATTTTCAAAATATATGCCGTAGTCGCGGAGTTGATTTTAATCCATAACACCTGAGCACAGGCACTCCCTGCAGCAACATATTCGGCCTCAGCTGTGGACAACGCCACACTGGTTTGCTTTTTACTTCCCCAAGATATTAGACATGATCTAATAAAATGACACGTACCACTAGTACTCTTTTTATCAATTTTACATCCGCCGAAATTGGCGTCACTATATGCAATCAAATTAAAGTCCAAGCAAGAGGGATACCATAGACCTAGTCCGATGGTCCCTTTCAAGTAACCAAAAATGCGTTTACAAGCAATTAAATGTGATTCCTTGGGATTAACTTGGAATCGAGCACATAAACATGTAGCAAATATTATGTCTGGCCTAGAAGCAGTCAAATATAACAGAGATCCGATCATACCTCGATATAATTTTTGATCTACGGATTTTCCATTTTCATCTTTTTCAAGCTTTAATGATTGGCGTTTAAATCACCTTGCTACTTTCCATTTTGAATTTCCTTAGGAGATCATTTGAGTACTTTGTTTGATGGATAAAGATTCCATCTTCGCATTGCTTGATTTGAAGCCCGGGGAAGAATGTTAATTCTCCCATCATACTCATCTCAAATTCTCCTTTCATAAAATTAGAGAAATCTTGGCACAAGGATTCGTTAGTAGCTCCAAATACAATGTCATCAACATAGATTTGGCAAACAAGTATATCATTATTCAATATTTTCACGAACAAGGTATTATCGACTTTACCTCTTTTATAGTCATTTGCAATTAAAAATTGACTTAAACGATCATACCATTCTCGGGGTGCTTGCTTCAACCCGTAGAGTACCTTGTTGAGCTTGTAGACGTGATCCGGAAATTGATGATCTTCAAAACCGGGAGGTTGCTTGACATAGACTTCTTCTTGAATGTAGCCATTCAAGAATGCACTTTTCACATCCATTTGAAATAGTTTGATCTTTTTGTGGGCGGCAAATGCACATAACAAACGGATGACTTCGAGTCGAGCCACGGGAGCAAAACTTTCTTCATAATCAAGGCCTTCCTCTTGATTATACCCTTGAGCGACCAAACGAGATTTATTTCGAATAGGGTAACCGTCTTCGTCACTCTTTATTTTGTGCACCCATTTAGTTTCGATAATTGTTTTATCTTTAGGAGCGGGAACTAAATTCCATACGTTATTGTGCATGAATTGTACAAGATCCTCTTGCATTGCCATTACCCAACTTTCATCATCAAGAGCCTCGGATATATTTTTGGGAACTATTTCGGATACGAAAGCACAATGAGCCATAAATTCGGTGGTTCTCCTTCGGGTTTGAACACCATCTTCAATGTTTCCAATCACAAGATCTTTTGGATGGTCTTTGATGTTCCTCTAATCTTTCGGTAGACTCTCGATTATCTTCTTTTGAATTTTCGAAATTTTCTCCATTTCGTTTGGGGGATGAGAATCCGGAAAAATACCTGCATCATCAAAATATTCTACCTTTCTCGGGGGTGAGATCATATCGTTGAATTTAACATGAATGGATTCCTCAACTTTATTTGTTCTAATGTTATAAACACGATATGCTTGCTATTTGTAGAATAACTAAGAAATATACCGGAATCAGATTTAGCATCAAATTTCCCCAAGTTATCCTTACCATTATTTAGGATAAAATATTGCAACCAAAAGGATGGAAATACGATATATTTGGCTTTTTTCCCTTCCATAATTCATATGGAGTTTTAAGATTAGTTCTACGAACATGGACACGATTAATCACATAACATGCCGTAAAAATTGCTTCGGCCCAAAAGTATTGAGGAAGAGAGTATTCATTAAGCATGGTCCTTGACATTTCCTCCAAAGATCGATTTTTCCTTTCAACAGCCCCATTTTGTTGAGGCGTTCTAGGAGCCGAAATATTATGATTAATACCATATTTGTCACATAAAAGCTCAAACGGAGTGCAATCAAATTCACCTCCGTGATCGGTGTGGATTGAAATTATAGAAAGATTTTTCTCATTTTGCACCAAACGACACCATTTGGAAAACTCAGAAAATGTGTCATCTTTATGAGCGATAAACCTAACCCAAGTAAAACGGGAATAATCATCAACAATGACCAAAGTATAAAGCTTACCATTTAGACTAACATATCTAGATGGTCCAATTAAATCCATATGCACAAGTTCAAGAATACGGCTAGTGGAAACCTTGAATTTTGGTTTAAAAGATTCTCGAGTGTGTTTCCCTTTTATGCATGATTCACATAAATGCTTTCTATCAAACTTGAGTTTGGGCAATCCACGAACAAGGTCGTGTCTTGATAAAATGGAAATGATAGGTAAAGATGTATGCCCCAATTTTCGATGCCATAAATATGCATTATCGTCCAAAGTAATAAGACATTTTTCATTGAATGAACTTTTATCATTAAGATCAACAATATATATGTTTCCACATCTCAAACCGATGAATGCTATTTTATTCTTTCTAAATGCCGTGCAATGCGTTTGTTCAAAGAGAATTTTAAAACTTCATCTCAAAGTTGTGAAACGCTAAGTAGATTATGATGCAAACCTTCAACAAACAATACTTTGTCGATAGAGGGAGAAGGTTCCTTACCGACTTTGCCGATTCCCTTAATCTTTCCTTTTTGGTTTTCACCGAAGGTCACATGTCCTTGTTCTTGATATTCGAGGTCTTCAAACAAATCCTCGGAGCCGCACATGTGCCTTGAACATCCGCTATCAATGCACCACTTGCTTTTCTTTGGTGCCGGTACCTACAAAAATAGAATTTCTCGGTTGTTTCGGTACCCAAGCCCGTTTGGGTCCTCCAAAGTTAACTATACTTATAGCATTTGGAACAATTGTCCATTTAGGAACCCATATTTGTTTAACCTTGATGGTTCTCAACTTTGAACGAACATTAACATCATGAACTCGTTGTTTGAAAGAGGCTTTTGAGGTCTCGGTTTCGGTTTTCTTTATTTTGTCAAGGTTGATAAGAGATTATTCCCTTTTAAACGGATCGAAACCAAGACCGTGTTTTAGCAATGGGGATTTTTGAATAGACAAAAGCTTTTCGAATTTCTCGTTTCCGAGAGTAAATTTGTTCAAAATGTATTTCAACTCCTTTTGAGTTTTTGACAACTCAATTTTCAAAACGTTTTCTTTTTCAAGGCATAGGGTATGGTCGAGTTCAATATTGCCTTTGTTTTGAAGAGAGGAATTTTCGAGTTCTAGAGATTTTATTTTTCTCTTTAAAGATATATTTAATTTAACCATCTCGTCATACTTCGTGTTCAAGGATTCAAATGCACTTAATAACTCATCGTCATGATGAACTTCTTGTGAATCGCAAAAATCAAATGCATCATATTCGTCATCATTGAGTTTAGAACTTACCTCAATATTACTTCCGGAGTCTAGTGCCATAAATGCAAGATTCGCATCAAGAGATCTTTCAATCTCCTCCTCGTTATCACTCCAAGAAGCGATTAGGACCTCCTTCTTTTTGAATCTTTCCATTTGAGGCTTTGAAGAGGATCCTCGGCATTCCTTGGCATAGTGACCGGCTTGACCGCATTTCCAACAATTATTGTCGAAATTCTTTATAGGAGCATAGCCACTCTTATTTTGCTCCGACTTGCCATCCCAACCAAGGAAACTTCGCCTTTTTTGAATGAGGCTTTTATATCTTCTAAAATTTTTGGCGTAGAGAGCAAGTTCCTTGTCATCTTCATCTTCGGGAAGATCTTCCTCGACATCGCTATCAACATTGAATGCGACCACTTTTTCCCGAGGTTTTGGTTTAGTACCTCTAGACTTGAGAACGATCTCATAGTTGATGAGTGACCCGATGAGGGCACTAAACTCAAGTTTGTTGAGATCCTTGGATTCCATGATCGCGGTAACCGTAGCATCCCATTCTCGTGGCAATGAGCAAAGAATTTTCTTGGCTTTGTCGCTACTCGATATAGGCTTTCCGAAAGATGCAAGTCCATTGGTTATAGCCAAAAATCGATCCAACATATTTGTGATCGTTTCCTCATCTTTCATGGAGAAGAGTTCGTAGTCATGAAGTAGCATGTTGATTTTAGTATCTTTGACTTGGATGTGTAACACCCCCGAGATGTTCGAGGTGTATTACAGCGCCGTGGACCCCTACATGGGATCCACCAGGCTAACACAAGAAAACACCTCTCGACTAACCGTCTCGGTTAGCAAGGAAACAATTGTTAACAACAAGAACATAAAACAACACGTCCGGTACAACCGGCATAATAAACATCAACCGACAAATACAGTAACTCCAACGAAGACTAATCACAATCCGAAAGGAAAAGCCTAAGTACTCGCGAGTACAATCTATAAGTTTACAATTTGGAAAACATCCACATCAAAAGAGACAGTAGGGAATAACAAGACTCAATTGCACATGTCAACAACCTTGGCCGACATCCTCGTACCATCCCAGCGCCCGCTCGTCTGGCTGAACATAACCTGAAATCCATAACAAGAATTTCCCCGACAACGGGTCCCCAAAGGGGTTAGCAATTACGCTAGTACAAGTATTCAAGGCAAACCAATCGCTTACACATTTCATAGTACATGCACCAATATCAATTTCAAAAGTCAAAACCAGACATGTCTTTTCCGGAAACAAACAGTCAAACAATTTGCCTTGGGAACTGAGTAATATCATAAATTCCCGCACGAGGCCTCTAAGGACCCTCCCGCGCTGGCTACATTACAAAACAAAACACGCACATGCATCGCCTTGGGAACAGAGTAATATCATAGATTCCCGCACGAGGCCTCGAAGGACCCTCCCGCGCTGGCTAGCTATACAAACTCATGAATCGAGGACTCAACCCTTTCGATTCCCTCCTTGATCCCGTCGGACCAACACGAGGTGAGCAAATCACACACAAAATACATTACCATTCCACGTTAAGCATAAAGGTTTCCAAAAATACTTGCCTTGAATTAATGACGACGCAACGAACGGAAAGAAAGTCACCGACGAACGCTAGGAACCAACGAAACCGAACCTAACGATTCGAAGAATACAATCACAACCATTTCCAAATGAATACGGAATTGGAATACACTGAAAACCCGCCTACGATTCATGTATATTCGTATATAAACAACAACGAGGGCGGACCACAACCAAACCCTCTCGATTCCGCAAAAACCACGAAATATACCATGAATCCGTAGGGAAACTAAGAATACCAACAAGATTAATCATATTCATCATGAATTAATCAACAAAACGGAACGAATCGGACAAAAACGCGAAAACCCCCAAATCTACCCAAAAGTAGGGTTCTAAAGATCTAACCTTGATTCGCTGGATCGAAGGATGTTATAGGATGATTGATCAACGATATAACCTCAAGAACTTCATGGATTTGTTGTCCAACAACATGGTTTCGTCTCCTCCAAAACCCCAGCCGCGGACCGAAGAGAAGTGAAATGAAAAATGACGGAAAAAGTCGCTGGTCTGTCATTTAAATACTGGGCCGGAACTTAGCGTGCGCTAGCCTTCCCGGACTAGTGTGCGCTATCGGCCAGTATCGGCCGAGCACTCTCGGCCATGGCCCGCATGACCCGGCACCACCGACCAATTCTGCCGACCATGACTCGACTGCCCGACCCCGCTAGCGTGCGCTACGGCCGGAAGCCTGCGCGCGCTAGCCGACTGGCCCGAGAGCCACCGGACTAACAAACTCACCTGTAACGCACGCTAGTCGGCCGGCGGCGCTACCCGCCGGTTAGCGTGCGCTACGACCGGCGAGCGTGCGCTACCGCCGATCCCGACCGAGTCCGTAACCTCGTAATCCCTCCGCCCGTGCCCGATAGCGTCTGCCGCTCACTCGGCAGGCGCTACATCGCTGAAGCTAGCGCCTTGGCCTCCGGACGTAGCGTGCGCTTACGCTGTTCTCGCCGGCTCGCCGCCGCTGCCAAGACTTCCGATAAGCCGCACCGTCCGGCCACCGCCGGCCGCCACGACTCGATGCCTCGATTTCCGAAAACGGACGGAACGAACACGACGAAAAGTTCGCGGACGACAACAACGACTCGAGATGAAAATATAATGCAATAATTAATCATACGCGACCAAGAAAAGGGTCGAGACGACGAATACAGATATGAATACCCGTAACTTTCAAGAAATTACAAAATGGCCCAAAACGCCCGGAAATCACGATACGTGATCGAATAACCAAACCGAAGTTCACAACACGTCTAACAAAGTTAAACAGACTTGTGGGAAACTCGAAACAGCAGTTTCGGACGAGATTCGCAAGAATCGAACTCAAGTGCGGAAAAGTCGCTAAAAAGCACGGAATTCAACAAAAGAACACCGAAACGAACTCGGATGACAAAAAGTGTAGAATTAATCATTCTCAGAATGACGAAACGGTCATGAGCGAGTCGTCAAAACGGACTCCGGCCGAAAAAAGAAATTTACCGAAAATCGAAAATTGCGGATATTACATTCTACCCTCCTTAAAAGAAGTTTCGTCCCGAAACTTAAAACAAGTAGGGAGAGGCAATATCCCGCCAGGAAAACTCAACGAGATACACAAAAACCGAAAACTCGCGCCCGACGGCGAAACGCTGCAAGAAACGCAAAGAGACATACGGCGTGAAAATACGCCCCACGGCGACTAACACAACGCCACCGGTAGAGACATAATAAAATCAACGAGTGACAAGCGTCATCAAATAGACAATACAATCGAGTCGACTATCCGAACAATCACAAAACTCAACGAACGAAAATCAATACGATTGACCAACCCAACGGTTTATCAACCAAAACGCGAGTCAACGCTGAACAAATACGGAATTCCACCGCCCAAGGGTTGGAAGATCGAAAACGAGACTAATTTCCCGAACTTAAGGGAATTACGAAGGAGCCTGAATGCTCAACAATCACGAAACGAGAACAAAAACCGAACAAACAAACGATTGAGACAACAAAAATCGAACAATCATGTCCGAAACACGTAGGATAATAAAATTTAAACAACACTCCCAGGATGACCTGGTGAGAACAGCAAGACGTGCATTCCCATAAGATCCACAGGAAAGGGAATAGCGATTGAAAAGCCACAACGACAAACGAGTTATTCCGAAACAATACCACCCTCGTTCGATCAACAAAAAAAACAAGGGATAGGGAAAGTTCAGAAATGTTAACGAGCATAAACGAGTCGATAGAACCGAAAATACAGAAGTTCAAAATCCGATCCACTTCGATTAAAAGAACTATTAGAACCAAAAGATGTTACTTCCGAATAAGGTTCACAAGAATCGAACCGAATTCGTAAAAGTCACAGCGATAACCAGATCAACTCAAACCAGATTAGAGCTCGTTCGAACGATGAATCCAAGGTACATAACAAGTTCAGAAGGTATCAATGAACACGAGCGAATCGATAGACTGGAGAAAGAGAAAATATAGAAGTCAAAATAGTACGGGTATTACCTTTGACCTCGCCCCCGAAACTCACAACAACGGAACCAAGGTAACAATACAACAAGCAACCGACACAACGCGGAACAATCACCGATGCACACAATCATACCAACCCGATCTCTAACATCTCGCATATATGCGATAACGCACAAACCGCTACGAGGCGACAACATCCAATACCAATATCACACCTTCACAGAGGCTACCACGACAACTGTGTGGCGAACGACTCAACGCTCACACCACCAATTCAACAACAACTCGGGGGTTAACACCCTAACGTGAGTACGAACATCACACATATATTCCCGGACCGCAAATAGGAATGATAGGTTTTGAAAACGAAAACCACCTTTTGAAAATAATTTGCAAGCACCAGTTGATCTAGAGTATCATATATCAAAAAGTAGTACAAACATCGTCATCGAGACCTAAAAAAAATCATCTTGCGTTTGATAAAAAAAAATGAAGACACCTTTCGTTAAATTAAAACGAAATATCTCAAAATATTTTGATCTTCAAAGTAGAATAATTTTGAAACATAGCGTAGCGCTAGTAGGCATCTTGAGAACACTGTGAGAAAATAATTCATTTTAAAAGTACGTCTCGAGGTTTATTTTCTAAGATACTCAAGGTTTTTCAGAAGTACAATAGGCCAAAATGCCCAAAATTCACACGTGTCAGCATTCACTTAAACACATCATAGCACACTCATTAAATCGTTCAAAATCACGACAGTGATATACAGCCCTTAGGATATGTTTAACAGCACCGTTAAAACAACAATCGGTTTATCAAAACTGGATGGAAAACGATATCAAGAACAAAACTCCAAAAAGTCAACTCTAGGGATTCAAGAAAATACCTAGATTCGGCGAAGAACAATGGAATAGATGATGTTAAAAATCATCTAGGATACTCCAAAACACCTTTGGATGGAAGAAAAATTAGCCCAGATGCGAAACCGAGTCGCTACGTCTCAAACTCATGGAGGAAGAAGAAGAAACGAAGGAAAACGCAACTTCTAGACTGGTGTCCAGTATTTATACTAGACACAATTAGCGTGCGCTAATCATTAAGGTTAGCGTGCGCTATCACGGCACCAAACAAAACCCCTGACCAAAAATACACTGTTAGCGTGCGCTAACCCAAAGTGTTAGCGTGCGCTAACGAGAACTTCAGACCCAGTCCAGTAGCTCCTGGACTGCCCTGAACTACCAGGTAGCGTGCGTTATCCTCCCCTTGGCGTGCAACCAATGCACTCTTGCGCGCGCTAGCTGCAAAGCGTAGCGTGCGCTAACGACTCACAGTGACAGCAATAGAACATATCAGAAAATTACCCGCCGTAAACCCTTCTCACAAGGATTTATCACGTTAAGCACAATCTCCCACGTCATTTCGAAAATGCTAAAAAGATCAACGACGGTAATATTTTCCAAAGCTCACAAAATCATTTGTCAAACCATCATGAAATGTTCAAGGCCAAAATGCCAAAACTTGATTCAAGGAATCGATTTTACGAAATAAAACTCGGTTTGCAAAATACCGAAAGCCGTTTGAAAGAACTCACGCAGCGGATAAAATACGGTACGAAAATGCATCAGCAGTGACGACACTCCTCGTATAAACCAAATACGAGAGTCTAATAAACACATCTCGTGAAATCAAAGTCCACAGAAGGATTTCATCATTTAACGACTAATCATACAAATAACTCGTGTCACACGAGGCACAACACAAGGAAGGGAGTTTTACATCCATAGGTCGCACGTAAGTGACGACCGCCCTTCGATACTAATCACGACCAATGATCTCAAACGACGCGTCGCGATGCGACTAAGTCAGACAAAATCCGATGAGACAAAACTCAACAAACACAACTTAACTCGACAGCCTAGGTTTCCCCAAGCTAATCTGATTTTTAAAATCGTATACTCTAGTTATTCGAAAATAAAACCGATAAGTTTTAAAAAAAATCGTTTTCAAGACCCTTTTAAACACGACAAGGGCTTAACAGCGGTAGCATTTTATAAAATGTCCTAAACACTTTTAAACACGACCTTTAAATACCGACACAAGGTTTTATTTGAAAATACAAGGCTGGCTCGCCCAAATTCATGTCACCTTTCAAAAACCCACAATACGATCAAGTCTAAGAAATTTTCAAGCATGCACGCCGCATGTATTATTATTAATAGAAACACATTGGTTGAAAATAACAATAATTAGCCAAGTACTAACGATTTCCGAAAACACGCGTATACGGCATTCAAAAATCACCAGTTCAACAAGCGCAACTCGGAAATACTAATTCCAAGCATATGTCAAACTATCTCTTCAAGTTTAATAGTATAACTAATGAACACCGATTCGAACACACGTCGAAACCATCTATGTGAGTTTCTCAACAAACTCTGCCATCGATACCTTTCCCGGAACATATCAATGTTCAAAACATTCACATCACACTGCACCCCCTCGGTGTCCAAACCATCAGTACGTTCGGCTCAACATACATTTAGTATATCGCAATTACCAAACACAGATCCCATCATACAACAAAAGACTAGAGAGTCAAGTCCTCTCACAATATACCACAGAGCAAATCTCGGATCTTTCGATCACCAACGATCCTACCAACGCTAGAAAGTTTAGCGATGGAAGGCTCGCAAAACGACAAACGGTCAAGCCCAGAACGGCGCACATACTCCAGAGAGATAAAGGACTGCGCAATACTAGAATCAAAAGTACACGAACCGGATGGATCGAAAAGCAACTCGACGATAAGTACGAGAGAGGCAATCACAGTTCAAGAACTGGAAATTCAATACGAGAAAATAAGAGAATCGAGTAAGGAAAACTTACGAGCACTGGATGTACTGAGATGCCGGCAGCGGTGTGACAATGTGCAAAACAAAACACAACTAGACCCAAATAACCAACAAGCCTAGGTATCCATAAACCTAGAGCTCCGATACCATTTTCTGTAACACCCCCGAGATATTCGAGGTGTATTACAGCGCCGTGGACCCCTACATGGGATCCACCAGGCTAACACAAGAAAACACCTCTCGACTAACCGTCTCGGTTAGCAAGGAAACAATTGTTAACAACAAGAACATAAAACAACACGTCCGGTACAACCGGCATAATAAACATCAACCGACAAATACAGTAACTCCAACGAAGACTAATCACAATCCAAAAGGAAAAGCCTAAGTACTCGCGAGTACAATCTATAAGTTTACAATTTGGAAAACATCCACATCAAAAGAGACAGTAGGGAATAACAAGACTCAATTGCACATGTCAACAACCTTGGCCGACATCCTCGTACCATCCAGTAGCCGCTCGTCTGCAATGAACATAACCTGAAATCCATAACAAGAATTTCCCCGACAACGGGTCCCCAAAGGGGTTAGCAATTACGCTAGTACAAGTATTCAAGGCAAACCAATCGCTTACACATTTCATAGTACATGCACCAATATCAATTTCAAAAGTCAAAACCAGACATGTCTTTTCCGGAAACAAACAGTCAAACAATTTGCCTTGGGAACAAAGTAATATCATAAATTCCCGCACGAGGCCTCTAAGGACCCTCTCGCGCTGGCTACATTACAAAACAAAACACGCACATGCATCGCCTTGGGAACAGAGTAATATCATAGATTCCCGCACGAGGCCTCGAAGGACCCTCCCGCGCTGGCTAGCTATACAAACTCATGAATCGAGGACTCAACCCTTTCGATTCCCTCCTTGATCCCGTCGGACCAACACGAGGTGAGCAAATCACACACAAAATACATTACCATTCCACGTTAAGCATAAAGGTTTCCAAAAATACTTGCCTTGAATTAATGACGACGCAACGAACGGAAAGAAAGTCACCGACGAACGCTAGGAACCAACGAAACCGAACCTAACGATTCGAAGAATACAATCACAACCATTTCCAAATGAATACGGAATTGGAATACACCCGAAAACCCGCCTACGATTCATGTATATTCGTATATAAACAACAACGAGGGCGGACCACAACCAAACCCTCTCGATTCCGCAAAAACCACGAAATATACCATGAATCCGTAGGGAAACTAAGAATACCAACAAGATTAATCATATTCATCATGAATTAATCAACAAAACGGAACGAATCGGACAAAAACGCGAAAACCCCCAAATCTACCCAAAAGTAGGGTTCTAAAGATCTAACCTTGATTCGCTGGATCGAAGGATGTTATAGGATGATTGATCAACGATATAACCTCAAGAACTTCATGGATTTGTTGTCCAACAACATGGTTTCGTCTCCTCCAAAACCCCAGCCGCGGACCGAAGAGAAGTGAAATGAAAAATGACGGAAAAAGTCGCTGGTCTGTCATTTAAATACTGGGCCGGAACTTAGCGTGCGCTAGCCTTCCCGGACTAGCGTGCGCTATCGGCCAGTATCGGCCGAGCACTCTCGGCCATGGCCCGCATGACCCGGCACCACCGACCAATTCTGCCGACCATGACTCGACTGCCCGACCCCCGCTAGCGTGCGCTACGGCCGGAAGCCTGCGCGCGCTAGCCGACCTGTCCAGTAGCCACTGGACTAACAAACTCACCCAGGTAACGTACGCTAGTCGGCCGGCAGCGTGCGCTACCCCTGCCGGTTAGCGTGCGCTACGACCGACAGTAGCGTGCGCTACCTGCCGATCCTGACCGAGTCCAGAACCTCAGAATCCCTCTGCCCAGGCCCGATAGCGTACGCTGGCTCACTCGGCAAGGCGCTTACATCGCTGAAGCTAAGCGCAGCTGCCCCGGCCGTGGCGTGCGCTTACGCGGTTTCTCGAACTGCTCGGCGGTGCCAAGGCCAGATTTCCGATAAGCGCACGGTCCGGCCTTTCGGCCACCGCCACGACTCGATGCCTCGATTTCCAAAAACGGACGGAACGAACACGACGAAAAGTTCGCGGACGACAAAAACGACTCGAGATGAAAATATAATGCAATAATTAATCATACGCGACCAAGAAAAGGGTCGAGACGACGAATACAGATATGAATACCCGTAACTTTCAAGAAATTACAAAATGGCCCAAAACGCCCGGAAATCACGATACGTGATCGAATAACCAAACCGAAGTTCACAACACGTCTAACAAAGTTAAACAGACTTGTGGGAAACTCGAAACAGCAGTTTCGGACGAGATTCGCAAGAATCGAACTCAAGTGCGGAAAAGTCGCTAAAAAGCACGGAATTCAACAAAAGAACACCGAAACGAACTCGGATGACAAAAAGTGTAGAATTAATCATTCTCAGAATGACGAAACGGTCATGAGTGAGTCGTCAAAACGGACTCCGGCCGAAAAAAGAAATTTACCGAAAATCGAAAATTGCGGATATTACAGGATGGTTCCCTCATGAGTTACTTCGAGAATTTCCCAAATTTCCTTTGTGCTTTCGTAGGAAGATATCCTATTGAGTTCTTCGGGATTAAGGGCGCAATAGGGAAGTTGAGTAGCACGTGAATTGATGTGCGTGTTCCTCCAATCCTCGTCGTTGAACTCGTCGAACTTTTTCAATGATCCATCTTCTTTCTTTGCAAGCTTCGGACCAATGGCAATAACTTTCCAAATTTCAATATCGTAGGGTTGAACGAAGATAGCCATTTTCTTTTTCCATGTCATGAAATTGGAACCATCAAAGAAAGGAGGACGGTTGAGAGCATTTCCTTCGATTTGGCCAAGAAGTGCCATTTGCAGATCTTTTTCCCTTAGGTGGTTAAACCTTTAAAAAGAGACCCGCTCCGATACCAACTGAAGAGATAAATTCACCACTAGAAGGGGGGTTGAATAGTGGTAATGCGGAATATCGAACTTTCTCGCGAATAAAAGAAAATAGTGCGAAAAGTAAAAGACTCAAAGATTTATAGAGGTTCGGCAACTTGCCTACGTCCTCTCTCCGACTTCTTTTTCTATTGGCTCAAGAACAACCACACACTTGACTCGTTTTCGATCGGTCCGAGTACAATAACCGTTACAACCGCTTGTCTTCTATTGGTCCAAGCACAACCACTCTCAAAATAAACTTTGTTTATCTAGTGTTCTATAGGAACTAGATAATCCTCACTTTACGAATATTGGAGTGTAATCCTAATAATTCCGGATCAAAAGATCCTAATAACACCAGATTAGTGACTCTTAATTCGTTTCGCTCAAGTATGAGTGATGCAACACTCACAACCAAATGAAAGAATACAAAGTATAATAAATATTACAAGGTGTTTCACTCTTTGTATCTTTCTTCTCACAACTTAGAATGTAGTAAAAGATAGAGATATGAGCTCAAGAATGCTTTGATTGCTAGTATGCTTGAATGCTTGAAGTTGTGTGTGTGATACCCAAATGATATGGGTATTTATAGGTGTCAGCCTTTCTTTGAATTATGATATTTGAATTATTAGCGTGCGCTAATAATACCTCCATAGCGTGCGCAATCGTCTCTGACTTGGCCTATCTGAACAGTCACAAAACTGTTCCAACGGTAAAATTATATGGCTAGCGTGCGCTAGTCATGCCCTCTTAGCATGCGCTAACGGTTGGTCAACAGGTCTTCAATCTTGACTTTGAATGTGTTGGTTTGTCTCCCCAACGTCTCTTTTCCAATGGCTAAAAATGTACTTAGCGTGCGCTAACAATTATGCGTAGCGTGCGCTAGTAATTATTTAATATCAGCTTTTCCAGATTTCACGGATCTTCTTTGACTTCTTCGTTCCAACGGGTAGAATATCCAACGATAGAATTTTGACTGATTAGCGTGCGCTAATAATTTCTAAATAGCGTGCGATATATTCTTTCATCAGTAACGTACGTTACCTTGGGTAGCGTACGTAAGGGCTTTCTCATTTTCAGTCCAATGGCTACTAGACTACTAAACTTGTTATCCGGTAGCGTGCGCAAGACTTGAAAAGTAACGTGCGCTAAGACCTCATAGTAGCGTACACCGTAGCGTGCGCAAATCCTTTTCCTTTTTCTTTCCAGACCTTACTGTCCTCTAACTTGTGATGCGATAGCGTGCGTTAATAATGTGGTATAGCGTGCGCTAATATTAGTATTTTTTGCGTACGCAAATAGTGAAGCTTTTGCGTGCGCTATCCATCAGGTAGGTTCTGACTAGACTGCAGCTGAGTTGTCTTGACTGTATATATGCCTCGATAGCGTGCGCTACTCTGAAGCATGTAGCGTGCGCTAAGATCAGTTTTCTCCTTCAAAATAACATCTCGATGAGATACGTTTTGTTAAATGTTTTGAATACGATCATCATCAAAATACTTTGGGTCAACAATCTCCCCCTTTTCGTAAACATTAGGGCCTTAGCCCGATTCTCGTTTCAAAACACACTGGATAAGATATCATTATGAGTCTGAGACCCGTATTTAAAATGTTATCCAAACAATCACTGTTATACGATCGTTGTTCGTACACATCATGTACCGAACTCCGGAGGCCTCAACGGACCCTACCCGGCCACAAACATCGTTCGTACACATCATGTACCGAACTCCAGAGGCCTCGTCAGACCCTACCTGGATCTAGGGTTGTAAAAGAATAGAACTTTTCTGATTAGATTCGAGATTCGTATTCGAATTTGATGATTTGAATTCGAAATATTCGAATTCGAATTCGAATAAGAAGTGTTTTTTATATTCGAATTTGTATCGAATACAAATATGAAAATATAAGTATTCGCTTCGAAAGCAATTCGAATATTCGATTCGTATAAATATATAATATATATTATATAATATATATTATAAATAATCTAACATGTATTAATTATAATATATATTACAGTTAACCCTACTAGTACTACTACCCAACTCGCCGCCCCTATTCTCAATCTCATAATTTCATTCCGTGACCCCCCCCAAATACATATCCCCCCCAATACATACTGTAATAACCCCGCCGCCACTCATTCCCTTCCCTCCCCCCCAATACATAGTAATATATGTTATATTAGTGTTATAACCCTAATACTACCCAACCCACCGCCTATTCTCATCCCCCCCCCCCCAAATTCTTTCTTAATTCTCATTTTGTTGTTCGCCAATCGCCATCTGCTCCCTCTTTGTTGCTCGCCATCACGATTCCGCCGTCGCCTTGCCTCGCCTCGCCTCGTCTCCTGGTAAGAATTTATCAATTATTTTGTTTGTTCTTTTTGTTCTCCTATACTATTTTGTTGGTTCTTTTTGCAGAATTCATTTTACAATTATTTTGTTTGTCCTTTTTTCATATTTTTGAAAATAACTGATTTTTATGTGTTTTTTTTCTAAAGAACTGATTTTGAAGAAATCGACTTTATTCTGTGTTTTTTTTTTCATAGGCTTAAACATGAATGAGCAAGAATCTCAAGTTCAAGAAAATGATCATGCTGCAATGGAGATTCATGAGGTAAAATTATGCACTAAATATATAAATAAGCATTTTATCTTGTTAAGTACTTGGGAACATATTGTTCTGATATTTAATTATTATCTTGTAAATTGTATTGTAAGTTGAGAAGTCCTAGCATGGAAGAAAATGCTAATGGAGGTGGTGATATACAAATTGAAGAAATGAATTTGGAAGGCAATGGTGAAAGGGACAACAATCAAGGTCAACTTCAAAGGACGGTCAGAAAGAGATCGAAGGCTCGTGAAAATTTTGAAGAAATATTTTTAAAAGATGGAACTAAAAAATTTAAATGTAAACATTGTAGAAAAGATCTTTGTAGGCCAGAAAGTTCAACAACAACTCATCTTTGGAATCATTTAATAAGGTGTTTGTCAAAGAAACTTAATGTTGAGAAACAGAAAAGATTAATACTACAGCCTGCAAAGTCCAAGTTTGACATGAATCCGTTGTCAGATGGTAGCTATGATCATATGAAGCAAAGGGAAGCTATCGCTCATTGGATTCTTATGCATGAACAACCATTTAATAGTGTGGAGAACTGCGGTTTACTTTCATGTTCCAAGTCAATCTTCCACAATTTGAGAGGATCTCTCATGGCACGATAGGGAGTGATGTCATTAATGTTTATGACATAGAGAAAAAAAACTACATTTAACACTAAAAAGCATCAATAAAATTTCTTTGACCACGATATTTGGAAGTCTAAAGTGAAAAAGATTTCTTATATGTGTGTCACTGGGCATTATGTTGATTCAGATTGGCATCTTCAAAAACGAGTTCTTAGTTTTATTCCTCTCCCTCCTCCACATACAGGTAACAAATACATAAATATTTCTTTGTATGTATTCAATGCGAAATGATTTATGTTATTTGTCATGGAGAATTATATTTTTTATTTTTCTTAGGTGTTGATCTCATTGATGGGCTCATGAAGTGTATAAAAGATTGGGGCATAGAACATAAAGTGTTTCACAATATCCGTAGACAATGCTTCAAACATTGATGTTGCAATTCGAATAGCCAAAGAAACATTCTCGAGAAGTCGTAAGCTTCCATTGGGAGGTAAGTGATTCCATGTGAGATGTTCTGCTCATATATTGAACCTTGTTGCTCAAGATGGACTATCTGTGATTAAGTACATAATTGAGGATGTTAAATAAAGTGTACGGTTCTTTAATCAATCAGAGGCTAGGCTATTGAAATTCTCCGAAATTGTGCATCATTTAGGAATACTTGTGAAAAAATTATCCATTGATTGTCCAACTCGTTGGAATTCCACGTACGAAATGTTAGCTGAAGCAATGAAAGTTAAGGATACATTTCCAATATTTTCAGAAAGAGAGGTTTCATATACATGTTGTCCTAGCCCAGAAGATTGGAATAAAGTAGCTGATGTTGTCGAGATTTTAGAGGTGTTTTATTAAGCTACACATGTGATGTCTGGAACTAATTATCCAACATCTAATGTTTTTCTTGTTGTTATATGGAGAGTCAAATATATATTAAATGAGAAAGAAAATCATTCCAGTGAATTCATTAGAGGGATGGTTAAAAAGATGAAGGAAAAGTTTGATAAATATTGGGGAGAATGCAATCTTTTAATGGCTATCGGGGCAATACTTGATCCTAGGTTCAAAATGAGATTGGTTGAGTTTTCTTTTAAAAAGATTTATAATGAGAACGTTGCACATACAAATATGAAAATGGTTCGAGATGTGTTGTATGATTTATTTTCTGAATATGTTGAGGCCCAACATACAAAGATTGAAAAATATGGATCCTCCATGTCAGAGTTCGACAAGAGTACTTTTGGTTGTACTTCTTCTACAAGCTCCACATTCAAGAAAAAAACATACCTTCTAGTTTATTTTTATTTGATCAATATTTGGACACTGTTGAAGTTGATTCCCCTGTGAAATCAGAGTTGGATATGTACTTAGAGGATGGAGTTTTTAGATGTAAAGATGGGGAAGGAGCCTCTCAATTCGATGTTTTGGCTTGGTGGAAAACTCATGAATTAAAATTCAATATTTTGTCTAAGTTGGCTCGTGACGTCTTAGCTATTCCTATTAGCACGGTGGCATCGGAGGCCACATTCAGCGCAGGGACTCGTATCTTAGATCCTTATCGTGCTAACTTATCTAATGATATTGTGCAAGTTTTGATTTGTGGAGCAGATTGGGTTCGTCATCTTCACGGGATAAATAAGTCAATCATGACATATTTAAGTTTTTTTCTTTATTCCATTAGTACATTATTGTGATAATATATTGATCTCTAATTGTAAGTTTTTTTCTTTAATTCCATTAGTACGTTATTGTGATAATATATTGATCTCTAATTATTTTATTGTATTTTTTTATTTACAGGAAGAGGAAGATGTCATTAAGGTCCTACTAAAGTCATAATGGATGTATGCTTACTTGAGAGTTTTTATTGAAATTAGGAGGTTTTGGAGATGTAAACAATCCGATCAGGATCTGGAGAATTTTCAATTTTATTGTACTCATGAATTCAGATTCAGTTGTGCTAGTTTATCGTACTCATCTGGAGGTTTTTGGGCGGTTTTATTGTACTTATCTGGAGAGTTTTCATCTTTTTTTTACCGTACTCATGTTGTTTTTAATGTAATATTTGACTATTTGTAGAAGTTTAAGAGTTGTGAGTTTTTGTTTAGACCACAAAATTTAATTTTTAATTTTCTGTTATTTTAGCTAATTATTTTGTTTTGATAAAATAAAAAAGTATAATAAGAACTTCAAATACGAATATATTCGAATATTTATCGAATATATCCGAATAAAAAATCGAACCGAATTCGAAGCAGGTTTAAGATTCGAATATTAAACAAATACGAATACGAATATTCTTTAAATTTGACGAATTCGAATAGAATTTTCAAATATCCGACTCGATTCGATTCGTTTACAACCCTACCTGGATCACACATCTTGTTCGTACACATAATGTACCGAACTCCAGAGGCCTCGTCAGACCTTACCTGGAACACACACATCGTCACGACACAACTCACAATTCCACGACGTTAGCTAAGTGAGAGTATTATCGCTACCATCAATCATTCATAATAATCAATTCATACGAAGCATATTCACGAAAGTAAACCAATGCATCACAACCATAACACGACGTCCCTATTCACAAGACACAATTCGTATAGTAAAATACTTGCCTCGATTGTCAGCGCCCGAATTGTCACATCCCGGACCCCTCTGCCGTAGCATGATATTGTCCGCTCTGGGCGCTCTCCACTGAGCTGGCCCTCACGGTTTTGTTTCTGGGAGCCCAGCGAGCAGCTTCCCAGACGGTCAACTATCCTGAGACTGCTCGCGCACCAACACACTTAACTTCGGAGTTCTCATCACCCCGAAGCTACTGGGCTCCTAAAAGGCCTCATGCTATAAGGTGTCACGACACGCTCAAATAAGGCACTTCGCCCGCTCTCTGCTAGTCGGTGTGGGATATCACACGAATATTCCTATGAATACGACACAACCACCTACAATCCTCCAGCAAAAAACAACGAAGATACGATTACAACGAGAATCAAAACCGAAAACAACGGAAATCTCATCAAACTATCGAAAGGAAACTCATAGGGGCATTTAATCGAACAGTAAATGTTCAATAATTTCCCAAGAACACTCGAATCGTCAATCGAGTTAAGAAAACTCGATATATGGATATAAAATCCATAGAACACGATTAATAACATCACACTACACCAACCGATGTATCAAAATCAGACTAGAATCGAAATCAAGAACAAATTCTCCCAAAAAGTCAACTCGAAGGATATCAAGAAGTATACCTTTATTCAACGAAGAACAATGGATTAAATGATGTTAAACACAAGAATACAACTAAGATTAATCATACCCATCATGTATTAATCAATAATACGGAACGAATCGGACAACAACGCAAAACCCCCAAAATTTCTCAAAATAGGGTTCTAGGAAATCTCACCTTGATTCGCTGGATCAAAGGATGATATAGGATGATCAATCAATGATATGAACTCAACAACTTCGTGGATTTGTTGTTCAACAACATGGCTTCGCCTCCTCCGAAACTCCATCCGCGGACAGAAAAGAAAGGAAATGAAAAACGAGTGAAAATGCAACTGCTCTGTCACATTTATACTGGTGCAGTGCGCTATCGGCCCGGGCCGCAATCCAGAGACTTCCTGGACTAGACTGCTCGGCCAGGTAGCGTGCGCAGCCTTCCGGCCAGCGTGCGCTACCTGCCGGTCCTAGCATGCGCAGTGTTCGACAGTAGCGTGCGCTACCTGTCGATCCACCCAAGTCCAGAACCTCTCTCCCCTACTGCCTCGGCCGACTAGCGCGCGCAGCTAACCGGTCGTAGCGTGCGCTACCTTCCGGCCGTAGCGTGCGCTACGCCGGTTCCTGCCGCACCCATCCGTCCAGTGCCCGCAACTGTCCGGCGGTGCCGCCCCATCGGCGGTGCCAGCCGTCGGACGATGCCGGCCACCATGACTCGGCGACTCGATTATCGAAATCGCCGCAGGCGAACACGACAAAATGCTCGTGGGCAACATCATCGACCCGAAATGAAATACCATGCAACAATTAATCACACGCGACCATGAAAAGGGTCGAGACAAAAAATACGAATGCGGATACCCACAACTGTGGGTAAATTACAAAATGGCCCAAAACACCCGAAAATCACAATATGTGATCGAATAACCAAATCGAAGTTCACAACACTTCTAATAAAGTTAAACGGACTTACAGGAAACTCGAAACAGCAGTTTCGAACGAGATTCGCAAGAATCGAACTCAAATGCGGAAAAATCGCTAAGAAGCACGGAACTCAACAAAACAGCACCGAAACGAACTTGGATGACAAAACGTGCAGAATTAATCATTCTCAGAATGACGAAACGGTCACAAGCGAGTCGTAAAAATGGATTCCCGCTAAAAAAAGAAAATTACCGGAAATCGAAATTGCAGATATTACATACTACCCTCCTTAAAAGAAGTTTCGTCCCGAAACTTAAAACAAGTGGAAGAAGTAATATCCCGCCAGGTAAACTCAACGAGGCACACAAGAAACGTGTAACTCTCGCCCATCGGCGAAACATTACAAGCAACACAAAGGAAAATACGGCGTGAAAAACACGCTCCACGACGACCAACACAACGTCAACGACTATGATTCGAAAAAATAACGAGCAATTAACGTCACATCACATGCACACATTTAATCAAAGAAACGCACGCGACAACAAGCCGCACCCGACTAAAATGGCTATGCGAAAGAAACAAATAGAATATCACGATAGAAATCACTCTGATACTCATCAACAAGAAAATGTCCGGCATCAAAACACAAACAATCCAAGATAACAGAAAATGAGAATACCGGATATTACATTCTATCATACTAAAAATAAGTTTCATCCCGAAACTTAAACTAAGGTTATCATAGTGATACGAAACAAAATATAACGACACATAATAAAATACCATGTTCATGACTCTGCGGTCCACTGCCACGCCTCCGTAGGTTCAACAACTATACGGGAACTTATTCAAAACAAAATATCATTTAACAAGTTCCAAACGTAAAAACGTTACAAAATACATCCCTACACGAGAAACAATCCGTGCAACGAGTACCAAAAACACTATCACTGGACATCACTGGGCCCTCCGGAAGTAGGAATGGAACTCCGGTACCTTATCATCTCGGCAACAATCTCGCAGTACTGAACTCGATGCCCCTCGTGTCCACAATTATAACAAGTCACTGGCGATTTCTTACAATGCGCGTGTTCATGGCCTAGAACGTTACAGTTGAAACACCTAAGAGCATTACCAGAACTCAAAGACATCGGCTTGGGTCCTTTGGATTCTCTAGCTGACCGAGAAGGTCCCATACTAGGATGATACGAGGGTTGAGGTGTGGGAATTCGAATTCCCTTACTTCCCGATGCGTCAACGGAGATCTTCTGCTTCTTCGCTACCGATACGGACTCGGTAGACATTATAGCCATCTCAAAAGCTAAGGCTCGATCCTGATAGTCCTTCAAGGTTGTACACATAAAAGGAGCCATACACTGCCGAATCTGGGGTTTCATATGCATATCGAAATAACGAACCTTATCTGCCTCACTTTTTACCTGATCCCGAACAGAACACAGTTGTCGATTGTAATCGACTATTGCTTGAGACACCGACACGTCTCGGGGCGTAGCCGAGAGAAACTCGACAATCCTGCGCTCTATAACAGGCGGCGTACAATACTCGGCCTCCATGGAAATCTTGAACTCGGCCCAAGTAGCTGTACGATCACTAGGCGCTACGGCCTCCCACCAGTGTGTCGTTTCCCTGTCAAGCAGGTATTGGGCGATGGGTACTCTTCTCTCATCGGGGCAAGCTACAGCATCAAATGTTCTGTCCAACTGGAAGAGCCAGTTCTCCCAGCCTAACGAGTCCGAAGAACCTACAAAACGGGGCGGTTGCATTCTCATCACAACTCGTAACCACTTACTAGCTCCGTTATCCTCATCCGAAATCCCGTCTCGGTGTACAGTCTGATTCATATGCGCCAACTGGTCAGCCACCTGATGAAGGATCGTGGCGGCGCCAATGTCAAACATTACCTCTGGATGATTGCCGTTGATCACCTGATGGGTCATCATGACCGTCCATACTGGGCTGATTGGCATTCGACAACGAGCGAGTCACCCTCTCACGCTCCTGATCACGACCACAACTACGACCATGTCCTCGGCCTCGACCTCTCGGCATACTGAACGGATGACCAATCAGAATAACGCAACCAAACAAACATCACAACGTCAACATAGGACGATAAATAGCAGCACGATCAAACATCAACTCTAAGTCATCACACAAGTGCACGAACTAACACTGTAATTTTAGAACTTCATTCAAAATAATTCACACAGTCACATCAACAGAGATGTTTGGATTTTACCAAATCAAACACGGTCAAAAACACACACGTATCGTAGGGACCAAACACTAGCAACAAAATAAAATATTTCCGGGGTATTATTCAAATGATAAAATTTTAAAATTCTCAAGTTTGAAAAATTTGGTGAAATGAAATTTTTGAGAACACTTTTAATACTTCGGTCGTTTAATCAAAACTATGTATCTCATTATCAAAACTGTTTTGATTGAAGCTATTTGCAAAACAACACGTTGAGGCTTCAATCTTTTCGCTAGACGATATCGTCAAAATGACCTTATCAATATATCATTATCTTTACTTGCGTTATACAAGGTAACAACATGTTACCACGCCATCCATCACGAATATATTAACATGGACTAAATAATCAGTAAAAGGGCACGGATGCAACCGTAACAACAAATTACTACCGGGTCAATCAAAAGTTTACGGCCGTAACAACATACACTTTACGGTTGTAACAACTCTGAGCTTACGGCCGTAATGGAAAACATCTTAAGGTCGTAACAACTAGCTGCAGGACTGCAGAATTGTCACAGCAGCCCCCAACAGGGCTCCGAGAGTTAGGGAACGATACCTATCAACGTATCCCAACATTTAGAAAACGCTGAAACTTCCGGCGAGCACAACAACACCACAAACTTAACGCAACCACTTAGCCCCAACACGTGAACATATGAAGTTTAAAATTCCGAAAAACAAAAAAAAATCGTTTTGCAAAATAAAAATTTTCCAAATTCCTTTCGTTCATAACCAAAAATACAATGTCCTAAGTACTTCAAAACATATATTCCAGATACCGTCTGATGGTGTCATTTGAAAATACACGGCCAATTTGTCAAAAATTTAACCGATTTTAAAATCCATATAAACCGTGGTTTTAACCGCACCATCAGAATATTTTAAACAATAGCAAACGATTCCCACAAAAATGTTCAAACTCGTAAAGTCCTCCAGGAAGAACATTCTAAAACCTACCCGTAACGGCATAAACATAACAATATAAAAACAATCAAACTAAAAATCATATGCCCAAACGGCAAATAGGATCGCCAATCCAATTGAATACATCTCACAGCATCAAGTTTAAACATACAACAAAACCATTCCTCGGAGTTTCTCACGAACTCAATCGTCGATACCTTATTCGAAACCCATCAAGGTTCTTAATTTTTCACACCATACCACCCCATACGGTGGTTCAAAGGTAAAACAACAATATGCCCAGTTTTTATACATATACTATGTGCACAAGTATTATATACAACTATATTACACAACACCGTGTAAATAAAATTATGCACTGCAATTAACTCACTAAGATAAAATCATGATGCACGGGTACCTCGCATAAAAGAGGAGTCTTACGTCCACAGGACGCACGGAGATGACGGTCGCCCACGATACTAATCTCATCCGACAACATATCCGACACGTTGTGACTATGCACAACTCAACTTGTCACCCGACATCTCGAATGACAAAACCACACAATACTAGACAAATCACGAATCGATTTGACCTGACAGCCTAGGTTTCCGCAACCTAAGTTCTGATACTATAAATGTAACACCCCCAGAACCATGTGGGAATATTACATGCCGTAGACCCCTTTTCGCGAGGATCTACCAGGCTATACCTTACAAAACGACCAAATGCTTTCCCAGCCATGGTCAAACAATAAAATAATACAGACCGTTATGGTCACTTACACGTGAATGCACAGACCGATGAGGTCACACAACTCAATCAACAGAACTGACTCAAACAACATTACCCACACAGGGGTCGAAACACAATACAGCGGAAGACTGAAATTAACACTAACAATACAACCAAACTCTACCAACTCTCGAATCTTGATTAGTATCACAGATCGTCATCCTCTTGTGCCAATCCTGTGACTGCTCCCCTAAACTTGCATGTACCTGGACGCAAAACAGACATCCACCCCCCGATTACTCGGGGGTTAGCAAAACTCCACTGTTTTACTAGTACAAGTATAATACGATACGAAATGCAACAAGTAAATAGCAACCACGAATTTAATACGGAAATCAATTATCAAAATGTTCTCGAGAAGTTTTAGAATTTCGAACTAAAGCAAGAGATATTTGGAAAGGAACACATCATCTCGGGGATTTTTAAAGCATAAATTCTTTTGGACCTCGAGTCCCAATTTACAAAACCTTTTCGTAAACATTTGGGTCTTAGCCCGATTCTCATTTCAAAACACACTGGATAAGATATCATTATGAGTCCGAGACCCGTATTTAAAATGTTATCCAAACAATCACTATTATACGATTGTTGTTCGTATACATTATGTACCGAACTCCGGAGGCCTCAACGGACCCTACCCGGCCACAAACATCATTCGTACACATCATGTACCGAACTCCAGAGGCCTCGTCAGACCTTACCTGGAACACACACATCGTCACGACACAACTCATAATCATCAAATGTCAAGCCCCTCCGCATTACACCGAAATGTATAATCAAGGAAGTAAATCAACACGACACAAATATCATAATCATCACGACAACTCAACAATGATCGAACACGCGCGGCACATACTTAGATGATCAACACGACCGACACAATTCCACGACGTTAGCTAAGTGAGAGTATTATCGCTACCATCAATCGTTCATAATAATCAATTCATACGAAGCATATTCACGAAAGTAAACCAATGCATCACAACCATAACACGACGTCCCTATTCACAAGACACAATTCGTATAGTAAAATACTTGCCTCGATTTTCGGTGCCCGAATATTCCTACGAATACGGCACAACCCGGAAAAACGCCAAACACCTACAATCCTCCGGCAAAAAACAACGAAGATACGATTACAACGAGAATCAAAACCGAAAACAACGGAAATCTCATCAAACTATCGAAAGGAAACTCATAGGGGCATTTAATCGAACACTAAATGTTTAATAATTTCCCAAGAACACTCGAATCGTCAATCGAGTTAAACAAACTCGATATATAGATATACAATCTATAGAATACGATTAATAACATCATACTACACCAATCGATGTATCATAATTGGACTAGAATCGAAATCAAGAACAAATTCTCCAAAAAAGTCAACTCGAAAGAAATTAAGAAATATACCTTGATTCGACAAAGAACAATGGATTAAATGATGTTAAACACAAGAATACTACTAAGATTAATCATACCCATCATGGATTAATCAATAATACGGAACGAATCGGACAACAACGCAAAACCCCCAAAATTTCTCAAAATAGGGTTCTAAGAAATCTCACCTTGATTCGCTGGATCAAAGGATGATATAGGATGATCAATCAATGATATGAACTCAACAACTTCGTGGATTTGTTGTTCAACAACATGGCTTCGCCTCCTCCAAAACTCCAGCCGCGGACAAAAAAGAAAGGAAATGAAAAACGAGTGAAACTGTGACTGCTCTGTCACATTTATACTGGTGCAGCCTAGCGTGCGCTAGGCTGCCGAGCTAGCGTGCGCTATCGTCCCGGGCCGCAATCCAGAGACTTCCTGGACTAGACTGCTCGGCCAGGTAGCGTGCGCAGCCTTCCGGCCGTAGCGTGCGCTACCGGCCGGTCGTAGCATGCGCAGTGTCCGACAGTAGCGTGCGCTACCTGTCGATCCACCCGAGTCCAGAACCTCTTTGCCCCTACTGCCTCGGCCGACTAGCGCGCGCAGCTAACCGGCCGTAGTGTGCGCTACCTTCAATCCGTAGCGTGCGCTACCTTCCGGCCATAGCGTGCGCTACGCCGGTTCGAAATTGCGGATATTACATACTACCCTCCTTAAAAGAAGTTTCGTCCCGAAACTTAAAACAAGGAGGAAGAAGTAATATCCCGCCAGGTAAACTCAACGAGGTACACAAGAAACGCTAACTCCCGCCCATTGGCGAAACATTACAAGCAACACAAAGGAGTATACGACGTGAAAAACACGCTCCACGACGACCAACACAACGCCACCGGCTATGATTCGAAACAATAACGAGCAATTAACGTCACATCACATGCACACATTTAATCAAAGAAACGCACGCGACAACAAGCTGCACCCGACTAAAATGGCTATGCGAAAGAAACAAATAGAATATCACGATAGAAATCACTCCGATACTCATCAACAAGAAAATGTCCGGCGGCAAAACACAAACAATTCAAGATAACATAAAACGAGAATACCAGATATTACACTATCTTTAACGCACGTAACGACGTTCGTATTTCTGGTCAGTGAGTTCTGCAAGTTTCGTTACGTACGTAAGACCGGAGGCTTGTACGTACGTTATGGGATTTATGTACGCTAATCCTTATGGGTTACGTACGTAAGCCAGCCTGGGTTTAAATACCCAGGAACAGACCGAATTCGTCCATTTTCTTCCTTTTTCTCCTCCTGCGCGACTTGGGCGATTTCTGGGCGACTCCCGTGCGATTTCAAGCTTTCCACTATCTAATCATCATCTTTCTTGGAATTGTGGGGTAGATTAGCAACATCAAATTATCCTCTTTGTCTTCGATCCGAGGTAAATCGCTACAACCCTAGATTTTTGGGAATTTGGGGGTTTCTTCGTAATCCTTCAATTTTAGTCGTAGATTGGGAATAAATGAGTTGAGTATAATTTTTCTACCACCAATACATGCTTTTCCCTACGGGATTATGGGTTACACTTGAATCATTGAGGATAGAGAGGGTTGTGGTTGCGATCCGCCCTTGTTGAATATGATGTGGGTTTAATTGTATCGTAGGCGGGGTTTTCGGGTGTTTTTCCATTTGGTTTCCAATCGTACTATTGTTGATAGTTTTGTACGAATCATTTAGGTCTAAAGTATCCGAATTCCTTCGTCGGTGGTCTTTTACCTTCTCAAAACAATCTGTCATGTCTCAAAGGCAAGTAATTCTTACGAACTTACTATCTTAAATGTGCAAAGTGATGTATTTGAGAATTAGAGTGTTTATGTTCACTCCGGGAGGGTCCGACGGGGCCTCGGAGGAATCCACGCATGGTTTGGTTCACGAACTTTTGGGTTAACCACCCCGAAAGGGTCTATCAGGGCCTCGGAGGGATTCGCGCATGGTGGGGTCCATGGTTAATCAGGAGGATTGTGTTTTGTGATACATTGTGGATTTTGCATTTTCGGAAATCATTATCTTGTGCGTTTTGAAACTATTGATGCATGTGCTTTGATACGGTACGATGTTAAAGTTCGTGTGTGTTACTTGTACTAGCTATTCGACGGCTAACCCCTTTCGAGGAAATACGTTTCATGTATTTCAGGTTCAAAGAATATGATTGGACGAGCACCGGGGCAGTACGATGATAACGGGCAAACGTGATACTGTGAAATGTATGGATGTCTTATTTTTCTTTGAGTCTGGATGTAAAACTTTATATTTTGTCTAAACTGATAGTCGGTAGGAGTTATTTCTTTTGTGGTCGATCACGTCGAACTTGTCGTCTTTGTGTTTTGTTTGGGTCCTTGGAATTTATGAATGAATGTATGGTGAGTTTGACGTTTTTTCTGTGAATGTCGTATATTTTAGCCTTGTGAGTTCCTAGGCGCGATTCACGGCACTGTGACATACTCCAAATATCTTGGGGGTGTTACAGTGAGACCTCTTCTCCACTCACATTACACTCAATAATTTTTTTGGTAAAACCCATCCCCAAGATTCTCAAAAATAAATTTGGAGGAGGAATAGAGTAGAATTTAGTTGTATTGTTTGGGTAGAGTAGTTATTTTTTTTAAAATATAAAAAAAGGAAAGAGAAATATAGTTGTGCTTTTTTAAATATAAAAGAAAAGAGAGAGAGAGAGAGAGAGAGAGAGAGAGGGGGGGGAAGTATTTGCATTTTTTAAATATAAAAAGATGAAAGAGATAGATGTTGTGATATAAAGTAGAACTTATGGATATTTGGATCTCATTAGTGGACAGACGCGTCTGATCACGGTGCAGACACCCTTTGCATGCTGGACAGTCATGGTGCCCATCAGTGGACAGACGCGTCCGATCATGGTGCAGACACCCTTTGCATGCTGGACAGTCATGTCCAGTCATGGTGCCCATCAGTGGATAGATGCATCCACAACACACCTCTTGGTGTGTACGAGACCAGTCACGCCTTTCAGACTGCTTAGCCACGTCACCGAGCTAGTGAACCGAACCCTGATTCGAGCTATCAAAAATTTAAGGCTCCTCATAGCTCCTCGCGAAGATGCACACGTGCGAAGTGCAAAGTGCGCCTCTAAAGTGCCCAATGCGACAAGTGCGATGTTCGATGTCACGGTCGTGGGCTCGGGCTCGGATGGTGTGGCACCGTCCTTAGTGCATTTTGAGTTAGCCTTGAGCTAGTCAAAACAAACTTGATCCACTGTGGCACACCATAAGGAATAACACATGATTACTCCTTACTTTGGTGAAACTCCTTATAAATTAGTTACAATTGCAATCTTTTCCACCTTTCCATTTCTCCATGTATTTAAGTGACTAACTTTATGTATTAATTTCTCATTCACCCAAAACTGGTTTTGAGAAAAATTAAATGCTAATCTCATCTACTAACAATGTAGATTATGATTTCACAGTTTATTTCTTTTTACAAAATGGAATCCATTTAAATAATTGGTCAAAATTTAGATCAACCTAATTTTAATAAACCAATTTCCAAAAATCCCCCATATAAATGAACATTAATATATGCATGTATGCAGTCATTCGAAAGTTCTCGCAAACAACTACTGCATCAGGAACAGTAGCTTATAGATTTAAACCTTCCTTGATAAAATACTATCAGATTTACTAGCTGCTTAGTGACGTGATGTCTTGAACTATTCAGCCATTTATGTAAAACAAGATAACAGTATTTGCACAATAATCATTCTAACACATTTTGTTCTCACGTTGTGTCCATTTTGGCCCTGGATCATATCTTAGTTTCGTAAGTGTTCCGAGTAGAAGCGGCCAGTACTTCTCACTTACATAGGTGATCTCCTATGAAAAGTATCCTGCCATACTCCACCATTTATGTATATGAATCATTAAAAGTTTAGACTTAACATCACCAATTATGCAGGTTTCTCACTCGGATGTTCTGGGAGTGGGCTGAAACAAGTTCCAAGTGTTCAACTGAACATTCATAATTTAGTTGTCCCGTTGAACCAAGGTCTTGGGATCTCAAATTCACATGGTTGGATTACCGCTATGAGTATTCTTATTTTGTGGATTTTAAGCTCATTCCCCTCAACAACTTGTACATTTGATCTCGACTTATGCCTTTTGTAAGCAGATCTGCTAGGTTTTCCTTTGACTTTACATAGTCAATCGAAATAACCCCGTTCGAGATCAATTATCTAAATGGTATTATGTCTTCGGTGTATATGTCTAGACTTACCATTGTACATGCTGGTTTGAGCTCCTCCAATTGCTAATTGTCTATCACAATATATCAGCACAGCTGGTACTGGTTTAATCCAGCAAGGAATATCTTCTAAGAAATTTTCAGCTTCTTCTCCAGCTTTATCTAGAGCAATAAACTCAGATTCCATAGTAGATCGAGTTATACACGTTTGTCCGCCACCTATTGTGAATAAATATGTACTTGTGGACTTGGAGTCTTTTGTGTCTGATACCCAATTGGCATCACAGTATCCTTCTAATACTGATGTATATCTCGTATAAAGTATTGCATAGTTTATGGTATACTTTAAGTGCCTAAATACCTTTGTCAAGGCTTTTCAATGATCCTTACTCGGGTTACTTGTGAATCTACTTAGTATACTCACCGAATATGCAATGTCTGGATGTGTACAATTAGTTAAGTACATTAGAATGCCGGTTATCCTTGCATATTCCAACTGAGAAACTGGTTCCCCTTTGTTTTTAGCTAAGTGTAGACTTTTATCTACAGGGGTCTTAGCTGGAACACTATCAAAAGCATTGAATCTTCTGAATGGGATTGCGCAAAACAATTCCATCTGAAGTTCTAGTGATCTTAATCCCTAATATAATATCAGATAATCCCATATCTTTCATGCCAAAGTACTTCTTTAATATTTCCTTGGTTTCCAAGATTAATTTATGATTATTTCCCATAATCAACATATCATCTACATAAAGGCAAACTATGATATAATTATCATTTGTTCCTTTAATGTAAACACACTTATCACGTCCATTTATCTTGAAACCATTTGACAACATTTTTCTATCAAAATTTTCATGCCATTGCTTAGGTGCTAGTTTTAGTCCATAAAGTGACTTAACAAGTTTACACACTTTTTTCTCTTGTCCGGGTGCAACAAACCCTTTGGGTTGCTCCATGTAAATTTTCTCTTCAAGTTCCCCAATTAAAAAGGCAGTTTTTACATCCATTTGATGTATCTCAAGGTTATGAAAGGTTGCAATAGAAATGAGAACACGAATGGAAGTGATTCTTGTTACAGGAGAATATGTATCAAAGAAATCATATCCCTCCTTTTGTTTGAATCCTTTGACTACCAACCTGGCTTTGTATTTATCAATAGATCCATCTGCTCTATACTTCCTTTTAAAAATCCATGTGTATCCCAATGGTTTGCAACCCGGTGGGAGATCAACCAACTCCCAAGTATTGTTATGCATGATGGATTCTATTTCCCTGTTGATAGCTCTTTCCATAGAAGAGCATCTTGTAATATCCGCAATTTCGATTTTCGGTAAATTTCTTTTTTTGGCAAGAGTCCGTTTTAACGGCTCGCTTGTGAACGTTTTGTCATTCTGAGAATGATTAATTCTGCACTTTTTGACATCCGAGTTCGTTTCGGTGTTGTTTTGTTGAGTTCCGTGCTTCTTAGCTACTTTTCCGCACTGAAGTTCGATTCTTGCGAATCTCGTTAGAAACTATTGTTTCATGTTTCCCGTAAGTTCATTTAACGTTGTTATACATTTTGTGATCTTCGTTTTGGTTATCCGTTGTCGTATCGTGATGTTTCGGGCGTTTGGGCCATTTCGTAATTTTTCTAAAGTATTGGGCATTTGTTTTCATATTCATTTTCTTTCCAATCTTCAGATTATAAGAATCATGTGTTTGTTTAGTGCTTAAACTCGTGTTTTGATTGTTATACTACTCGTCTTGTTCGACCGTAGTAATTCGTGTTCGTCGCGTTCCGCGATCCTTTTTGAACCAAACTTCTTGCAGCTGTTCTATACTGCCAGATGGATAACTTATGTTACCATCATATGTAGCGTACGCTACCGATTCCTTCCTTACGTACGTAATGCGTCCTTCGTTACGTACGTTAGCGTATTCAGGATTTCGGACAGAGGAGTCTGGATGGATCTTACGTACGTAAGGGCTTGCGTCTTACGTACGTTAATCATCTAGCTTACGTTAGGTTTGTGCCCCTAACGTACACTAGCTCCTGCCTGCTATAAATAATCTGGGGTTGACCCAAATTCGGGATTTTTCATCCCACTTCTTCTTCCTTCTTTTGGCGATCTAGGCAGCTGAAGATCGAGTTTCTTAGGGCTTTGATGATTGTAATCTTGTAGGGTCTTCTTTGTGTTCATCATCTTCTACTTATCCTTTTCCTCCGAATCAAGGTATAATTCTCAGAACCCTAGTTTTGATAAATTTGGGGATTCGTCTTGAGTTTGTGATTCTAATCCAAAATTGTTGGTTCTATTATTTTTATCTAGTCTTGTTGATCTTAACCCACAGTTTGGAATTTCGTTTTCATGTTGTTTTAAGGTCGATTCGTGTTCTTAGCCGTTTTGGGGGAAACCCTTAAACTTTCGTCGTTTGTTCCTTGAATTCAGCGTCTTTGGGTCATGCTATGGAATTCATTTTCATTGTTGTTATTGGCGTTCGTAGTTTATTGTCGCGGGTTGGCGTTCGGCGGAGTCGGCAGGTTCATAGTCGGTTCATGCCATCCTACTTCGGTCGATTCTCCACATTTGTGATTATTCGAGGCAAGTACCTTGTTCATACATTTCTTGTTTTGTGGATATGATGATCGGTGATCGTCTAGGTGTGTTTGTTTGGTTGTTTGAAATGAACTTTCAAAAGATTTGGTTTAGCCTCGGTAAAGGATTTCTTTAAAAATGCGTGTGTGTTTTGTGAATGATGTATTTTATGAATGATTAAGTGAATCATGTGGATATGTTTGGTGTCGATGTTGTGATTTGATAATATATACATATAATATCTCATTTCGGTGCGTTGTGATTTGCCAATTGTGTCGTGCTAAGTGTTTGTTGCCTTTGGGTAGATTATTATGATCTCCTTGGTGTATTGTGTTGTTTGATGTGAATGTGTGGTCATAGTCCAACTGTGATGTTCAGACGAGGTCTACATTGACACATGGCTTGTGATCATGGTGGTCAGGATACAACAAGTGATTGATCCAACCGTGAGAGCCTAAGAAGACTTACGATGATACGTGGCAAACGAACAGTATCATGGATATGATTACATATGTGTTTTGTTGCTTGATATTGTAACGTGTACCGTAGTGTACTGGTTTGTGAATGTGGAATGGATGTCATAGTCCAGCCGTGATGTCAGACGAGGTCTACGGTGACACGTGGCTTGTGATCATGGTGGTCAGGATGCAACGAGTGATTGACACAACCGTGAGAGCCTAAGAAGACTTACGATGACACGTGGTATGTGATCACGGTGTCATGGATATGATTGTGGATGTGCTTTGCCAGGATCGAGTACCTTGGACGTGTTACCAAGATTACGTATCTTGGATGGTTGCGTTTTGTTGATTTTATGTCCATCGAGGAACGCGGTGTGGGTTGTGGACCCCGTGAATTATTGTTGGGTTTTATTTGAGAAAACAAATCTTTGGGATGTGACCCCTTTTTGGTTTTTGAAAAGAGAAGGATTCGATAATCCTAAATGGTTTTCCGCTAAAACTCCCAAGGGCATTTTAAAAACATTTTATAAATTATTCTCTTGATTTGTGATCTTTCAAATTTGGAAAATTTTACTCAAACGCCTTGCCTCGGGAAGTATTTCCTTTCGTTATGTGTGAATCTTCGAGGATTCCTAATTATTATTATTCTTGGAATATGATTTGTATGACTCGTATTTGCACTTTGTACTTGCACTAGCAAAATAGTGGAATTTTGCTAACCCCCTGAGTAATCGGGGGTGGATGTCTGTTTTGCGTCTAGGTACATTTAGTTTTTTGGGGACCATAACACAGGGTTGGCACGAAGGATGATGAATGATGATCGATACTAATCACATGAGGACCCGTACGGTGTTGTATTGGTTTTGTTGTAGTTATTTCCGCTGTAGCATTTTTCCCGTCGTACGGGAGCGTGTTGTATTTTGACCCCTGCGTGGGTATGTATTGTGATTGAGTTGTATGTATTAATGGAAAGACCTAATCGGTCTACTGGGTCGTCTTTTAGACTTGAAGGCGATATTTTGAGGTTTGATTTTAAGACCAGCCGGGTAGATCCTTGAGGAAAGGGCCTACGACGTGTAATATCCCTTAGTGGATAGGGAGTGTTACACATCTGGACCAGACAAAACTTCTTGAATGGTTCTGGGTTCATTATCTAACACATATGTCAGAAAATCAGGACTAACAGACTTAGCTATTTTTGTCCTTTTACCGCGTCTTGGTTTCTCTTCTTCATTTTGAGTAAACCTGCAGTTTCAAAAGATCTCTTGTTAGACCTTACTTCTTTCCTTTCTTTGCGAGGAAAGACATTTTCGAAGAAAACAACATTCCTTGATTCTAAGATCATACCATCATTTATATCAAAAATTGTTGACTTGTGCACTAGAAAGCGATAAGCACTACTATTGTTTGTTTATCTAATGAAAGCACAATCAACCGTTTTAGGTTCGATATTCACTTGCTTTGGCTTAGGTACTTCTACTTTAGCAAAGCACCCCCACACTTTAAGGTATGTATATGATGGTTTCCGACATTTCCATAATTCATATGGAGTTTTCTCTCTACTTTTGCAAGGTATCTTGGTAAGAATGTGGTTGGCTGAAAGTATAGATTCCCCCCACATGTTGTCGGGTAAGCCAGAGCTTATCAACATCGCATTCATCATCTCCTTAAGAGTACGATTCTTGCGTTCAGCAACACCATTTTATTGAGGTGAATAAAGAGCTGTAGTCTGATGAATTATGCCAGCTTCCTTGCATAATTCTTCAAGCGGAGCAACATACCCCCCACCTCTATCACTTCGAACCATTTTAATCCTTAAGTTAATTTGGTTCTCAAACTCATTCTTATAATCTTTGAACACTTCTGAAGCTTCATCTTTGCTTTTCAGAAGATATACATAACAATATCTTGTGCAATCATCAATAAACATAATGAAGTACTTTTTCCACCTCGAGTTTGCACAAATTTTAAATCACAAGTCAGTATGAATTAACTAGAGTGGTGTAGTACATCGCTCAGCCGAATGAAATGGTGCTTTAGCGAATTTAGCCTCAACACAAACTTCACACTTGTGGTTTTGTAAATCAAATTTAACACTGGGTATCAGATCCAGATTCACTAACCTTTTAATTGTGTTGAAATTAATATGTCCTAATCTATCATGCCATAAATTAGAACACTCTAACGAGTACATAGAAGTAGAAGCTTTATTCGTTGCCTCTTGGCGGAATAGAGACAGTGCATTCATTTTAAAGAGCCCTTTATCAAGGTACCCATTACAAAGGAACTGACCATTTTTGGTCATTACAAAACTTCCCTGCCTAAAAAACTAGCCTAAAACCAGCTTTGCTTAATAGGAAACCTGACACTAAATTCTTACGAATGTTCGGAACATGCATCACATCCACTAGTGTCAGCTCTTTACCAGAAGTTATTTTGAACACCACCTTACCAAGTCCTACAATGTTGGAAGTAGCAGAATTTTCGATGAATAGCGTCCTTCCATTAATCAGTGTGTACGAAGAAAATATTTCCTTATCTGCACAGATGTGGCGGATCGCTCTGGTATCTATCCACCATTCTCTTGGATTATCAACCATATTGGCTTCAAATACCACATCATAGAGATCGACCTCTGACAAATATAACGGAAGAGACTTATCCTCATTCACATTGACTTGGTTCTAATTGTCTTTCTTTGGAAGATGACAATATTTAGCCATGTGGTTCGGTTTGCCATAATTGTAGCAATTCCCTTTAAACTTCTTGGCATTTCCTTTTTTCTTACTATTGACATGATGCTTTCTCTTCTTGCTAGTACTTGACTCAGCAAGGTTAGCCTTTGCTTCCATTCCTGGTTTGCTAGACTTGACTTCGGATTTATGGTTGTCTTCCTCAATCCGTAATCTTACAATCAGATCCTCAAGCCCCATTTCCTGACACTTGTGCTTGGGTAGTTTTTGAAATATTTCCACATAGGTGGCCATTTTTCAATTATTGCGGCCACTTGAAAAGATTAACTCAACATTATCCCTTTAGACACTAAGTCTTGAAGTATGATTTGAATCTCTTGAACTTGGCTGATCACGGTCTTGGTATCAATCATTTTGAAGTCGAGAAACTTGCCAACAACAAATTTCTTTGTGCCAGCATCTTCTGTTTTATACTTCTTTTCCAAAGAGTTCCACAACTCTTTGGACGTCTTTATTGAACTGTACACATTTGTATAACGTGTCATACAACCCATTCAGGATATAATTCCTGCTTAAAAAGTCACTGTGGTGCCATGCATCCACAACCGTTCGCCTTTGAGAATCGGTGTCTTCTTAAGCAATGGTTGGGGGGTCCTCTGTCAGGAACCTGGAAAGACTTAAGGTGGTCAGGTAGAAGAGCATCTTCTGTTGCCACCTTTTGAAGTCGATACCAACAAACTTCGCCGGTTTTTCGCCATGTGCGGGAGCAGCGGGTAACGGTGAGTTCGAGTTCGTTGACATCTTTCAAGAAAACAAACTTTTGTCTTATGATTGTTGGATGGAATTGACCGTGAATAGCTGGTTTTCTTGAACTGGAGAGAAGAGAATGAAGTCAAGACTAGTATTGGATACTATCTTCGTAAGATGAAATTGCCCCGTACAAAGTGCTAACGGTTCTTGGCAATCGTCCCTAAGATACAACGACTTCCTAATTTAAGTTAGCAGCACTTGCAAAACTTAAACCTTCAGCGAAAAATTTTGTATTTTAAACTTTCGAATAATGAAGAAACGGACGAACTCAAGATGCTCTAATGCTATATGATTTTCAGATTTTTATGTTATCTCTAGTAATTTCCGATTTGATATTTTCTGGAGTAGTTTGATCATTCAAAGGGGGGTTCTTTATATAGAGTTTCAGGTGCCTCTTGGGACTGACTGTTCGGATCTCATTAGTGGACAGTCGCGTCCGATCACGGTGCAAACACCCTTTAAGTCGAGGCTAGTATTGGATACTATCTTCGTAAGACGAAATTACCCTAACGGTTCTTGGCAATCGTCCCTAAGATACAACGACTTCCTAATTTAAGTTAGCAGCACTTGCAAAACTTAAACATTCAGTGAACAATTTCGTATTTTGATCTTTCGAATAATGAAGAAACGGACGAACTCAAAATGCTCGAATGTTATATGATTTTCAGATTTTTATGTTATCTCTAGTAATTTCCGATTTGATATTTTCTGGAGTAGTTTGATCATTCAAAGGGGGGTTCTTTATATAGAGTTTCAGGTGCCTCTTAGGACTGACTGTTTGGACCTAATTAGTGGACAGACGCGTCCGATCACGGTGCAAACACCCTTTGCATGTTGGACAGTCATGTCCAGTCATGGTGCCCATCAGTGGACAGATGCGTCTGCCTACGCCCATGTGAAGTGAAAAGTGCGCCTCTAAAGCGCCCAATACGACAAGTGCGTCGCACGCTCGGACGTTGCTACGAACCGTCCTGGTGCATTTTGAGTTAGCCTTGACTAGTCAAAACAAACTTTGTCCACTGTGGTACACCATAAGGAATAACACATGATTACTCCTTATTTTGGTGAAACTCCTTATAAAGTAGTTACAATTGCAATCTTTATTCAACGTGGAAAGTGGCTCTTCACATCCCCACCTTTCCATTTCTCCATGTATTTAAGTGGCTAACTTTATGCATTAATTTCTCATTCACCCAAAATTGGTTTTAAGAAAAATTAAATGCTAATCTCATCTACTAACAATGTAGATTATGATTTCGCAATTTAAATTGAATCTACTTAAATAATTGATCAAATTTGGGTCAGACCCATTTTAATAAACCAATTCCAAACATTTTGTGAGATAATGAGAAGTTTCAAAGGAAGGTTGCTTCGTTAAAAATAATAGCAGACAAGACAGTGGAAGTCTTTCATGCATTTGAATAATTTATCGCAGCTTGATAAAATATGATATACCTAAACCAACTATAACTTCAATTGATCATGCAAGTATCACTACTACGAAAATAAGATTTCACATCGGTTTTTAAGTACTATTCACATCGGTTTTAAAACTTGTATCCACCGATGTTAAAATTCACATCGGTTTTTAAAAACCGATGTGAAAATGAGTAATTTACATCGGTTATGCCACAACCGATGTGAAATTGATGCAAAAAAAAAATTCACATCGGTTTCTTGACTTATAACCGATGTAAAATGTGTCATTCACATCGGTTTTGAGTTAGAACTGATGTAAATTGAAGCAAAAAATTTAACATCAGTTTCTTAAATAACCGATGTGAACTATATATATATATATATATATATATGTGTGTGTGTGTGTGTGTGTGTGTGTGTGTGTGTGTGTGTGTGTTTTCAACCCTGCATAACCGAATTTACCAAAATCCACCTGTTCTGTTTTTCAATATTGAGTAAAAACTATTAATGTTACAAAATTACAAGTTCAATTAAAAACAAAATTGCATTATCAAACAAACACGAAATTAAAACATAAATTAAACACAAAATTACATGAAAATCTAAAAAGAAAATTACAAGATCGATAAAATATTACATGGTTCTCATGGAATTAAATCTTGTTTGAGAATTTGAACAATTTCTTCTAGTATGTCCAGGTTGATTCCATAGCCCACATCTACAAGGTTCATCAGGATGACGAACGTCTATTTCGTTACGAAATTGATTTGCACGCCTTTGACCACGACCACCATAAATTTTTGAGTAATATGCTTCCACCGGTTCATCGGGAACAACTAGGTACCTGTGGGGAAAACAAGAACCCTGTATCGAAACAGCCGGGATATTCAATCCCTGTATCGAATTGTGTGATAAGAGGTTTTGACATATATGCCAACCCTCAATACAATAAAGGAAACTGTATCGAAGAGTTGAAGTATCAACCTGTATCGATGAACTGTCTCGAATCCAGCATATAGTGGAACCCTTCAGTACAGCAAAGAAGTCTTATAAAGACCAAGTATGGAAACTGTCTCGAATCTCCAATACAGTTATCTTCCATACAGCTTTCAACAGGACAAAGAAGGAATCTTCAGAAGTCAGTCCCATTGAATAAAGAAGTATTTAAATACTCAAGGATAAAGTATTTAAATACTGTCAATCAACAGATCTTCAAATCCCGCTAAATCCGGATCGTGCTTTTAATCCCATTGGAACGGAATCTTGCTCAACGGATACATCTCAACGGATATATATTTCAGAGACTATATATATCACATTAAGATGCTGAAGATCAGTTACCCAAGGTACTAAATTATCAAGCTATCAAAGTTACCATCAGAGCAAAACATATCTCCAAAGCTTACTGCAACTCAGATCAAAGAGATATACAGTGCTCATCATCTTGAACAACACTTCATCAGCTAGAAGCTCATAAAGTCAAAGCTGTTGTTCATACTCCATTCTAATACTTTGAACAAACCCATATCAGCCCTGTGTGGACTGAGGAAAACGAAGCTTCAGAACTTTGTGTGAAGAAGCCAGTCAAGCTTTAGCTCAAACCAATCTGTGTGAAACGGTTGAAGCTAAGATCTTTATATCAATCTGTGTGAACGATATATTGATTGTATACGGTTATAATTACGTAGTTGTGTACGTAGTAATTATAATAAACATTTTACTCCTGTGTGGAGGACCAGTGGACGTAGAGGGGTTTACCTCGAACCACTTTAAATACTGTGTTATTTACCTTCAGTTTTTACTGTTTTAATTACCGTGATTATTTAAGTATACACTGCACACCTAGTTGTTGTATCCACAACAACTTACTGTATCTAAGACTTCCGCTACGCACTCAGATTTAAAATCAGTACAGCTTGTTGTTCAAACTACTTTCCAAGCTGTATCCAGTATACTTCGTGGCCAACAAGCGGTATCGGAGCGGTTGATTCTAAAAAGAATCAGTCGTATTTTTAACCGAATCAGATCCAAAATCACTCCTTCTTTAAAACAGTCTCTTTCATTTCTATATTATCAGATGGATACTTCTATGATCAGCAAAGTGCCTATGTTCTCTATTAACGAATTTGATGATTGGAGAATTAGGATGGAGGCTCATCTTGCAGCAATGCACGAAGAGATGATTTTTGTGATACAGGATGGTCCTATCAAGATCATGAAGGTAAACACGGCCGCAAGGATTGAAGGACAAGCCCATGCTTAGATGCTCGAGAAGGAACGCGAGCAATGGACCACAGATGAAAGAAAGCGAGCCAATCTCGACAATGTGTCTAAGAACGCGTTATTTGTCACCCTTGACAAAGGCACGTTCTCGAAGGTAAAGAGCTGCAAAACAGCCAAAGAAATCTGGGATAAACTCAAGTTGATTTGTGAGGGAACTGAGCTCTCAAAAGAAAACAAGATTTCAAAACTGACTCAGCAATTTGAATCTTTCGAAATGAAACCAACTGAGACTCTTGAGGAACTTGACCTCAGATTCACTGGTATTGTTGGTGAACTTGAAGCGTTGGGCAAAATTTATACCCAAAAGGAGAAGAATTTAAAAATTTTCAGATCTCTCCCAGCCCGATGGGACATTAAGACCACAGCTATGCGTGTGTCTTGCAATCTTAATGAAATAACTACTTTTGATCTCTTCTCTGACCTCAAAGCTTTTGAGTATGATATTGATGTAAGAGAGAAAGTGAAGAATCTCCTTCAAAGGTCACAAAGACTAGCCGTATCGAATCGTCGACACAGCATGCCTAGCTCGTCGAAGCCTAGTCACAAGAATGCTGACAGTAACGACGACATCCTGTCTCAAGATGAAATGGCGCTTCTCATGCACAAATTCAAAAAGTTCATCAAGCAGACTCCCTACAGGCCCAAACTTGTCCAAAAGGTAAGTACCGAAACTTCATCCGGTAATTCTAACCTGTGCTATAATTGCAGGAAACCAGTGCATTATGCAAATAAATGTCCTCATCCCAAAGTTCAAAAGTTGCCGGAGGCCGAGCAACAAGAGAGAGATGAAAGAAGACGTGCCTGTAAAAACAAGCTCAAGGCCCTGATTGGAGAATCAGAAGCCTCACCCACACCATCCAAATCAGAAGAATGTCTTCATGTGGTCACTGAAAGTGATTCATCTGATGATGAGTTCGATGATAAAGCATATATGTGCTTTATGGCCAAAGACATTCCTGAAGGTGAAGACAGTGATGATGAGGTAAGTTCAACCTCAGTTATTCCATCAAATGCATCTGATACCTTTGAAAACATGATGAATGAATTTAAAAACATTCAAAAGGCCCATGAGACATTGAAAAACGAGAATATACAGCTCCAACTGTCTAACCTAGAGCTGAAAGATGAAAATGACTTGCTGAAGATAAATTATGAAAATATGTCTCTTGACTGTGAAACCAGCAAAGTCTATTTTGAAAAACTCATGGAGAGCAATCATCAACTTGCTCATGAACTAAGTGAGGTTAAAACTCACAACGAGAGCAAGACAAATGATTTGGTTCTACTTCAAGCCAAAGTCACAACTCTCGAAGAACGAGAAATTGAACTTGAGACCACTCTGAAATCGTTCGAGAAATCGTCCAAAAGAATGGAAGAAATTCTGAGCACTGGGCAACATGCTCATGATAAAAGTGGCTTAGGATACAGCTCATGTTCAAACAAAGGGAAAACTAGTACAGTGTTTGTCAAGAGTGTGGAACATATTCCTGTGTCGAATGAAACTCCAAGTCCTGAGAAGGAACCCCCTGCACCGCGAAAACCGAAGGCTGCCATTCCGCCCCCACAATCCTATTCCAGACAGCGGAATCATAAGCCGTTCCAACCTGTGAGGCGCACTCAACAGCATGCTCCCAGAGCATATCAACAGCGCCAACAGCCGTTCATAAGGAAGGCTGTATCCAACTACCAAAGGCCCGCACGGCAGTACTATCAGTACAGCACGCCGAGGTATTGGATACAGGAGCCCCGTTATTCCTCGAGACAGCAGGTGCCCGCTCAGTATCAACAACAGCGTTGGGAATCCAACTGGAGACCCAGAAGGCAAGCTGTTAGGCCAAAGAAAATGGCTCCACCTCCAAGACGGCACTCGTACTGGATTAATAATAATAACCTTAAATTTTTCATGCATAATAATTATCATGGTTATAGAAACTACGGATATGCCCCTCGTAGATATCGCAACACTGTACCGAGTATGACCTACAGTAAACCAATTGCTGCCAGGAAAACTTGGGTACCTAGAGAAACTAACATACATGGACCCAAAAATCAAAGGGAACCTAAATCTACTTAATTTCTTTGCTACAGGACATTCTAGAGGAGGATACCTGGTACTTCGATAGTGTATGCTCTCGGCACATGACCGGAGATAGAAGCAAGCTATCAGATTTTGTAAAAGGTCGCGGTCCAAAAGTTCGTTTCGGTGATAAATCTAAAGGAAGAACAAGAGGGAAAGGAAACCTACTTGTCGGAAAATTCAAAGTCACCGATGTTGCATATGTTGAAGGCTTACAGTACAATCTACTTAGTATTAGCCAGTTTTATGATAAAGCTTCTCGGTGAAATTCTATATAGATCATTTGAGAGTCAAGAACATCCAAACCAAGGAAGTTGTGCTTACAGGAAGCAGATCAGGTAACATGTATATTGCTGACTAGAAGCCTATGAGCTCCTCAATTCCATGCTTTGTTGCCAAAGGCACTGCAGATCTTAGCTGGTTATGGCACAAGAGGATGTCTCACGTCAACTTCAAGACGATCAACAAGCTCTCAAGACAGGGAATGGTTAGAGGATTGCCAAACGTGTCATTCAAGAAGGACAACGTATGCGGACCGTGTCAGAAAGGCAAGCAAATCAAGTCAACCCTAAAGAGCAAATCCTACCTTTCAACCCAAAGAGTGTTGGAAATGCTACACATGGATATCTATGGTCCTGTCGACCCAGTAAGTTTGGGAGGTAAGAAATACTGTCTTGTTGTTGTTGATGATTACTCCAGGTATGCTTGGACAATTTTCCTAAGCACGAAGAAGGAAACTACATCAAAGCTGCCCGAGCTCCTGAGAAAGTTGCAAAATGAAAAGGCATTGAGTATCGTGTCCATTCGTTCCAACAGAGGTACAGAATTTACTAACTGCTTTATAGAGCAACACTGTTCGGAAAATGGGATACAACACGAATACTCAGCTGCCCGTACACCTCAACAAAATGGTGTTGCCGAGCGAAAGAATAGGACGCTGAAAGAAGCAACAAGGACAATGATCGCCGCAAGCAAGTTGCCACAGCGTTTCTGGGGTGAAGCAACCAATACAGCATGCTACACTCAAAATCGTTGTATCGTCAACAAGCACCATAACAAAACAGCATATGAGGTATGGAACAACAAAACTCCGTTAGTTTCGTATTTTCACATTTTTGGATGCAGGTTTTATGTATTAAATAATGGGAAGGATCAACTTAGAACCTTTGATGAGAAATCAGATGAAGGAATATTTGTAGGATACTCCTCCGTCAGCAAAGCTTACAGGATATTTAATAAAAGGAAGCTGAAGATCGAGGAATCAGTTCATGTAGTTTTCGAAGAACCTCACCATGACCCTACAGGAGTAGATGATATTACTCAGAACATCCAACATCTATCCATATTAGATCCTCCAACTCCCATAGAACCTGTCATTGATCTATAAATCAACCCCGCAGCTGTAAGAATCGACGTAGATGAAGCCGACGCTGTACAAGCTGAAGCTGTATCTACAGAAACTCTCGATACAATACGGGACCCTGAATTAGAACCCAACCGAAGATGGTTGAGAGATCACCCGCAAGAGCTGATCATTGGAAACATAAATGCTGGTGTTTCTACTCGTGGGAGAATACAGAGTACACAACGAAATGTACTTTGTGCACAAGAAGAACTAGATACTGAGATATCACAGTTTCCTGAATGGAAATCTCAATCCGATCTTAGAAGACTCAATATGTGCACTATTGCTGTATTCTTAGCCCAGTCCGAAGCTGTTTCGACCATAGACGCTCTTAATAATTCTCATTGGATAACATCTATGGAAGAAGAGCTTAACGGTTTCGAAAGAAACAATGTATGGTATCTTGTACCCAGACCTACACATCAATCGGTCATAGGGACCAAATGAGTATTTCGAAACAAAAAGTATCGAAATGGACTTATTATAAGGAACAAGTCAAGACTAGTCGCACAAGGCTATAGTCAGGAAGAAGGCATAGACTATGATGAAACCTTTGCCCCTGTAGCAAGACTAGAAGCCATCAGGATATTTTTAGCCTTTGCCGCCCATAAAAGCTTTATTGTATACCAAATGGACGTCAAGAGTGCATTCCTGAATGGAGATCTTGCCGAAGAAGTTTATGTTGAACAACCACCAGGGTTTGCCAACACAGACGGTATCGACCTAGTATACAGGCTAAGGAAAGCACTGTATGGACTCAAACAAGCCCCTAGAGCCTGGTACGAAACCTTGTCCCAGTATCTAACCAGCAATGGCTTTGAGAAAGGTGTTGTGGACAATACATTGTTCAAAATACAGGAATGTGATGACCTTCTAATGGTACAAATTTATGTGATTGACATAATTTTTGGTTCAACTAACCTTGCTTTGTGTCAAAGGTTCTCTCATCTCATGCAAAGCAAATTTGAAATGACTATGATGGGAGAACTTAGTTATTTCCTAGGTTTGCAGGTAAAGCAATTGCCTACATGTATTTTTATCAACCAGGAAAAATACAGCAAGGAGCTTCTCAACAAATTTGGAATGAACACTTCCAAACCATCGTCAACCCCCATGAGCACTTCCGTGCAAATTAGTGCTGATGAATCCGGAAAGTCGTTTGACCAATCACTCTACAGGAAGCTCATTGGTTCGCTCCTGTACCTAACGGCTAGCAGGCCCGATATCCAGTTTGCTGTTGGAGTGTGTGCGAGATATCAAGTAGCACCAAAGGAATCACACTTCAATACAGCTAAACGAATCCTGAAGTACATCAAAGGAACAGTCGATATAGGACTATGGTATCCTAAAGAAGGCGGATTCGATTTAGTTGGATACAACGACTCGGATCTCGGAGGCTGTAAGTTATATAGGAAGAGTACAAGTGGAACTTGTCACTTTCTTGGACCTAGACTCGTTTCTTGGTTCAATAAGAAGCAATTGGCTAACTCTCTTTCCACGGCTGAATCAAAATACTATGCTGCTGGTAGTTGCTGTATGCAGATCCTTTGGATGCAGCAACAGTTGTCAGATTATGGAATAGAAGCCAGAGAGACTCCAATCATGTGTGATAGCACGAGTGCAATTGCAATAACGCACAATCCTGTCCTGCACTCGCGCACAAAGCATATCAACATGAAGCATCATTTTATAAGGAATCATGTCGAGAACAAAGATGTTCGCCTTGAAAAAGTTCATACATACATTCAGTTGGCCGACATCTTCACCAAGCCACTCGACACAGTCAGATTCAGCATGCTTAGACAAGAATTGGGAATGCTACAACCCGACTCCCTATAAGTAATTTACTGTCTTTTGAGGGGGAATGCTGTAAGACCCAAGAATACAGTATCCACCGTTAATTATTTGTACACTCAGAACCATCAATACAGCACTGTAGTGAGCAAAGAAATATGAATCCTACAGCTGACGTGTGCAATAATTAAGGGGGAATACAGTAGGACCCATGAATACAGCATTAATCCAAAAATTGTTGTATGGAATTTAAAACCTATAAGTACCTTTTTAAGGGGGAACGCTGTATCGACGCGGATACAACACATACTATAAAATTTCGATTTAGTATATATATTATATTATATTGTTTCATTTTAAAATGATTTCTGTCCATGTGCCTTGTTTTTATGTCAAACGTCATGTACATTAAATGCCTTACACGACATCTGGACAACTGAATCTCAAAAGCCGCGATGTTTTAAATTGTTTAATGTTTTAAAACCGCCGTTTCAGGCATTTAGGGTGACACAAATGTCAGAAGTGGGACCCGCTTATATTTTAAACATTTTAATGGATTAGTGTACCAGTTACACTCAGTCCATCCTGATCGTTGATTTCAAAAACCGGTTCCCATCCCTTAAAATCTGACCATTCGTACTCTACAAAACCCCATTTCGCCGCCCAACTATTAAAGGACTGATACTGCCATTAGAGACTCTTTACGCTTTCTGCAAAAATTAAGAGTTCTCAAGCAAAAACAGCCTACACAGCTTTCTGCATTTTACTGCAAATTTAGTGTATTCTCTTTCAGTTTTTCTTGAAAAATCATCAAATGGCTGGACAAACATCTTCGCCCGCACTCAAGAAAACCGCAAACATCATCGATGGACGGATCTTTTCAAGATCTGTTGTCATTGAATGCATTCTCGCTGAAACCAATGATGTCGAACCCATGGAGTACATCATCACTCGTCTTCGTCAACAAGGCCTCTATCGCCTTGGAAGTCAAACTGCTGACAAATACGATGTTCATCTAGTTGAGGAATTTTACCTCAACGCCGCCGTACGCTTTCTGTCGCTGGCCCAAGGAAGTCACGTTGCTGACATAACCGCTACTATTCAAGGAGTGGAGATCTGTGTTGATAGCGATCTTCTTCAGAATATCTACAGGCTACCTGCTGACGGCCTGACAATGGATCAACTTGAGACGTTTGGGTCTCAAGAGCTTATAACTAAGTTTTATGGGCTGTTCACCGGCTCAACTGTTGTTGACATGGTTCAAACCACATGTCACACGAAAAATATTTGCCTGCCTTATGTGTATTTACATGACTTTTGTTGCAGGATCATTGAGAACCGAACTGGTGCATTCGAAATGTGTACCAATCTGCGATTCCGAATGATGGTTGCAATTCTGACCTGTGAAAAGGTCAACTGGTGCCAGATAATCCTGAAGCGCTTTCAAGAAGAATTATGCAAGCCTGCCACCCAGAAGAATTCATTTGGTTTATTGTTAAACCATATTTTGACAAAATGCGGACTGTCGCAATCCGCTGATGCAAAGAAGAATAGCTCCAGGATATACCTAGGAGGTGTCAAGCCTACAGCGTTTAACCAAAGCACTATGGTCTGCAACCACCCGAAAACCAAATTTATGCCAGTTTCTGAAAACCCAAGGGATGTGTCTTTGAAGTCCCAGGACGTGGAGTCTTCAAAGAAGAGGAAAATATCTCACAGCAAGAAACCCATTGCTGGTGAGAAGCCGAAAAGGAAACTAAGGAAGCTTTCTAAAGCTAAATCCTCCAAATACTGCGAGGAAGTCTCCACCATGGAGCAACCCACTGAAGAACTACCCCAGGGCCCAACCCCTGTGGAAGAGGTGTCTGCTACTATATCGACAGTAGATCCTGAGCCTTTGGCATCTATTGCATAAATCTGACGCAAGGATAAAAGGAAAAGATAAGTCAGAGGACTCTTCCCCAAATCCAAAAGATGACGATGACTCAGACGACGATGACGACGCTTTACAAGCTGGTCTGAGAATGAGTCGTGAAGAGGCTCAAGACAGAGATGCCTCTCCACCAAAGGATGACGAAGGGCCATCAAATCAAAGTAAGCCCCCTTCGCCACAGCAAGAAAACATTCCCGACGATGAGGAATCAGTCCCTCAAGTCGAGAAAGAAGGAACAGTTTTGGAACAGGCACCCGAGCCTACTGCCGCTGAAGAAGAAGTTGCCCGCGCCGTCCAGCAAGAGGAATCAATCCCTCTTCCGGAACAGGCGGAAGCTGAGAGACAATAGGAGGAATCAGTCCCCCCTGTATCCATGTCTACAGATGCACCTTCGCAACCTGAGGATACAGCACCAATTGCCGCCGAACCCGCACCAGCTGATCCCGCCCCATCAACCGTGGAATCCGAGGACGGTATTTTACCTAAGGATATCCAACTTACTTCACGACCTACCGTGAATCTAAGGAGGTTGAATGCAGCCGCAAACTTTGCTCAACCAGATTCTCCAAACACAGCTGCTAGGAAAGAGCGCTTGCGTGCTCTTGGTCTTCAAACTGTCTTCATACAGGATGTAGTTAATGCCCTGTACTCAGTCGAGAAAGCTCTTAATTGGATGCACACTTCTGCAGTTGAAGAGATGACTACATTACAACATGAAGTCTCTCGAGTAGTAGAAGCCTTCACCTTGCTGCCAGAAGTATTCAAGCAAGCACTGAAGATTATGCAAGACAAGCAAGAGCAACTCCTGAAGGAAGAAGCAACCAAAACGTGCATCGCTGAAGCCAAGACCGCATGTGCTATGATTGAAAACAGTTCTCAATTGCAAGCCCACGACAAATGTACCAAGGATATGTCGAAGGTTCTTTCCACCCTTGTAGAGAGAGTGTCAAACATCGAGACAAAACAGGATGCTGCACTGGAGATCCTCGAACGTCTTGATGAAGCCAAAAAGGAGGAAGAGGCAAGAGAAGCTACAAGGAGAATCAGGTTACAACATGAAAGGGAATTTGAGGCCGCTCAAGACAGCATTACTGCTGAATTAAACAAGCTAGCCCCTTCCTCTCAGAGTTTTAAGATTTCAGGCTCCCGACCTGAATTTCATGATCTAAATGTCCCGTGGCAAAACCTAATCCAAAGACCTTCTGAAATTCGTCTGCCGACCAACCGCCATCCAACTGCCGATGAGGTGAAGCAATGGAGGAAGAATGAACTGATGCGATACTTTGTTAAACTCATCAGGGAATCCGCCATCTTCAAAATCTATAAGACTTTAGCGGAGGCTGCAGACAAATTCATGAAGATGCTAGAAGAAGGAAAACTCCCTCTCCAGCTAGATATGAAAAGCAAGCACAAAAGAGGAGACCGGATCACCCATCCAGAAGACTGGATTCTTGCCTTTGACAGATCCTATGAAAGAAGAGCTATATACCAGGATCGAGGCAACGATTCCCTACAAAACTGGTGGCGTGGAACCGAGAATGATCCAGGGAGAAAGCCATGGAGACATGCAGACTATAGATAGGAGCTGAAATCCTTGTATATTATTTTTGTTTTTGTAATTTTTCCTTCGAAACAGCAAACCATGTACTCAATTTGTTTTGAATATCAATAAAAGTGTTTGTTTGTCTTGAAAGATTACAACTCGTAATCTACTGTGTTGATGTATGATTACTTAAATTGTTTGTTAACAATCACAAGTATAGAAACTTATTGAAAATTAAGCTGTACGAACTTGTCTACGAACAGTTCATAATTTCAGTTGTATGCTTAGAATACATTGTAAGATTGTGCCTGCGCGCCAATCATAAGCTTAAGTTGAAAATATTCTTAGCTGTATCGAACTCGCCTGCGAGCAGTTCATTAATTAGACTAAGTTGCTGAAAGACAGACCATTTGACAGAAGACCAAGAAATCTGCCAGAAGTCATCAAGGAAGATTATTTCATGAAGAAGGTTTTGGCATCATCAAGAAGACTTGAAAGTTAAGTCTTGGCAAATTGTCAAAAGGGGGGAAATTGTTGGGAAAACAAGAACCCTGTATCGAAACAGCTGGGATATTCAATCCCTGTATCGAATTGTGTGATAAGAGGTTTTGACATATATGCCAACCCTCAATACAGTAAAGGAAACTGTATCGAAGAGTTGAAGTGTCAACCTGTATCGATGAACTGTCTCGAATCCAGCATATAGTGGAACCCTTCAGTACAGCAAAGAAGTCTTATAAAGACCAAGTATGGAAACTGGCTCGAATCTCCAATACAGTTATCTTCCATACAGCTTTCAACAGGACAAAGAAGGAATCTTCAGAAGTCAGTCCCGTTGAATAAAGAAGTATTTAAATACTCAAGGATAAAGTATTTAAATAATGTCAGTCAACAGATCTTCAAATCCCGCAAAATCCGGATCGTGCTTTTAATCCCGTTGGAATGGAATCTTGCTCAACGGATACATCTCAACGGATATATATTTCAGAGACTATATATATCACATCAAGATGCTGAAGATCAGTTACCCAAGCTACGAAATTATCAAGCTATCAAAGTTATCATCAGAGCAAAACATATCTCCAAAGCTTACTGCAACTCAGATCAAAGAGATATACAGTGCTCATCATCTTGAACAACACTTCATCAGCTAGAAGCTCATAAAGTCAAAGCTGTTGTTCATACTCCGTTCTAATACTTTGAACAAACCCAGATCAGCCCTGTGTGGACTGAGGAAGATGAAGCTTCAGAACTTTGTGTGAAGAAGCCAGCCAAGCTTTAGCTCAAACCAATCTGTGTGAAAAGGTTGAAGCTAAGATCTTTATTTCAATATGTGTGAATGATATATTGATTGTATACAGTTGTAATTACGTAGTTGTGTACGTAGTAATTACAATAAACATTTTACTCCTGTGTGGAGGACCAGTGGATGTAGAGGGGTTTACCTCGAACCACTTTAAATACTGTGTTATTTACCTTCAGTTTTTACTGTTTTAATTACCGTGATTATTTAAGTATACACTGCACACCTAGTTGCTGTATCCACAGCAACTTACTGTATCTAAGACTTCCGCTACGCACTCAGATTTAAAATCAGTACAGCTTGTTGTTCAAACTACTTTCCAAGCTGTATCCAGTATACTTCGTGGTCAACAGTACCTGACCCAAAACTAGAACAACAGTGGTATTAAATTTATCAATTGCATGCAGCAGCAACTGCCAAAAAAAATATAATGAAAAAAGAGAGTGACTGTGAACCTCCTGTCTTTAACTTAACAAAGAAGCCATATATAGTAAAAAATGTTAATTAAACTGAAATACCTCATAACCAACACCTTCTATCCATCCCATTGTATTAATCACCATGCCTACAGCTTTTGACTCGATATTCCCAGCAATTTGCCGCTCCAAAATCTGAGCAAGTTCCTTCACCAATACCTTATACAGATCTACATTAACACTGAACAACAACGAAATTAATTTGGATCTAAATATCACGCCTTTGACCACGATGATTTGGATCTGCATTAAAGTTACTCCCTCCGTCCCAAATGAAGAGTCGACTTTCAGAACATGATTTTGTCCCAATAGAAGAGTCTATCTTCAAAATAAACATTAACATCTAATTCAAATTTACATACTATTCCTTAAAATTAACGTTTTTCGTTAAATAAACCATGATATTAGTTAATTGGGAAAAAAAATAACAAAATGAGTGAGAATAGATAGTTTAAAAGGAGTTGTGCCCTGCGTTAAAATGACTAAAATTAAAAAAAGTGTACTTACCCAAAGTAGACTGTTCAAGTGGACTAAAGAGTAACATTTATGATAATAGCGTAGAAGTTCAAAGAATTAGATGAGACAGAAGCAGTGAGAAGAGGAAGAACATGATTTTGATTCTATGGAACTACAATTTTCATCCTTTAGTGTAGACAAAGAGTAAGTTGGAAACATGTCCAATAATCAATTATTAATAATAAGAAATAGAATCTCATGAAGGCAATACACAAAAACAAACAAATGAGCGAAGGCATTACCTTCAATCTAAGACATTCCTTAGTTAACAGTTATCTCAAGCTAAGACTTACAACTCAACCCGTATGCAATGCCTTTGATATCATAGTTTTGAAACACTAACAAAAGTACTATGGCAAAAACTGTTTATCTTGTTCAGTAAGCCAAACTTCTTTGATGATACAAATCTAGGACAGCTGACTAACATGGATATCTTCTGTAAACTCTAGATGACCTGGCAAATATAATTTCCTATTGAAACAATGTAATCAAGCTGGAAGTCCATTACCATTCTACCTATAGCAAAAATATAATATATATATATACATATACACCAACATACAACTACTTGCATCAAAATTCATATACATGCTACAAAAATATAGTATATATACACATATGTGTATATACATACATACATACATACATACATACATACATACATACATACATACATACATACATACATACATACATACATACATATACATGCATCAAATATTCAATCAGGTGATGGCGCATCTACAGATGTCATGGTAGACGTAGAAAATTAAATCTCAAACAAGTATGAAACTGAAATAGATGTCTCCACGAGCTCTTTAGTCATACGCCCAATACAAGTTTTATTATCAATGATAAAGAAACAAACTGATCTACTAAGCCAAATATGAAGATTCGTGTAGTATAAAGGTCACTACCATGCCACAGACATAGAATATTAGGTCAAGAAACTTAAAGATTGATCAAGATTGTGTAAAAACTCAGAAAGCACAATTGTAACCTGCGTGCCGAAGGCTTTCAGCAGATTTCCACGTTCTTTCTCCATTTGAGCACGAGCCCGGGCAAAAGTTGATGCACCTTTTGATAATGTACTGCCATTGGTACATGTATTTTCAACACCATACTTCCTGCCATCTTCTGACAATTTAGTTCCTGAACGAGAAGTGGATGCACAAAAGAAATCAACATCTCTTCACCTTCAACACAGAGAAATTTGTATGGGAGAAAATAGAGACACGTGTAATCAGTGAATAACCTATTTCCACTTGTTTAGACCCTGTAACTATATAACCTTCAACACCACGAACAATGTCCCTTTGGTAATGCTGAAAAGTATAAGAAAGAGCATATTTCCATCAGAAGCTATAAATAGGACGTAATGGGCGCATGCATTATTTATAAGCTGATTAAGCTTTAAAAGTCTGTGGGTGAATATAGTACAATTGTGACTGCCACCCAACCTCCAACACACACACACATCCTCCCTTGCATAAATGATATTTTTAGGGTAGGCAAAGTGACCTTGGCAGCACGAGTATATATATATAACTTTTCAAGTTTAAGTCTTGTTGGAGCTCGGATCATCACCACCACACTGTCTGAAACTCCATATGCACCAAACCGCTGCAACGGCTGAAACGAGTACATCAACATCACATTAATGTCGGAGATAAAAAGAATTTAAAAAAGATAAATAAATAGAGTATGTAAAAAATGGATGAAAGAACTGCAGCTGAACCGCAAAGCAACATAAATACAATTTAAACAAATTCCAGATGAATAGAATAGAATATGCAGACAAATATGCTTGAAAACAGATTTAGCAGTACAGTCACAATTTGTAAATTTAATGCCAAAGCTCCCGCATACAAAATGAGACAATGTGTGAATCGAAAATTCAGATGAGTGGCATGCCGACTGCTCACCAAAAAACACCACCTCATTTATCGCTTAAAAACCTAATTTCATCCAAACAAACACAACTTTGAGCTACCGCTACAGAACCCAAAATCAACGCGATTGTACACGAATGCTATACGGTTGAAACTAAAATCCGAATATAGGAGAATCAATGAATGTCAGATTTGAAGGACAAGTCGAACAAGAATATACCAAAAATTGATTAACGCAGATCCAAATCATCGTGATATTTAGAACCTTCACTGCACGCATTTGACCACGACCACGAAATTGATTCACATCGCTACTGAAGATTGATAATAAGGAAAAAGCATACCTTCCACCGGCTCCACTGCTGGGGGATTTGGATGGGGGAGGAGCGGCAACGGCGGCAAACGTAGCATAATGGGCGGCGAATCTATGGAGAAAATGGCCCGCGGGGGATGGGCGAGAGCTGGGCTTTGGGGCGGATGGAAATGGAGATCTGGGGCGGCGAGCGGCCGATGTTCGGAGCAACGAGGCTATGAGCCTCCTAGAAGCCATGGCACGGTAATAGATTGACGATTGGGGTTTTTACGGAGAGAATAAGAGAGGAGTGTTGGGATTTTATCGAGAAACTCAGATTATTTTTAGAAAAAAAAAATAGGTTCACATCGGTTGCACATAAGAACTGATGTCAATTTACAATATTCACATCGGTTTTGTATAAACCGATGTTACACTAACAAAAATCATTTAAATTCACATCAAAAATCATTTAAATTCACATCGGTTCATTTAGAAACCGATGTTAAAATAGTATATTCACATCGGTTTCTAAATAACAAATGTTAATCGAGTATAATTCACATGGTTTTTTATAAAAACCGATGTGAATTTGTTTTAAAATTTTCAATTATGCCACCGCGTCTTTTTTAACATCGGTTTTCACAAAACCGATGTTAAACGAGCGATATTGAATGTCTTTTTTCTAGTAATGTATCATAACATAGAATAGTTTCTATTATATTATATGCAGGAAATAATAGTTTTTTAAGTTGCTGGAAATCATTTTTTTTTAAGTTTAAAGTCACAATTTTAAGATGAGAATCATTTTTTTTAAGTTTAGAGTTACTTTTTTTTTTGCATTTAAATCACTTCTTTTCATGTTGAGAATCACTTTTTTTAAGCTACACCAAATAGACGAAAACTATGATTGCTTAGGGGCTGTTTGTTTGGCTCTTAATGGTTACATTAAGAGCCTACCTCTGAATCGCTAAGAGGTCAGGACTGTTTGGCAAAAAAAATATGACCTCTTAATGGTTACAATAACCTCTTAATTATTATTATAATTTTCTAATGAATTAAATTAAAAAATATTATACATAATTATTATTATTATTTTAAATGAACTAAATTAAAAAATATTATGCATAATTATTATTATTATTTCAAATGAATTAAATTTAAAAATATTATACATTAAAATTATTATTATTATTATTATTTTAAATGAATTAAATTTAAAAATATTATACATTATTATTATTATTATTTTAAATGAATTAAATTTAAAAATATTATACACAATTATTTATAAAAATTAGGGTTTTTATTTATAAAAAGGAGAGGTTTTGGTACGCAAGGGGAGGGAAAATGGGATTTTTAATCGCTACTTTTATAAAGAAGGGTAAAATGATAATTTGTTACCATTTAGCGTTACTATTTAGAACAGTTACCAAACAACCAAATTTCATTCTGCACTCAACCATACAGAGACTCTCAACCATTCTGGCCTCTCAACCATTTTGCACTAAATCATTCAGCAACTGTCAAACAGCCCCTTAGTTGTAATGGCTGTTTCCACCAAAACACAGCACTAACCAAACCAATGCATGTAAAAAGAAAGAGGGGTGATATGGCAAATCACACCTCATACACACACCGTGCTTTATGGATGTTGTACCGCATTTTTTATAGATAAAATATTCATAATAATATTATAATAAAATTAATAGTAAAGCACGCGGTACAACATCCATAAAGCACGAGTGTGTTTGGGGGTGTGGTTCAGAGTGTTCCTCTCATTTCTCAAAAAGAAAATCTGATTCAATGATGGGGTTTGTTAATCCTCGTTCCAATAACATATATAAAGAGAAAAACGCCCTGATGTCCTAAATCTTAGAGGATTAGATGCATGCAGTACAATATTTGTCGGACACGATAACTTTAGTCCCAAAGTTTCAAAAAAATGGCGTCTAAAGGACTTTTGGCTGAGGTGGCATGGAAGTCACATGTCACTTTATTAAATTTAAAAAAAAATAAAAATAAATACACAGTCATATCCACATCAGCAAAAAAATTAAAAAAAATAAAAAAGTCTAAAAAAATAAAAAATGGCATAAATTACTCCCATTCCCCTTTTCTTAATTTTTTAGACTTTTTAAATTTATTTTCATCCTCATTAAATTTTATAAAAAAAGGAAGAATCAAATTAAAAAAATCATGTCCACATCAGCAAAAAAATAAAAAAATAACTAAAAAAGTCTTAAAAATTTAAAAAAAAAGCATAAATCACTATCATTCCCTTTTTTTTATAGATAAAATATTCATAATAATATTATAATAAAATTAATAGTAAAGCACGCGGTACAACTAGGGATGTCAATGGGTCGGGTAGGGTACGGGTATGCCTCCTCCATACCCTACCCTATTTGATTAGGATCGGGTTCGGATAATGATCATCGGGTAATCGGGTACTCAATGGGTATTCGGGTACCCGTATACTCTATATTTAAGAGTATAAATATATTTAATATATACATATAATATAATTAATAAATTCAATTTAGTGCAATAAATATTTAAAATGTAATATTTTATGTAATAATATATATTATATAATACAATATGATATTTATGTATAATATATAATAATAATATATTTATATAATTCAAATGGGTATGCGAGTCGGGTAATCGGGTCGCGTATTCGGGTAATATGCTATATCCATACCCTACCCGTACTCGATCATAAAATTTCGGGTTCGGCCGATACCCAACCCGATTTCGGGTTTATCCGACGGGTAGGATCGGGTACGGATAAAGTTGACATCCCTAGGTACAACATCCATAAAGTACGGGTGTATTTAGGGGTGTGGTTCAGAGTGTTCCTCTCATTTCTCAAAAAAAAAATCTGATTCAATGATAAAACCAAACCAAACGAAATATACCCAGTATATCCCCCTCAGAGCAGGGTCTGGGGAGGGTAAGATGTACGCAGACCATGCCCCTACTTATTACGGTAGGGAGGCTGTTTCCGTGAAGACCATCAGCTTAGTGCACAACAACATATTGGGTGAAAAATACAAAGGGAAGCATATGATACGAAAAAACTCAATACCATACCTGAGCCCATGGCTTAATCCACATGGGACTTACCTAAGAGGAATTTGGCTACTTCACTCCCGATGAACACTGCTCAAACAGAAGATAGGTTGACTCCGCGCAGCCTCCTCACAAAAATACACCACACGCAAAAGGCAATAGGATAAAATATACAATAAATGTAAAAATGCAATGCTCTAGGTCAAAGCTAACCGAGACAACCCAACCCTGAGGCTCTCAACTACAGCACCACTCCCAACTAAAGAATCCACAACTCTGATCTGGCACCTCCAAGCGCACCTATCAACAGTCATGGTCTCGGAAAGGTTTAAGGCCTTCAAATCTAATCTCAGCTGCTCCTCCCACGTCCTCCTCGGTCTGCCTCTCCTCCTCTCCCCGACAACTCCTAAACTCTCAACCCTCCTCACCGGAGCAGAAGCCTGCCTCCTGCGGACGTGGCCAAACCATCTCAATCTCCCTTCCCTAACTTTCGCTGAAATGGGCACCACTTCTAGCGCGTTCCTAAAGACCCTGTTCGAGATGGGGTTTGTTAATCTGATTCAATGATGGGGTTTGTTAATCCTCTAGAACTAGTTCTAATAACATAGCCGACATATATAAAGAGAAAAAGGCCCTGATGTCCTAAATTTTAGAGGATTAGATGCACACAGTGCAATGTTTGTCGGACCCGACAACTTTAGTCTCAAAGTTCCAAAAAAATGGCATCTAAAGGACTTTTGGCTGAGGTGACATGGAAGTCACATGTCACCTTATTAAATTTAAAAAAAAATAAAAATAAAAATAAATACACAGTCATATCCACATCAGCAAAAAAATTAAAAAAATTAAAAAAGTCTAAAAAAATAAAAAATAGCATAAATTACTCCCATTCCCCTTTTCTTAATTTTTTAGACTTTTTAAATTTATTTTCATCCGCATTAAATTTTATAAAAAAAGGAAGAATCAAATTAAAAAAAATCATGTCCACATCAGCAAAAAAAAAAAAAAAGTCTTAAAAAATAAATAAAAAAAGCATAAATCACTCTCATTCCCTTTTTTTATTTTTTGGACTTTTTAAATTTATTTTTCATCCTCATTAAATTTTATAAAAAAAAAAAGGAAGAATCAAACTTTAAAGATCGGCCAAAAAAATGAATAACAATAAAAGAAGTCTAAAAAAAAAAATAAAAAAAATAAAAGCATAAATCACTCTCATTCCCGCTTTTTTTTATTTTCTTAAATTTTTTTATCTATTTTTCATCCTCATCACTACGTGCACCAAACCCTACAAACTTTAGGGCCATTAGTGTTTTTTTCTCCATATATAAAAACTAGTATAACACCCGTGTAATTACACGGGAACACAAAAAAGAACTCTTATGTAAATATATAATATGTAAATCGTTCATTATAAATTTCATAATATATCTTTATAAACTATATTAATTGTCTGTTTATGATTACACCATTCTCATCGAAACAAAAGATTTCTAGTCTTTCCTGATCTTCACTCTTGATATGGCAACATAAAGCTAACCATGACCGAATACAGGTCTTGGAAGATACATACCGATTGTGATCTTGACTCTTAAATATAGTCATGGTAAAGCTCATAATAAATGGGAACTGACGTATTTGAAATTTAAATGGTAATCTGCTATCTAACGGGCTTAATATCAATTGTGGAATAAGTACTTTACTCTCAAAATTGTTCCCCGAATTTCTTGTTCAATAATATGGTTATGGATTTGGATAATTATTAATGATGTGATATTTCATAATTCTGATGATTGATCCATATTTTGAATTAGCATAATTGAGACTCTGACTTACGACTTCAAGATGTGATTTGGAATTCTAGAATAGTTGATGCTATTCAAAAAAATCCATTGAATATACTTGATTTTGACTTTAGAAGTCGCAGAGATTTTGCATATACTATCAGAACTGCGATATATCCATTTGTCTTTTGAAATTATAGACATCACGTAATCGTTTACTCTCTCAACAATGCCGTTTGTTGGCGTCACGGTTGCCCTTTCTTCAGAAAATTACTTTATGGAAAGTTACTTATAAGTGAATGATAGTGCTTTCAGCAATGACTGTAATATGATCTTCGGCATTCCAGATTAGTAAATATCAAGAATATCAATCAAGATTTATCTATCGACTTCTTCACCCAGCTCACCATCTACAATCTTGAGGATTCATTCGGAGAAGTCCTTAATTTCTTATAGATGGTGAGATGACATTGTCTGTCCAATAATTAATCTCATATTCTTGGTCAGTCTTATGAGTTTGCAATGATGCCAAAGTGAAAAAGAACTTATACTTGAATAAACGATATATGTATTCATATGTAGAAATATACTAAATAATTGTGGCTAGTTTTAGTAATGTTTTTGGAATTAAAAAAACTTTTGGAAATACATAATAGATCTTGACTTATAACTTAAAATAAAGCACTTCTCAATTCTTATATTTGAAAAAAATACATAAATTATTTGGATATAATTTAAAATACAAAAGAAAATTCAAAACCTTCAAAAATATAGTAGTTGATTTCAAAAGTAGATCAATTAACAAATCTTTTAAAACTTAAAAAATAAAAATCACTTAAAATTATTTAAAAAATCACTTCGAGTACCTTTTTAATTATATATATATATATATATATATATATATATATATATATATTCAACACTTCTTTTAGTTGATATTTATTTTATTGATATACATAATTATAGTGACTAACTAATACAATCTAATTAATTAATGGAAATATATAATATTTTCGCGAGATTTAAGGTTTAAATTTTAAATATATAGTGCACACTACTATATTAAATTCTCTTTGTTTGGAATTTATATTTTTTAATTAATGAAAACGGAAATATTTCTTAATATAATCAATTTCTATTTATTTATAATTCATATTCCTTAATTCGTAGAAATTAATAAGGTAGGTAGAGTTATTTGAGGTATAATTATAATGTAATTAATGAATGATGATTAGGCGAGTAATTGATTATGTGTCAGCTGAAGCATGAAAGGGCGACATATAAGCACACGAAGCACCAGCAGAAGACATGTGACAGACGAAGCATGAGAAGTTGCCATTTAGACTCAACGTATTCTGCATTAGTATATAGGGGAGATGGCCAGCTGAAACCGTCTTAGAATGAGCCTCGGCTATGGTAATCAAACAATACTATTTGCAGTATTCTTTATAATGTTAAAAAATGAATAATAATTACTATCATTTACTTAACAATATTGCCGATCACTACTTTGAAATAGACAAAAAACATTAGAAAATAATAATTCTGAAAAAAGAAAATTAAGGACAACCCGAAAGTAGGCCGATGGGTCTAACCTTGAAAAAAGAAAAAATGGTCGGGCGCCGGAGGAAAGCAGGCCGATAATATGGCGTTTAAAGAAAAAAAAGGTCTGCCACCGGCAGTGGCCCGTCGAAAAGAAAAAAGTTCGTCGGCGGGCATGGCGTTAAAAAAAAAGATGGATGCCGGTCGGAGATCCGCCGTAAATCAAGCTGGCGGCCTGGTGTTAAAAAAAATGGTCCGGCCACCGGTGGTGGACCGTTGGAAAGCAGGTTGATCGGAGGTCTATCGGAGATCCCCGTAATTAAAAGAATTTTTTGAAGATTAGTTGCCTAGTTAATTTAACTTAATATTTTAAGGATATTTCTTAAAATTTATTGTTATTGAATATTTGATATTATTATAAAAAAATATGATCGGCAACGGTGGTGGCCCGCCGGAAAGAGCCGGCGGCATAGCGCAAAAAAAATAATAAAATTGACCGGCCGCGGGAGGTCTGTCGGGGATCCACGTAAAAGAACCTAGCCCGCCAGCGGTGGCGCTGCCGAAAAACCTTGATGGCTGGAAGTCCGTCGGGGTCTCGGGAATCCTCATAAAAAATTACTATTTTTTTTAAATTAATTGCCCATTTAATTTAATTTAATATTTTAATTTTTACAAAATTCTTGTTGTTGGACATTTGACATTATTATTGTTAATAATAATATAATAAACGTATCATAAGAGAAAGAGAAGATGAGGGGAGGGGTGCAATAGTCTTTTCCTGTGCGTACTACGACAACATCCAAATAATACTGTTATCTAACTTATTGCACATTTAGTTCCCTCACGACTAATTTTATTTTGATGATTATTTTATGTATGTTCAGGCTAAGAAATTATAAAATTCTTAATAATTGTTCATACTCATTTTTACATATGTTTCTATAGTGTTTTCTGGATTTTATTATTCTAAAATATGTAGAATTGCTTTGTTCATGTCCAAATTGTGTTTGTTGGATTCAATTATGCTTGGATTTGTTTTGTTATCTTTAGTAGGTGTTTTTAAGGCTATTATCAAGCATTAATAAAGTCCCAACCCCCGACACATATAAAGCGGTGCACGAACGAGAGAAAGAACCGAGGTCATGGTCGTGTCATGTTCCAGCAACACGGGCCGTATTAAATGCCACGGCCGAGGTCATGGTCGTGGCATGTTCCAGCAATTTTTCGATTTTCTAGATTAGTATGACACGATCCGTGTCGCCTAATATTGACAAATTACTTTTTGGACTTTTTGGCCAATCCTGCCTACTTTGGATTGATTCGTTGGGACTTCTGCGAGGAAATTTCTGGGCTACAAGGAAAAGAATGGGTTTTGGAGTTGAAAAACACTACAAATAGTAGATCATCAAGGCATAAAAGGATCATTAGGGAGGATTTGGAGAGAAAATAAGAGAGAAACACACCAATAACACTTGAAGAAAGAGGAAGAACACTTCACATGGGGATTCAAGACCACTCAAAAAATCATACGAGTTTTATCTTCTTCCTATCTTTGACTTGTTTTATTGTTTCATTTGGTTTTAACATGAAGAACATTATGATTATTGATATTTCTCTTATCACCATGTCCGGCTAAACGTGTTAGATTGCGGGTATGGGAGTACGTTGATTTGCTATGGTTTTGAAGGATTAGTAATTATATATACCTATTGTGATTCTCTTTTTGAATGCTTGGTTATAATTCATGTTAGAACACTTGATCGATGTTTTTACATGTTTAACTTAATTGCTCATAATTCGAGAGAAGAGGGCGGTAATAGGTTTCGAGTATTTAACATAGTTAATTACGAGATTGAGAAATCTGTGATGAACTATGATGATCTTTCTTCTTATGAACTTTTTGGCGGCAGATAATTTACAATAGATGGAGACGTCATTATAGGTTGTTATCTATTTTTTAATGCATCTCGAGAGGAACTTTAAGATAATTTAGTATCGTTCTTTTTATTTAAAACTGAGAAGCTACAATCTATTATTTGATATAATAATTCAATTAATCCCTGTGAAAATACAACCTTGCTCACCATTATTCTATTTAAACCCGTATACTTGCGGAAGTTAAAATTATAGCGAACAATAATATAAAGTTTTCATTATTTTAAGTTACCACTTAGTTATTATTGTAAGATGTTAACTTCTGACTGTGTCATGAACTCCAAGAAAATAGCGATTCTCGGAGGTTCTCCAGCCACCAGTGTTGGCCAGCTGGAAAGCAGGTCAGTGGTCTGGCATTCAAAAAAAAATTGACCCACGGGGAAGCAGGTCGGCAGCCTGGCGTTAAAAAAAAAGAATTGGCCAGTCATTGGAGGTCTGCCGGCGACAAGCGGCGGCCCTGCCGGGAAAAATAGTTGGCCGGAGGTCCGTAGGAGATCCTCGTTAAAGAATTGGAAAATTAGTCGTCTTTTTAATATAATTTAATTTCTAAGACTATATTTTAAATTTTATTGTTGTTGAACATTTTTTGATATTATTATATATTATCAAATTCAACACAAAAAGAAGGAAAGGAGAGGGTAGGGGTACAAAAAAATTTTCAAGTGCACACTACCACCAAAAAATACCACTTTTCTTGATATTATAGACTAGAGATTACCCGTGCCATAATGACACGGCGGTGATATAATTGAATTAAAGTAATTAAATTACTAGATTACTTGCTAGAAAAATATAAATTAGTTCCCAAAATTCTATCGGTGACCGACGGGCCTGCCGTAAAATAAGGAAAATAAAATTATGGACCGTCGGTTATCCGGCGGCCCTGGCGTTAGAAAAAAATAGGTCGGAGGCCGGTAATGGCCCACATAAAGCAGGTCGGTAGCCTAGCTTAAAAAAAGGACCGACCACCGGCGGCCTGACGTAAAAAAAAAATGGTCGGGGTCCCTAGGTTGTGGGGAAAGCAAGTCGGCGGCCTGGTGTAAAATAAATAAAAAATATGGCCGCCCAGCGGCGGTTGCCCGCTGGAAAGCAGGCCAGCGGCCTGGCGAAAAAAAAAATGAACGACCGTCGAAGGTTCGTCGGAAAGCTGGCAAGCGGCGTTGCAAAAAACAAGAACAAAAACTGGTACGCCTGTCGGAGGTCTGCCAGCGGCGGCCCTGCCTGAAAAGCTAGACGGTCGGAGGTCCGTCAGGGATTCCCGTAAATATTTTTCTTTTTTTGAAAATTAGTTGTCCTTTTAATTTAATTGAATTTAATATTCTAAGGATATTTTTTGGGGCGGGCTATGAAGACCGCCAAAAATACCGTTATTCTTTTTGTTCACGACTAATTGTTGTGGGAAAATCCCTCACAATATGCCGCAAGTGCACGGTGTCAACAAGTAATAAAGTGATAAGTAAAGTATCGTTCCCTCAAGGACTGATTTCACTAAGTACCAAAATATAGTCAACTCACAATTTTATTTGAAGCACAATTATACGAAATTTATACCTAAACTAATTTGCAGAAAACACATAATAGTACTAATAATAAAAATAATACTAATAAGGGCGTAGAATTATGATTTTCACCTCAAACAATCAGGAATGACATTTATTCAATTCAATTCACTTTTATTCAATTGATTGTAAGCGAGGAATTCCTAAATTATTCTAAATCCTTTCCCAAGGTCGATAGAAAATACTACGAATTATTAACTCGATATATCCCTATTCGAATTAGATAATTAATAGCTAAAACGGTTCAAGAATTCCCACAATAAATAGGCTTCACAATTCGCATGAGTATATTCCTATCTCACGAAAATTATGATTCGTCTCACAAGAACTATGCCTAAATTTCATCTCCCGAATCCATAAAGACATTCAAAACAATTCAACTGTTGGCCAGACAATTAAAAAGCATTAAGAACAGTAAGAAGAATCCAACTCAATACGAATAATGAGTAAATCGAAATAATAATAAATAAATCAAACCGTCATGAAATCGGCTACAATCACAATCCTACTCGAATAGATCTAGAAACTAAGATACGGAAAACTAAGAAAAATCGTAAGGATCCGTGGTCTTGTCGTCGCCCACAAATCTTCTCCTTGTGTTCTTCTCTCTATCTATCGATGCTCCCCTTCTGATCGATTCCCTTTTTCTTCAGCCCTTCAATGCTTATTTATAGTCGTCCTCAGCTTCCAAAACGCGTCCGTGTGATTAGGTCGAGAACAGGCTCCAAAAACGACCCAGGAACGCAGAATATTCAGCAAAACCGCCCGGTGGGCTGCGGCTCACTTTGTATGTGCCGCGGCCCCCTGCTGCTCAGCGAGATGCCTGGGCGTCCTTTTTTCTTCCTGGGCCGCGGTTCACATAGGCTGTGCCGCGGCTCACAGTACAGGCTGGAAACATCATCAATGGTAACATCTTCTACAAGCTCATCACACTTTATGTAATTATCGGGTGCTGGGGGATCGACCCTAAAACTCAACATGTCTTTCTTCTCAACCTCCCCCTCAACTTCACTACTAAATATATGAGCTGGAAAATAACCGTAGTGAATCGCAAGACCACAACGTGCACATTCTCGCTCAAGAGGGGTACTATCAGGATTTTCGAGAGCGTCTACACATTGTTCAAACATGGTCTTTTGTTTTGGGGGAGGGGGCTGACTGACCCTATTAGGCAAATTATTAAGAACACGAAATTTATGAAATTCCAAGGGTCACTATAATCAAAGGAAAACATAATGAAAAAAAATAAAAATATAAAGACTAACAAAAAAAACTTCAAATTAAAATTAGAGTCGCTTGGTATTGATATTAGCGAAAAATCAGTCCCCGACAACGGCGCCAAAAACTTATTGTGGGAAAATCCCTCACAATATGCCACAAGTACACGGTGTCAACAAGTAATAAAGTGATAAGTAAAGTATCGTTCCCTCGAGGACTGATTTCACTAAGTACCAAAATATAGTCAACTCACAATTTTATTTGAAGCACAATTATACGAAATTTATACCTAAGCTAATTTGCAGAAAACACATAATAGTACTAATAATAAAAATAATACTAATAAGGGCGTAGGATTATGATTTTCACCTCAAACAATCAGGAATGACATTTATTCAATTCAATTCACTTTTATTCAATTGATTGTAAGCCAGGAATTCCTAAATTATTCTAAAGCCTTTCCCAAGGTCGATAGAAAATACTACGAATTATTAACTCGATATATCCTTATTCGAATTAGATAATTAATAGCTAAAACAGTTCAAGAATTCCCACAATAAATAGGCTTCACAATTCGCATGAGTATATTCCTATCTCACAAAAATTATGATTCGTCTCACAAGAACTATGCCTAAATTTCATCTCCCGAATCCATAAAGACATTCAAAACAATTCAACTGTTGGCCAGACAATTAAAAAGCATTAAGAACAGTAAGAAGAATCCAACTCAATACGAATAACGAGTAAATCGAAATAATAATAAATAAATCAAACCGTCATGAAATCGGCTATAATCACAATCCTACTCGAATAGATCTAGAAACTAAGATACGGAAAACTAAGAAAAACCGTAAGGATCCATGGTCTTGTCGTCGCCCACAAATCTTATCCTTGTGTTCTTCTCTCTATCTATCGATGCTCCCCTTCTGATCGATTCCCTTTTTCTTCAGCCCTTCAATGTGTAATATCCGCAATTTCGGATTTCTGGTAATTTTATTTTTTCGGCGAAGGTCCGTTTCGACGACTCGCTTGGGACCGTATCATCATTCTGAGAATGATTAATTCTGCACTTTTTGTCATCCGAGTTCGTTTCGGTATTGTTTTGTTGAGTTCCGTGTTTCTTAACAACTTTTCCGCACTCGTGTTCGATTCTTGTGAATCTCGTCCGAAATTACTGTTTCGAGTTTCCCGTAAGTCCGTTTAACTTTGTTAGACGTGTTGTGAGATTTGGTTTGGTGTTTCGATCGCGTATCGTGATTTTCGGACGTTTTGGGCTATTTTCGTAATTTCCCAAAGTTTTGGGTAATTACTTCCGTTGTTGAATTCCGAGCCTTCGGGTGGTCGGAATTGTGTGTTCTCTTAGCCCTTAGATTCATCTTTGCGAGTACTTCGTGACCGTATCTTCGATTCGTATTCAGGTTCGGGTTTGGGTGTCGTTTTCTTGAGTTCAGTGTTATTAAACGACTTTTCCCAAATATGAGTCGACTTTGTAGAATCACCATAAATTCTTGAAAACTCCAAAGACTTTCAATCTTTTCAATATTATAGAGCATCAAGTTAGCTTTCCAATGGTTCAAACGGTGAGTCAATCGGAGTCCGGACGAGAGAGTTATGGTCGAAATAGCTCAGACACTCATTTTCCAGTTTTGGCCGAGCAGCCTGTACCCTGTGCCGCGGCACACTTATTCTGGGCCGCGGCACACAGTCCAGATTAGCCTATTTCTGCGGATTTTGTGAGATGAATGCTCATTTCATCTCTTCCTTCATTCCTCCTCCTCTTGGGCGATCTTATGGGCGATTTTTGGGCGTTTTGCATCATCAATCACAGAGAACTTCATATTCTTCAAGTTTTTGGTGTGGATTAACAACTCCAACAATTGTTCTTCATCATTAATCCAAGGTAAATTCTTGAAACCCTACTTTTGGGTGAATTGGGGGTTTTTGTTCGTTTTGTCCGATTTAACCGTAATAACTTAGATTTGTGATGTATTGATGATTATTTAGATGTATTCTATCATTTCCCTTGTTATTCCATGGTTGGATCGTTTCGATTCGTTATTTTGGTCGAGTTCTTAGTCAACGCCTTGAAGGTGTCCGACAAAAGGTCTTAGAGGGGGGATTGGGCGTTGTATGATTATTATACATCGTATGATTGTTGATTTATCATTGGTATGACTTAGGGACGAAATTCTTGTGAAGAACTCGAGTCGGAACCCTTCCGTTCGTTGTCTTCTTCGGGGTCCGAGCTTCCCGGTCGAACCGTGTTCTTCGGAACGTTTGGTAGCGGTTATTAAGGCAAGTATCTTATTATACGACTTGTATCTTGTGACTAGTAATTACGTATGATATGTATGACGATTTTGCTTGCCTCCGTAAATATGTTCCGTTTGAGTTGGTTGTGTTTTCCGAAATTTGAAGGCTTTGTGATAATAGTGATATATTGGTATCCGTGTTAGGCGTCGTGCCATTTGTGCAGGATTGCGATGTACATATGAGATGGTTGTACACGTGGTTGTTCAATGTATTGTGTACCGAATGTGTGTTATGTTGGTTAAGAGTCGTTGTGATGATCATGATATTTGTGTTGTTTTGGTTTACATACTTGATTGTACATTTCTGTTTAATTTGTAATTGCTTGACATTTTATGATTATGAATTGTGTCGTGTCGATGTGTGTGTGTTCGGGTAGGGTCCGACGAGGCCTCTGGAGTTCGGTACATGATGTGTACGAACAAAGTGTGTGATCCAGGTAGGGTCTGACGAGGCCTCTGGAGTCCGGTACATGACGTGTACGGACAAGGTGTGTGATCCAGGTAGGGTCTGACGAGGCCTCTGGAGTTCGGTACATGATGTGTACGAACGATGTTGTGGCCGGGTAGGGTCCGTTGAGGCCTCCGGAGTTCGGTACATGATGTGTACGAGCAGTGTGTGTGGCCGGGTAGGGTCCGTTGAGGCCTCGGAGTTCGGTACATGATGTGTACGAACAGTATGTGTGGTCGGGTAAGGTCCGTCGAGGCCTCGGAGTTCGGTACATGATGTGTACGAACAATGATCGTGTAGCAGTGATTGTTCGGGTAACATTTTAAATATGGATCTCGGACTCATAATGATATATTATTTAGTATGCTTTGAAACGAGAATCGGGCTAAGACCCTAATGTTTACGAAAAGGTTTTGTAAATTGGGACTCGAGGTCCAAAAGAATTTCTGCTTTAAAAATCCCCGAGATGATGTGTTCCTTTTCAAATATCTCTTACTTGAGTTCGAAATTCTAAAACTTCTCGGGAACATTTTGATAATTGATTTACGTATTAAATTCGTAGTTGCTATTTGCTTGTTACATTTCGTATGGTTTGATACTTGCACTAGTAAAACAGTGGAGTTTTACTAACCCCCGAGTATTCGGGGGGTGGATGTCTGTTCTGCGTCCAGGTACATGCAGGTTCAGGGGAGCAGTCACAGGATTGGCACAAGGGGATGACGAGCTGCGATACTAATCAAGAGTTGAGAGTTGGTAGAGTTTATTTGTATTGTTAGAGTTGATTCAGTCTTTCGTTGTATTGTATTTCGAACCCTGTGTGGGTAATGTTGTTAGTCAGTCCTGTTGATAGAGTTGTGTAACCTCATCGGTCTGTGTGTTTTTGTGTAAGTGACCTTAACGGTCTGTATTATTATATTGTTTGACCCTGGCCGGGCAAGCATTTGGTTGTTTATGGACGTTTAGCCTGGTAGATCCTTGCGGAAAGGGTTTACGGCGTGTAATATTCCCATATGGTTTTGGGGGTGTTACATTTATGGTATCGGAGCTTAGGTTGCGGAAACCTAGGTTGTCGGGTCGAGTCGAGTCGTGGTTTGTCGAGTAATGTGTTGTCTTGTCGTTCGAGTCGTCAGGTGACAAGTTGAGTTGTGCGTAGTCACAACGTGTCGGATATGTTGTCGGATGAGATTAGTATCGTGGGCGACCGTCATCTCTGTGCGGCCTGTGGATGTAAGTCTCCCTTCTTTGTGTTGTGCCTCGTGTGACACGAGCTATTTTTATGATTATGAGTTAATTGTAATCCTCTTATGGATTTTGATTTCGTGATATGTGATCATTTGACTCCGTTTTTCGTTCATATGAGGAGTAGTGTTCTTTGTCTTGTGCATGTTTGATTTTATTTCTTTTATCCGTCATTGTGAGTTCTTTTGTAATGGCTTTCGGTATTTTACCGATGAGTTTTATTTCAAAACCAATTCCCTTAACCGAGTTTTTGGCATTATGGCCTTGATCATTTTGGCGAAATTCTTATGACGGAATTTAGTATTTTGTAAATGGCTTTTGTGAGTTTTGAAATATTACCGTCATCGACCTTTTTGGCATTTTGTAAATGGTTTTTATCCAGTGGGTTCGTAGCGGGACCCACGGCGCTATAATGTTCCGTGTAATTATCTCAAATTTTTGGGCATTCTAGCCCATTGAATTATCTTTGAAAACTTTGAGTACCTTAGAAAATAAATTTGAGACGTACTTTTAAAATAAATTATTTTCTCGTGGTACATCCAAGGTGCCACAATATGTTTCAAGATTCTTCTACCTCGAGGACCAAAATGTTTTGAGATATTTCCAATATTTTAGAAACACTTTTACTTAGACCGAGGGTCGAATATTTCGAAAGTTTTTCACGAAAAGAAAGTGTCCTCATTTTTATCGAATGCGAAATAGTTTTCCAAAGTCTCGATAACGATGTTTCACGATTGTATTTTTTTTTGAAGGGTGATACTCAAGATCAATCGGTGTTTCCAAAATTGTTTTCAAAAGGAGGTTTTCGTTTTTAAAACCTATCTATTCCCATTTGAGGGCTGGTATGTATGTGTGATGTTCGCGTTGTCGTTATGATGTTTGCTCTCGAGTATGATCGAAATGGTGGCATGAACGTCGAGGCGTTGCCACGCATTTGTTGTACTAGCCCTCTGTGAGAGGTGTGAATTGGTGTTTCTTGTTTATCGCCTCGTGGTGATTTGCGTGTTGTCGCACGAGTGTGGTATTGAATCTTGGGTTTGTACGTTTGTGTACATGTGTGATTGTTTCATAATGTTTGTAATTATGTCTGGTTATCGTTCGGGCCGTTGAGGTCGCCGAACGATACCGTCGTTGTTGTAGTGTTTGTGTGTGTATTACTTTACGATGGTAATCGTTGTATATGATATGTGTTATGATTCTTTGTTGTCTTTGAGTTGGCATCTCCGCTATATTGTTTTGCGACGTTATACCCCATTGTATCTAGCATTTGTACTTTCGGTATGCCGAGCCGAGGTGTTTCAACCGTGATGTGCCGGGCATGCACGTGTAAATTGTCCTTCTCGCCGCAACGCGTTTCGAGGACACCGAATTGATTTTGCGAATTGGCTCGAGACTTTCGGAGTTCGCGCTTCAAAGACGTATATCGGGATCGACTCTGAGAGACCCATGGGAGATTTTCCTGTCGGATGCTTTTTGTGTTGTGACCTTGTTTCCGTTGTTGTGAGTTGCGGGGACGACATTTCTTTTATAAGAGGTCGGATGTAATACCCATACTATATTTGACTTCTGCAGTTTCTCCTTCTAAATACTATCGACTTGCACGTGTTCGTCGATACTTTTTGAACTTGTTTGATGTCTCAGTTGTCATCGTTGACTAGTTGTGACCTTGTTTCGGATCGACTGTTTATCATCGTGACCTTCGAGTTCGGTTCGATTCTTGTGAGCCTTGTTTGGAAGTAATATCTTTCACTTTCTACGAGTTCTTTTAATGCAGGAGTAGAAGTGGGGACTTGAGTCATTGTTATTGTTGTAATTCGATCATTGTTATTTGATCATTATTGTTCGATCATTGTTATTTGATCGTTGTTGTTCGATCATCGTTATTTGATCATTGTTGTTCGATCATTGTTATTTGATCGTTGTTGTTCGATCATTGTTATTTGATCATTGTTGTTCGATCATTGTTATTTGATCGTTGTTGTTCGATCATTGTTATTTGATCATTGTTGTTCGATCATTGTTGTTCGATCGTTGTTGTTCGAATGGGGTTGTCATTGTTGTTGCACGATCTCGTCTTCGCGAAGAATTGTCGTTCACCGTTAGTCAAGCTGTTTGAGTGTGGCCAAGTGGGTCACCGATCGGTGCATTGTGAGACCGTTGCCAAGATGTTCGGGAATTGGGTTTCGTTCCTACTCGGGAGTGCACTGGTGGTGTCCGTGATGTAGTTGTGTATCGTACTTCGTCTTGTAATTCGTGTAGAAATTGTTATTTGTTGCGTGAACTTTTTGGTTTTGTTTGTATTCTACCATGATGTTTTATTTTAAGTTTCGGACGAAACTTATTTTTAATAGGATAGAATGTAATGTCCGTATTCTCGTTTTGTTATCTTGAATTCTTTGTGTCTTGACGTCGGACATTTTCTTGTTGACGAGAATCGGAGTGAATTCTATCATAATACTATATTTGTTTCTACCGCATAGTCGTTGTGGTCGGTGCGACTTGTTGTCGCGTGCGTTTCTTTGATTAAATGTGTGCATGTGATGTGTTGTTAATTACTCGTTATTGTTTTGAATCATTGTCGGTGGCGTTGTTATGGTCGTCGTGGGCGTGTTTTCACGCTGTATGTTCTTCGCGTTGCTTGTAACGTTTCGCCGTTAGGCGCGATTTTTTTTCGGTTCTTGTGTATCCGTTGATTTTCTGGCGGGATATTGCTTCTCCTACTTGATTTAAGTTTGGACGAAACTTCTTTTAAGGAGGGTAGAATGTAATATCCGCAATTTCGGATTTCTGGTAATTTTATTTTTTCGGCGAAGGTCCGTTTCGACGACTCGCTTGGGACCGTATCATCATTCTGAGAATGATTAATTCTGCACTTTTTGTCATCCGAGTTCGTTTCGGTATTGTTTTGTTGAGTTCCGTGTTTCTTAACAACTTTTCCGCACTCGTGTTCGATTCTTGTGACTCTCGTCAAATTCTTGTTTCGAGTTTCCCGTAAGTCCGTTTAACTTTGTTAGACGTGTTGTGAGATTTGGTTTGGTGTTTCGATCGCGTATCGTGATTTTCGGACGTTTTGGGCCATTTTCGTAATTTCCCAAAGTTTTGGGTAATTACTTCCGTTGTTGAATTCCGAGCCTTCGGGTGGTCGGAATTGTGTGTTCTCTTAGCCCTTAGATTCGTCTTTGCGAGTACTTCGTGACCGTATCTTCGATTCGTATTCGAGTTCGGGTTTGGGTGTCGTTTTCTTGAGTTCGGTGTTATTAACGACTTTTCCCAAATATGAGTCGACTTTGTAGAATCACCATAAATTCTTGAAAACTCCAAAGACTTTCAATCTTTTCAATATTATAGAGCATCAAGTTAGCTTTCCAATGGTTCAAAGCGGTGAGTCAATCGGAGTCCGGACGAGAGTTATGGTCGAAATAGCTCGGACACTCATTTTCCAGTTTTGGCGAGCTGTACCTGTGCCGCGGCACACTTATTACAGGCCGCGGCACACGGTCAGTTAGCCTATTTTGCGGATTTTGTGAGATGAATGCTCATTTCATCTCTTCCTTCATTCCTCCTCCTCTTGGCGATCTTATGGGCGATTTTGGGCGTTTTGCATCATCAATCACAGAGAACTTCATATTCTTCAAGTTTTTGGTGTGGATTAACAACTCCAACAATTGTTCTTCATCATTAATCCAAGGTAAATTCTTGAAACCCTACTTTTGGGTGAATTGGGGGTTTTTGTTCGTTTTGTCCGATTTAACCGTAATAACTTAGATTTGTGATGTATTGATGATTATTTAGATGTATTCTATCATTTCCCTTGTTATTCCATGGTTGGATCGTTTCGATTCGTTATTTTGGTCGAGTTCTTAGTCAACGCCTTGAAGGTGTCCGACAAAAGGTCTTAGAGGGGGATTAGGCGTTGTATGATTATTATACATCGTATGATTGTTGATTTATCATTGGTATGACTTAGGGACGAAATTCTTGTGAAGAACTCGAGTCGGAACCCTTCCGCTCGTTGTCTTCTTGAGTCCGAGCTTCGGTCGAACCGTGTTCTTGAGCGTTTGGTAGCGGTTATTAAGGCAAGTATCTTATTATACGACTTGTATCTTGTGACTAGTAATTACGTATGATATGTATGACGATTTTGCTTGCCTCAGTAAATATGTTCCGTTTGAGTTGGTTGTGTTTTCCGAAATTTGAAGGCTTTGTGATAATAGTGATATATTGGTATCCGTGTTAGGCGTCGTGCCATTTGTGCAGGATTGCGATGTACATATGAGATGGTTGTACACGTGGTTGTTCAATGTATTGTGTACCGAATGTGTGTTATGTTGGTTAAGAGTCGTTGTGATGATCATGATATTTGTGTTGTTTTGGTTTACATACTTGATTGTACATTTCGGTGTAATGTGGAATGGCTTGACATTTAATGATTATGAATTGTGTCGTGTCGATGTGTGTGTGTTCCAGGTAGGGTCTGACGAGGCCTCTGGAGTTCGGTACATGATGTGTACGAACAAAGTGTGTGATCGAGGTAGGGTCTGACGAGGCCTCTGGAGTCCGGTACATGACGTGTACGGACAAGGTGTGTGATCCAGGTAGGGTCTGACGAGGCCTCTGGAGTTCGGTACATGATGTGTACGAACGATGTTGTGGCCGGGTAGGGTCCGTTGAGGCCTCCGGAGTTCGGTACATGATGTGTACGAACAGTGTGTGTGGCCGGGTAGGGTCCGTTGAGGCCTCCGGAGTTCGGTACATGATGTGTACGAACAGTATGTGTGGTCCGGGTAAGGTCCGTCGAGGCCTCCGGAGTTCGGTACATGATGTGTACGAACAATGATCGTGTAGCAGTGATTGTTCGGGTAACATTTTAAATATGGATCTCGGACTCATAATGATATATTATTTAGTATGCTTTGAAACGAGAATCGGGCTAAGACCCTAATGTTTACGAAAAGGTTTTGTAAATTGGGACTCGAGGTCCAAAAGAATTTACCTTTAAAAATCCCGAGATGATGTGTTACTTTTAAAATATCTCTTACTTGAGTTGGAATTTCTAAATCTTCTTGGGACCATTTTGATAATTGATTTACGTATTAAATTCGTTTTTGCTATTTGATTGTTACATTTCGTATGGTTTGATACTTGCACTAGTAAAACAAAGGAGTTTACTAACCCCAGAGTATTCGGGGTGGATGTCTGCTGCGTCCGGTACATGCGAGTTCGGGAGCGATCCAGGATTGGCACAAGGAGATGACGAGTGCGATACTAATCAAGAGTTGAGAGTTGGTAGAGTTTATTTGTATTGTTAGAGTTGATTCAGTCTTTCGTTGTATTGTATTTCGAACCACGTGTGGGTAATGTTGTTAGTCGATCCTGTTGATAGAGTTGTGTGACCTCATCGGCCTGTGTGTTTTGTGTAAGTGACCTTAGCAGTGCAGTATTATTATATTGTTTGACCACTGGCCGGGCAAGCATTTGGTTGTTTATGGACGTTTGCTGGTAGATCCTTGCGGAAAGGGTTTACGGCGTGTAATATTCCCATATGGTTTTGGGGTGTTACATTTATGGTATCGGAGCTTAGGTTGCGGAAACCTGGTGTCGGGTCGAGTCGAGTCGTGGTTTGTCGAGTAATGTGTTGTCTTGTCGTTCGAGTCGTCAGGTGACAAGTTGAGTTGTGCGTAGTCACAACGTGTCGGATATGTTGTCGGATGAGATTAGTATCGTGGGCGACCGTCATCTCTGTGCGGCCTGTGGATGTAAGTCTCCCTTCTTTGTGTTGTGCCTCGTGTGACACGAGCTATTTTTATGATTATGAGTTAATTAGAATCCTCTTATGGATTTTGATTTCGTGATATGTGATCATTTGACTCCTATTTTCGTTCATATGAGGAGTAGTGTTGCTGTCTTGTGCATGTTTGATTTTATTTCTTTTATCCGCTGCGTGAGTTCTTTTGTAATGGCTTTCGGTATTTTACCGACTGAGTTTTATTTCGAAAACCAATTCCCTTAACCGAGTTTTTGGCATTATGGCCTTGATCATTTTGGCGAAATTGTTATGACGGAATTTAGTATTTTGTAAATGGCTTTTGTGAGTTTTTGAAATATTACCGTCATCGACCTTTTTGGCATTTTGTAAATGGTTTTTATCCTGGTGGGTTCCGGCGCGGGACCCACGGCGCTATAATGTTCCGTGTAATTATCTGAAATTTTTGGGCATTCTAGCCCATTGAATTATCTTTGAAAACTTTGAGTACCTTAGAAAATAAATTTCGAGACGTACTTTTAAAATAAATTATTTTCTCGTGGTACATCCAAGGTGCCACAATATGTTTCAAGATTCTTCTACCTCGAGGACCAAAATGTTTTGAGATATTTCCAATATTTTAGAAACACTTTTACTTAGACCCGAGGGTCGAATATTTCCGAAAGTTTTTCACGAAAAGAAAGTGTCCTCATTTTTATCGAATGCGAAATAGTTTTCCAAAGTCTCGATAACGATGTTTCACGATTGTATTTTTTTTTTGAAGGGTGATACTCAAGATCAATCGGTGTTTCCAAAATTGTTTTCAAAAGGAGGTTTTCGTTTTTAAAACCTATCTATTCCCATTTGAGGGCTGGTATGTATGTGTGATGTTCGCGTTGTCGTTATGATGTTTGCTCTCGAGTATGATCGAAATGGTGGCATGAACGTCGAGGCGTTGCCACGCATTTGTTGTACTAGCCCTCTGTGAGAGGTGTGAATTGGTGTTTACTGTTTATCGCCTCGTGGTGATTTGCGTGTTGTCGCACGAGTGTGAGCTGTTGAATCTTGGGTTTGTACGTTTGTGTACATGTGTGATTGTTTCATAATGTTGTAATTATGTGCTGGTTATCGTTCGGGCCGTTGAGGTCGCCGAACGATACCGTCGTTGTTGTAGTGTTTGTGTGTGTATTACTTTACGATGGTAATCGTTGTATATGATATGTGTTATGATTCTTTGTTGTCTTTGAGTTGGCATCTCCGCTATATTGTTTTGCGACGTTATACCCCATTGTATCTAGCATTTGTACTTTCGGTATGCCGAGCCGAGGTGTTTCAACCGTGATGTGCGGGGCATGCACGTGTAAATTGTCCTTCTCGTCGATGCTGCGTTTGAGGACACCGAATTGATTTTGCGAATTGGCTCCGAGACTTTCGGAGTTCGCGCTTCAACGGATATCGGGATCGACTCGAGAGACCCATGGGAGATTTTCTGTCGGTTGCTTTTTGTGTTGTGACCTTGTTTCCGTTGTTGTGAGTTGCGGGGACGACATTTCTTTTATAAGAGGTCGGATGTAATACCCATACTATATTTGACTTCTGCAGTTTCTCCTTCTAAATACTATCGACTTGCACGTGTTCGTCGATACTTTTTGAACTTGTTTGATGTCTCAGTTGTCATCGTTCGAACTGGTTGTGACCTTGTTTCAGATCGACCTGTTTATCATCGTGACCTTCCCGAGTTCGGTTCGATTCTTGTGAGCCTTGTTTGGAAGTAATATCTTTCACTTTCTACGAGTTCTTTTAATGCACAGAGTAGAAGTGGGGACTTCGGAGTCATTGTTCGACTGTTGTAATTCGATCATTGTTATTTGATCATTATTGTTCGATCATTGTTATTTGATCGTTGTTGTTCGATCATCGTTATTTGATCATTGTTGTTCGATCATTGTTATTTGATCGTTGTTGTTCGATCATTGTTATTTGATCATTGTTGTTCGATCATTGTTATTTGATCGTTGATGTTCGATCATTGTTATTTGATCATTGTTGTTCGATCATTGTTGTTCGATCGTTGTTGTTCGAATGGGGTTGTCATTGTTGTTGCACGATCTCGTCATCGCGAAGAATTGTCGTTCACCGTTAGTCAAGCTGTTTGAGTGTGGCCAAGTGGGTCACCGATCGGTGCATTGTGAGACCGTTGCCAAGATGTTCGGGGTGGGTTTCGTTCCTACTCGGGAGTGCTGGTGGTGTCCAGTGATGTAGTTGTTTATCGTACTTCGTTTTGTTATTCGTGTAGAAATTGTTATTTGTTGCGTGAACTTTTTGGTTTTGTTTGTATTCTACCATGATGTTTTATTTTAAGTTTCGGGACGAAACTTATTTTTAATAGGATAGAATGTAATGTCCGTATTCTCGTTTTGTTATTTTGAATTCTTTGTGTCTTGACGTCGGACATTTTCTTGTTGACGAGAATCGGAGTGAATTCTATCATAATACTATATTTGTTTCTACCGCATAGTCGTTGTGGTCGGTGCGACTTGTTGTCGCGTGCGTTTCTTTGATTAAATGTGTGCATGTGATGTGTTGTTAATTACTCATTATTGTTTTGAATCATTGTCGGTGGCGTTGTTATGGTCGTCGTGGGCGTGTTTTCCACGCTGTATGTTCTTCGCGTTGCTTGTAACGTTTCGCCGTTAGGCGCGATTTTTTTTCGGTTCTTGTGTATCCGTTGATTTTCTGGCGGGATATTGCTTCTCCTACTTGATTTAAGTTTCGGACGAAACTTCTTTTAAGGAGGGTAGAATGTAATATCCGCAATTTGATTCTGGTAATTTTATTTTTTGGCGAAGGTCCGTTTCGACGACTCGCTTGGGACCGTATCATCATTCGAGAATGATTAATTACGCACTTTTGTCATCCGAGTTCGTTTCGGTATTGTTTTGTTGAGTTCCGTGTTTCTTAACAACTTTTCCGCACTCGTGTTCGATTCTTGTGAATCTCGTCCGAAATTACTGTTTCGAGTTTCCCGTAAGTCCGTTTAACTTTGTTAGACGTGTTGTGAGATTTGGTTTGGTGTTTCGATCGCGTATCGTGATTTTCGGACGTTTTGGGCCATTTTCGTAATTTCCCAAAGTTTTGGGTAATTACTTCCGTTGTTGAATTCCGAGCCTTCGGGTGGTCGGAATTGTGTGTTCTCTTAGCCCTTAGATTCGTCTTTGCGAGTACTTCGTGACCGTATCTTCGATTCGTATTCAGGTTCGGGTTTGGGTGTCGTTTTCTTGAGTTCAGTGTTATTAAACGACTTTTCCCAAATATGAGTCGACTTTGTAGAATCACCATAAATTCTTGAAAACTCCAAAGACTTTCAATCTTTTCAATATTATAGAGCATCAAGTTAGCTTTCCAATGGTTCAAACGGTGAGTCAATCGGAGTCCGGACGAGAGAGTTATGGTCGAAATAGCTCAGACACTCATTTTCCAGTTTTGGCGAGCGGCTGTACCTGTGCCGCGGCACACTTATTCAGGCCGCGGCACACAGTCAGTTAGCCTATTTCTGCGGATTTTGTGAGATGAATGCTCATTTCATCTCTTCCTTCATTCCTCCTCCTCTTGGCGATCTTATGGGCGATTTTGGGCGTTTTGCATCATCAATCACAGAGAACTTCATATTCTTCAAGTTTTGGTGTGGATTAACAACTCCAACAATTGTTCTTCATCATTAATCCAAGGTAAATTCTTGAAACCCTACTTTTGGGTGAATTGGGGGTTTTTGTTCGTTTTGTCCGATTTAACCGTAATAACTTAGATTTGTGATGTATTGATGATTATTTAGATGTATTCTATCATTTCCCTTGTTATTCCATGGTTGGATCGTTTCGATTCGTTATTTTGGTCGAGTTCTTAGTCAACGCCTTGAAGGTGTCCGACAAAAGGTCTTAGAGGGGGGATTGGGCGTTGTATGATTATTATCCATCGTACGATTGTTGATTTATCATTGGTATGACTTAGGGACGAAATTCTTGTGAAGAACTAGAGTCGGAACCCTTCCGTTCGTTGTCTTCTTCGGGGTCCGAGCTTCCCGGTCGAACCGTGTTCTTCGGAACGTTTGGTAGCGGTTATTAAGGCAAGTATCTTATTATACGACTTGTATCTTGTGACTAGTAATTACGTATGATATGTATGACGATTTTGCTTGCCTCCGTAAATATGTTCCGTTTGAGTTGGTTGTGTTTTCCGAAATTTGAAGGCTTTGTGATAATAGTGATATATTGGTATCCGTGTTAGGCGTCGTGCCATTTGTGCAGGATTGCGATGTACATATGAGATGGTTGTACACGTGGTTGTTCAATGTATTGTGTACCGAATGTGTGTTATGTTGGTTAAGAGTCGTTGTGATGATCATGATATTTGTGTTGTTTTGGTTTACATACTTGATTGTACATTTCGGTGTAATGTGGAATGGCTTGACATTTAATGATTATGAATTGTGTCGTGTCGATGTGTGTGTGTTCCATGTAGGGTCTGACGAGGCCTCTGGAGTTCGGTACATGATGTGTACGAACATAGTGTGTGTTCCTGGTAGGTTCTGACGAGGCCTCTGGAGTCCGGTACATGACGTGTACGGACAAGGTGTGTGATCCGGTAGGGTCGACGAGGCCTGCGGAGTTCGGTACATGATGTGTACGAACGATGTTGTGGCGGGTAGGGTCCGTTGAGGCCTCCGGAGTTCGGTACATGATGTGTACGAACAGTGTGTGTGTGGCCGGGTAGGGTCCGTTGAGGCCTCGGAGTTCGGTACATGATGTGTACGAACAGTGTGTGTGGTCGGGTAAGGTCCGTCGAGGCCTCGGAGTTCGGTACATGATGTGTACGAACAATGATCGTGTAGCGATGATTGTTCGGGTAACATTTTAAATATGGATCTCGGACTCATAATGATATATTATTTAGTATGCTTTGAAACGAGAATCGGGCTAAGACCACAATGTTTACGAAAAGGTTTTGTAAATTGGGACTCGAGGTCCAAAAGAATTTACGCTTTAAAAATCCCGAGATGATGTGTTCCTTTTCAAATATCTCTTACTTGAGTTCGAAATTCTAAAACTTCTCGAACATTTTGATAATTGATTTACGTATTAAATTCGTAGTTGCTATTTGCTTGTTACATTTCGTATGGTTTGATACTTGCACTAGTAAAACAGTGGAGTTTTACTAACCCCAGTATTCGGGGTGGATGTCTGATACTGCGTCCGGTACATGCGAGTTCGGGAGCGATCACGGGATTGGCACAAGGGGATGACGAGCTGCGATACTAATCAAGAGTTGAGAGTTGGTAGAGTTTATTTGTATTGTTAGAGTTGATTCAGTCTTCCGTTGTATTGTATTTCGAACCCTGTGTGGGTAATGTTGTTAGTCAGTCCTGTTGATAGAGTTGTGTGACCTCATCGGTCTGTGTGTTTTTGTGTAAGTGACCTTAACGGTCTGTATTATTATATTGTTTGACCCTGGCCGGGCGCTTTGGTTGTTTATGGACGTTTAGCCTGGTAGATCCTTGCGGAAAGGGTTTACGGCGTGTAATATTCCCATATGGTTTTGGGGGTGTTACACAATGCTTATTTATAGTCGTCCTCAGCTTCCAAAACGCGTCCGTGTGATTAGGTCGAGAACAGGCTCCAAAAACGACCCAGGAACGCAGAATATTCAGCAAAACCGCCCGGTGGACCGCGGCTCACTTTGTATGTGCCGCGGCCCCCTGCTGCTCAGCGAGATGCCTGGGCATCCTTTTTTCTTCCTGGGCCGCGGCTCACATAGGCTGTGCCGCGGCTCACAGTACAGTCTGCTCGGCACTTGCTGGTTGCTTTCGTGTGCCGCGGCTCACTTGGTTTGTGCCGCGGCTCATGACCAAAAACTACTGTTTTCGCCCGTTTTTCACCGTTTCGGCTTCCGGACTCCGATTTCCTGCAAAACATATAAAAATAGTGCATTAAAAGCTTATTTATGCTGATTTAGGCTCAAGATGGATATAAAATAATGATAAATAAGCGCATAAAAATACGCTTAAAAAATACCCCCAAACTTGAGCCTTTGCTTGTCCTCAAGCAAAAATCAATTTTAAACAAAATGTATCGTGAATAATCATGCAGGTCCATAATGCTCAACTTAATCAATACTACCCTGAAAATCTCAAAGAATATTACAAGTATCGTAATAGCGAGTCACAACCAGGACACTGATTCCACTAAGTAACCAATTTCAGTCATAATCAATCGTTCAAGAAGAAAATCAAGCTCAAAGATTAACAAGCGTGAATTTAACCGACCGTCAATATGAAGGGTTAAAAATAAACAAGCTAACTCGCCCAGTCCCACAGTCTAGTGGCAAAAAAAAAATTAAGATTTTCATTGTCAAAATTAATCCTCGGATAGTATTCCCTTATGTATGATCAATAATATGATTTGAGTTAACCACTAGGTTTCGGCTCTCAGGATATTTCATCGGGATAGTCCTAGGGTGGATGTCCATTCTCATATATTGGGGAACCGTTTGACGTAAAAGACACTCATGGGGCACATGGATGCTTCTAGTTACTAAGTCCCCCTCTACAGCGGAGAAAAAACTCGAATAGCTATTCCCGCATGTCAAGGTTCTTTGCTTTACGAGAGTAAACAACGGGTCACGTGAATACCCCCGGTTACTAGGCTTCCCATCATCGGTAATGCGATATTTCTAAAATATTAATCTATTCAGGGTCGTCGTTTTACGCGAGAGTAAACGATGGGTCACGTGAATACCCCCGGTTACTAAACTCCCCATCATAGAATATGCATAATATCTCGACTTTTTGGGAAAAACTGCCCGACTCTAAACTCACTTTAAGTGCCAACACGACTCATGCTACTGGACGACTAGCTAACCGAAAAGTATAACCAAACGTATAGGCGGCGATTTGAAAACACGTATGTCTCCTTTCTTATATGTTAAGATTTCTACAAAAACGATAAAATTTCGGACCTAATTGAATACTCACAGAAACAGATATCGCTGACTACAACTCGACTAAAACTCAACCGTTTCTTCCAAGAGAAATCAGTATCGTAACATCAGTTTTACACACGGAAGCACGAAAAATTCACGAAAAAATTCACGTTTTAAACCATCAACAACATGCAAGGACAATAAAGCAATCGCAATTTATACCCAAGAAAAATTAAGAAAATTATCGCATGCTTCAATTTATTCCACTACACATAACATCATCAATAATAAAACTCATGTGAAAATAAAAGAGATAAGGAAAAGTGAATCTTATTCCAAATGTCTTCTTGAACGCCAGCACATGTCTGAGTGGAATCATCTGTCAATCCATACTTCAAGTAATGCCTAACATCACCAGGAACCCCCAAACTTAGTCTCTAGTCATGAAATAACTAAAGACATTAGGTCAAGAAAGACTAGAATATGAAGAATAATGCTCATTGGGGTTGAAAAATAATATTAGAGAAATAAGGGCCACAAGAATACACGAATCCGAAAAAAAACAAAACAAAGGAAAAAATTATTAACGAAAAATCAAATAAAAACAACTAACTAGAAAGCAAGTAAAAATGATGGGTTGCCTCCCATCAAGCGCTCTATTTTACGTCTTGAGCACGACGTGGCAAAAAAAAATCTAACGTGGCTTCTTTCTAGGGAGATTGCCAAATACCCCCTTCTTACAATCTATAAGCCTCTTATTCCACAAGGGAGGCTTTGGTTCATGCCTGGTTGCCAAAAATAATGAGTAAGAATAATTATGCGGACAACCAGAAAATAATGGAAGAATATAATAATTATAAGGCATGAAAAAATAAGCAGAGTTCCAATGGGTAAATAATAAAGACTTATCATGAACAACCTCATTAGAACTCAAAGAATCAGCCTCAACAAAATCAAGAGTAATGGAATCAATCTCACCCATTATGGATTTAGGAAAAATTATGCGCGGCACCGTTAATAAAATTTTAGGCACAAAAGTGTTCACCTTATTATTCGAAGTTTGATGACTATTTATGTAACACCCCCAATCCGCTCAGGGATATTACACGCCGTAGAACCTTTCCTCAAGGATCTACCAGGCTGGTAACGACATATAACAATTCAACCATGCCTTTAAGGCTAAAATGACTCAGTAGACCGATTTGGTCTTTCAACAAATACATACAACTCAAATACAACTCATGCCCACGCAGGGGTCAAAATACGACCACACCCGTACAACGGGAAAATATACTGCAGCAGAAAAGAAAATACAACTAGACCAATACGACAGCAACGGATCCTCGTGTGATTAGTATCGTTCATCTTTCATCATCCTTCGTGCCGACCCTGTGCTATGCTCCAAAACCTGAATGCAAAAATAGACATCCACCCCCCGAGTACTCGGGGGTTAGCAAAACTCCACTGTTTTGCTAGTGCAAGTACAAGTGCAAAAGTACGAGCCATACAATTCACATTCCACGAATAACAACAACCAGGAATCCTCAAAGATCCAAACGAAACGAAAAGTACTTCCCGAGGCAAGAGTTTGAGAAAACATTTCAAAATCGAAATATCATAAATCAATGGAAATAATTTATGAAACGGTTTAGAATGCCATCGAGAGTTTTAATAGAAAACAACTTAGGATTATCAAATCCTACTTTTCAAAATCCAAAAGACAAAAGGGGTCACCGCCCCAAAGGTTTACTTTCCGAAAAATGACATTAACCAAACCATTGGGATTTTAGCCCCAAATCCGTAAAACGACTTTTACAAAACCATTGGGATTTTAGCCCCAAATCTCATCAACTCACGGTGCACAAGAACGACCACAAGGTTCGTCTCCCAACATCAAAATCCACAAATAAAGGATTTAAAACAAACAACAAAATACTCCAGTGCCATCCTAGACAAGTAAGCCAAACGAACAACTTACCTCTTACACGCTTAGTCAATGCATGCAAATGAAAACCGTTCAAAATACTCGTTTCCGGAAACGCCAATAATCCAAATCACAGTTGCAAAATGCACCACAATTAACCGTCGATCCACGTCTCTGTGGACCCCTACTGAGACCCCGTCGGATCTAACCCGTAGTGGTTAAAAGCAAGCTCGTCGATCCACATCTCTGTGGACCCCTACCGAGACCCCGTCGGATCTAACCCGTAGTGAGCATACACACACACACACACGTTACTCATGCAATACTAATATGCTAAGAATGTAAGTTCATCAAGAATACTCACTAGAGATGGCCACTTACTCCACGCCGTTATCAAACTCTTCAAAAACATCATAACAAGATTAAATACGGAATACATGATCCCATAACTTTAAACACAGGAGTATCATCATCAAAGACTTCAACGTTCAAAATAATCAAATCATAATCAATTCCCAAAACACATCGTTCACAAAACACACACGCGTTTTGAAAAAGAGCCTTTAACGAGGCCAAACTGAAATCCTTTGAAACTTCATTTCAAATAACCAAACAAACACATCAAGACGAACACCGATCATCATATCCATAAAACGAGAAAAGTATGGGCAAGGTACTTGCCTCGGATAACCACAACGCGGAGAATCGGTCGAAGTAGGTTGGCACGAACCGACTACGAACTCGCCGACTCCACCGAACGACAATCCACAACAATGAACTACGAACGAAAACAATAACAACGAAAATGAATTCCAAAGTACGACCCAAAGCCGCTGAATTCAAAGAACAAATGACGAAGGTTCAAGGATTTCCCCCAAAACGGCCAATAACACTATTCGTCCCGTCAAAACCCAAAAACGGAATTCCAAGTTGAAATACGGATATACAATCCATAGAATATGTTTAACAACATCATTTAACCATAATCGATCCATCGAAAGCGGATGAAAAACGAGATCGGGGACAAATCCCCCAAAAAGTCAATTCGAAGGAAATCAAGAAATATACTTCGATTCGGTGAAGAACAATGGATTAAATGATGTTAAACAGAAGAATACTACCAAGATTAATCATACCCATCATGAATTAATCAACAACACGGAACGAATCGGACGAAAATGCAAAAATCCCCAAATTCACGAAATTAGGGTTCTAAGGAAGATTACCTTGATTCGCTGGATCAAAGGATGATAACGGATGATTGATTGATGTTATAAACTCAAGAACTTCATGGATTTGTTGTTAAACAACATGGCTTCGTCGCCCATGAATCGCCAGCCGCGGACGGAGAAGGAAGGAAATGAAAAACGAAGGGAAAAGTGGCTGGTCTGTCATATATATACTGGGCCAGAACTAGCGTGCGCTAGCCTTCCCGGACTAGCGTGCGCTATCGGCCAGTACCGGCCGAGCACTCTCGGCCATGGCCCGCATGACCCGGCACCACCGACCAATTCTGCCGACCATGACTGTCCGCCCGACTCCCGCTAGCGTGCGCTACGGCCGGAAGCTTGGCGCTAGCGCTAGCCGATGGCCCACAGGCTCGAATCGCCGGCAGGTAATGTACGCTAGCCGGCCCGGCGCGTCGCTCGCTGCCGACTAGCGCGCGCTACGCTCGGAGTAGCGTGCGCTACTGCCGATCTTTCCCGATTCCAACCCAAGAAACCCACTGTCGGCCGATGGCGTGCGTTGGTCGACCCAGGCTAGCGTCGCTACACTGCCGGTTAAGCGCGCGGCCTTCCGGCGATGGCGTGTGCTACGCCGGTTCTGCCGCATCTGTCCGGCCGGTGCCGCAATCGTCCGGCGATCCGCAACCGTCGGCGGCCGACCACCAGGGCTCGACGACCCGATTTCCGAAAACGTACGGAACGAACACGACGAAAAGTTCGCGGACAACATCAACGGCCCGAAATGAAAACATAATACCATAATTAATCATACGCGACCAAGAAACGGGTCGAGACAACAATTCCAGATACGGATACCCGTAACTTTCAAGAAATTACAAAATGGCCCAAAACGCCCGGAAATCACGATACGTGATCGAATAACAAAACCGAAGTTCACAACACGTCTAACAAAGTTAAACGGACTTGCGGGAAACTCGAAACAACAGTTTCGGACGAGGTTCGCAAGAATCGAACTCAAGTGCGGAAAAGTCGCTAAAAAGCACGAAACTCAACAAAACAACACCGAAACGAACTCGGATGACAAAAAGTGTAGAATTAATCATTCTCAGAATGACGAAACGGTCATGAGAGAGTCGTCAAAACGAACTTCCACTTAAAAAAAGAAATTACCGGAACTCGAAAATTGCGGATATTACATTCTACCCTCCTTAAAAGAAGTTTCGTCCCGAAACTTAAAACAAGTAGGGAGAAGAAATATTCCGCCAGGAAAAACTCAACGAGATACACAAGAATGCGTAACTAACGCCCAACGGCGAAATGTTACAAACAACGCAAAGGAATATACGGCGTGAAAACACGCTCCACGGCGACCAACACAACGTCGCCGTTAGTGATATAATAAAACCAACAAGTGACAAGCGTCATCAAATGGATAATACAATCAAGTCAATTATCCGACAATCACAAAACAGAACGAACGAAAATAAATATGATTGACCAACCCAACGGTACATTGATCAAAACGCGAGCCAAACGCTGAACAAATACGGAATTCCACCGCCTAAGGGCTGGAAGATCGAAAACGAAACTAATTTCCCGAACCGAAGGGAATTACGAAGGAGCCTGAATGTTCACCAATCACGGAACGAGATCAAAAAAAACCGAACAATCAAACGATCGAACCACAACCATCGAGACAACAAAAATCGAAGAATCATGTTCGAATCACGAAGAACAATAAAGTTCAAACAACAACTCCCCGGATGATCTGGTGAGAACTACAAGACATGCATTCCCATAAGATCCACAGGAAAGGGAATAGCGATTGAAAAGTCACAACGACAAACGAGTTATTCCGAAATGATACCACACTCGTTCGATAAACAAAAACAAGGGGCAGGACAAGCTCAGAAATGTCAACGAACATAAATGAGTCGACAGAGTCGAAAACATAAGAGTTCCAAATCCGATCCACTTCGAATAAAAGAACTAATAGAACCAGATGATGTCACTCCCGAACAAGGTTCACAAGAATTAAACTGAACCCGAAAAAGTCACAGCGATAACCAGATCGACTCAAAACAAGATCACAGCTCGTTCGGACAATGAAACTGAAATACCGAACAAGTTCATAAAGTATCAACAAACATGAGCGAATCGATAGACTGGAGAAATAGAAAATACCGAAGTCAAAATAGTACGGGTATTACCTCCGACCTCGTCTACGAAATTCACAAAAACGGGAGCAAGGTAACAAGACATTAAACAATCGACAGATAACGGAACCATCACCGATGCACACGGTCATACCAAACCAAGCTCTAACAGCTCGCACATGCGCGACAACGCAGAAATCGCCACGAGGCGACAACATTCAATTCCAACATTCCGCCTCTCACAGGGGGCTAGCACAACCATTGTGTGGAAAGCGACTCAACGCTCACACCGCCAATTCGATCATACTCGGGAGAAAGTATCAAAATGACAACGCGAACATCACACATACATACCCAGCCCTCAAACGGGAATGAATAGGTTTTAAAAAATGAAAACTTCATTTTGAAAATAATTTGAAGAATACCGGTTGATCTTGAGTATCACCTTTCAAAAAGTACAAACGTGAAACATCGTTATCGAGACATTGGAGAACCATTTCGCATTTGATAAAAATGAGGACACTTTCTCTTACTGAAAACTTTAAGAATATTCGACCCTCGGGTCTAAATAAAAGTGTTTCTAAAACATTGAAAATATCTCAAAGCATTTTGGTCCTCGAAGTAGAAATTTTTGAAACATGTTGTGGCACTTTGGAAGTACCACTAGAAAATAATTCATTTGAAAAGTATGTCTCGAAATTAATTTTTTCTAAGATACTCAAGGTTTTCAAAAATCCAATAGGCCAGAATGCCCAAACCTCACACATATCGACGTTCATTAAAACAACTCCTAGTACACACATCAAAAGTTTAGAATCAAGACAATACATGTTTTTAAACGGAAATAAACCGCTGACCCCATTCGAGGCCTCTAAAGACCCTCCCGCACTGGCTAGTGAATAAGTCGAACGCGTATAAGCACAAAGTTCCCACAATAGAACTTGTAAAACGTGCAAATCGATTCGAAAATTATCAACAACGGACAAAAACAACAATAAAAAGACATCACAAGCGACGACACTCCTCGTATAAATCAAATACGAGAGTCGACTAAATACATATCGTGAAATCAAAATTCACATAAGGATTCCACCACTTCACAAATAATCATAAAAATAGCTCGTGTCACACGAGGCACAACACAAAGAAGGGAGACTTACTTCCACAGGTCGCACGAAGATGATGATCGCCCCACGATACTAATCACGACCAACAAACTCAAACGACGCGTCGCGACACGACTCAGTCAGATAAAATCCGACGAAACAAGACTCACACAACACGACTTGACCCGACAGCCTAGGTTTCGTCAACCTAAGCTCTGATACCATTTATGTAACACCCCCAATCCGCTCAGGGATATTACACGCCGTAGAACCTTTCCTCAAGGATCTACCAGGCTGGTAACGACATATAACAATTCAACCATGCCTTTAAGGCTAAAATGACTCAGTAGACCGATTTGGTCTTTCAACAAATACATACAACTCAAATACAACTCATGCCCACGCAGGGGTCAAAATACGACCACACCCGTACAACGGGAAAATATACTGCAGCAGAAAAGAAAATACAACTAGACCAATACGACAGCAACGGATCCTCGTGTGATTAGTATCGTTCATCTTTCATCATCCTTCGTACCGACCCTGTGCTATGCTCCAAAACCTGAATGCAAAAATAGACATCCACCCCCCGAGTACTCGGGGGTTAGCAAAACTCCACTGTTTTGCTAGTGCAAGTACAAGTGCAAAAGTACGAGCCATACAATTCACATTCCACGAATAACAACAACCAGGAATCCTCAAAGATCCAAACGAAACGAAAAGTACTTCCCGAGGCAAGAGTTTGAGAAAACATTTCAAAATCGAAATATCATAAATCAATGGAAATAATTTATGAAACGGTTTAGAATGCCATCGAGAGTTTTAATAGAAAACAACTTAGGATTATCAAATCCTACTTTTCAAAATCCAAAAGACAAAAGGGGTCACCGCCCCAAAGGTTTACTTTCCGAAAAATGACATTAACCAAACCATTGGGATTTTAGCCCCAAATCCGTAAAACGACTTTTACAAAACCATTGGGATTTTAGCCCCAAATCTCATCAACTCACGGTGCACAAGAACGACCACAAGGTTCGTCTCCCAACATCAAAATCCACAAATAAAGGATTTAAAACAAACAACAAAATACTCCAGTGCCATCCTAGACAAGTAAGCCAAACGAACAACTTACCTCTTACACGCTTAGTCAATGCATGCAAATGAAAACCGTTCAAAATACTCGTTTCCGGAAACGCCAATAATCCAAATCACAGTTGCAAAATGCACCACAATTAACCGTCGATCCACGTCTCTGTGGACCCCTACCGAGACCCCGTCGGATCTAACCCGTAGTGGTTAAAAGCAAGCTCGTCGATCCACGTCTCTGTGGACCCCTACCGAGACCCCGTCGGATCTAACCCGTAGTGAGCATACACACACACACACGTTACTCATGCAATACTAATATGCTAATAATGTAAGTTCATTAAGAATACTCACTAGAGATGGCCACTTACTCCACGCCGTTATCAAACTCTTCAAAAACATCATAACAAGATTAAATACGGAATACATGATCCCATAACTTTAAACACAGGAGTATCATCATCAAAGACTTCAACGTTCAAAATAATCAAATCATAATCAATTCCCAAAACACATCGTTCACAAAACACACACGTGTTTTGAAAAAGAGCCTTTAACGAGGCCAAACCGAAATCCTTTGAAACTTCATTTCAAATAACCAAACAAACACATCAAGACGAACACCGATCATCATATCCATAAAACGAGAAAAGTATGGGCAAGGTACTTGCCTCGGATAACCACAACGCGGAGAATCGGCCGAAGTAGGTTGGCACGAACCGACTACGAACTCGCCGACTCCACCGAACGACAATCCACAACAATGAACTACGAACGAAAACAATAACAACGAAAATGAATTCCAAAGTACGACCCAAAGCCGTTGAATTCAAAGAACAAATGACGAAGGTTCAAGGATTTCCCCCAAAACGGCCAATAACACGATTCGTCCCGTCAAAACCCGAAAACGGAATTCCAAGTTGAAATATGGATATACAATCCATAGAATATGTTTAACAACATCATTTAACCATAATCGATCCATCGAAAGCGGATGAAAAACGAGATCGGGGACAAATCCCCCAAAAAGTCAATTCGAAGGAAATCAAGAAATATACTTCGATTCGGTGAAGAACAATGGATTAAATGATGTTAAACAGAAGAATACTACCAAGATTAATCATACCCATCATGAATTAATCAACAACACGGAACGAATCGGACGAAAATGCAAAAATCCCCAAATTCACGAAATTAGGGTTCTAAGGAAGATTACCTTGATTCGCTGGATCAAAGGATGATAACGGATGATTGATTGATGTTATAAACTCAAGAACTTCATGGATTTGTTGTTAAACAACATGGCTTCGTCGCCCATGAATCGCCAGCCGCGGACGGAGAAGGAAGGAAATGAAAAACGAAGGGAAAAGTGGCTGGTCTGCCATATATATACTGGGCCAGAACTAGCGTGCGCTAGCCTTCCCGGACTAGCGTGCGCTATCGGCCAGTACCGGCCGAGCACTCTCGGCCATGGCCCGCATGACCCGGCACCACCGACCAATTCTGCCGACCATGACTGTCCGCCCGACTCCCGCTAGCGTGCGCTACGGCCGGAAGCCTGCGCGCGCTAGCCGACCTGTCCAGTAGCCCCTGGACTGAACTGCCCGGCCAGGTAACGTACGCTAGCCGGCCGACAGCGTGCGCTACGCCTGCCGACTAGCGCGCGCTACGCTCGGAGTAGCGTGCGCTACCTGCCGATCTTTCCTGATTCCAGAACCCAAGAAACCCCACTGTCCGGCCCGATAGCGTGCGTTGGTCGACCAGGCTAGCGTGCGCTACACCTGCCGGTTAGCGCGCGCAGCCTTCCGGCAGTAGCGTGCGCTACGCCGGTTCCTGCCGCATCTGTCCAGCCGGTGCCCGCAATCGTCCGGCCAGTCCCACAACCGTCTGTCCAGCACCCGACCACCAGGGCTCGACGACCCGATTTCCGAAAACGTACGGAACGAACACGACGAAAAGTTCGCGGACAACATCAACGGCCGGAAATGAAAACATAATACCATAATTAATCATACGCGACCAAGAAACGAGTCGAGACAATAATTCCAGATACGGATACCCGTAACTTTCAAGAAATTACAAAATGGCCCAAAACGCCCGGAAATCACGATACGTGATCGAATAACAAAACCGAAGTTCACAACACGTCTAACAAAGTTAAACGGACTTGCGGGAAACTCGAAACAACAGTTTCGGACGAGATTCGCAAGAATCGAACTCAAGTGCGGAAAAGTCGCTAAAAAGCACGAAACTCAACAAAACAACACCGAAACGAACTCGGATGACAAAAAGTGTAGAATTAATCATTCTCAGAATGACGAAACGGTCATGAGAGAGTCGTCAAAACGAACTTCCACTGAAAAAAAAGAAATTACCGGAAATCGAAAATTGCGGATATTACAATTTAATGAAATTTCTTTGGAAACATCATCAATGGTAACTTCTTCTACAAGCTCATCACACTTTATGTAATTATCGGGTGCTGGGGGATCGACCCTAAAACTCAACATGTCTTTCTTCTCAACCTCCCCCTCAACTTCACTACTAAATATATGAGCTGGAAAATAACCGTAGTGAATCTCAAGACCACAACGTGCACATTCTCGCTCAAGAGAGGTACTATCAGGATTTTCGAGAGCGTCTACACATTGTTCAAACATGGTCTTTTGTTTTGGGGGAGGGGGCTGACTGACCCTATTAGGCAAATTATTAAGAACATCGAAATTTATGAAATTCCAAGGGTCACTATAATCAAAGGAAAACATAATGAAAAAAAATAAAAATATAAAGACTAACAAAAAAAACTTCAAATTAAAATTAGAGTCGCTTGGTATTGATATTAGCGAAAAATCAGTCCCCGACAACGGCGCCAAAAACTTGTTGTGGGAAAATCCCTCACAATATGCCGCAAGTGCACGGTGTCAACAAGTAATAAAGTGATAAGTAAAGTATCGTTCCCTCGAGGACTGATTTCACTAAGTACCAAAATATAGTCAACTCACAATTTTATTTGAATCACAATTATACGAAATTTATACCTAAACTAATTTGCAGAAAACACATAATAGTACTAATAATAAAAATAATACTAATAAGGGCGTAGGATTATGATTTTCACCTCAAACAATCAGGAATGACATTTATTCAATTCAATTCACTTTTATTCAATTGATTGTATGCCAGGAATTCCTAAATTATTCTAAATCCTTTCCCAAGGTCGATAGAAAATACTACGAATTATTAACTCGATATATCCCTATTCGAATTAGATAATTAATAGCTAAAACGGTTCAAGAATTCCTACAATAAATAGGCTTCACAATTCGCATGAGTATATTCCTATCTCACGAAAATTATGATTCGTCTCACAAGAACTATGCCTAAATTTCATCTCCCGAATCCATAAAGACATTCAAAACAATTCAACTGTTGGCCAGACAATTAAAAAGCATTAAGAACAGTAAGAAGAATCCAACTCAATACGAATAATGAGTAAATCGAAATAATAATAAATAAATCAAACCGTCATGAAATCGGCTACAATCACAATCCTACTCGAATAGATCTAGAAACTAAGATACGGAAAACTAAGAAAAATCGTAAGGATCCGTGGTCTTGTCGTCGCCCACAGATCTTCTCCTTGTGTTCTTCTCTCTATCTATCGATTCTCCCCTTCTGATCGATTCCCCTTTTCTTCAGCCCTTCAATGCTTATTTATAGTCGTCCTCAGCTTCCAAAACGCGTCCGTGTGATTAGGTCGAGAACAGGCTCCAAAAACGACCCAGGAACGCAGAATATTCAGCAAAACCGCCCGGTGGACCGCGGCTCACTTTGTATGCCGCGGCCCCCTGCTGCTCAGCGAGATGCCTGGGCGTCCTTTTTTCTTCCTGGGCCGCGGCTCACATAGGCTGTGCCGCGGCTCACAGTACAGTCTGCTCGGCACTTGTTGGTTGCTTTCGTGTGCCGCGGCTCACTTGGTTTGTGCCGCGGCTCATGACCAAAAACTGCTGTTTTCGCCCGTTTTTCACCGTTTCGGCTTCCGGACTCCGATTTCCTGCAAAACATATAAAAATAGTGCATTAAAAGCTCATTTATGCTGATTTAGGCTCAAGATGGATATAAAATAATGATAAATAAGCGCATAAAAATACGCTTAAAAAATACCCCCAAACTTGAGCCTTTGCTTGTCCTCAAGCAAAAATCAATTTTAAACAAAATGTATCGTGAATAATCATGCAGGTCCATAATGCTCAACTTAATCAATACTACCCTGAAAATCTCAAAGAATATTACAAGTATCGTAATAGCGAGTCACAACCAGGACACTGATTCCACTAAGTAACCAATTTCAGTCCTAATCAATCGTTCAAGAAGAAAATCAAGCTCAAAGATTAACAAGCGTGAATTCAACCGACCGTCAATATGAAGGGTTAAAAATAAACAAGCTAACTCGCCCAGTCCCACAGTCTAGTGGCAAAAAAAAATTAAGATTTTCATTGTCAAAATTAATCCTCGGATAGTATTCCCTTATGTATGATCAATAATATGACTTGAGTTAACCACTAGGTTTCGGCTCTCGGGATATTTCATCGGGATAGTCCTAGGGTGGATGTTCATTCTCATATATTGGGGAACCGTTTGACGTAAAAGACACTCATGGGGCACATGGATGCTTCTAGTTACTAAGTCCCCCTCTACAGCGGAGAAAAAACTCGAATAGCTATTCCCGCATGTCAAGGTTGATGTTTTACGCGAGAGTAAACAACGGGTCACGTGAATACCCCCGGTTACTAGGCTTCCCATCATCGGTAATGCGATATTTCTAAAATATTAATCTATTCAGGGTCGTCGTTTTACGCGAGAGTAAACGACGGGTCACGTGAATACCCCCGGTTACTAAACTCCCCCTCATAGAATATGCATAATATCTCGACTTTTTGGGAAAAACTGTCCGACTCTAAACTCACTTTAAGTGCCAACACGACTCATGTTACTAGACGACTAGCTAACCGAAAAGTATAACCAAACGTATAGGCGGCGATTTGAAAACACGGATGTCTCCTTTCTTATCTGTTAAGATTTCTACAAAAACGATAAAATTTCGGACCTTATTGAATACTCACAGAAACAGATATCGCTGACTACAACTCGACTAAAACTCAACCGTTTCTTCCAAGAGAAATCAGTATCGTAACATCAGTTTTACACACGGAAGCACGAAAAATTCACGAAAAAATTCACGTTTTAAACCATCAACAGCATGCAAGGACAATAAAGCAATCGCAATTTATACCCAAGAAAAATTAAGAAAATTATCGCATGCTTCAATTTATTCCACTACACATAACATCATCAATAATAAAACTCATGTGAAAATAAAAGAGATAAGGAAAAGTAAATCTTATTCCAAATGTCTTCTTGAACGCCAGCACATGTCTGAGTGGAATCATCTGTCAATCCATACTTCAAGTAATGCCTAACATCACCAGGAACCCCCAAACTTAGTCTCTAGTCATGAAATAACTAAAGACATTAGGTCAAGAAAGACTAGAATATGAAGAATAATGCTCATTGGGGTTGAAAAACAATATTAGAGAAATAAGGGCCACAAGAATACACGAATCCAAAAAAAAAAAAAACAAAGGAAAAAATTATTAACGAAAAATCAAATAAAAACAACTAACTAGAAAGCAAGTAAAAATGATGGGTTGCCTCCCATCAAGCACTCTATTTTACGTCTTGAGCACGACGTGGCAAAAAAATCTAACGTGGCTTCTTTCTAGGGAGATTGCCAAATACCCCCTTCTTACAATCTATAAGCCTCTTATTCCACAAGGGAGGCTTTGGTTCATGTCTGGTTGCCAAAAATAATGAGTAAGAATAATTATGCGGACAACCAGAAAATAATGGAAGAATATAATAATTATAAGGCATGAAAAAATAAGCAGAGTTCCAATGGGTAAATAATAAAGACTTATCATGAACAACCTCATTAGAACTCAAAGAATCAGCCCCAACAAAATCAAGAGTAATGGAATCAATCTCACCCATTATGGATTTAGGAAAAATTATGCGCGGCACCGTTAATAAAATTTTAGGCACAAAAGTGTTCACCTTATTATTCGAAGTTTGATGACTATTTAATGAAATTTCTTTGGAAACATCATCAATGGTAACTTCTTCTACAAGCTCATCACACTTTATGTAATTATCGGGTGCTGGGGGATCGACCCTAAAACTCAACATGTCTTTCTTCTCAACCTCCCCCTCAACTTCACTACTAAATATATGAGCTGGAAAATAACCGTAGTGAATCTCAAGACCACAACGTGCACATTCTCGCTCAAGAGGGGTACTATCAGGATTTTCGAGAGCGTCTACACATTGTTCAAACATGGTCTTTTGTTTTGGGGGAGGGGGCTGACTGACCCTATTAGGCAAATTATTAAGAACATCGAAATTTATGAAATTCCAAGGGTCACTATAATCAAAGGAAAACATAATGAAAAAAAATAAAAATATAAAGACTAACAAAAAAAACTTCAAATTAAAATTAGAGTCGCTTGGTATTGATATTAGCGAAAAATCAGTCCCCGACAACGGCGCCAAAAACTTGTTGTGGGAAAATCCCTCACAATATGCCGCAAGTGCACGGTGTCAACAAGTAATAAAGTGATAAGTAAAGTATCGTTCCCTCGAGGATGATTTCACTAAGTACCAAAATATAGTCAACTCACAATTTTATTTGAAGCACAATTATACGAAATTTATACCTAAGCTAATTTGCGAGAAAACACATAATAGTACTAATAATAAAAATAATACTAATAAGGCGTAGGATTATGATTTTCACCTCAAACAATCGGGAATGACATTTATTCAATTCAATTCACTTTTATTCAATTGATTGTAAGCGAGAATTCCTAAATTATTCTAAAGCCTTTCCCAAGGTCGATAGAAAATACTACGAATTATTAACTCGATATATCCCTATTCGAATTAGATAATTAATAGCTAAAACAGTTCAAGAATTCCCACAATAAATAGGCTTCACAATTCGCATGAGTATATTCCTATCTCACGAAAATTATGATTCGTCTCACAAGAACTATGCCTAAATTTCATCTCCGAATCCATAAAGACATTCAAAACAATTCAATTGTTGGCCGGACAATTAAAAAGCATTAAGAACAAGAAGAAGAATCCAACACAATACGAATAACGAGTAAATCGAAATAATAATAAATAAATCAAACCGTCATGAAATCGGCTACAATCACAATCCTACTCGAATAGATCTAGAAACTAAGATACGGAAAACTAAGAAAAACCGTAAGGATCCGTGGTCTTGTCGTCGCCCACAAATCTTCTCCTTGTGTTCTTCTCTCTATCTATCGATGCTCCCCTTCTGATCGATTCCCTTTTTCTTCAGCCCTTCAATGCTTATTTATAGTCGTCCTCAGCTTCCAAAACGCGTCCGTGTGATTAGGTCGAGAACAGGCTCCAAAAACGGCCCAGGAACGCAGAATATTCAACAAAACCGCCCGGTGGGCCGCGGCTCACTTAGTATGTGCCGCGGCCCCCTGCTGCTCAGCGAGATGCCTGGGCGTCCTTTTTTCTTCCTGGGCCGCGGCTCACATAGGCTGTGCCGCGGCTCACAGTACAGTCTGCTCGGCACTTGCTGGTTGCTTTCGTGTGCCGCGGCTCACTTGGTTTGTGCCGCGGCTCATGACCAAAAACTGCTGTTTTCGCCCGTTTTTCACCGCGGCTTCCGGACTCCGATTTCCTGCAAAACATATAAAAATAGTGCATTAAAAGCTCATTTATGCTGATTTAGGCTCAAGATGGATATAAAATAATGATAAATAAGCGCATAAAAATATGCTTAAAAAATACCCCCAAACTTGAGCCTTTGCTTGTCCTCAAGCAAAAATCAATTTTAAACAAAATGTATCGTGAATAATCATGCAGGTCCATAATGCTCAACTTAATCAATACTACCCTGAAAATCTCAAAGAATATTACAAGTATCGTAATAGCGAGTCACAACCAGGACACTGATTCCACTAAGTAACCAATTTCAGACCTAATCAATCGTTCAAGAAGAAAATCAAGCTCAAAGATTAACAAGCGTGAATTTAACCGACTGTCAATATGAAGGGTTAAAAATAAACAAGCTAACTGCCTTGATCCACAGTCTAGTGGCAAAAAAAAAATTAAGATTTTCATTGTCAAAATTAATCCTCGGATAGTATTCCCTTATGTATGATCAATAATATGATTTGAGTTAACCACTAGGTTTCGGCTCTCGGGATATTTCATCGGGATAGTCCTAGGGTGGATGTCCATTATCATATATTGGGGAACCGTTTGACGTAAAAGACACTCATGGGGCACATGGATGCTTCTAGTTACTAAGTCCCCCTCTACAGTGGAGAAAAAACTCGAATAGCTATTCCCGCATGTCAAGGTTGATGTTTTACGCGAGAGTAAACAACGGGTCACGTGAATACCCCCGGTTACTAGGCTTTCCATCATCGGTAATGCGATATTTCTAAAATATTAATCTATTCAGGGTCGTCGTTTTACGCGAGAGTAAACGACGGGTCACGTGAATACCCCCGGTTACTAAACTCCCCATCATAGAATATGCATAATATCTCGACTTTTTGGGAAAAACTGTCCGACTCTAAACTCACTTTAAGTGCCAACACGACTCATGTTACTGGACGACTAGCTAACCGAAAAGTATAACCAAACGTATAGGCGGCGATTTGAAAACACGTATGTCTCCTTTCTTATCTGTTAAGATTTCTACAAAAACGATAAAATTTCGGACCTAATTGAATACTCACAGAAACAGATATCGCTGACTACAACTCGACTAAAACTCAACCGTTTCTTCCAAGAGAAATCAGTATCGTAACATCAGTTTTACACACGGAAGCACGAAAAATTCACGAAAAAATTCACGTTTTAAACCATCAACAGCATGCAAGGACAATAAAGCAATCGCAATTTATACCCAAGAAAAATTAAGAAAATTATCGCATGCTCAATTTATTCCACTACACATAACATCATCAATAATAAAACTCATGTGAAAATAAAAGAGATAAGGAAAAGTAAATCTTATTCCAAATGTCTTCTTGAACGCCAGCACATGTCTGAGTGGAATCATCTGTCAATCCATACTTCAAGTAATGCCTAACATCACCAGGAACCCCCAAACTTAGTCTCTAGTCATGAAATAACTAAAGACATTAGGTCAAGAAAGACTAGAATATGAAGAATAATGCTCATTGGGGTTGAAAAACAATATTAGAGAAATAAGGGCCACAAGAATACACGAATCCGAAAAAAAACAAAACAAAGGAAAAAATTATTAACGAAAAATCAAATAAAAACAACTAACTAGAAAGCAAGTAAAAATGATGGGTTGCCTCCCATCAAGCGCTCTATTTTACGTCTTGAGCACGACGTGGCAAAAAAATCTAACGTGGCTTCTTTCTAGGGAGATTGCCAAATACCCCCTTCTTACAATCTATAAGCCTCTTATTCCACAAGGAAGGCTTTGGTTCATGCCTGGTTGCCAAATATAATGAGTAAGAATAATTATGCGGACAACCAGAAAATAATGGAAGAATATAATAATTATAAGGCATGAAAAAATAAGCAGGGTTCCAATGGGTAAATAATAAAGACTTATCATGAACAACCTCATTAGAACTCAAAGAATCAGCCTCAACAAAATCAAGAGTAATGGAATCAATCTCACCCATTATGGATTTAGGAAAAATTATGCGCGGCACTGTTAATAAAATTTTAGGCACAAAAGTGTTCACCTTATTATTCGAAGTTTGATGACTATTTAATGAAATTTCTTTGGAAACATCATCAATGGTAACTTCTTCTACAAGCTCATCACACTTTATGTAATTATCGGGTGCTGGGGGATCGACCCTAAAACTCAACATGTCTTTCTTCTCAACCTCCCCCTCAACTTCACTACTAAATATATGAGCTGGAAAATAACCGTAGTGAATCTCAAGACCACAACGTGCACATTCTCGCTCAAGAGGGGTACTATCAGGATTTTCGAGAGCGTCTACACATTGTTCAAACATGGTCTTTTGTTTTGGGGGAGGGGGCTGACTGACCCTATTAGGCAAATTATTAAGAACATCGAAATTTATGAAATTCCAAGGGTCACTATAATCAAAGGAAAACATAATGAAAAAAAATAAAAATATAAAGACTAACAAAAAAAACTTCAAATTAAAATTAGAGTCGCTTGGTATTGATATTAGCGAAAAATCAGTCCCCGACAACGGCGCCAAAAACTTGTTGTGGGAAAATCCCTCACAATATGCCGCAAGTGCACGGTGTCAACAAGTAATAAAGTGATAAGTAAAGTATCGTTCCCTCGAGGACTGATTTCACTAAGTACCAAAATATAGTCAACTCACAATTTTATTTGAAGCACAATTATACGAAATTTATACCTAAGCTAATTTGCAGAAAACACATAATAGTACTAATAATAAAAATAATACTAATAAGGGCGTAGGATTATGATTTTCACCTCAAACAATCAGGAATGACATTTATTCAATTCAATTCACTTTTATTCAATTGATTGTAAGCCAGGAATTCCTAAATTATTCTAAAGCCTTTCCCAAGGTCGATAGAAAATACTACGAATTATTAACTCGATATATCCCTATTCGAATTAGATAATTAATAGCTAAAACAGTTCAAGAATTCCCACAATAAATAGGCTTCACAATTCGCATGAGTATATTCCTATCTCACGAAAATTATGATTCGTCTCACAAGAACTATGCCTAAATTTCATCTCCCGAATCCATAAAGACATTCAAAACAATTCAATTGTTGGCCAGACAATTAAAAAGCATTAAGAACAGTAAGAAGAATCCAACTCAATACGAATAACGAGTAAATCGAAATAATAATAAATAAATCAAACCGTCATGAAATCGGCTACAATCACAATCCTACTCGAATAGATCTAGAAACTAAGATACGGAAAACTAAGAAAAACCGTAAGGATCCGTGGTCTTGTCGTCGCCCACAAATCTTCTCCTTGTGTTCTTCTCTCTATCTATCGATGCTCCCCTTCTGATCGATTCCCTTTTTCTTCAGCCCTTCAATGCTTATTTATAGTCGTCCTCAGCTTCCAAAACGCGTTCGTGTGATTAGGTCGAGAACAGGCTCCAAAAATGGCCCAGGAACGCAGAATATTCAGCAAAACCACCCGGTGGGCCGCGGCTCACTTAGTATGTGCCGCGGCCCCCTGCTGCTCAGCGAGATGCCTGGGCGTCCTTTTTTCTTCCTGGGTCGCGGCTCACATAGGCTGTGCCTCGGCTCACAGTACAGTCTGCTCGGCACTTGCTGGTTGCTTTCGTGTGCCGCGGCTCACTTGGTTTGTGCCGCGGCTCATGACCAAAAACTGCTGTTTTCGCCCGTTTTTCACCGCGGCTTCTGGACTCCGATTTCCTGCAAAACATATAAAAATAGTGCATTAAAAGCTCATTTATGCTGATTTAGGCTCAAGATGGATATAAAATAATGATAAATAAGCGCATAAAAATATGCTTAAAAAATACCCCCAAACTTGAGCCTTTGCTTGTCCTCAAGCAAAAATCAATTTTAAACAAAATGTATCGTGAATAATCATGCAGGTCCATAATGCTCAACTTAATCAATACTACCCTGAAAATCTCAAAGAATATTACAAGTATCGTAATAGCGAGTCACAACCAGGACACTGATTCCACTAAGTAACCAATTTCAGTCCTAATCAATCGTTCAAGAAGAAAATCAAGCTCAAAGATTAACAAGCGTGAATTTAACCGACTGTCAATATGAAGGGTTAAAAATAAACAAGCTAACTCGCCCAGTCCCACAGTCTAGTGGCAAAAAAAAAATTAAGATTTTCATTGTCAAAATTAATCCTCGGATAGTATTCCCTTATGTATGATCAATAATATGATTTGAGTTAACCACTAGGTTTCGGCTCTCGGGATATTTCATCGGGATAGTCCTAGGGTGGATGTCCATTATCATATATTGGGGAACCGTTTGACGTAAAAGACACTCATGGGGCACATGGATGCTTCTAGTTACTAAGTCCCCCTCTACAGCGGAGAAAAAACTCGAATAGCTATTCCCGCATGTCAAGGTTGATGTTTTACGCGAGAGTAAACAACGGGTCACGTGAATACCCCCGGTTACTAGGCTTCCCATCATCGGTAATGCGATATTTCTAAAATATTAATCTATTCAGGGTCGTCGTTTTACGTGAGAGTAAACGACGGGTCACGTGAATACCCCCGGTTACTAAACTCCCCATCATAGAATATGCATAATATCTCGACTTTTTGGGAAAAACTGTCCGACTCTAAACTCACTTTAAGTGCCAACACGACTCATGTTACTGGACGACTAGCTAACCAAAAAGTATAACCAAACGTATAGGCGGCGATTTGAAAACACGTATGTCTCCTTTCTTATCTGTTAAGATTTCTACAAAAACGATAAAATTTCGGACCTAATTGAATACTCACAGAAACAGATATCGCTGACTACAACTCGACTAAAACTCAACCGTTTCTTCCAAGAGAAATCAGTATCGTAACATCAGTTTTACACACGGAAGCACGAAAAATTCACGAAAAAATTCACGTTTTAAACCATCAATAGCATGCAAGGACAATAAAGCAATCGCAATTTATACCCAAGAAAAATTAAGAAAATTATCGCATGCTCAATTTGTTCCACTACACATAACATCATCAATAATAAAACTCATGTGAAAATAAAAGAGATAAGGAAAAGTAAATCTTATTCCAAATGTCTTCTTGAACGCCAGCACATGTCTGAGTGGAATCATCTGTCAATCCATACTTCAAGTAATGCCTAACATCACCAGGAACCCCCAAACTTAGTCTCTAGTCATGAAATAACTAAAGACATTAGGTCAAGAAAGACTAGAATATGAAGAATAATGCTCATTGGGGTTGAAAAACAATATTAGAGAAATAAGGGCCACAAGAATACACGAATCCGAAAAAAAACAAAACAAAGGAAAAAATTATTAAAGAAAAATCAAATAAAAACAACTAACTAGAAAGCAAGTAAAAATGATGGGTTGCCTCCCATCAAGCGCTCTATTTTACGTCTTGAGCACGACGTGGCAAAAAAATCTAACGTGGCTTCTTTCTAGGGAGATTGCCAAATACCCCCTTCTTACAATCTATAAGCCTCTTATTCCACAAGGGAGGCTTTGGTTCATGCCTGGTTGCCAAAAATAATGAGTAAGAATAATTATGCGGACAACCAGAAAATAATGGAAGAATATAATAATTATAAGGCATGAAAAAATAAGCAGAGTTCCAATGGGTAAATAATAAAGACTTATCATGAACAACCTCATTAGAACTCAAAGAATCAGCCTCAACAAAATCAAGAGTAATGGAATCAATCTCACCCATTATGGATTTAGGAAAAATTATGCGCGACACCGTTAATAAAATTTTAGGCACAAAAGTGTTCACCTTATTATTCGAAGTTTGATGACTATTTAATGAAATTTCTTTGGAAACATCATCAATGGTAACTTCTTCTACAATCTCATCACACTTTATGTAATTATCGGGTGCTGGGGGATCGACCCTAAAACTCAACATGTCTTTCTTCTCAACCTCCCCCTCAACTTCACTACTAAATATATGAGCCGGAAAATAACCGTAGTGAATCTCAAGACCACAACGTGCACATTCTCGCTCAAGAGGGGTACTATCAGGATTTTCGATAGCGTCTACACATTATTCAAACATGGTCTTTTGTTTTGGGGGAGGGGGCTGACTGACCCTATTAGGCAAATTATTAAGAACATCGAAATTTATGAAATTCCAAGGGTCACTATAATCAAAGGAAAACATAATGAAAAAAAATAAAAATATAAAGACTAACAAAAAAAACTTCAAATTAAAATTAGAGTCGCTTGGTATTGATATTAGCGAAAAATCAGTCCCCGACAACGGCGCCAAAAACTTGTTGTGGGAAAATCCCTCACAATATGCCGCAAGTGCACGGTGTCAACAAGTAATAAAGTGATAAGTAAAGTATCGTTCCCTCGAGGACTGATTTCACTAAGTACCAAAATATAGTCAACTCACAATTTTATTTGAAGCACAATTATACGAAATTTATACCTAAGCTAATTTGCAGAAAACACATAATAGTACTAATAATAAAAATAATACTAATAAGGGCGTAGGATTATGATTTTCACCTCAAACAATCAGGAATGACATTTATTCAATTCAATTCACTTTTATTCAATTGATTGTAAGCCAGGAATTCCTAAATTATTCTAAAGCCTTTCCCAAGGTCGATAGAAAATACTACGAATTATTAACTCGATATATCCCTATTCGAATTAGATAATTAATAGCTAAAACAGTTCAAGAATTCCCACAATAAATAGGTTTATGAGTATATTCCTATCTCACGAAAATTATGATTCGTCTCACAAGAACTATGCCTAAATTTCATCTCCCGAATCCATAAAGACATTCAAAACAATTCAACTGTTGGCCAGACAATTAAAAGCATTAAGAACAAGAAGAAGAATCCAACTCAATACGAATAACGAGTAAATCGAAATAATAATAAATAAATCAAACCGTCATGAAATCGGCTACAATCACAATCCTACTCGAATAGATCTAGAAACTAAGATACGGAAAACTAAGAAAAACCGTAAGGATCCGTGGTCTTGTCGTCGCCCACAAATCTTCTCCTTGTGTTCTTCTCTCTATCTATCGATGCTCCCCTTCTGATCGATTCCCTTTTTCTTCAGCCCTTCAATGCTTATTTATAGTCATCCTCAGCTTCCAAAACGCGTCCGTGTGATTAGGTCGAGGACAGGCTCCAAAAACGGCCCAGGAACGCAGAATATTCAGCAAAACCGCCCGGTGGGCCGCGGCTCACTTAGTATGTGCCGCGGCCCCCTGCTTTCCGAGATGCACAGGCGTCCTTTTTCTTCTGGGCGCGGCTCACATAGGTGTCTGCGGCTCACGTCTGATCTGCTCGGCACTTCTTTGGTTGCTTTCGTGTGCCGCGGCTCACTTGGTTTGTGTCGCGGCTCATGACCAAAAGCTAATTTTTCGCCCGTTTTTCACCGCGGCTTCCGGACTCCGATTTCCTGCAAAACATATAAAAATAGTGCATTAAAAGCTCATTTATGCTGATTTAGGCTCAAGATGGATATAAAATAATGATAAATAAGCGCATAAAAATACGCTTAGCACTAATTTGATTTTGATAATTATTTTAATGTATTTTCAGGCTGAGAAATTATAAAATTCTTAATAATATAAAGTTTTTCATTATTTTAAAATATCAATTTCTTAGTTATTATTGTAAGATGTTAACTTCTGACTGTATCATGGATTCAAAGAAAATGACTGTTGTCAAAGGTTTGCCGGCCACGGGGTTGGCCTGCCGGAAAGCAAGTCGGTGGCCTGGTGCTAAAAAATAATAAAAAAATTGCCGGTCACCGGAGGTCCGCCCGCCGCCGGCGGTTGCCCTTCGAAAAACTGGCCGTCGGCCTGGCGTAAAAAAAAAGAAAAAAAAAAATTGGTCGGTCGCCGGTGGCCCGCCGGAAAGCAGGTCTGCAGTCTGGCTTAAAAAAATGTCAGTCGCTGGAGGTCCGTCGACGGTGGCCTGCCGAAAAGCAGATCGTCGGCTTGGCGTAAAAAAAATTAACTAGGCGGCCGCTGGAGCCCTACCGTAAAACTGATCGTCCGGAGGTCTGTCGGAGAACCCAGTAAAAAAATTTGGAAAATTAGTTGTCCTTTTACTTTAATTTTAATTTAATATTCTAAGAGCATATTTTAAAATTTATTGTTGTTGAACATTTTTTATATTATTATTAAATTCAACAAAAAAGAAGGGAGAGAGAGGGGAGGGGTATAATAGTCTTTTTAGGTGCACACTACCACCAAAAGATACCACTGTCTTTTATATTATAGACCAGAGATTACCCGCGCCATAATGGTACGGTGGCGGTGATATAATTGATCTAAAATAATTAAATTACCAGATTACTTGCTAGAATAACAAACATGTTAGTTCCAAACTTCTATCGGCGGTCGAGAGGACTATTGTAAAAACAAAATTAAGGACCACTGAAAAGTAAGCCGGCGGGCCTAGCCTTAAAAAAATGGTCTGGTGCCCGTTGGAAAGCAGGTAGGTGGGCCTGACGTAAAAAAGAAAAGAACAAAAAAGGAAAAGTTGGCCGGCCGGCGACAGACCCGCCGAAAAGTAGGCTGACAGTCTGGCTTTAAAAAAATAGTGGCGATTGTCCGAGGTCCGTCGGTGTTGATCCACCGGAAAGCAAGTCGGCGGCCTAGAGTTAATAATAAAAGAAAAAAAAATGGCTGGTGGCCAGCCAAAAAACAGGCCAGCGGTCTAGCATAAAAAAATGCTGGTAGTATGCCGAAAAGCAGGCCAGCGGCCTGCCTAAAAAAAGTTGGTCGACCATCGGAGGTGTGCGGGCGACTAGTTGCCCTGCCGGAAAAACTGGTTGGTCGGAGGTCATTCAGAAATTCCCATAGAGATTTCTTTTTTTTTTAATTAATTATCCCTTTAATTTAATTTAATATTTTAAGAGCATTCTTTTAAAATTTATTGTTGTCGAACATATTTAGATATTACTATTAAGTATTATTAAATTCAACACAAAAAGAAAAAGGGGAGAGCGGAGGGGTACAATAGTCTTTTCCATTGCGGACTACCACCACCACCAAAAAACACCATTGTTCTTTATATTATATAGATTACCATGTCATAATGGTACGGTGGCGGTGATATAATTAAATTAAAATTATTACATTACTAATTACTTGCTAGAAAAAATGTGTTACTCCCCAAAATTCTATCAGCGACCAACGGGCCTGTCGTAAAAAAAATAAATAAAATTGTCGTTCGATGGAGGTCCGCTAGAAAGCAAATCGGCGGCCCAGCGTAAAAAAAATTGGCCGATCACCAGAGTGCCTCAAGCCGCCGACTGTTACCCGCCGGAAAGCAGTTATCTCATACTTCATCATTGCTTCTTTGAATTCCTGCACTGAGAAATAAACCATCAACTTATTTTATCCCATACACTTGGTGCTTGAATTAATTTCGATTCATATACTCCCTTCATCCTATCTCAAATGTAATATTTGATATAAAAAATTATCACATTAGAAGTGTAACATTTCATTATATAACTCAAATCACATCAAACAATCACTTTTTACTTTTTAATCTTCACCACACACTCACCATCAATATCTTTTACTTTTTAATCTACACAACACATTAACCATCAATACTTACCAAACTTATACATCTATCATATCCAATTATTTTTCTAAAATGTATTAATTTATGCAATATGTCGCACTTCAATTGGGACGAAGGTAGTAATATTCAACTAAATGATAGATTTTATCTTCTTGTCGGACACAAATCAAGCTTGAATAGTTTAATTCAAATAATGTAAATCGAAGCAACAACAACTGAAAAGTTGAAACACTATTGTATAGTTTTACCAAGCATCTTGATCGAAGCTTATTGCTTGTTTAAAGGCATCATATTGCTAGTTTTCAAATTGTATCATGAGCAACTGCATTCCTGTTATCTTGATCTATATTGATGATAACAGGACGACAGCAGCTGATGATACAATTTGGAAGCTACCAATATGATGCCCTAAAACAAGCAGTAAGCTTGACGTAATTAACAAAGAACAAAAGGAACGGAGATATCGCCGCATACTTATGATTATTTGACTGGCGACATCCAGATCCACAGACACCGATGAATACTTTTCACTATCTCGTTTCAAATAAGATTTTAAAGACGTGGTTCCGACTACTTGATGCAACAACAACAATATCAGAGCCTTAGCCTCAAAATGCTTTGGGGTCGGCTAACATGAATCATTCTCGAAAAACATCAAGTCGTCTCCAATAGAACAGTCATATGAAAAGGCAAAAGTCAAAGGTGAAAAGTTTAGTACGTAAAAAAAATTATGCAAAAATAAATAAATAAATAAATAATAAAAATTAAATAAAATAATTAAAAAAGTGTCCTTAAATATAGTCAACTACCCGAATTCTCTCCCTCCACATCGTCCTATCCAACACCATAACTTCTCCAATCCTAAGAAACCTCATATCATTCTCAATCACTCTTATCCATGTATGTTTAGGTCTTCCTCTACCCCACACCAGCCTATGCGCTCCCCATTCTTCAAGCCTCCACATCGGTGCATCAATCGGCCTCCATCTCACATGCCCGAACCATCTTAACCGATTCTCCAATAGCTTATTCTCTGTAGGGGCCACTCGTACTTTTTTCCTAATCACGTCATTTCTAAGTCGATCCATTCTCGTGCGGCCATACATCCATCTTAGCATACGCATTTCCGCCACATTCATCTTATACACATGACTATGCTTTACCCCCAACATTCAGTGCCATATAAAAGTGCATGCCTAATTGTTCTTCAGTCAATTTTGCCCTTTAATCGGGAAGGTACGCCTTGATCACATAGTAACCCCATTGCGCTCTTCTATTTCAACCATCATTCCTTAATCATATGGGCCACGTCACCATCTAATCTCCATCCTTTTGAAGAATCGATCTAAGATGACGAAGAAACTCTGATCCTCGTATAACATTCCCATCAAAAGTGATCGTTCCCGCCTCTCTACTACCATTTGCACTAAATCTACACTCCAAATATTCAGTCTTACTTCTGCTCAGCCTAAAACCATGATTTTCTATCGTATTTTTCCAGAGTTCTAACTTTCTTTCAACTCCGTCCTTCATTTCATCAACCAATACTATATCATCTGAAAATGCAACAAGGAGTATCGTCTTGAATTGACCTTGTCAATTCTTCCATGACTATGTGTTGGCCACTAAGTATACAGAATACATCTTGGAAAGTGTTTAAGCAACAAGCTGTACGATTTTCAAGTTAGAGTGCATAGCGGAAGTCTTGTAACAGTAAGTTGCTGTAAATACAGCAACTAGGTATGAAGTGTATACTTAAAATAATCACAGTTATTAAAACAGTAAATGTAGAAGGTAATTGACACAGTAATTAAAGTGGTTCGAGATAAACCCCTCTACGTCTACTAGTCCTCCACACAGGAGTAAAAGTTTATTATAAACACATACACAACTACGTGTCTATAATCAAACATATCCTTGTATCGTTCACACAGATTGACACAAAGAGTGTAGCTTTCAACCATTTACACAGATTGGTTAAAGCTTTCTCTTGACTAGCTTCTTCACACACAGTTCCAAAGCTTCGTCCTATTCGTCCCACACAGGTCGGAATAGCTTCTTTAGTTCACACAGAACTAGGTTTTTACTCAAAGGTAAAAGTAAGGTAACCAGGTAAGAACAGCAGCTTGAATATGAAGTTCTTGAGCTGATGATGACTGTTCTTGATGACTGAGTATATTTCTTCTTCTTCAGATATGGATTAATGCTAGGAAGAAATATACTTGCTCTTGTAAGCTTGATATGATGATAATGAATATTCAGTCTTTTGATCGTTTGAATATCGCTTGTAAGCTTGTATGTGTTCTCCTTCTTTGATCTTCAAACTCTGGGGTATAAATAGCCTCTGAATAGTTCCATTGAGAATAAATCCATTGAGCTAATAGTTTGTTCCAACGTGTTGATGGACAAGATCTGGTTTTTGCTCCTTGATTGAAGATCTCTGTCGGCTTAGTATTTAAATACTTTATCCCTTCAGTATTTAAATAGTTCTTTCAAATGGGGCTTGACTTTAGTGAGTAAAGAAGATCCCGTTTTCAACGGTCTTCAGTCCTGTTGGATAAGTGTTGAAGATCTCAACACTTACAGACTGTTTGTTGTATCCAACATGTTTGCGTTTATGATGATGTAGGTTCCAACGCTGTAGGCTAGGGCTGAGCACAAATGGTCCGGGCCCGGTTTTTACCCGAACCCGGACCTGACCCGGACCGGACCTATTAATTAGGTCCGGGTCCCGGGTCAGCATTTTGTCTAAATCCAGGTTCCGGGCCGGACCGGGTCAAAACCCGAAAAATTCGGGTCCAGTCCGGAACGACCCGGTAAAAATAAAAATACAAAAAAAAAATTTTTATTATAATTTACCCTCGTTGGTGATGAAATAATGATGATTAATGGCTCGATTATGATTGCACATTATTCTAATTAAGTTTATTTATACAAAAATATTGTTGAACTCGGGAGTTTGATGACTAAATGAAGATATTAAGATTGATAATTGTATTTTATGGGAGTATGTAAAGAAGAAAGCATTTTATATGTAATAAAAGGACACTGAATATTCAAAAAAAAAATTACAAAATTGGGCTAGAACCGGGCCAGTCCGGACCGGGTTGGCCCGGTTCTGAACAGGTCTGGGCTTTGGGTCGATAAAGTCCGACCATTTATAATCCGAGCCATTCCGGACCTGGCCGGGTCAGACCCGGTGCTCAGCCCTACTGTAGGCTATCTTAGACTGCTGCTGTATGGAAAGATGTATGAATGTTTCAAGACACCTTCCATACTTGGTGTCATCGGCTGATGAGCTTCATGTTGTATGATGACACTTATCCTTTTGCTGTATGATGAGGCAACACAGGATGCAGGATAAATTGTACAGCGATATGAACAGCTTCGTAATAGCTACTTGTTGTATGATAACTTGCTGTTTGGAACTACTTGCTGTATGAAGCTTGTTGTTTGGTAATTATCAAAACAACATTGTTTTTCCCAACAATTTCCCCCTTTTTGATAATTTCCAAAATTGCTTGATGATGCCAAAACCTCTTTGAAACGTCTTTAATGGGAGATTGTCTTCTTGGTCTTCTGTCGAATGATCTCGTCTTCAGCATTTAGTCTAGAAGTATGAACTGCTCGCAGGCAAGTTCTAAAATGATAGCATCTAACATGGAAGTGTATTACAACTTAAACTTATGATTGGCGCGCAGGCACAATCGTACAGTGTAATCTAGATACATACAACTTAATCTATATACTGTTCGCAGACAAATTCTTACAGCTTTATATATATATATATATATATATATATATATATATATATAACAAGTTTTCATACTTGTTTGATTTCAGCAAATTAATTGAATTTCGTAATCATACAGGAACACAGTAGATTACGAGTTGTAATCTTTCAAGACAAAAAAATATTTTATTGATATTTGAGCAAGGATTACAAGATTTTGCTGTTCCAAAAATAAAATTACATGAAGAAATATTTAAGCTTACTCCTGTAGTCGGAATGCCTCCAAGGCCTTTTTAGGTCGTTCTTGGTTCCCCTCCACCAGTTTTGTAAGGCATCCCTATTTCGATTTAAGTAGATGGCTTGTCCTTCATAAGATTTATCGAACACAAGGATCCAATCTTCCGGGTGGGTAACCAGATCTCCTTGCTTGTGTTTGGATTTCATATTTTGTTGTAGGGGGAGCGTTCCTTCGTCCAACCTATTTTTGAATTCCTCGGCAGCTTCCTGCAGCGTCTTACAACTGTTGAATATGGAGGATTCCCTGATAAGAACTACAAAGTATCTTAACAGTTCATTCTTTCTCCAATCCTTTATCTCGTCGGCTTTTGGCTGACGGTTGGCTGGAGATTTATTATTTACGGCTTCTACACGTTTTTCTTCCAAGGGAATTTAGGGTCGTGGAATTCCAGACGAGCTCCCTGTATCCTAACAGTGTGAGCAGGAGATGATAATCGAGAAATTTCAGCAGTAATGCTGTCTCCAAATGCAGCTTCCATCTCCTTTTCTTGTTCGAGCCTTAATCTCTTTGCAGCTTCCCTAGCCTCTTCCCCCTTTTTGGCGTCATCAAGATACGAGACCTTTTCATCCAAGCGTTCCAGGATTTTTAGTTCATCATCCTGTTTGGTCTCAAAACTTGACATTTTATTAACTAGGGACTTGAGCACCTGCGACATATCTTGAATCTTTTTGTCATGTGCACGAAGCTGGGAACCGTATTCAATAAGAGCTGATGCAGTCTTCGCCTCAAAAATGCGAAGATTGGCTTGTTCTTCCTTCAGGATCTGTTCCTGGCGCTGTTGAAGTTGGTTGAGTGCCTGTTTGAAGACGACGGACAAAATACGGAAGGCTTCTTCCACTTTTGAAACTTCGTGCCTCATACCGGTCATTTATTCAACGGAGGATTGATGTAACCAATCAATTTCCTTTTCAACAACATACAGGGCATTAACGGCGTCCTGTAGGAAAACTGTTTGTCGGCCAAAAGCATACAGTTGCTTGTTCTTTTCGATGGTTCAGGGAGAGTCGAGCTGGGCAAAATCTTCAGCTCCATTCAACTGTCTCAAAGCCACATGAGGACGTGACTCGAGTTGGATATCCTCAGGTACAAAACCGTCATCGGATTACAATACACGTGAAGGTGCGAGAGCATCAGATGTGGACGTGGTAACATGGGGGACTGATTCCTCCTGTTCTGTAATGGGTTTTGTAGACATTGGTACAGGAGGGACTGATTCCTCCTACTGCCTTTCAGCTTCCGCCTGTTCCAGCAGAGGGACTGATTCCTCTTGCGGGATGGCGTGGGCTTCATCTTCGGGCTGGGTGGAGACAGGCTCGGATGCCTGTTGAGAAACTGATTGTTCCTCCGCGACAGGAGGGACTGATTCCTCGCTGTCGTGAACATTTTATCGTTGTTGGAAAGGGGACTGATGGTGACTTGATGTCCCTTCACCTTGTTGAAGTTGTGTCCGGGAGAATTCCTGTTCTCTTATGTCTTCACGGATCATCCTCAGACCAGCCTGGAAGGCGGCATCGTCGTCTGAGTTGTGGTCAGATGTTGGGCTGATTGGAAGTGTTTCCACGGACTGAGATTTTCCATTCTTTCGAGCATCGGCTTTGTCCATTATATGGCTCGAAATCAACTCATTACAGTAGAGGTTGTCCCATTGGATCAGGACTTCAACATTTTGAGAGTTCGTTACCTCCCAAACAAATCTTTCTTCTTCGCTCCATTCGCTCCAATTATACAAAGTGTCGTACGGAGCAAGCCTGTAAGCTTTCCATTGGACAAAACGTTCGTATGCCTGCTCGATTTGCATAGATAGTAAAGTTTTGTTAATGATGGTGTCCGGAGAGGGGCTGCGTACAATGCATGGGTCCGCTGTTTGCAAGGGTTCCACTACAGGTGTGGGATCCTGTATTGGAGAGGGATCCCGTACAGGGGTTGGTACCCTGATGGGAGATGGATCCCTTACGGTGTGCGTTCCCATACAGGAGTTGTGCCTATTGGCTCCAAAGGGGCAGTCGACTCGCCGGAGTCTTTCAAGTTGGCAGATTGCAGTATATACGTCGTTGCCTCCAATGGCTCGGGATCTACTGTTTTCACAGTAGCAACTATCTCTTCCACAGGGGTTGCGCCCTGGGGGTTTGATACAGTGGGTTGGGCCGTTGAAGGAGCATCTTCGGAGATTTCTATAATCTATGTAGTCTTAACTTTTGTGAGCCTCCTTAGCTTCTTTTTCGGCTTCTCACCAGAAACGGGAGTTTTGTTATGAAGTCTCTTTCTTTTCTTTGAAGTCTCCTCGCTCCCGGACTTCAGAGTCATGTCCCTTGGATCAGCAGAAAGGGGCATGGTTCGGACAAATGGCCTGTTAGCAATCAGATGTTGCTTATTGAATATGGAGGGCCTGGAGCTTCCAATATATTTGCGTGAATTTATTTTCTTCACTTCCTTGGCCTGCGGAACATCGCATTTTGTCGGAACATTGTGAAGAATCAGTCCAAAGGACTTTTTCTGAGAGACGGGTTTTGAAACTTCTTCTTGCAGCCTCTTGAGAACAATCTGGCACCAATTGACCTTCTCACAGGACATGATGGCGACCATCATCCGAAATCTTAGGTTGGTGCACATCTCAAAAGCACCTGTTCGGTTTTCAATTACACGGCAACAGAAATCGTGTAAGTAAACGAATGAAAGACAAAAACATTTCTTATGACAAGAAACATGGACATTCTCGTCTGATGCTGAACCAGTGAACAATTTCCAATATTTGGTGAGGATTTCTTGGGAGCCAAAGGTCTCAAGTTCCGACATGGATAGGCCATCACCAGGGAGCCTATACAAGTTTTGTAGCAGCGCTTGGTCCATGCGGATCTCCACTCCGTGGATGATAGCAGTGATATCGGAGACGTTTCCTCTCTGTGCAAGAGAAAAGAAACGGACAGCAGCGTTAAGGTAAAATTCCTCAACCATTTGAGCATCGTAGCACTCAGGGTTGTGACTTCCAAGGCGATAGAGGCCTTGTTTGTGAATCCTCGAAACTGTAATATACGCATTTTTCTTTTCCCAGTACTCTCATTTTTGGTGTATTTTTAATTTTTAGCAACTCGCTTGTAACCGTTTCGACATTTTGAATCTATTTTATTCTTTGAGTTTCTCCATTTGGACGAGTTTCGGGGGTGTTTTGATATTATTCCATCTTATGTCATGTATTGTTGCATGGACGTTCGATTTTTGTAGAACCCATTCGATTTTGTAATTTCTTTGGTTGCTTGAGTTCTTACGATTGAGTTGATTGTGTTGTGAGTTTCGGTTTATTGATCCGACATCGTATCGTGATTTTCGGACGTCTGGGCCGTTTTGTAATTTCCTATAAGTTTAAGGAATATTACTTTCCTTGTCGTTTCTCAAATTCCTCGGTAGTCGGAATTGTTTTCTCGTGCAACATTCAGCTTCGTCGTCGTGGATATTTTATATCTGCGTGTTGGATTCTGTCCTTGTGTTGCGTCTCATTTTCGGACCGCCCGTGTAGCTAACTTCGTTCAGCAGTGTTGAACTGCTGCATGCATAACGTGCGTTATGCATGCTTTCTTGCGTGCGCTATCGGCGCATTCATAATGTACGTTATATCTCACCGCTAACGTACGTTATAGCCTTCAGCAGATTGGATAGATTGTTCTGTCCGAACCATTACGTATGTTAACTCCTTCTGTTACGTACGTAAATTCCATTGTAGCGTATGCTAAATATCCAACGTAGCGTACGCTATCGAACCCAGCGTTTTTTGACAGGTTGTCCTACCAAGCCATTAAGTATGCTACACTCAGGTGTTACGTACGTAATGAATGTAACGTACGTTAACATCGTCATGTTAACGTACGTAACGAAGGCCCAGGTTTTATAAACCGGGGGTTGACCTTCACTTCGGCATTTTCTTCTTCTTCTCCTCCGACCGAGAGCTGTGTTCCAAGTGAGGTTTTGATTGATTCTTCAAGTTTTGCCCGTGGAAATTCTTAGAGAATCAAGTATTGTGTTCCTAGTATAGTTTATCATCATCATAATCATCTTCCTCCATCTGAATCAAGGAAAATCTTCTAAGAACCCTACTTTTGGGTAAATTGGGGGTTTTCGATTTTATTGTTCGATTCGTTCCGTGTTGTTGATTAATTCATGATGAATATGATTAATCTTGTTGGTATTCTTGGTTTTCTTACGGAAACATGGTATATTCCGTGGTATTTTCTTAATCGAGAGGGTTTGGTTGTGGTCCGCCCTCGTTGTTGTTCTTGTACGAATATACATGAATCGTATGCGGGTTTTCGGGTGTATTCCATTTCATACTCATTTAGAGTTGGTTGTGATTGTGTTCTTCGAATCTTTAGGTTCGTGGTTGTCGGTTCCTAGCGTTCGTCAGTGATTTTCCTTTCCGTCCGTTGCGTCGTCAATTACTCAAGGCAAGTATTTTTTGGAAACCTTTATGCTTAACATGAAATGGTGATGTATATTGTGTATGCTTTGCTCACCTCAGGAGGGTCCGACGGGGCCTCGAGGGAATCCAATGGTATAGCCCTGGATTCACGAGTTTGTTTCGCTAGCCAGCTCGGGAGGGTCCTTAGAGGCCTCGAGCGGGATCAATGGTATAGCCTTGTTCCCAAGGCGATGCGCGTGCATGATTTGTTTTATGATATGGCCAGCTCGGGAGGGTCTTTAGAGGCCTCGAGCGGGATCAATGGTATAGCCCTGTTCCCAAGGTAAATTGATTGACTGTTTGTTTCCGGAAAAGACATGTCTTGTTTTGGTTTTGAAATGAATTTGGTGCATTGTACTATGAAATGTGTAAGCGAGTGGTTTGCCTTGATTACTTGTACTAGCGTAATTGCTAACCCCTTTTGGGACCCATTTTGGGAAATTCTTGTTTGGATTTCAGGTTATGTTCTGCCGGACGAGCGGGCGCTGGGATAGTATGAGGACGCTGGCCAGGGTCGTTGACATGTGCATTTGAGTTTTCTTATTTTTTTTGCCCCTTTCGATATGGTTGTCTTCCAAATTTATAAACTTATAGATTGTACTCGCGAGTACTTAGGCTTTTCACTCCGAATTGCGGTTTGTATTCATTGAAGTTGCTATATTTGTCGGTTGATGTTTATTACGTCGGTTGCACCGGGCGTGTTATTATATGTTCGTATTATTTAAATATGTTTCCTCGCTAACCGAGACGGTTAGTGGAGTGGCGTTTTCTTGTTTTAGCCTAGTGGGTCTCATGTAGGGGTCCACGGCGCTGTAATATACCTTGAATATCTCGGGGGTGTTACTGAAAATGGTATCAGAGCACTAAGTTTATGGATACCTAGGCTTGTCAATTATTTGGGTTTATTTGTGTTTTGTTTTGCACATTGTCACACTGCTGCCAGCATCTCGGTATTTCCAGTGTTCATAAGTTTTCCTTACTCGATTCCTTGTTTTCTCGTACCGTATTTCCGTTTCTTCAACTGTGGATGTTTTTCCTCTCTTACTTATCATCGAGTTGCTTTTGCTACCTTTTAACACCAGTATGGATGCTGGAAGAGGCCGTGGTCGTGGACGCGGCCGGGGACGTGGGATAGCCGGTGAGGCGGCCACGTCGCATTCTTTGGGAGCCGGCAGTACCGTTGACCGTCATAGCCATGCTTCTACTCAATATGGCGCCGATCTTGGTGTTGCAGCGGTGATGCAACAAATAGTGAACCAAATGGCTGCGATAGCTCAGGTGCTTTAGAACCCGACTTCGGCCTACACTAATCGGGGCGGAGCAGATCATTGGCTTCAGGATGTCATCAAGATGCATCCTCCTTAGTTTTCGGGAGCTTCAGACCCGATCGGCTGGGAGGGGTGGATCAAGGAGTTATCTAAAGTTTTTGTTGCCACCAACTGTCCCGAGGACCGCAAGGTCCCTATTGCCCAGTACTTTCTCACTGGGGACGCTACTGACTGGTGGGAGGCTGTTGGGCCTAAAAACCACGTTGCTTCGTTGGTGTAATTCAAGGACCTGATGGAGACCAAATATTGCCCGTTGTCGGTTAGACAGGCTCGAGTTCATGCCTTTTATGATGCTCAGCCTCGGGATATTCCTATTTCTCAAGCTATTGCCGATTTCAACAAGGAGTTGGGCTTCGTGAAGGCCCAGGTTACAGAGGACAATGACAAAATTTTCCACTTTTCCCGACGGATGAAACTGTCAATTCGGGACTATATGTCTGGGCTCGTCTGCACCACTTTGAAGGATTATCAGAGTAGGGCTCTTGCGTATGATATGTCGATGACGGCCAGTGAAGCGGCTCGTGAGAGCAAGAAGCAAAAGTCCGTCAGAAATTTTTCTGGTCACAAGGGTGGAGGCCAGCAGAAATCTCAGTCTGCAAATGTTCCTGCGGGCGGTTCGGCTCATTTTTCTGGGAGTTTTCGAGGTGCTGCCAGGACCTCCGTTCGTGATCTCATATGCTTTAACTATGGCAAGTCGGGTCATAAGAACCGGAAGTGTCTTCGTCCGCAGTTGACTTGTCATACTTGTGATCAGTCGGGCCACAAGGCTTCCTTTTGTGAACAGGTCAGACAGATTTGCGGTGCCCATTCTTCTTTTCTAGTGCCTAGGGAGCCAAGTCTGAACCAGGGCTCGTTTGCTACGCAGTATCCGCCGAGCGCCATCCGAGGGAGAGGTCGGGGTCAGCCCGCTAGAGGAGGATCTTCCAGTGTCGGCTCCGCCCATCCGCGCATCTATGAGATGAGGAGGGCTGATGATCCAGCTGCCATCGTAGCCACAGGCACCGTTTATATTCATTCTCATTCTGTCAGTGTGCATTTCGATTCTGGTGCTACGCATTCGTTCATATCTATGGAGTGTATGCGTCGTTGAGTCTCGACTGTTTGACGCCTTGTGATCCTTTCATCGTTAAGCTTCCTAGCGGTGATAGGATCGTTGGTGATCAGGAGGTTCAAGACTATTCTGTGTTTATTTGTGAGAGGGCTTGGCTCTCTAATCTTATTGTCGTGGGAATCGAGAGTGAGGATTTGATTCTTGGGGATGGTTGGCTTGAGCGGCATGGTGCGATCATGAACTACCACATGAGAATCATCACTATGTTAGCTGAGAATTGCACAGAGCACTCTTTCGCAGGGCGAAAGAGGGGAAATCAGAAGTTCGTTATTAACGCCTTGAAGGTAATGAGACTCCTGCGAAAGGTGTGTACTGGTTATTGGTGCTATGCCTTGAAAGAGGAGGATGGTGGAGTTGAGATTTCATCGATTCCAGTCGTTAGTGAGTTTCCTGATGTTTTTCCTCATGAGTTACCGGGGTTGCCACCGGACCGTGAGTTCGAGTTCGCTATAGAGTTAGAGCCGGGTGCGGCTCCGATTTCGAAGGCGCCGTGTCGCATGGCACCTTCAGAGATGGCCGAGTTGAATAAGCAGTTGAGTGAGCTTCTTGAGTCGGGATATATTCGACTAAGCGATTCGCCTTGGGACACACAGGTTCTGTTTGTGCGGAAGAAGGATGGTTCACTGCATTTGTGTATCGACTATCGCGAGCTAAACAAGGTGACCATCAAAAACAAATATCCCTTGCCGAGGATTGATGACTTGTTCGATCAGTTACAGGGAGCTGCGGTATTCTCGAAGATCGACTTGAGATCAGGGTACTATCAGCTTCGGGTGAAGGAGTCCGATGTCCCGAAAACAGCTTTTCGGACGGGATACGGACATTATGAGTTTGTAGTTATGCCTTTCAAGTTAACTAATGCGTCGGCGGTGTTCATGCAGTTGATGAACAAGGTCTTTATCGAGTATTTGGATAAGTGCGTCGTCGTCTTCATTGAAAATATTCTTATTTATTCGAGGAACGAGGAAGAGCATGCCCATCATCTGCGTGTGGCTATAATGCACGGATTCTTCAAAATTCACCACTATGCAGTATCGGATACTGCATGGGTGCGAGTGCGATTCGCGTGGGATTTGCACGGGATTCGCCACGTGGCGAATCCGTGCTAGAAAAATCAAATCGGACTCGCGTATCCTTGCACAGGATACGCATATCCGGGAGGGGGCATGGGTGATTTTTTTATTTAGTTCTTTTTTGTAATTTTTAAAAAGTAAATCAAATAAACTAAAATACAAAAAGTAAATCATTTAATAAGTAATTACTTTTACCTTTAGCAGCATTCACGAATAGCATCAGAAAGTTCCGCTGCTCAAAGTCATTTTGAATTGTTTTTTGTATGACTTGTTTTATGTATTTGAATTGGTTTTATGGTGATATTTGAATTGTTGTTTTTTATATTTAATAAGTGTTATATATAATAAAATATAAAATAAGCAGACGTATCCTTGCCGTATCGCACCCTAATATTTTTAAAAAACCGTATCCCCGCACCCGTATCTGCCCGCACCCGCACCCGCACCCCGCACCTGTGCAACATAGGCGTGTGGTGTTAGACATTTTGAGGACCGGGCGACTCTATGCGAAGTTATCAAAATGTGAGTTCTGACTGAAGGAAGTGATGTTTCTGGGTCACGTGATTTCAGCCGAGGGGGTCCGTGTGGATCCACAGAAGATTGAGGCTGTGCTAGATTGGGCACCGCCTAAGAACGTGAATGAGGTCCGTAGTTTCTTGGGTCTGGCTGGCTACTACCATAGGTTCGTCGAGGTATTTTCGAAACTAGCTCGGCCACTTACACAGTTACTCCAGAAATCCGAGAAGTTCGTCTGGAATGATGAGAGACAGTTGAGTTTTGAGGAGCTGAAGAGGCGTTTGACTTCAGCCCTGATTTCAGCATTGCCGTGTGGCAACGAGGGTTTTGCCATTTATAGCGATGCTTCGGGTCAGGGTCTTGGACACGTGTTGATGCAGCACGACAAGACTATTGCGTTTGCGTCGAGACAGTTGAAGCCGTATGAGCTTAACTACCCTACTCACGATTTGGAGTTAGCGGCAGTTGTTTTTGCGCTCAAGATTTGGCGTCACTACCTTTTTGGCTCTGCATGTAAGATTTTTACCGATCATAAAAGTCTGAAGTACATATTTACTCAGCTGGAGTTGAATATGAGGCAGATGAGGTGGTTAGAGTTGATTAAGGATTATTACCTCGAAATCCTTTATCATCCGGGCAAGGCGAACATCGTGGCCGACGCCTTGAGTCGGAAACCGGTTACGTTGCGGATGCTAGAGATTCTTACGTCTCAATATGAGCTTCAGCGGGATTTTATTGAGTTGGGTGTTGAGATTTTGTTGCCTGGAGCTGTCGGGCAACATTGTGCTTTAGAGATTTCGTCGTCTCTGATCGATGAAATTAAACTGAAGCAGTCGGAGGATCTGATGATTATTCAAATCCGAGAGAATGTTCTTAAGGGAAAGTCTCCTGGGTTTGTGATTCACGAGGATGGAGTATTGAGATTCCAGAGTCGGCTATGTGTACCGAACGACTCAGAACTGAGGCAGGGTATTTTGCGTGAGGCCCATGCTACGCCTTACTCCGTTCATCCTGGTTCGAGTAAGATGTACAAGGACCTGAGAAGAAATTTCTGGTGGAATGATATGAAGGAGGAGGTCGCACAATTTGTAGCGAGACATTTTACTTGTCAGCAGGTCAAAATCGAGCATCAGCGACCGGATGGTTTATTGCAGTCGCTTCCCATTCCGGAATGGAAATGGGAAGATATATCGATGGACTTCATCATGAGTTTGCCGAGATCGAGGTCGGGCATGAATATGGTTTGGGTGATTATTGATCGTCTGACCAAGTCGGCACATTTTGTGGGCATCAAGGATACTTGGGGCCCGGATAGGTTGGCTCGTGTGTTTATTGCGCAGATTGTGAGGCTTCACGGTACTCCAAAGTCTATTGTTTCGGATCTTGATGGACGTTTTGTATCGCACTTTTGGCAGGCGGTGCATAAGGCGTTGGGTACTCGTTTGCGTTTGAGTACCTCTTTTCATCCTCAGTCAGATGGACAGTCGGAACGCACTATCCAGATGTTCGAGGATATGTTGCGTGCTTGTGCTCTCGACTGGAGCAGTGAATGGGAGGAGCATCTGCCATTGATCGAATTCACATACAACAATAGTTGGCACGCGTCGATTCAAATGGCACCGTATGAGGCACTTTATGGGCGGCGTTGTTGATCACTGATTTGTTGGAATGAGGCGTCTGATTTGGTCGGGACCGAATAGGATATCGCTTTGGATACGAGGCGGAAGGTGGAATTGATTCGGGAATGGATGTTGACTGCTCAGAGTCGATAGAAGTCATATGCCGATGCCCGTCGTCGACCTTTGGAGTTCAAGGTGGGAGACCATGTTTTTCTAAAGGTGTCGGCGACGAGGGGAGTTTTCCATTTCGGGAAGAAAGGGAAGTTGAGTCCGATATTTATTGGACCTTTCGAGATTCTCGAGAGAGTCGGCGAATTGGCTTATCGTTTGGCGTTGCCCTCGGCTTTGAGCTATGTTCATAGCGTTTTCCATGTTTCTCAACTGAGGAAATATGTACCGGATCCTATTCATGTCGTCGACTATGGTGAGATTGATGTCGCCGAGGATATTACCTTCGAGGAGCGTCCCCTGAAGATTTTAGAGCACCGTGAGAAGCGACAGAGACATAAGACCATTCCTTTGGTCAAATTGCAGTGGTCGAGGCATGGTGTCAAGGAGGTAACTTGGGAAACCAATGATAGCATGCGTGCTAGGTACCCCGAGTTGTTTGTTTCTTAAGTTTCAGGACGAAACTTATTTTTAGAGGGGTAGAATGTAATATCCGCATTTTTCTTTTCACGGTACTCTCATTTTTGGTGTAGTTTTCGTTTTTAGCAACTCGCTTATAACCGTTTCGACATTTTGAATCTATTTTATTCTTGGAGTTTCTCAATTTGGACGAGTTTCGGAGGTGTTTTGATATTATTTCGTCTTATGTCATGTATTGTTGCATGGACGTTCGATTCTCGTAGAACCCGTTCGATTTTGTAATTTCTTTGGTTGCACGAGTTTTTACGATTGAGTTGTTTGTGTTGTGAGTTTCGGTTTATTGATCTGATGTCGTATCGTGATCTTCGGATGTCTGGGCCGTTTTGTAATTTCCTATAAGTTTAGGGAATATTACTTTCCTTGTTGTTTCTCGGATTCCACGGTAGTCGGAATTGTTTTCTCCTGCAATATTCAGCTTCGTCGTCGTGAATATTTCATATCTGCATGTTGGATTCTGTCCTTGTGTTGCGTCTCGTTTTCGGACCGCCTGGTGCAGCTAACTTCGTTCAGCGGTGTTGAACTGCTACATGCATAACGTGCGTTATGCATGCTTTTTTGTGTGCGCTATCGGCACCTTCATAACGTACGTTATATCTCACCGCTAACGTACGTTATGTCCTTCAGCAGATTGGACAGATTGTTCTGTCCGAACCATTACGTACGTTAACTCCTTCTGTTACGTACGTAAATCCCATTGTAGCGTATGCTAAATATCCGACGTAGCGTACGCTATCGAACCTAGTGTTTTTGTACAGGTTGTCCTGCCAAGCCATTACGTATGCTAACACTCAGGTGTTACGTATGTAATGAGTGTACCGTACGTTAACATCGTCATGTTAACGTACGTAACGAATGTAACACCCCCGATATATTCAGGAATATTACAGCGCCGTAAATCCTTTACATAAGGATTTACAAGGCTGAAGAATTGAACAGACATTAAAAGGTACTAACGAATGGAAATAACGGAGTTAAGATACAACAGTCCTGACCAAATACTGAAAGTACAATTGTTCAACAAGAACTTAATAATACATCACCAAATTCAAATTCAGCATAAATGACTTCGTACTCGAGTACTTATTGAAATAATCAATAAACAACAGACAAATAAACCCGGTCGGGGCATCACTCTGCACCCTCGTCGTCATGCAGCTCCAGTGGTTGTTTTCCCGCTCTACTGGATCCTGAACATAAACAAAATGTTCACCCTCGAAGGGGTCAGCACAACGATGCTAGTACAAGTACCCCAACATATTATTCAACGTCACACGCAGAATAATAATAATAACGTAAATGATAAAATGTCAAACGAGTCTTCTCCTGCGAGAAACTCAAACATAACATACACAATTGATAATCACAACATGATATCATAACATACACATGGTAATTCCGTCGATCCAGCGTTCACTGCCTAGAACCCACGATGATCCCGTCAGACCAACCCGTGGTGGAAAAACCCGTCCGATGATCCAGCGCATGCTAGCATAGATCCCCCGATGATCCCGTCGGACCAACACGAGGTGGACATACAACAACGACATACATGCACAACAATATGTATAACATCAATACATAAAACAAATAAGGTACTTGTCTCGATTTGAAGACAAGAACAATACTTCCACGAAAACGAACACTCGAAGGTCGTCCTCCTCAATCAATCACGTAACAAGATCAAACCTTAACAAAAGAAATGATATAGGATTTATCTCACGTCGTATGAATGTTTAACAATTCGATTTACGGCCAAAAGTTCATAAAATGTAATCTGCCTGAACTGCTTAGCGCACGCTAAGTACTCTGTGTAGCGTGCGTTAAGTCTGCTCGATAGCGCACGCAAACAACAAAGCCTAGCGTACGCTAACTATGCATGGTCAGTACTTCACTGATCAGTCGACTGACTCGTCTGATGGCCTAGCGTACGTTACGTACCAAACGTAGCGTACGCTAACTCGTGTTCGATAGCGCACGTTAATCTATATAGCTTAGCGTGCGCTATCTGTGCATGGCAGTTTACTGCTGGGCAGTAAACTGTTCTCATCATGATCAAAACAATGAAATTTTCCGTGATAATTCATGTTACCTCCATGAATATCATGTACATACGATTATGAATGATCTTACGGATAACAACAACTTCGGATTCAAGGATATGCATACCATTATAAAACCATATTCCATTTCGACTACAATTCTTCATATGACGATTCGAAAAGGTTTAACGGGTTGATATCAACACCTTATATCCATCGAAATTATCATGCTGTAGTTGTTTAACATTCCATCTATACTAGATAAATCCTTCCATGATCAATCCCTTAGATTCATCTAACAATAATGATGTTAATGTCAAGTCCATGATTGTTATGAAGTCGTCTACTAGATTCGGATTACCAATGATAGAAGCTTCCTTTACTTGTTCAATGTAATAAGATTCAAATCATGATGATCATAATCAAGGTACTTAAGGCTTATTCATCTCAATATTCCAAACATGATGTACTTTGGATAATTCACTTATGAAAATCAATATCTCGTTAATATGATCATCCAATTCTTTAGAATCCAACTCTAAGTCTGGAGATAGGTTGAACATACCTTAATATGATGAAAATCACTGAACCGTAAGGTAGAATCCGACTCCGGTTGGTTGTATGCCACTCCAAGGTGCTATTCCACTTCAATGATTACTCCCAAGTGATAACCAATATACAAAGACCAACAAGATGTATTCTAAGTGTGTAGAAGGATTATTACAGCTCTCTGACCTCTCAAGAATGAAGAATGGACAAATGAAATGTAAGCCAAAACGGGTTGTTGTCCCATTTATAATATTCTGCATTTTAACAAGTTAGCGCACGCTACAAGCTTTCCATAGCGCGCGCTACTAAGAGTTGACTTCAGAATTGTCCAGGTTCATCCGCGGGAATCTTATCCGGACCCATGTCCCGGCTGACGCATGTGCTAGCCACCTACCTCAATAATTCAGTGTCTAGTGCACGCAACTCCTATACGTAGCGTGCGCTAGTAATAGCCGATAGCGCGCGTTAAGCTACATTCTTAGCGTGCGCTATCACGAGTTTGCATGAGAAAATTTGCATGATGTTATACTTAAGTACAATGATGCCAATGCAAGAAATATCATAGTCCAATAATCAAAACCACAAATCCGAATAATACAGGGTCTGAATATAGATGAAATACACAGTAATAAATCCGGATATTACATACTCTCCTACTAAAAAGGAGTTTCGTCCCGAAAATCAAGACGAAAATAACTCGGGATATCTAGACTTCATATCAGCTTCCGTTTCCCAGGTGGCTTCTTCCATTCCGTGACGTGACCATTGAACTTTGACCAAAACGATTGGTTTGTTCCTCAGCTGCTTAACTCGACTCTCGAGTATCTTGACCGGTCTTTCTTCAAACGTCCCATCCTGCGCGACTTCGATCTCGCCGAAATCAATGATATGACTGGGATCTGGTATATACCTCCGTAACTGGGATACGTGGAACACGTTATGAACATGGCACAATGACGGCGGCAATGCCAATCTGTATGCCAACTCCCCAACTCTCTCAAGGATCTCAAATGGTCCGATATATCTCGAACTCAGCTTTCCTTTCCTTCCGAAACGAACGATTCCCCGAGTAGGAGAAACCTTCAAAAGTACGTGGTCCCCAGTACTGAACTCCAATGGGCGACGACGTACGTCTGCGTAAGTTTTCTGGCGACTCTGGGCGGTCAACAGCCTTTCACGAATCAAGGCTATCTTCTCTCGAGTCTGCACGATCAACTCTGGTTCTGTTCCGATCAAGTCCGATGAATCGTCCCAGCATAGGGGCGATCTGCATCTCCTCCCGTATAATGCCTCAAACGGTGCCATCTTAATGGAAGCATGCCAACTTTTGTTGTAGGTAAATTCAATCAATGGTAGATGAACTTCCCAATCGTTTGACCAATCTAAGGCACAGGCCCTTAGCATGTCTTCCACCGTTTGTATAGTCCTCTCGGATTGTACGTCAGTCTGCGGGTGATAAGCTGTGCTGAAGTTCAATTCGGTCCCCAAGGCCTTATGAACTGCTTTCAATAAGTGAGACACAAAACGACCGTCTCGATCAGAAACAATGGTCTTCGGCGTACCATGCAATCGAACTATTTCCGAAATAAATACTCGTGCCAACCTCTCTGGTCCCCACGTATCCTTAATGCCTAGGAAATGAGCTGATTTGGTTAAACGATCAACTATCACCCAAATCATGTTCATTCCTGTCCTGGTTCTCGGCATATTAGTGATAAAGTCCATCGATATGTCCTCCCACTTCCATTCAGGAATTGGGAGCGGCTTCAACATTCCGGCAGGCCGTTGATGCTCGATCTTAACCTGCTGACAAGTCAAGCATTTCGAAACATAGTCCGCTACATCTTTCTTCAAGTTGCCCCACCAGAAATTCTGCTTCAAGTCCTTATACATTTTACTGGTGCCCGAGTGGATAGAATAGGGCAAACTGTGAGCTTCCTTCATAATCGTCTGTTTCAGAACGTCAACATCGGGAACGCAGAGTCGGTTCTTAAATCTCAAAACTCCATCATCATGAATTATGAATCCGGGGGCCTTTCCTTTGATCACTTCATCACGTAACCGAATCATCAGAGGATCATCTGTCTGTCTAGATTTGATTTCTTCGGTTAATGATGAAGTTATCTCCATCACGCACAGTTGTCCTTAGACTCTTTGTAACCACACTTCAATTCCTTCTCGAATCATCTCTCGTTGAAGGCTAAGTTGGGAGGTCAGCATCTCCATCATCTGTATAGAAACAGACTTGCGGCTAAGTGCATCGGCCACTACATTTGCTTTGCCTGGATGATACAAAATCTCCAAGTCATAGTCCTTGATCAGTTCTAACCATCTTCTTTGCCGCATGTTCAACTCTTTCTGACTGAATATGTACTTGAGACTCTTATGATCCGTAAAGATCTGACAGTGAGTCCCGTACAGATAATGCCTCCAGATCTTCAAAGCAAAAACTACCGCTGCTAGCTCCAAATCATGTGTTGGATAATTCACTTCATAAGGTTTCAGCTGTCGCGACGCATAAGCGATCACCTTATCATTCTGCATCAATACTCACCTAAGTCCTTGGTTCGAAGCATCACTGTAAACTATAAATCCTCCAGTTCCCTGTGGAAGTGATAGAATCGGTGCCGTCGTCAATCTCTTCTTCAATTCATCAAAGCTAATCTGACACAACTCATTCCACTCAAACTTTTGAGTTTTCTGCAGGAGTCGAGTAAGTGGGCGGGAGATTTTAGAAAACCCTTCCACGAATCGACGATAATATCCAGCAAGTCCTAAAAAGCTTCGGACTTCTTTCACGTTCTTTGGAGGCTTCCAATCCCTAATTGCTTCGATCTTCTGAGGATCTACTCGGACTCCTTCAGCTGACACCACATGGCCGAGGAACATTACTTCCTTTAGCCAGAATTCACATTTAGAAAGTTTGGCGTACAATTTCTCGCTCCTCAAAAGTTCCAATACAATCCTCAAATGTTGTGCATGTTCTTCCGGGATCTTAGAATACACCAGAATGTCATAAATGAACACGACCACAAATTTATCCAAAAATTCGATGAACACTCGGTTCATCAATTACATAAATACAGCAGGTGCGTTAGTGAGACCAAACGGCATCACTACAAACTCATAATGTCCGTAGCGAGTTCTGAATGCCGACTTTAGAACATCTGATTCCTTAATCCTCAGTTGATGATACCCTGATCTCAGATCGATTTTAGAAAATACTGTTGCCCCTTGCAACTGGTCAAACAGATCATCAATCCGTGGCAATGGATACTTGTTCTTAATCGTCATCTTGTTCAGCTCTCGATAGTCAATACACAGTCGGAGCGATCCATCTTTCTTTCGGACAAAAAGAATTGGCGCTCCCCAGGGTGAAACGCTTGGCTGAATATAGCCCTTGTCCAGTAACTCCTCCAGCTGCTTCTTCAGTTCGTACATCTCAGTAGGTGCCATACGATACGGCGCCTTAGAAATTGGTGTAGCTCCGGGTTCCAGTTCAATGGTAAATTCTACATCCCTTCGCGGAGGTAGTCCAGGTAACTCGTCAGGGAATACATCTGGAAATTCATTCACAACAGGAATGGATGAAAGTTCCATAATTTCATCTTCCTTCTTCATTGCATAGCACCAATACCCGGTACATCTCTGCTTCAACAATTTGACAGCTTTCATTGCTTTGATCAACTTTCCTGAGCTTCCCGGTTTCCACCCCTCGAACAATATTTTGGAACCATCGTCAGCGATCAGCGAGATATTCCTCCTTCGGTATTTTACAATTGCTCCATATCGATTAAGCCAATCGTATCCGAGTATCAGGTCGTCTCCTTGCATTTCTATCACGATCAGATTTGAGAGCCACTCTCTGCCTCCAAATGATACAGGGAAATTTCTAGTTTCTAAGTTTCCGACAATCCTCTCTCCACTCGGTAAACCAACAACATAAGGTTCACAAGTATGAAAACCGAAAATATTCAAACGATTTACACAAGATAAAGATATAAAAGAATGCGTAGCTCCTGTATCGAATAAAACGCTAACTGGCTGGGAAAGGATCTGGACAGTACCTGATGCGATGACAAAGATCTCGATCGCCAGATCCGCACTCGATGTCCCCTTTCGGTCCCATTGTCCTCTCGCCTCGTCCATGCCAAAATTTTGAGGCATCTCGAACACTTTGCCGCGTCATTGGATACCGGCTTCCTTCTGACCGGCCGTGGTGTACGGGCTCTAAAAGACTTTGCGCCTCTTCACAAAACACGCCCGATGTCCTCTCCCACAATCAAAACAAGTCACGGCAGAAGGGGGCAATTCCGTCGATAGTGCCCGGGGCGCAGTTAAAGCATTTCCTGGTAACATCGGTAATAGTTGATGTCGCTCCGAAGTTCTTTCCGCTCCTAATCGGGTGCGGAGGTTTCTTGAAAGAGTGGAAGGATGACTGGGCCTTACGGGGCCCGTTGTTCTTGTGCTCTGTAAAAGTACCAGAGACTTTCTGCTTTCGATTCCAAAATTTCTCCATAGCCGCTTCCTTGATCTCATACGCCAACGCCTTATCCTCGTATTGACGGAGTGTGGTACATTCAAATCCGACATGTACCTGGAATTCTCGTTTCATCCTCATATCGAAATGGATCATCATTTCGCATCTGCTCGACCGGATGTCGAACAAATGCCACCGGGCCGTTAAACGCCTTAATTGCTCGATACTGCACATCATAAGGCCGAGCAGATAAAAACTCCCGACTTGGCTTCCTCACGGGACGAGGGCACATCGAGCTTCCATCATCAATCTAAACTCATCCAATTGGCATCATGGTCTACAGTGGATGGCTTCCCACCATTCGGACGCTTCCCTATCGTAAAATATTGAGCGATAGAGGCTCTCCTATTGCCGGGCGCTTAATTCCAGCAAAGATTTTCTCCAGTTCCTTCAACCAATGATCCCAGGTGGGAGTCTCAGAAATACCGTCGAATTTGGGTGGTTGCATCTTCGCCACCTCTTGCAGCCACCGGTCACCTTGATTTCCCATGCTTGGGATCCCTTGCTGTCTCTCTCCCTGCTGTAGTCCCACCGCCACTTGCATTTGGTCCACGACTTGGGCGAACTGAGTCATCTGGTTCACCACTTGACGAAGGATCTCTGGTACAGCAGGATCTGGTTCGTTATTAATAGATTGTTGCGGCTCGCCTGAGCTATGACTGGCCTGGTTAGAAGGCGACGCTTCCTTTCAAAGATTTCTTCGTCTCGCCCACGACCGCGACCACGTCCACGTCCGCCTCTCAACATACTGTAAGCATAAATACTCAATATACAGGAAACAACATCGTTCTAATATTCGAGTATAAAGAGACACAACATGTAAAGAACGAGATAGAGTTTAGGAACTTACAACCACCGTTCGCATGAAGACGTAGGCAGTGCAGTGATGTCATTCACGGCCGGTTACCTCAAAAGACATAAATGACCTCTATTTTAACCCAACGGCCAAGATATCCATAATCTTAGCTCCGATACCATATTCGTAACACCCCGATATATTCGTAAATATTACAGTACCGTAAATCCTTTACATAAGGATTTACAAGGTCAAGAATTGAACAGTACATTAAAAGGTACTAACGAATGGAAATAACGGAATTAAGATACAACAGTCGACCAAATACCGAAAGTACAATTGTTCAACAGAACTTAATAATACATCACCAAATTCAAATTCAGATAAATGACTTCGTACTCGAGTACTTATTGAAATAACCAATAAACAAAGCAGACAAATAAACCCTTGGCCGACATCACTCTGCACCCTCGTCGTCATGCAGCTCCAATGGTTTTTTCCCGCTCTCCTGGATCCTGAACATAAACAAAATGTTCACCCCCGAAGGGGTTAGCACAACGATGCTAGTACAAGTACCCCAACATATTATTCAACGTCACACGCAGAATAATAATAATAACGTAAATGATAAAATGTCAAACGAGTCTTCTCCTGCGAGAAACTCAAACATAACATACACAATTGATAATCACAACATGATATCATAACATACACATGGTAATTCCGTCGATCCAGCGTTCACTGCCTAGAACCCACGATGATCCCGTCAGACCAACCCGTGGTGGAAAAACCCGTCCGATGATCCAGCGCACGCTAGCATAGATCCCCCGATGATCCCGTCGGACCAACACGAGGTGGACATACAACAACGACATACATGCACGACAATATGTATAACATCAATACATAAAACAAATAAGGTACTTGCCTCGATTTGAAGACAAGAACAATACTTCCACGAAAACGAACACTCGAAGGTCGTCCTCCTCAATCAATCACGTAACAAGATCAAACCTTAACAAAAGAAATGATATAGGATTTATCTCACGTCATTTAATGTTTAACAATTCGATTTACGGCCAAAAGTTCATAAAATGTAATCGTCGACCGCTTAGCGCACGCTAAGTACTCGTAGCGTGGCGTTAAGTCTCGCTCGATAGCGCATGCAAACAACAAAGCCTAGCGACGCTAACTATGCATGGTCAAGATTTACCGATCACCGATCGACTCGTCTGATGGCCTAGCGTACGTTACGTACCAAACGTAGCGTACGCTAACTCGTGTACGCTAACTCGTGCATGGCAGTTTACTGCTGGGCAGTAAACTGTTCTCATCATGATCAAAACAATGAAATCTTCCGTGATAATTCATGTTACCTCCATGAATATCATGTACATACGATTATGAATGATCTTACGGATAACAACAACTTCGGATTCAAGGATATGCATACCATTATAAAACCATATTCCATTTCGACTACAATTCTTCATATGACGATTCGAAAAGGTTTAACGGTTGATATCAACACCTTATATCCATCGAAATTATCATGTTGTAGTTGTTTAACATTCTATCTATACTAGATAAATCCTTCCATGATCAATACCTTAGATTCATCTAACAATAATGATGTTAAAGTCAAGTCCATGATTGTTATGAAGTCGTCTACTAGATTCGGATTACCAATGATAGAAGCTTCCTTTACTTGTTCAATGTAATAAGATTCGAATCATGATGATCATAATCAAGGTACTTAAGGCTTATTCATCTCAATATTCCAAACATGATGTACTTTGGATAATTCACTTATGAAAATCAATATCTCGTTAATATGATCATCCAATTCTTTAGAATCCAACTCTAAGTCTGGAGATAGGTTGAACATACCTTAATATGATGAAAATAACTGAACCGTAAGGTAGAATCCGACTCCGGTTGGTTGTATGCCACTCCAAGGTGCTATTCCACTTCAATGATTACTCCCAAGTGATAACCAATATACAAAGACCAACAAGATGTATTCTAAGTGTGTAGAAGGATTATTACAGCTCTCTGGCCTCTCAAGAATGAAGAATGAACAAATGAAATGTAAGCCAACTGAAAAAGAGATGGTCTCTTGATTCCATATGATTTTGGCAAAAAACACATGAAGAACTCAGACCTACATTCCAAGTAATCATGCGATCACCCGTGGAGAGGCGGTTGTGAACCGCTAACCACAAGATGAAGGAATACTTTGGAGTTGCACCCGAGAACCATATCCCCTTATGACAGTTGTTAACATTGCCTGGTTGCCGTAGTTGTGCCCATGTTGCTGATATCGAGAAAGTTGATTTAAATAGACCAGCTGCATCACGCCATAAGGCTATATCAGGATCTGAAGGTCTGGGCATATGTAGATTGTTCAGCTCTTCTTCAAATTGGTTTAGGATTTCTAGACGGTGACGGCGTCGTCGACGTGTGTGTAAAGCATCAGCAACAGTTGCTGCCGCGGTTAATCCCATGTCAATAAAGCCTCTATCCCCAATCAAATCATGAATCCGCCCAAGAGGACTCCATTGATCATACCAGAAAGAAGTATTCTGACAATTTCGCAACTCCATCTTATGAAATTGTTTTGCTTGGTTGCCGTATTTTATGAGCTTATGCCAAATCCAGGAGCCTGCTGAGCGATTCTCCTTTACTGACCAAAAGGATCCAGCGCGTATCAGCTCTCTTTGTACCCAGTTAATCCATAAACGACGCAGCTTTCACTCACTCCCACCAGTTTCTGCTACGGTACGCATTCCAGGCCACGGTCTATATCCTTTGGCAAGAACGAAATAATCGTAGGCACGGAGCCAGCCCACTGTCTTCAAATCATCAAATTACCGCAATTGATCGAATTGTCCGCAATCGAATCACCTCTTTCAGCCGCCTTCATCCACACAAGTATCACGATGTCTATGGTATTTGGTTACAAGCTCAAGATTAATCAGCAATATTTTTCCACTCTTCTCAATATTTTTCTCAATGTAATCTATCTGCTTTTCTTTTAGTTTTGCTACATCAACAAAAGGATGCATCTCATGTAAAAAGGTTTTTGTTTGAATAAAATTTAACATTCATACAAAAAAAAAATGTAAGCCAAAACGGGTTGTTGTCCCATTTATAATATTCTGCATTTTAACAAGTTAGCGCACGCTACAAGCTTTCCATAGCGCGCACTACTAAGAGTTGACTTCAGAACTGTCCAGGTTCATCCGCGGGAATCTTATCCGGACCCATGTCCCGGCTGACGCATGTGCTAGCCACCTACCTCAATAATTCAGTGTCTAGCGCACGCAACTCCTATACGTAGCGTGCGCTAGTAATAGCCGATAGCGCGCGTTAAGCTACATTCTTAGCGTGCGCTATCACGAGTTTGCATGAGAAAATTTGCATGATGTTATACTTTAAGTACAAGGATGCCAATGCAAGAAATATCATACTCCAATAATCAAAACCACAAATCCGAATAATACAGGGTCTGAATATAGATGAAATACACATTAATAAATCCGGATATTACAACGAAGGCCAGGTTTTATAAACCGGGGGTTGACCTTCACTTCGGCATTTTCTTCTTTTCTTCTCCTCCGACCGAGAGCTGTGTTCCAAGTGAGGTTTTGATCGATTCTTCAAGTTTTGCCCGTGGAAATTCTTGGGGAATCAAGTATTGTTCCTAGTGTAATTTATCATCATCATAATCGTCTTCCTCCGTCCGAATCAAGGTAAATCTTCTAAGAACTATACTTTTGGGTAAATTGGGGATTTTCAATTTTATTGTTCGATTCGTTCTGTGTTGTTAATTAATTCATGATGAATATGATTAATCTTGTTGGTATTCTTGGTTTTCTTACGGATTCATGGTATATTCCGTGGTATTTTCGTAATCGAGAGGGTTTGGTTGTGGTCCGCCCTCGTTGTTGTTCTTGTACGAATATACATGAATCGTAGGCGGGTTTTTGGGTGTATTCCGTATCATAATCGTTTAGAGTTGGTTGTGATTGTGTTCTTCGAATCGTTAGGTTCGTGGTTGTCGGTTCCTAGCGTTCGTCGGTGATTTTCCTTTCCGTTCGTTGCGTCGTCAATTACTCAAGGCAAGTATTTTTGGAAACCTTTATGCTTAACATGAAATGGTGATGTATATTGTGTGTACTTTGCTTACCTCGGGAGGGTCCGACGGGGCCTTGAGGGAATCCAATGGTATAGCCCTGAATTCACGAGTTTGTTTTGCTATCCAAATCGGGAGGGTTCTTAAAGGCCTCGAGCGGGATCAATGGTATAACCCTGTTCCCAAGGCGATGCGCGTGCGTGATTTATTTTATGATATGGCCAGCTCGGGAGGGTCCTTAGAGGCCTCGAGCGGGATTAATGGTATAGCCCTGTTCCCAAGGTAAATTGATTGACTGTTTGTTTCCGGAAAAGACATGTCTGGTTTTGGTTTTGAAATGAATTTGGTGCATTGTACTATGAAATGTGTAAGCGAATGGTTTGCCTTGATTACTTGTACTAGCGCAATTGCTAACCCCTTTGGGGAAATTCTTGTTATGGATTTCAGGTTATGTTCTGGCGGATGAGCGGGCGCTGGGACAGTACGAGGACGCTGGCTAGGGTTGTTGACATGTGCATTTGAGTCTTCGTATTTCTTTTCCCCCTTTCGATATGGTTGTCTTCCAAATTTATAAACTAATAGATTGTACTCGCGAGTACTTAGGATTTTCACTCCGAATTGCGTTTGTATTCGTTGAAGTTGCTATATTTGTCGGTTGATGTTTATTACGCCGGTTGCACCGGGCGTGTTATTATATGTTCGTATTATTTAAATATGTTTCCTCGCTAACTGAGATGGTTAATCGAGTGGTGTTTTCTTGTTTTAGCCTAGTGGATCCCATGTAGGGGTCCACGGCGCTGTAATATACCTTGAATATCTCAAGGGTGTTACAGAAACGATGATCTCCATTGATCCGACATCGTCTCCTTCAGTATGAACACGTTCGATAACCACGTATCTTGCAAAGATCCTTCCGTCGATGATGGTGGCAGTATTTTTGAGAGATAGAGAGGAAGTCTGTGATGATGCCATCGTAGTTTCTTTGAAGAAAAGAAGTAAGATTCAAAGAAAGTTGCAGTAAACTGTAGGCTATTTGCACAAAGACTCGTTTAATTTGCAGAAAGCGTAAAGAGTCAAAAGAGGCATAAACAGTCCTTTTATAGTTGGACGGTGGGAAGATTTAGAGTTTTCAAATAGTGAACGGTCAGATTTAAAAGATGGGAACCGTCGTTATAAATGAATGATTAGGATGGACTGAGTGTAACAGGTATATCTTATCCATCCGATATTGAATTGATACCGGATCCCACATCTGTCGTTTCATCTTCCTTATTGCCCGAAATGGCGGTGAGAAATTATAAAATAATTTGAAAAATCGCGGTTTTTGATATATTATTGTCCAGATGTCGTGTAAATCTTTTAATGCAAAAGATGTTTGAATTTAAGAGCAGGGCACGTGGACTAAAAATTGTTTTTAAAACGAAATATCATATAAGTATTTTATTAATTGATTTCCCACAGTATGTGTTGTATCCACTAAAATACAGCGTTCCCCCTTAAAAGGTACATGCGGGATTCAATTACATACATCAATTTTTGGATTAATACTGTATTCATGGTTCATACTGTATTCCCCCTTAATTATTGCACACGTCAGCTGTAGGATAGTTCATGTCTCTTTGTTCCTACAGTGCTGTTTGGAATGTCTGAGTGTACAGATAATTAATGGTGGATACTGTATTCGTGGGTCTTACAGCATTCCCCCTCAATTATTGAGTGAAGGCATTAAAAACTTACAGGGAGTCAGGCTGTAGTAAACCCAATTCTTGTCGAAGCATACAGAATCTTGCTGTGCTGAGAGGTTTGGTAAAGATGTCGGCTAACTGGATATCTGTATGAACTTTCTCGATCCGAACATCTTTGTTCTCAACGTGATTCCTAATGAAGTGATGCTTCATATTTATGTGCTTTCTGCGCGAGTGCAATACAGGGTTGTGCGTTATTGCAATGGCACTCGTGCTATTCCACATAATCGGTGTTTCCTTGGCTTCAATTCCATAATATGACAGCTGTTGTTGCATCCATAGGATCTGCATACAGCAACTACCAGCAGCATAGTATTCTGATTCTACCGTGGAAAGCGAGTTTGCCAATTGCTTCTTACTGAACCAAGATACAAGTCTAGGTCCAACAAAGTGACAAGTATCGCTTGTACTCTTCCTATCTAGCTTGCAGCCTCCGAGATCCGAGTCGTTGTAGCCAACCAAATCGAATCCGCCTTCCTTAGGATACCATAGTCCTACATCGACTGTTCCTTTTACGTATTTCAGGATTCGTTTGGCTGTTGTGAAGTGTGATTCTTTAGGTGCTACTTGATATCGCGCACACACTCCTACAGCAAACTGGATATCGGTCCTGCTAGCCGTTAGGTACAGGAGTGAGTCAATTAGCTTCCTGTAGAGTGATTGATCAACTGGCTTTCCAGCTTCGTCAGTACTAATTTGTACGGAAGTGCTCATGGGGGTTGACGATGATTTGGAAGTGTTCATTCCAAACTTGATGAGAAGATCCTTGTTGTATTTTCCTGGTTGATGAATATCCCTGTAGGCAACTGCTTTACCTGCAATCCTAGGAAATAACTAAGTTCTCCCATCATACTCATTTCAAATTTACTTTGCATGAGATGAGAGAACCTTTGACATAAAGCAAGGTTAGTTGAACCAAATATAATATCATCTACATATATTTGAACCATCAAGAGGTCATCACCTTCCTGTATTTTAAATAAGGTCTTGTCCACAGCACCTTTCTCGAATCTATTATCGGTTAGATACAGGGACAGGGTCTCATACCACGCTCTAGGTGCTTGCTTAAGTCCATACATGTAACACCCCAAACTAGGCGGATATTACAGTGCCGTAGACCCCCGACTGGGACCCACCAGGCGAATGAGAATGAATGAATTACACAGGTAAATGTAGTACCGAACCACATTACAACATCAATTACTCCGATGAGGAGTTTTATACAACACCCAGGATAAAATAGAATACATGTGTATTTTATGTGACGATAAAATACACAACACTGAATGAAATGAGCATTCAAACGGAATGTCTGCAGCGGAATAAATAAAGGAAACACAAATGACTGAATAAATGATCAACAGATGGGGCCCCTACTAGTATCACTGACTCTCGCCGTCACCGTGCTCTCCCGTGCTTTAGCCTTGCCATGACACGAAAAACAATATCCTCCAACGGGCCGGGCCATACGTAACAACAATCCTCAAGGGTTGAAAATACACAATCATGATATATCTCAAATTATGAATTATTCAGCCGAAACATACGCAATCAAACATGCTATATGAATCGACTAATCAAGACGGCTCAAAGGAATGGCGCCACACTACGTCCGGATGGAAATGTGTCCGTGCACAAGCCACCAACGATCAAACACGCGTGGTCTTGTACCTAATCGGCCTCACGAGCAATCGACTCGTGTGCACGACCCAATGTGAGGCCACCAACCAACACACGACTATAATGTGCCCGACATGAAAATCCTACACATACCGACTGCACGCCAAGATGACCCGTAATGCCACAATATGACAAAAGTGACAATGAAAATGAATAATGACTCACCAAGATTGAATGATGGTGAAATGAATGATAGCTCAATGAAATGATCGAACCGCTGCTCCTTATGACCGAGGTGATTAATTGACAATGACGAAGTTTTGATACGATTAATACAATGATGAATGAGTTATGATTATGAATGAACAACGACAAAAGGAATGAATATCCTTTTAACCGAGTAAGAATTAACTTACACAATACCGATGATGAATGTCCGTCCACGAACAACGCCCTAAATGAAATATCGGTCGCCGAACAACCTTGAACAATAATAGTTACCAACAACCGATCAATACATGAATCAAATACGATCATAACCGACCCAAACGTCGATACAACAATATCCGAACTCGTATGAATCGAAACCAACTCCAAGATGAGTATTTCAAACCATCAAAACACTTTCAAGGATATCAAGAATCCATTAGGAATCCATAACTCATGATTACAACAACATCAATCGGAAAATCCCCAATTAACCGAAGTCAACCCCAAGGGTTCTTGGAATAATTCCGAAAATAACCGTTTAAATCCGTAGGAATATATTTATCCAAGTTAGATAATCCATAACTAACATATTCCAATGATAATCCAAGCTTACACGAAGAAATCGGAAGGAAAACCCAAAAATCCGAAATTCTAGATCCAAGAGTTTAATACCTTTGATTCGATGTGATGAAGATGATGAAATGATGATCAATCCGAAAGATGAGCTTGAAGATGATGATTGATGATTACACCTCGAAGAATCCTCTCCGAATCGCTCGAAATCGCCCAAAACTACCGAAGGAATGAAATGAGATGGAAAATGACGAACTCTGACTAAACTGTCCAATTTATACTCACCTGTGTTAGCGTGCGCTAGCCCTTGTGCATAGCGTGCGCTAACGTGTAATTTGGGTAGTCCAAGACTTCGTCCGAACACGGTAGCGCGCGCTACGTACCTATTTGTAGCGTGCGCTACAGCCATACTACTAGCGTGCGCTAATATCCATTGTTAGCGTGCGCTAGCGAAATATTTGACGCCCAGTACTGGAGTCCAGAACACCGTCTGCCCTCTGATCTAACCTCGATAGCGTGCGCTAAAACAACCGATTAGCGTGCGCTATAATATTGATTACAGATTGAACCTAACTCATAGCGTGCGCTATGAATTACTTCCGGCATCCAAGAGCCACCGGACTCAACTCGATCCGCCCTAGCGCCGCTACTCCACACATATAGCGTGCGCTACTACAACCCGTTAGCGCGCTACTTACCACTCGTAGCGTGCGCTACAATTATTCTCACCGCACCCGGTACTTCTGGATCGCAGCCAAGGTAGCCTTAGCGTGCGCTAAAGCCGAGCGGTAGCGTGCGCTACCTATACCCAATTAGCGTACGCTAAAAGGAGTATGTAGCGTGCGCTACTCCTCAAGCACGACTTGCAACGAAAATGACAATGATGATAAACACGGACGAAACTCCAATCGATTAGTGATGAATGACGATTGATACACGATACAATTACTCAATGATGAATACCATGACTGAATCGAGTGATAAATGATCAATAATGAAATTAATGAGTACCACCATCAATGATAAATCTTGAATGATAATTCTTGAGTGATAATTCTTGAATGATAATTACCGGGTATTACATACACCCCCCCTTAAAAGAGTTTCGTCCCCGAAACTAAGGGTCGAACAACTCGGGATAACTCTCCCGCATACTATCCTCGGTTTCCCAAGTAGCCTCTTCGACTCCGTGTCTAGACCACTGAATTTTAACCAAAGGACTCGTCTTATTCCTCAACTGCTTGATTCGCCGCTCTAAAACTCGTATAGGACGTTCCTCATATGAATGATCGTCGGCGATCGCGATTTCGTCGAATCAAGTATGTGACTCGGGTCGGCAACATACTTCCGCAACTGAGAGACATGAAACACATTATGAATTCGGCTCAACGCCGGAGGTAAAGCCAACCGATAAGCTAACTCGCCTACTCGATCCAAAATCTCAAACGGTCCAATGAATCTCGGACTCAACTTCCCTCTCTTCCCAAAACGGAAGATACCACGACTCGGGGATACCTTGACCAACACGTGGTCACCAGCCTCGAACTCTAATGGTCGACGACGGTTATCTGCATATGATTTCTGTCGACTCTGAGCTGTCAACAAATGACTCCTGATCAAAGCTACCTTCTCACGGGCGGCTATAAGCATATCGGGCTCGGTGCCCAATGATTCTGATAAGTCATCCCAACACAACGGAGATCGACAACGACGACCATACAAGGCCTCGTAAGGTGCCATCTTGATCGAAGCATGCCAACTGTTATTATACGTGAACTCGATCAATGGTAGTTGGGCTTCCCAATCGTCTTTCCAATCGAGGACGCATGCCCTCAACATGTCCTCTAATGTCTGAATGGTCCTCTCTGATTGCCCGTCGGACTGAGGATGAAAAGCGGTACTGAGATTAAGCTGAGTTCCCATAGTGCGATGAACTGATTTCCAAAAGTGCGACACAAACCGTCCGTCACGATCGGAAACGATACTTTTAGGAGTACCGTGCAGTCTGACTATCTCTTTAATGAACAACTGGGCAAGTCTCTCGGGACCCCACGTATCCTTGATCTCAAGGAAATGAGCTGATTTGGTTAAGCGGTCCACAATCACCCAGATCGTGTTCATGCCACGACGACTCGTCGGCAAACTCGTGATGAAATCCATAGAGATGTCTTCCCACTTCCACTCGGGAATAGGAAGAGGTTTCAGCATACCCGCCGGTCGCTGATGTTCAATCTTAACTTGTTGACAGGTTAAGCATCTCGAAACAAATTCTGCGACTTCTCGCTTCATATTACTCCACCAGTAATTTTGTTTCAAGTCCTTGTACATCTTACTAGACCCCGGATGCACGTAATAAGGGGTAGCATGAGCTTCTTTCAAAATCGAGTTTTTCACTCGTCATTCACGGACGCACAACCGATTCTTAAACCTCAAAAGTCCATCCTCGTGGACCACAAATCCAGGGCTTTCCGAGCCACATCCTCTCGGATGCGCAACAATGATGGGTCCGAACTCGATTCTCTCGGATTTCCTCCTCGAGTGACGATGAAATCTCTAACATACAAAGCCGCCCGAACTCGCCGGCTGCACTCGATCTCGGTCTAAGGAATTCCCGTGAAGTTCCTTCAATTGTTAAACGGGCAAGCATCTCGCTCCCGAACGGACTTACGACTCAAGGCGTCGGCGACAACATTCGCCTTGCCCGGTGGTAAAGGATCTCGATATCATAATCTTTGATTAATTCCAACCACTGCCTCTCGGCGCATATTTAACTCCTTCGAGTAAATATATACTTTAAGCTCTTATGATCGGTGAATATCTCGATGTAACGCCATAAAGATAATGACGCCAAATTTTCAAAGCGAACACCACTACTGCTAGCTCCAGTGTCGTGGGTCGGATAATTAACCTCGTAAGGTCTCAATTGCCATGATGCATAGGCAATAACCTTCCTGCTCGCATGAGTACACATCCGAGACCCCGTCCGACGCATCACTATAGACCACAAATCCTTCCGCCCTCGCGGCAAGGAAAGTACAGTGCCGACATTAACCGACTCTTGAGTTCCTCAAAACTCCGTTGACACGCGTCGGACCACGTGTATTTCTTATCCTTCCGCAAAAGGTTCGTTAAGGGTTGAGCGATTCGAGAAAATCCTCTACAAATCGCCGTAATAACCCGCTAATCCGAGGAAACTTCGGATTTCCTTAACGTTCTTCGAGGTAGCCAATCTCGAATAGCCTCCGTCTTCGAGGATCGACACGAACTCCGTCTCGATGAAATTACATGTCCGAGAAAAGTCACTGACATCCGTAACTCACATTTGGAAAACTTCCCAAAAGTTGTTCTCGTCTCAACACGTCGAGAACTAGATGAAGGTGAAACTCGTGTTCCTCCCGGTCACGAGAATAAATCAAAATGTCATCGATGAAGACAACAACAAACCGATCCAAAAAGTCGATGAAGACCCGATTCATTAACTCCATGAATACCGCAGGTGCATTAGTCAATCCGAACGGCATAACCACAAACTCATAATGTCCATAGCGTGTTCGAAACGCCGTCCTCGCGATATCCGACTCTCGAATCCGCAACTGATGATATCCAGATCTTAAGTCGATCTTGGAAAATACTGAAGCTCTCGAAGTTGATCTAAGAGATCATCAATACGGGTAAGGGATACTTATTCTTGATCGTCACCTGCTCAACTCCCGATAATCAATACATAAGCGGAATGAACCATCCTTCTTCTTGACAAACAACACCGGTGCTCCCACGGACGCACTCGGTCGGATATAACCTTTCTCGAACAACTCCTCAAGTTGGTTCTTTAATTCTGCATTTCGGTCGGGGCCATCCAGACGGTGCCTTCGATATCGGGACGTGCAGTGCTCCAACTCAATCGTGAATTCCACATCCTCTCGTGGAGGCAAACCTGTAACTCGTCTGGAAAACATCGGCATATTCCCTCACCACCGAATATCCGTTAACATTATCGATGATTTCTCGGTTTTGGCCATATAGCACCAATAACCGACACATCCCCGATTGAGTAATCTTCTTGCTTTCATCAAATTAATGACTTTGCCGAGCAAATGGATTACCTCCCCGAAACACATATTCAACTCCATCGTTCAAATGATAGTGACCAAACGCTTTCGGACACTAATGATGGCATCATGACGATCCATCCAATCAATACCCAAGATGATGTCGCCCTCGGTAAATCTACTACGATTAGGTCCGGCCATACACGACCATGAAACAGAATCGGACAATTACGAATCTCACGGTTACCGATAATGCGTCTACCATCGTGTAGGCCAATGACATATGGCTCACAACTAGTAGCACTACCCGCACGTAGTCTACTCAAACATGACTCGGAAATGAATGAATGAGATGCACCAAGATCAAAAGGGGTACACACAAAGTTGAGATAGAATATCGAGTGTACCTGAGATCATCCGGCCTCGGATCATCGGTCTTCTTCATCTCATAAATTCGGGGCTTGCCGCCCCGAACCGATGCTCCTGCCTCGATAGCTCTTGGCTCCGCCTTTAGCTCCTGTCGTCTTGAACGACGCCGAGTGAGTGGCTCGATTCTCGCACCCGAATGACACAGGGCTTGAGATGATGCCGGAGTGGGTTTAGAGTCCCTACGGCAAAACGGGCCCTATGCCCGATAATCCCACGATTGTGGCACGTGATGATCGCCGGACACTTGGTGCCGAAATGACCACTGCTCTCACGGTTGAAACAGTGATGGCCGAATCCGCCGCGACCGAGATTCCGCGGTTTAGACGCCAGGAGGTCGCTCAGAAAGTAGAGCCCGCCCGCGGTTTCTTGAAAGTGGCACGACTCCGCCGACCGATTACGGTTCTTGGACTTCTTGCTAGCGCACGAAGGTTGCCGCTTAGCAATTTCCTTAGCCGTAAGCTCGTAAGTAAGAGCCTTCTCAATGAACTCGCCGAGTGGCACGGTTATGATTAAGTAATCAAGTCTCATACGGGGTTTCACCTTCTGTGAAATACTTGATCTTGTCCGCTTCCGAGTGAATGATAGATGAGGCGAACGGAAGAAGTTCCTGAAATTTTTCGGCGATGGCGAGAACGTCATCATCCGCCGAAAGGTCGGGAGTGAGTAATTCCGACAACTTGGCCTCCCGAGTGGGGCCGGATAGTACCTCTCCATCATGAGAGTCTTGAATCGATCCCAAGTACATGTTCCGTCTGTGGGCCTCAACGATAACCACCATGAATGAGCGCTCTTACCGAGATAGTAAGCCGCAATCGAGACTTTATGCCCTTTCGGGCAATCCACCATAGCAAATAACTTCTCAAAATGCTCAAGCCGGTGAACAATATCCGCCGGCTCAGATGAGCCCACAAAAGTAGGTGGTCGCTCGCGAGAGATATCGCTAATGATATTGCTTACACCCCTCTCTTGCCTCTGAGGTGGCGGCGGAGGAGCCTGCTGATTTTGATTGACGGAGTTATGCATCGTCTCCATCAACTGAGCCATCTGGGTCATTTGGGCCATCATGCCCTGCATAAATGCGAGTGGGTCAACCCGGACACCCTCTGACTGAGCCGTGTCCCGGGTACGACTCCCCGATAGTGAATGATCGCGTCCAGGTGAGTGAGTGGCAGCATCACTGCTCGATGAGTTAGCATTATTCCTGGCATTTGCACGTGTATTCGCACGAGTTCTCGGGATTCGGCCCGCCCCATGGCCTCGTCCTCCACGTCCTCTGCCAGCCCCTTCCATGCTGAAGTGGAAAGTCATACGATGATTATATATCTCGCATGAGTATCACATTATGATTATATTATGAAAGGATGAAAATGAGCATACGCGCCCAAATACAGCGATTACATGAATGATTGATTGACGTGACATGATTATCTGATGAAGTTACTGAAATGATTATCTTGAACAATTTAACAAGATCGATGATATGATCTTCAAGATCAACAACTGAGTAATGAAATGAATTGAATGATTAATGAGTTAACATTATCGACTTGATCACAATTGAAATTGATGAATGAGGATTGTTAACTGATGAATTATGAATGAATGATTATTGCCAGAAATTATACCATGGCATCAGAAATCTTACAGTTCTTGGTCTGGTTGGCTCGGCATTTGCACAGGTCACACGTGACGCGAAAGTCCAATGATACTAGTACGATGACGATGATTTCAAATGAGACATGACTTGGAGGGTAGTATTCAAAACCACGCTCCGATACCAACTCTGTAACACCCCAAACTAGGCGGATATTACAGTGCCGTAGACCCCGACCGGGACCCACTGTGCGAATGAGAATGAATGAATTACACAGTAAATGTAGTACCGAATCACATTACAACATCAATTACTCCGATGAGGAGTTTTATACAACACCTGTGATAAAATAGAATACATGTGTATTTTATGTGACGATAAAATACACAACATTGAATGAAATGAGCATTCAAACTAATGTCTGCATGGAATAAATAAAGGAAACACAAATGATCGAATAAATGATCAATGATCGGGGCCCCTACTAGTATCACTGACTCTCGCCGTCACCGTGCTCTCCCGTGCTTTAGCCTTGCCATGACACGAAAAACAATATCCCCAACGGCCGCCATACGTAACAACAATCCTCAAGGGTTGAAAATACACAATCATGATATATCTCAAATTATGAATTATTCTCACAAACATACGCAATCAAACATGCTATATGAATCGACTAATCAAGACGGCTCAAAGGAATGGCGCCACACTACGTCCGGGATGGAAATGTGTCCGTGCACAAGCCACCAACGATCAAACACGCGTGGTCTTGTACCTAATCGGCCTCACGAGCAATCGACTCGTGTGCACACCCAATGTGAGGCCACCAACCAACACACGACTATAATGTGCCCGACATGAAAATCCTACACATACCAACCGCACGCCAAGATGACCCTAATGCCACAATATGACAAAAGTGACAATGAAAATGAATAATGACTCACCAAGATTGAATGATGGTGAAATGAATGATAGCTCAATGAAATGATCGAACCGCTGCTCCTTATGACTGAGGTGATTAATTGACAATGACGAGTTTTGATACGATTAATACAATGATGAATGAGTTATGATTATGAATGAACAACGACAAAAGGAATGAATATCCTTTTAACCGAGTAAGAATTAACTTACACAATACCGATGATGAATGTCCGTCCACGAACAACGTCCTAAATGAAATATCGGTCGCTCGAACAACCTTGAACAATAATAGTTACCAACAACCGATCAATACATGAATCAAATACGATCATAACCGACCCAAACGTCGATACAACAATATCCGAACTCGTATGAATCGAAACCAACTCCAAGATGAGTATTTCAAACCATCAAAACACTTTCAAGGATATCAAGAATCCATTAGGAATCCATAACTCATGATTACAACAACATCAATCGGAAAATCCCCAATTAACCGAAGTCAACCCCAAGGGTTCTTGGAATAATTTCGAAAATAACCGTTTAAATCTGTAGGAATATATTTATCCAAGTTAGATAATCCATAACTAACATATTCCAATGATAATCCAAGCTTACACGAAGAAATCGGAAGGAAAACCCAAAATCCGAAATTCTAGATCCAAGAGTTTAATACCTTTGATTCGATGTGATGAAGATGATGAAATGATGATCAATCCGAAAGATGAGCTTGAAGATGATGATTGATGATTACACCTCGAAGAATCCTCTCCGAATCGCTCGAAATCGCCCAAAACTACCGAAGGAATGAAATGAGATGGAAAATGACGAACTCGACTAAACTCCCAATTTATACTCGATGTTAGCGTGCGCTAGCTCCTTGTGCATAGCGTGCGCTAACGTGTAATTTGGGTAGTCCAAGACTTCGTCCGAACACGGTAGCGCGCGCTACGTACCTATTTGTAGCGTGCGCTACGGCCATACTACTAGCGTGCGCTAATATCCATTGTTAGCGTGCGCTAGCGAAATATTTGACGCCCAAGATCTTTGAGTCCGTAAAACCGTCCTCTCGATCTAACCTCGATAGCGTGCGCTAAAACAACCGATTAGCGTGCGCTATAATATTGATTACAGATGAACCTAACTCATAGCGTGCGCTATGAATTACTCGGCGATCAAGAGCCACCGACTCAACTCGATCCGTCCCTTAGCGCGCTACTCCACACATATAGCGTGCGCTACTACAACCCGTTAGCGCGCTACTTACCACTCGTAGCGTGCGCTACAATTATTTCTCACCGCACCCGGTACCTTCTGGATCGCAGCCAAGGTAGCCTTAGCGTGCGCTAAAGCTGAGCGGTAGCGTGCGCTACCTATACCCAATTAGCGTACGCTAAAAGGAGTATGTAGCGTGCGCTACTCCTCAAGCACAGCTTGCAACGAAAATGACAATGATGATAAACACGGCACGAAACTCCAATCAGATTAGTGATGAATGACGATTGATACACGATACAATTACTCTGAATGATGAATACCATGACTGAATCTGAGTGATAAATGATCAATAATGAAATTACTGAGTACCAATTACTGAATGATAAATACTGAATGATAATTACTGAGTGATAATTACTGAATGATAATTACTGGGTATTACAATACAGTGCTTTCCTTAGCCTGTATATGAGGTCTCCGCCTTCTGTATTGACAAACACTGGTGGTTGTTCAACATAGACTTCTTCGGCAAGGTCTCCATTCAGGAATGCACTCTTGATGTCCATTTGGTATACAATAAAGCTCTTATGGGCAGCAAAGGCTAAAAATATCATGCTGGCTTCTAGTCTGGCTACAGGGGCAAATGTTTCATCGTAGTCTATGCCTTCTTCCTGTTTGTAGCCTTGTGCGACTAGACGGGATTTATTTCTGATAATGAATCCATTTCCATCCTTCTTGTTTCTAAATACCCATTTTGTTCCAATTACGGATTGATGCGTAGGCCTGGGTACTAGATACCATACATTGTTTCTTTCGAAATCATTAAGCTCTTCTTCCATAGATGTAATCCAATGAGAATTGTCTAGAGCTTCTTTGGTGGAAACAGGTTCAGATTGAGCAAAGAATACAGCAATAGTGCACATATTAAGTCGTCTAAGTTCAGATTAAGATTTCCATACAGGAAATGGAGATATCTCAGACTCGGGTTCTTCTTGCGCACATAGTACATTTTCTTGTGTACTCTGTATTCTCCTACGGGTAGATAGGATGCAGGATAAATTGTACAGCGATATGAACAGCTTCGTAACAGCTACTTGCTGTATGATAACTTGCTGTTTGGAACTACTTGTTGTATGAAGCTTGCTGTTTGGTAATTATCAAAACAACATTATTTTTCCCAACACTATGGTAAAAAGGAAAAGACTAAGAGCCGAGCCTTGATGCACCCAATCATAATAGGTAATTCCTCATCCCTTCCACAGTAGTACCTACACTTGTACTAGCTCCTTCGTACATGTCTTTAATAATGTCAATATACTTCTTAGACAGGCCTTTTTTGGCTAATGCCCACCAAAGTACCTCCCTTGGTACCTTATCATAAGCTTTATCTAAATCAACAAAAACCATATGCAAGTGTTTCTTCTTATCACGATAGTGTTCCATCATCCGTCTCATCAGAAATGTTGCTTCCACAGTCGATCTCCCGGGCATAAATCCAAATTAGTTTTCTGATATCCCCACACACTTTCTAAGACGTTGCTCAATCACTCATTCCCATAATTTTATGGTATGACTTATCAACTTAATCTCCCGATAATTAGGGCACTCTTGATCGTCTTTGTTCTTATAGAAAGGGACTAAAGTATTTTTTTCTCCATGTGAGTGGCATCTTGTTGTATCTCCGAATCTTCTTGAAAAGTGTAGTCAACCATTTGATTCCCCTCTCTCACAAACACCTCCATCCTTCAATAAGTATACCACATGGTCCTTCTGCTTTTTCGAACCCATTTTCTTTAATGACATACGTACTTCACCATTTTGAATTTGTCGCATAAAATCCCGATTAACCAAATTTGAAGCAATACTTACATCTCCAATATCTTCCTCACGTTGTCCATTAAGTATTTTATCAAAGTATACCTTCAATCTTTCTCTTATCTCCTGATCTCCGACTAAAATCTTATGATCTACATCCTTCATAAATTTAACTCTCTCATTATCGTGTACTCTTATTTCTAATACGAGCAATTTTATAAGTATCTCTTTCCCCTTCCTTAGTATCTAATTCCCTATACAATTCCTGATTAATCTTTGCCCTAGCATGACGAATGGCTTTCTTGGATTCTCTTTTAGCCTTCTCATAATTCTCAAAGTTCTCCTTACTCGAGCATTTTCCTAATGTCTTGTAGCATTCACATTTAGTTTTTATCGCCTGCTTTACCTCATCATTCCACCACGATGTGTCCTTACCTGATGGCTTGTATCCTTTAGATTCCCCTAAAACTTCTTTTGTCGCTTCCTTAATGTTATGTTCCAACATAGCCCTAGTTGAATCTATATCCATCTTCGTGCACTCGAAATCATTACATATAGCAACAACCTTATCCACAAAAGTTTGCCGACTCTCCCGTTGAAGCTTCCACATCTAACTCGAGGGTCCATTTGTGGGCTTCTCTTTTTATAATACCTCTTACCTTGAAAATCAAGCACGACAAGTCTATGTTGAGTCGCGGTAATCTCTCTGGGTATCACCTTGCAATCCATGTACCTCTTTCTCCACACGTTCTAAAAAGAAGTAAGTTTGACTTGCATTTCCTCAATTTCTATATGTCATTAAGTGAGATTTCATTTTCTCGAACCACGTGTTCATGATACTGTAACCAAGTCATATGCTTGCACAAAATCCAATGTGCCACATCCCGCTTCATTACGATCCCCAAAGCCAAAATCACCATGAACACTCTCAAACCCGTCTCGTCCAATCCCCAGATGACCATTGAGGTCCCCACCAATGATCAATTTCTCCCCAATAGGGACTCGTTCGACAAGCTCCTCTAAGTGCTGCCAAATTCTTATCTCACCAACTCACTTGATCCTATTCGTGGTGCATAAGCACTTATGATAGTTAGAATCTCATCCCACCACAAGCTTAATACTCATAATCATATCACTCTTTTTAGACACCTCTACCACGTCATATATGAAGTCCTTTTCTATGACGATACCTACTCTACTTTTTCCTCTTTCTTTTCTCGAATACCATAGTTTATAACCCCACGGAGCCAAGACATTTACTTTTTTCCCAATCCACTTAGTCTCTTGTAGGCCCATAATGTGAATCCTTCTCCTTTTCAGAACTTCCACCACTTCCGCTGATCCTCCCATCAAAGACCAATGTTCCAAGTTCCAGGCCACATCTTACTACCTTTACTAGGCTTGTGGACTATCTTCTTCGCATGCCTCTGTCCACATTGCGATGGTCCTTGCATATTTGACGCCACACCTATACTTCGGGGTGGCGCACCGCTTTCGGGCGATGACCTAGCAACCCTTGCAAACTTTTCACCAAACCCGGGTCTAAGAAGAGTAGCGCACCCTTGCTTATTTGACACTATCCCCAGGCATAAAGATGACGCGCCGCTTCTGGGCGACGACCTAGCAACCCTCGCAAATTTTTTACTACACCCGGGCCTGGAAAGTCTAGCGCGTTGCTTCTGACGAAATGCCCCAACAATATTCAAATTATGATTCGTGTCCATCAAATATAACTGTGTTTTACGCTGGCTGTCACAGACCTACCACAACTCTCCTTCTTTATCCGGGCTTGGGACCTATAGTGAATGTCATAACAACACTCTACAGAGTTTTCCTGACTACTTGATCAAGAAGTAAAATTTTATAATGCTCAACTAAAGTGCCTGCATCTTCAACCAAAATGCCGGCATCAAAACCATTTTCTTGCAATTCCATACTTATGAATCAATTCAATGACAGCATGGAAACTCCATAGACTCATCAACCAAAAATGAAAAGCAAAAAAATAATCCTAAAACAAACCACCTTTTCATTAATATCATAAAAAGGTTAGAACAAGTGATCTCACCATATAGCTAGAATCCTAAGAAATTAATGTAGTTAGAAGCGTGATAAAATTTGCTCAAAAAAAAAGAAGCGTGATAAAAGCATAAACTTCCATTGGTTTGAAGAATACCTGGAATATTATACGCAAACATGATTAACGCGATTATTCTGTTAATTCAAAATGAATACCGAAAGAACACAATAAAATGAGAAAATGGATAAACCCAATATTTTCTTTATCATTATTCAACTCCCTCAAAACAATAATAGACCTACCTATTTATAATATCAAGGAAATTTTGTGAACAAGACATAGACCCTAATAAATATTAATATAATAATAGTAATAATAAATATTCTAATTCTTAAATAATAAGATCTATAAAAATTAAATATAATAATAGCATATAAATTTTGATTCTCCAAACCGACTTATAATTATAAGAGATTACTACCACAATATCGTCTCCATCGGAAACAGAGCTCTATACTTGACATAATATCGCTGGATGCAAAAGAGAACCGAATTAAGGGGCTGTTTACTTGTGACTTAATCAGCTTAATGGGTAAAATGTCTTATTCGCTCAGACCTTTGGATGTGTTTACTTGTGGCTTAATGGCTTATTCGCGCAAACAAAAATGGCTTATTCATTAAGCATGAAAAGGGGTGTTGTCCCCATTAAGACAAAAAAATGACTCCCCTACCCCTAATTAAAAACCACACATTTATATATACAATATAAATAATTTAGGACAAAAAATGACTCTCTGATTCCCATTATATATACTCATTTATATATACAATATAAAAATTTAGGTCTTAATATAAATGAATGTAATATATATTATTCATATATAAATAATATACATTATTAATTCATATATAATATTTGTTACTATATATTATTGTATAAATAAACTTTTGTATCTACAAAATATCATATATATTATGAATATATAAATAAATATTATATATTACTTATATATTAACATTTATTCATATGTATAATATTTATTATATATGTTTTTATATATTTAAAATATATTTCTATATATAAATATATATTGTAAATTATACGTATTATTTATATACGTATTAAATATTTTATATATTACTTACATACAAAATTGAATCATTTATGTATAATATTTTGTTTAAATTTAAATAATATATCTAAAGGATGAGTCAAACTTGATTTTTCAATAATATTTAAATTTATCTACTTTGTGTTTGAATTTGGCTAGTTTGTGATTGAACTTGACTTTTTTGTGTTTGAAATTGGATTTTTAAGTTTTTATGAATTTATGTTATGATTTTTGGATTATATCATTTATATTGCTTAAAAAATAAACAACAATTTATAAAACAGTTTATAATTCATATTCAGGGGTAAATCGGTCATTTCTGATATTCAGATACTTATTCGATGAAAAAGAAACAACAACATCAATTTACCTGCATGCATATATTTACCTGCATGCATAAATTTAACTCAGACAGACACAATTTACCCATACGCATGTTTCAGAACAATTTCTGTCGCAAATCATAATCAAACATTCGTCAGCTATAACATAATGATTAGAATGACAACTTGGCCATAGCAAACTGTCCCCTGGGTAAATCATGGTAACTGTGGGAATACCGATTAAGTTCTCTAAAGAAAACTGCATGTTAACTGCGTGTTTGGTCAACAAAACATGTGCTAATTCAGAACATGTGAATCAAAGCCACGTACTAAATAAGACTCAAAAAAAGTCAAATGGATAGGAGAATATGAAATTCTATTAATTATCTCGTTTTTTGCGTAAAGAGCCGAGCTTATTTTCAAGTCGGTCTAATAAACTTGGGTGTATTACAGTGTGGGTGTATCGTCTACACTGTACAACAACATAACACATGTTAATTCATGTTAAACCCAACAACCGAAACCTCTATATCAAACTTTACACACACACATACCAAAAACATTTCACATTAATTGTTGAATAATTTTGAAAACGATTACTTGAAAAATAACAGAATATAAATATATATCGAATATATATTTTATCTAAATCCTGCAAAAAAAAAATTGGTTAGGAAAACAGAAATTTCCGTTCGCGTAAACGAGTGGCAGTGTCGCTGTTGAGTCCAGAATATCTGTCTCCTTAAAGCAAATTCGTCCTCACCACGGTGTATGACGTCTGCCTCCCAGGATAAAACAACAGTTCGATGCAGTGAACCGATGATCCGCTGCACCCTCAACGAACTAGAACAACTCTGTATACTATCACCGACCGAAGAAGAAAAACGAAGAAGAAACGAAAAAACCGACTGGAAAAGGCTGCTGAAAATCGTACGTTTTTTGGTGTGTAAAAAGAGCCCCTCAAGCCGGGTATTTATAGGTGAAGGCTGGAGGAGGTTGTGTGCTGGAGGAACTCTAAACCGATCAGGATTGGTATCTCAATACTTATCCAGCTCTGTTTAATTCGATAATTATCAATTAACCAAGACATTTCGCCCAAATCGCCCTTCGACCGAGACCGAAGCCGAAGCCGAAGCCGAGACCGAGCCGAGCCGAACGGACGGCGGCGCACGCGTGTGTGTGTGCGCGCGAGGGGCGCCTAGTCACACATCCACACATGTCTCACTTTTTGAACATGACTTTGTCCACATCTCCTTATATACTCACAATTTTTCCCTTTTTTTTCCAACGTATGATAACATCACAAACCCATTTCTAAAGGGTTCACTTTGGAACATTATATCTCATTCATACCTCAATCATTTTGAGTGTTCTTACATGTTTTGAAAACATCGTACGGAGTACTACGTATTCCAACTAAGTCCCGATTTTAACTCGTAGTCGAGCCCACTCAAAATTTCCTCTCAAGTAGGCTGATCAAAACAACCCATTTCCTCTATTATATCCAATATTTCCAACATTAATTAAACAACATGAAACAGCAAATATTAACTTGAACTTAAAAGGATTCCCATAACAGGAATTAAACACTACTGCTACATACGTTTACTTTTTCTACATTATTTGCTGCATGGGTTATGGAATGCTGTGGTATAGAATGGCAGAAGATTGGGAATGAATTCACATGATTTTGTAGTTAGAATACAAGAACAAGCTCTTCATTTCCGCTAGCTGAAACTGGTTGTATAACTTCAGAAAACGCACATATATTTAATCTGTAAACTTTCTTATAATATGAATTCGCATATATGAAATTTGTTTTCACAAGAAGCTGCATAAGTGATCCGACCTAATCCAACAAAAAGAAACGAGCATTGATCAAGTGGCTTTATAACTTAAATAGATATGTAAATTCTACTAAAAAAAGCTAACACATGTAAATGTTTCAATAACACGCTTATACAGTTGAAAATAAACTTGTTTTTGGGTTGGAGTTTTATTTGTATTTTGGGGTCTTGAATTTGTTGTTTATCGGTCTAAGTATTTTGTGTTTTGAGTTGTTATTTACGGCTGAATTTCTAGAATGTCTTGAAGAATGGAAGAGTTCTAGAATGTGTCTAGAATATGTATTATCTAGAAAAATAACAATTGTTTGGAAGTGTATTGAGAATTATCTATATATTTAATATCTAGATGTTTTGAGTAGTATAAATAGGTGGCAAATATTTGGATGAAGTTATGTTCTGTAAGGTGGCAAATGCAACTACAAGTAAGGAAGCATGGGAGATCTTGGAGAATTCTTGCAAAGGAGTTGATAAGGTGAAGAAGGCGCGACTCCAAACTATTTCAGGTGAGTTTGAAGCTTTAAACATGAACTCTTCTAAAACTATTGATGATTACTTTTCAAGAGTTCAAAATATTGTAACTCAAATGAGAAGATATGGTGAAGAAATTGATGATACTCGAGTGGTCGGGAAAATTTTACGATCTTTAAATTCTAAATTTGATTACGTAGACGTGGCTATTGAAGAATCTAAAGATCTTGAAATTATGACGGTGGACCAAATTTTGGCCTCGTACAAGTTCATGAGAAAAACTAAATAAGAAAAAAATGAAACAAAAATCACTTGAACAACCTCTTAAAAATAAACTCACCTTGAATAACAAAGAGACTTTTGAAAATGAAAATTTTGAAAATCAAAGAGGACGTGGACAAAATTATGGACGAGGACAAAAATTTGGCCAAGTTATGTTCGTGGATAAAGTTATTGGTCGAGGACAAAACCATGGACAAATTGGACAAAATTATTTTCGAGGACGTGAAGGACCATATGAAAGGACATGAAATAATAAATCCCAAGTTTGATGTTATAATTGTCAAAAATTTGGACATTATGCTTCCGAATGTAGAACACCTTATGAAATACTTTTAATGGCTCATAAAGGAGAAGAAAGTGACTCAAGTGCAACTTGGTACTTGGACACGGGAGCTAGAGCGGGAGGAAGAATATGTTTACTGAACTTGATGAATCGGTAAATGGAAATGTTTATTTCGGTGATGAATCTAAAGTTCCCGTTCGAGGAAATAGAAAATTTTCAATTTGTTTGAAAAATGGGTAAAGTGATTTTATCTCAAAGGTTTTTTATGTGCCCAATATGAAATTCAAACTTTTGAGTTTGGGACAACTTTTGGAAAAAGGCTATGATATCCGTGAAAAATCGTAATCTTTCAATGAGAACATAAATGGTTTTTTGGTTGTTAAGGTGCCAATGACGAAAAATAGAATGTTTCCATTAAATATTGAAAATGGTTTTGCTAAATGCTTGAAAGCATGTTTTTCAAAATCCTTCTTGGCTTTGGCACTTAAGGTTTGGGCATTTTGGGGGTTTAAATTGTTGAGTAATAAATATATGGTGAAAGATTTGCCCAAAATTTATGAAAATGATAAGTTGAGTGAAGGGTGCTTATATAACAAACAACTGACAAAAAGTTTTCTACAAGAAGGGGCTACATGAGTTAAAACGCCGTTGGAGCTTATCCATACGGATATTTGCGGCCCAATTATGCCAAGTTCGTTGGGAGAAAGCAATTATTTTGCTCTTTTCATTGACGATTTTAGTACAAAAACTTGGGCCTATTTTCTAAAACAAAAATCCGATATTTTCATGCTTTCAAGAAATTTAAAACTCTTGTTGAAAATGGAAGTGGCCATAAAATAAAGGCCATTAGATCTGATCGAGGAGGGGAATCTACTTCAAAAGAATTTGAAACTTTCTGTGAAGAAAATGGCATTTTCATCCTCTAACAGTTCCATATACCCACCACAAAACGGGGTTCTTGAAAGAACAAATTGATATTTACTCACATAGCCCGAAGTATGCTTAAAAGCAAAAATATTCCAAAAGAATTTGGGCCGAAGCGGTTGATTGTGCCGTTTACTTATCAAACTGCTCTCCTTCTCGAAGTGTTTGGAATAAACCCCCAAAAAGCATGGAGTGAAAGAAAACCCGATATTTCTCATTTGAGAGTCTTTGGGAGCATTGCATATGCTCATGTTCCGGATCAAAAGAGGTCTAAGTTGGATGACAAAAGTGAGAAGTTCAACTTTATCTGCTACAACTCAAGGGCCAAAGGATATGAACTGTATAATCCAAGCAATGGGAAGATTGTTATTAGCCGAGATTTTGAGTTTGATGAAGAAGGACTTGGGATTGGAGCAACAAGGAAGAAAAATGTAGTTTCTTTCCCTACTATGAAGAAGAAGAAGACAAGGAGGAGCAAGCGCAAATTCAAGAAGAGTCCACTACTCCCACTCCATCACCTACATTGTCTCTACCATCCGCTCAAGAAGAATTCACAAGAGAAGAAAGTCCAAGTGACATGGTGTCGAACAAAATGAGGAGTATATAAGAGCTCTATGAGGTAACCAAAAATACTAATGATCTTACCTTATTGTCTCTTTGCAAATTGTGAACCGATAGGTTTTGAAAAGGAGGCGCAAGACAAGAAATGGAAAGACGCCATGGATGAAGAAATAAATTCCATCATAAAGAATGATACAGAGTTGACAAGGGCTAAATGGGTTTTCAAGGAGAAGAATGCAAAAGGTGAAGTTGAAAAATACAAGGCGAGATTGGTTGCGAAAGGATATGACCAAAGAATCGGCATTGACTATGCTGAGGTATTTGCTTCCGTTGCTCGTCTTGAAGCTATTCGATTCTTAATTTCTTTAGCGGCTCAAAATAAATAGAAAATTTATCAAATGGATGTTAAGTCGGTATTTTTAAATGGTGACTTAGAAGAAGAGGTTTATTAAGTGCAACCATCGGGTTATGAAGTTAAAGGGCGACAAAATAAAGTTTTAAAATTAATAAATGCACTTTATGGATTAAAACAAGTCCCACGAACTTGGAATACTAAAATTTTATAGGTATTTCCAAGAAAATAATGTCATCATGAACGTGCCCTTTATGTTAAAGAAATAGAAGAATGGAGATATTTTGATTGTTTGCCTATATATTGATGGTTTATATTTTACCAGCAATAATCTAAAGTTATTTGATGAGTTTAAAAAGTTGTTGTGTCGAGAATTTGAAATGACCGATATGGGTTTGATGTCATATTATTTGAGTATTGAAGTAAAGCAGAGTAATGATGGTATCTTCATTAGTCAAGAAAGATATGCAAAGAAAATCTTCAAAAAGTTTAAAATGGACATTTGTAACACAATATATATACATGTGGATTGTGGGGTGAAATTATCCAAGTTTGGAGAGGAAACAAAAGTGGATCCTACTATATTCAAGAGTTCAGTAGGAAGTTTAAGATACTTGACTTGTACATGGCCCGATATTCTCTTTGGGGTTGGACTCATTAGCAGATATATGGAAGATCCTACAACCTCGCACTTGAAGGCCACCAAGTGAATACTTCGATATATCAAAGGTACGCTTAACTTTGGCTTGTCTTATTCATCGTCGAATGAGTCTAAGTTGGTTGGTTATAGTGATAGCAATTGGTCGGTGATATTGATGATTGAAAAGTACTTCCAATGATATTGATGATCGAAAAGTACTTCAAGATTTGCTTTCTTTATGGGTGACAAGGCTTTTACTTGGAGTTTGAAAAAGCAACTCATTGCGACTCTTTCTACTTGTGAAGCCGGCCAATTCATGTGTTTGTCATGCTATTTAGCTCCGAAACTTATTGAAGGAAATAGACATGGAGCAAGAAGAAGCTAAGGAGGTATTTATGGATAATTGGTCTGCCACCGCACTTGCAAAGAATCTGGTATTCCATGATTATCACTATATTCGGGAATGCATCGAAATAAGAAATGTGTAGGTTAATTATGTAAGAGCTAAAGATTAAATAGCAATTATCTTCACAAAGCCACCGAAACATGAAGATATTAGAAGACCAAGAGCCAAGCTCGGAGTTCAAAACCAAGTTTAAAGGGGATGTTGAAAATAAACTTATTTTTGGGTAACTCATAGAGCTCTTATGAACTCCATTGTTTCCAATGGAATCAAAGACGCATCTTATTCATTTTGAACAAAACAAAATGACTCACTAGACTGACTGCACTTCTTTTTCTCATGAAATACTCGTCATTCCATGCAATTCTCGATGCAATTTTCATTTTAAATCATCCATAAACAACCTCTCTGTGTTAAGACAGAAGTAAGGCTGCGTACATCCGATCCCCCCTTACCCCGCTTTTTAAGAGAGCCGTGAAGGAATTGGGGTAATGTTGTCATAAAGCTCTTATAAAAGATCATCTTAATAAAAGAATTTTTTAGAGATTAGTTGGCCGTTAATGTAATTTAATATTTTAAGGATAACTTAAATTTTATTATTGTCTAATATTTAATATTATTATTAAAAATAAAATGATCTTTTAAAAATGTACACTACAATAGAAAAAACACGAATGTCCCTTCATTGTAAATTTCATAAGCTATAATTATCAAGGATAACGCAATACTTGATCGAGTCTTTCTTTGACCTAGATTCTTACTCGTGTGTAATTTAAGACATAACATTTACGAATCAAATATCCATTCATAGAAAGTGCTCACAAACAAAAGGTGATTTGAGAAATGGAAAACCAAAATAATATTATTTTGATATTTTATTTAATTTGCAAATTTTATTTGTAGTCTAAATCAGTTATCTCATACTTCATTGCTTCTTCAAATTCGAAAATTGAAAAACCATCAACTTCTGTCATCCCATAAGCTAGTGCTTTGTTTTAATTTGGATTCATATACTCCCTTCATTCCATCTCTCAACTATAATATTTGATCCAAAAAATTATCAAATTAGAAGTACTGACATTTTATTATACAACTCAAATTAAATCAAACCATCATTTTTTTACTTTTCACTACACACTCATCATAAATAAATTTTATACTTCTTAACCGACAAGAGTAGCCAAATTGGTGGAGTAGATGAGTGCAGGACTAAAAGGTCAAAAGTTCGATTCACGCTACCAACCCAGCCTGTCACACAGGATTTGGCTAAAGTGATTTACCTGGTTGGCATAATTTACCGGCTATTACGTCCAGCCGGCTATTTCTTTGCAATTTTAGAAAGTTAAATATTTTTTACTTTATAATCCCTATCACACATTTATCATGATATGAAGCTAACTGACTAGACATATCATGCCTGGTATGTGTCGAGTATATTAATAAAACCAGTTAGTCTTCAATATATTTTTGCATCAATTTACTCCAACCATCATCTAATTACCTAAAATAAAAATAAAAGCTGTTATTTAAATTATAGTAAGAATTATGAGGAAAGTATTGAAGGCCTCAGCTGCGATGATTCATAGTATTAACATAGAACTAATCAAAGTATAAACTCATAATTATCCATTGTATGCATTGTTGACGTCTGATTTGGTCAACGTCACGTGTGCTGATCTGGACGAATGGATCGAAGCCACGTAGAAAATAATAAGAGGGACGTATAAACAGAATTAAAAATAGTGGACCATTAAATGTTTATTGATGATCTTGATAAAGAGTAGAAGTAGAAAATATTTTGGCTTGTCCGTACAAATTTAGTCTTGTTAATTCAAGTCTTATCCTTTTCTCTTTCTCTTTCTCTCTTTTTATCTCTCTCTCTCTCTCTCTCTCTCTCTTTTTTCAGCTTTTTTAAAGTTCCTTTTTTGTGCCTTCTCCTGGCATATATATAGGCGTTTCCAGCCATTCATGAGAGGACAGTAGGACGATTGGGATGAATATGCTGATGACATGTGTCGCGATGGAGGTGACTCCTTTAACACGTGTTGTCTTCTTAAGTGTGCTTTGTGTAGGGATATGACAACTCTCACTTACCGTCCCGTCTGCTCTTCGGGCTTCGATATTTATCTGTTATGACCGACAATGAGGTCGGCCCTTCACCTCCCGCTACTCGAGTCGGCCTTATTCGTGATTATGGTGTTTCCATATGTGGTCCGGCCTTTCTGGTCCGGATTCCGGGTCGGCTCTAAGGTCTCTGCTTGGTCCGGCCCTTTGTGCGAACCCGAGAAACGATCAAGTTTATGACCGGTCTGGCTCCGGGATCGGCTCGGCCGTTCGGACGCCCGAGGCGCTTAGGTGGACGCCAAGGCGGATCGACTACCAACAAGGGCCCCCGAGTCCAGGGTCGTGCCGGGTTGGCCGGTGCTGGAATCGTCTCAGATTGAGGTCGGTCCGATTTGGAGGTGGATAAGATCCTTTGAAGGGTCATATCTTCGAGAGTCGCATCGATTTGACTTCGGGATCTCCAAGAGTCACAGCGAGGGGGACGCGTGGCGGGATGTAATTCGTCGCGGTGTCTCACGCGTTCTTAATTCTTGCGATGATTATGAATCGCCGCTTTAGTAATTAATGCCCCTGTCTCCTCCTATAAATATAGAGTGTATTCTTCTTCATTGCTTCCTTCGCCATTTTTACTGCAGAGAGAGATCTTTTTCCGGCAATTTTTCTTCTTTTCGGGTTTCGCAGACTTCCTCGGTAAGCTTGCTCTTCCTCCTCTTTTTTCTTATTTTACGATGTCGGAGCGGAGGAATACGGCGGAGGAGGCGGTTGTGTCCCTGCACTGCACGGAGTGGCAGATTTGTCGATAGGTGATGCTCCCGTTGACTGGAGCGACGAGAATGGAGGCGAGGTCGCAAGGTCGCCGGATTCGGGGGATGCAATTTCTGGAGACGTGGAGGTGGCGACGTCGTTGACGGCGAGTGGCGAGATCGGGGGCTGGGTTCGGCCTCGGCCGTCTCCATATGACTAGGCGGAATGGGATTCGGCCTCGATATGCAGCATGGTCACTGATGGGCAGTTGGAGGCTTGGCGGGGGCGATTTAAGATACCCGCGGTGGTGCGGATGTTTGTTCCGAACCCAGAGGAGAGACCCCACACCCCTCCTGTTGGATGCACGGCGGTGTACTACCGCTCTCTGTTGTCTGGGCTAAGGTTCCCCCTGCCGTTGGTTCTTTCCCGGTGGTTGAGGCAGTGGGGCCTTTGCATTGCCCAAATTCATCCGAATTCTTGGGCCCGGATGGTGGGTCTTTTAATTCTTTTTAGTCAGCATGGGTGGCCCGAGCCCGCCAAAGAGATTAACGTCTCTTTTATGGAGGTCATTGGCCGATCTCGGTTCCTACTGTTTTATTTGTGACCCAAGACGCGATGTATAAGGATTTAGTGGAGGTGCCGGAGACCATACATAGCTGGAAAGACCAGTGGTTCTATGTGGGGGGACCGTGGCTGAGCTCGGTTGATGAGTGGGAACCTGGCGTGATGGACGCCGAGCTCCGGGTCCCCGAAGACTTTGTTGCCAAAATGAGTAAGTGTTGTGTTCTTCGCTGCTGTACCTTTTTTGTCTGACGCTCATAATTTGTTGTTTGTGCAGAACGTATTCCGGCTTCAGAGACCTCCTCCTTGTTCGACGACCGGGTTGAACAGCTCTTGGATCTTCCCGTTGATCGGAGGAAGTCATACCTTTTGATTACTGAGGACAATCTCTGGGCTGCGGGGCTTCGATCCACTAACCCGAACAGAATGTCTTCATCAGGTAGCCTTTTTTTTTTTTTTTATTTCTTCTTCATCCAGGCCCCAAGGGTAGGAGCTCGACTGGACGGAAAGAGACGCCTGCGCAGCGGGTGGCGAGGCTGGCTGCAGAGGCCGCCGAGCGTAGGGAGCGTGCGGGCAAACGGAAGAGAGTAGAGGCCGGGCCTGAGGATAACATGACCAGGGCCGAGGGTTTCCCCCTTCCCGAGATCGTCGTGCCTGCTTTGAGCCCTGCCCGGACAGGCCGGGCAAAGGGTAAGGAGCCCCTAATTGATTTGGAGGGCCACTATCTCCCGACGAATAAGGATCGGGAAGAGCCTTGTGCCCGGATGAAAGGGCGGAGACCGCGCTGGTTCCTCGACTATGTCCAGGCGGCCACTCCCACCGCCGAACTGCTCGATCGTGTTCCCCCCTCGGTGGTTGAGTCCAGCCATGTTCCTCTTTTGGGCTAGACGCCAAAGATGGAGATGGTGACCAACGATATGGATCCGGCCGAGCAGATCCATTTTGGAAACGCTATTCTGGGCCGGGCGTTGTGCACCTATGTGAAGGCCGCTGGGGAGCTGACTGCCTCAGCTGGGAAACATAAAAAGGCAGAGGCCGATCTGAAGGCCTTACAGGAGGAACACCATCTCTGCCCTTCGCTTATCAAATCTTTGGAGGAGGAGATGGCTTCTCTGAAGGGTAAGATGGAGCTTCTGGAGAGCCGGGCCTTTGAGGCCGAGATATGGAAAGGGAAGGCTGACGAGATGGCCGCGGCGGCTGGGAAGGCGCAAAAACAGTGCCTGGACATCAGGGCCGAGTACGAGGCTCACTTGCAAAGCGCTAAGGCCCAACTTGAGCAACTGACCGAGCGGGTTCGGACTTGCGAATCTGCGGGTTACGACAGGGGCCTTGCTGACGGAGCGGCTGCTTTTCAAAAGACGCCCGAGTACGAGGAGTTGATCAACCTTAACTACGTCTCCACTTGTTATGAGATGTTGGATCTCATGAAGGAAGGGAAGACCGTTGAGGAAGTCCAGGCCTACATAAAGTCCCAGCGGCCGACCAAGGTTGAAGCTCTCGGGGATGATGAGTCGAAGGCCGCGAAGCCGCCAAGATCCGGAGGAGATCTTGTCTGGAGGAGGTGGGGGGCAGTCTTCTCAGGCGGCCGATCAGGAGGACAAGGCCGAGTAGACTTTTTGTTTTATTCCATGTATGGCATGCGTGCCACTCTTCCTTGATTTTTGTATGGAACTTATTTCGAGTGAATACGATCTTTTTATGGCTTTTGTTGCCTTTTTGTGCTTGGGCCCTATTGAGTCGACCGTCTTTTACTTTTCACGGATGGGCCGATCTTATACTGATGCCGAGGCTCGGACTTTCAGTGCGGTGGGCCAGTCTTATAGGTGCGAGGCAAGCTCGGACTTTTAGTGCGGGTGGACCGGTCTTATAAGGTGCCGAGGCGAGCTCGGACTTTTAGTGCCGGGTGGACTTGGTCTTATAAGGTGCCGAGGCGAGCTCGGACTTTCGGTCTGGGTGGACCGGTCTTATAAGGTGCCGAGGCGAGCCTTGACTTTCAGTCAGGTGGACTTGTCTTATAAGGTGCCGAGGCGAGCTCGGACTTTCGGCAAAGTGGACCAGGTCTTATAAGGTGCCGAGGCGAGCTCGGACTTTCGATCTTGGGTGGACCGGTCTTATAAGGTGCCGAGGCGAGCTCGGACTTTCAGCGGGTGTGGACTTGTCTTATAAGGTGCCGAGGCGAGCCTTGACTTTTAGTCGGAGTGGACCGGTCTTATAAGGTGCCGAGGCGAGCTCGGACTTTCATGCACGGTGGACCAGGTCTTATAAGGTGCCGAGGCGAGCTCGGACTTTCAGCACGGTGGACCAGTCTTATAAGGTGCCGAGGCGAGCTCGGACTTTTAGTGCCGGGTGGACCTGGTCTTATAAGGTGCCGAGGCGAGCTCGGACTTCGATCTGGGTGGACCGGTCTTATAAGGTGCCGAGGCGAGCTCGGACTTTCAGTGCCGGGTGGACCGGTCTTATAAGGTGCCGAGGCGAGCTCGGTCTTATAGTGCCGGAGGAGCCGGTCATTCAAGGTGCCGAGGCGAACTCGGTCTTATAGTGCCGGAGGAGCCGGTCATTCGAGGTGCCGAGGCGAACTCGGTCTTACAGTGCCGGAGGAGCCGGTCATTCGAGGTGCCGAGGCGAACTCGGTCTTACTGATCTTGGGAGGAGCGGTCATTCGAGGTGCCGAGGCGAACTCGGTCTTACAAGGCCGGAGGAGCCGGTCATTCGAGGTGCCGAGGCGAACTCGGTCTTATAGTGCGGAGGAGCCAGGTCATTCGAGGTGCCGAGGCGAACTCGGTCTTACGATCTGGAGGAGCGGTCATTCGAGGTGCCGAGGCGAACTCGGTCTTACAAAGGCCGAGGAGCCATCATTCGCGGTGCCGAGGCGAACTCGGTCTTATAGTGCCGGAGGAGCGGTCATTCGAGGTGCCGAGGCGAACTCGGTCTTATAGTGCATTTGTTTCCGAGGTGAACATAAAATCAAATTTTATTGTTTGTACCTTAACGGCATTCAACAAATGAATTGACCCTTGGTCACTTACCTATTCTAGCTAGCAACCTCCGTTACGACGGGCTTCGTTACTTGGATTCGGGAGGTCCCGTATCGGGCCCCGGTGCTCATTTTAACAATGAGGTCATTAGCCTGGAAACTCTGATAATCCTCGGATGTTTTGTAGAATACGTTCCGCCTTTTTGGGCGACGAGGTCCAAGTTCTCGGGGTTATATTGACCTTGTTCTTTGAAACGAATTCTCCTATGGGTGTATCCCAATTTCGACCGGGGTCATCGTAGAACGCCCAGGATTCTTCTTGGTCTGCTGTCGCAGACGGCCATGACTGACTCGTGGGCCCCTCTTCTCTTACAGATTACTCCTCGGCTCATTTTAGTTTCACTGGGATGTTCCACTTTTCACGGCTTTTTCATCACTTGGAGTTTTGAGTTTCGCCGGTGGCCTCCTAACGACCGCTGGTCGGATGGTTATGGGGAAAACTCCTTTATGAATTACTTTTGCTTTGACTTCCAATTCCCTGGTAAGGGCCGCCACTGCTTTTCTAACACATGGCTCAATACTCGGAGATGCTTTCGGTAGCTGGTCCATTACCATTCGGATTACCAGGACCCTCGCGGGTGGATGGGAATTCCGAAGGAGTTTTCAGATGTTGCAGTGTATGTTGACTGCAACTTTAATTTGAAGGACACGAGGACTCTTTGAGACCTTCCCTGGAATTTTGAGCGACGCTCAATATCCTTCAAATTATGACCTCTAAGGGGTCAGCCGAGCCGAGCAGGAGCCCGTGATCACGATTGCTCCTGTGCTTTCAACTTCATATTACGATGATTCCTATGCTTTCGACTCGTAGTTACGATGATTCCTATGCTTTCATCTTACCATCCCTTAGAGGGTATGGTTATTTCCAGATGAACGCAAGGGGTGTCAAAGTGCCCCGCCAGCCGAATGCCTTTCAAAGCATCTGCGGGCTGATTGTAGTCTGGCGCAAAGCCGTGTCCGTCCTGTGCACACTAAGAATAGTCCGATACGTCCATGCATGATAGAGAACTCCTTTGTGTGTACACCTCATAATGGTGCCCTCTATTGCATAACGGGCCCTTTGGACGGGCCTGATGGTAAGTCGTCTCTTGTGGTTAGAGATGGAGAATCCTATACTTAACAAGGAACATTTTGAAGAAAAGTATAGGATTGGCTTGCAATATGAACGAGAAAAGCGTAGGTTGTGGCGATTAACCACAAGGTCGCTTGCAATATGAACGAGAAAAGCCTAGGTTGTGGCTGTTAACCACAAGGTCGGAGGTTCAAGCCCTCCTTCTAGCGCCAATCTGTTGACGTCTGATTTGGTCAACGTCACGTGTGCTGATCTGGACGAATGGATCGAAGCCACGTAGAAAATAATAAGAGGGACGTATAAACAGAATTAAAAATAGTGGACCATTAAATGTTTATTGATGATCTTGATAAAGAGTAGAGCCGGGCCGAAAATATTTTGGCTTGTCCGTACAGCTGGTGCTTGTTAATTACAAGTCTTATCCTTTTCTCTTTTCTCTTTTCTCTCTTTTTTATCTCTCTTTCTCTCTCTCTCTCTTTTTTCAGCTTTTTTAAAGTTCCTTTTTTGTGCCTTCTCCTGGCATATATATAGGCGTTTCCAGCCATTCATGAGAGGACAGTAGGACGATTGGGATGAATATGCTGATGACATGTGTCGCGATGGAGGTGACTCCTTTAACACGTGTTGTCTTCTTAAGTGTGCTTTGTGTAGGGATATGACAACTCTCACTTACCGTCCTGTCTGCCTGTTCTTCGGGCTTTCGATATTTATCTGTTATGACCGACAATGAGGTCGGCCCTTCAGCCTCCTGCTACTCTGGTCGGCCTTATTCGTGATTATGGTGTTTCCATATAGGGTCTGCTCGGCCTTTCTGGTCCGGATTCCGGGTCGGCTCTAAGGTCTCTGCTTGGTCCGGCCCTTTGTGCGAACCCGAGAAACGATCAAGTTTATGACCGGTCTGGTTCCGGGATCGGCTCGGCCGTTCGGACGCCCGAGGCGCTTAGGTGGACGCCAAGGCGGATCGACTACCAACAAGGGCCCCCGAGTCCAGGGTCGTGCCGGGTTGGCCGGTGCTGGAATCGTCTCAGATTGAGGTCGGTCCGATTTGGAGGTGGATAAGATCCTTTGAAGGGTCATATCTTCGAGAGTCGCATCGATTTGACTTCGGGATCTCCAAGAGTCACGAGGGGACGCGTGGCGGGATGTAATTCGTCATGTGTCTCACGCGTTCTTAATTCTTGCGATGATTATGAATCGCCGCTTTAGTAATTAATGCCCTGTCTCCTATAAATATAGAGTGTATTCTTCTTCATTGCTTCCTTCGCCATTTTTACCGCAGAGAGATCTTTTCCTAATTTTTCTTCTTTCGGGTTTCGCAGACTTCCTGTAAGCTTGCTCTTCCTCCTCTTTTTTCTTATTTTACGATGTCGGAGCGGAGGAATACGGCGGAGGAGGCTGTGTCCAGGTCCCTGCACTGCACGGAGTGGCAGATTTGTCGATAGGTGATGCTCCCGCTGACCGGAGCGACGAGAATGGAGGCGAGGTCGCAAGGTCGCCGGATTCGGGGATGCAATTTGGAGACGTGGAGGTGGCGACGTCGTTGACGGCGAGTGGCGAGATCGAAGTGGGTTCGGCCTCGGCCGTCTCCTTTGTCGAGGCGGAATGGGATTCGGCCTCGATATGCGGCATGGTCACCGATGGGCATTGGAGGCTTGGCGGGCGATTTAAGATACCCGCGGTGGTGCGGATGTTTGTTCCGAACCCGGAGGAGAGACCCCACACCCTCCTGTTGGATGCACGGTGTACTACCGCTCTCGTTGTCCAGGCTAAGGTTCCCCGCCGTTGGTTCTTTCCGGTGGTTGAGGCGGTGGGGCCTTTGCATTGCCCAAATTCATCCGAATTCTTGGGCCGGATGGTGGGTCTTTTAATTCTTTTTAGTCGGCATGGGTGGCCCGAGCCCGGGCCAAAGAGATTAACGATCTCTTTTATGGAGGTCGGCCTACTGATCCGGTTCCTAGTTTTATTTGTGACCGCAGACGCGATGTATAAGGATTTAGTGGAGGTGCCGAGACCATACATAGCCGGAAAGACCGGTGGTTCTATGTGGGGGACCGTGGCCGAGCTCGGTTGATGAGTGGGAACCGGCGTGATGGACGCCGAGCTCCGGTCCCCGAAGACTTTGTTGCCAAAATGAGTAAGTGTTGTGTTCTTGACTCTTTGTACCTTTTTTGTCGACGCTCATAATTTGTTGTTTGTGCGAGAACATATTCCGCCCAGAGACCTCCTCCTTGTTCGGCCACCGGTTGAACGGCTCTTGGATCTTCCCGTTGATCGGAGGAAGTCATACCTTTTGATTACGAGGACAATCTCTGGGCTGCGGGCTTCGATCCACTAACCCGAATGTAATGTCTTCATCAGTAGCCTTTTTTTTTTTTTTTTTTGATATTTCTTCTTCATCCAGGCCCCAAGGGTAGGAGCTCGACCAGACGGAAAGAGACGCCTGCGCGGGTGGCGAGGCCGGCCGCAGAGGCCGCCGAGCGTAGGAGCGTGCGGCAAACTAAGAGAGTAGAGGCCGGCCCGAGGATAACATGACCAGGCCGAGGTTTCCCCTTCCCGAGATCGTCGTGCTGCTGAGCCCTGCCCGGACAGCCGGCAAAGGGTAAGGAGCCCCTAATTGATTTGGAGGGCCACTATCTCCCGACGAATAAGGATCGGGAAGAGCCTTGTGCCGGATGAAAGGGCGGAGACCGCGCTGGTTCCTCGACTATGTCCAGCGGCCACTCCCACCGCCGAACGCTCGATCGTGTTCCCCCTCGGTGGTTGAGTCCACCATGTTCCCCTTTTGGGCTAGACGCCAAAGATGGAGATGGTGACCAACGATATGGATCCGGCCGAGCAGATCCATTTTGGAAACGCTATTCGGGCCGGGCGTTGTGCACCTATGTGAAGGCATTTGGGAGCCGATCGCCTCACTGGGAAACATAAAAAGGCAGAGGCCGATCCAAGGCCTTACAGAGGAACACCATCTCTCGCCCTTCGCTTATCAAATCTTTGGAGGAGGAGATGGCTTCTCGAAGGGTAAGATGGAGCTTCGGAGAGCCGGCCTTTGAGGCCGAGATATGGAAAGGGAAGGCCGACGAGATGGCGCGCGGCCGGGAAGGCGCAAAACGGCTGGACATCGGGGCCGAGTACGAGGCTCACTTGCAAAGCGCTAAGGCCCAACTTGAGCAATCGACCGAGCGGGTTCGGACTTGCGAATCTGCGGTTACAACAGGCCTTGCCGACGGAGCTACCAAGCCAAAAGACGCCCGAGTACGAGGAGTTGATCAACCTTAACTACGTCTCCACTTGTTATGAGATGTTGGATCTCATGAAGGAAGGAAGACCGTTGAGGAAGTCCAGGCCTACATAAAGTCCTGTGCGGCCGACTCAAGGTTGAAGCTCTGGGATGATGAGTCGAAGGCCGCCGAAGCCGCCGAAGATCCGGAGGAGATCTTGTCTGAGGAGGTGGGGGCGCTTCTCAGGCGGCCGATCAGGAGGACAAGGCCGAGTAGACTTTTTGTTTTATTCCATGTATGGCATGCGTGCCACTCTTCCTTGATTTTTGTATGGAACTTATTTCGAGTGAATACGATCTTTTTATGGCTTTTGTTGCCTTTTTGTGCTTGGGCCCTATTGGTCAGACCGCCGTCTTTTCTGCCGGATGGGCCGATCTTATACGGTGCCGAGGCGAGCTCGGACTTTCAGTGCCGGGTGGACCGGTCTTATAGGTGCCGAGGCAAGCTCGGACTTTTAGTGCCGGGTGGACCGGTCTTATAAGGTGCCGAGGCGAGCTCGGACTTTTAGTGCCGGGTGGACCGGTCTTATAAGGTGCCGAGGCGAGCTCGGACTTCGATCTGGGTGGGCCGGTCTTATAAGGTGCCGAGGCGAGCTCGGACTTTCGGTGCAGTGGACCGGTCTTATAAGGTGCCGAGGCGAGCTCGGACTTCGGTCTGCGGTGGGCCGGTCTTATAAGGTGCCGAGGCGAGCTCGGACTTTGATCTGCACGGTGGGCCAGGTCTTATAAGGTGCCGAGGCGAGCTCGGACTTCAGTCTTGAGTGGGCCACCTCTTATAAGGTGCCGAGGCGAGCACGGTCATTTAGTGCCGGGTGGTCCGGTCTTATAAGGTGCCGAGGCGAGCTCGGACTTTCAGTGCCGGGTGGACCGGTCTTATAAGGTGCCGAGGCGAGCTCGGACTTTCATGCTTGAGTGGGCCAGTCTTATAAGGTGCCGAGGCGAGCTCGGACTTTTAGTGCCGGTGGGACCGGTCTTAGAAGGTGCCGAGGCGAGCTCGGACTTTCGATCTGCAGTGGGACGGTCTTATAAGGTGCCGAGGCGAGCTCGGACTTTCGGTCTTAGGTGGGCCAGGTCTTATAAGGTGCCGAGGCGAGCTCGGTCTTATAGTGTCGGAGGAGCCGGTCATTCAAGGTGCCGAGGCGAACTCGGTCTTACAGTGCCGGAGGAGCCGGTCATTCGAGGTGCCGAGGCGAACTCGGTCTTACAAAGGCCGAGGAGCCAGGTCATTCGAGGTGCCGAGGCGAACTCGGTCTTACAAAGGCCGGAGGAGCCGGTCATTCGAGGTGCCGAGGCGAACTCGGTCTTACAAAGGCTTGGAGGAGCCATTCATTCGAGGTGCCGAGGCAAACTCGGTCTTATAGTCTTGAGGAGCCAGGTCATTCGAGGTGCCGAGGCGAACTCGGTCTTACGATCTGAGGAGCCGGTCATTCGAGGTGCCGAGGCGAACTCGGTCTTACAAAGGCCTTGAGGAGCCGGTCATTCGAGGTGCCGAGGCGAACTCGGTCTTATAGTGCCGGAGGAGCCGGTCATTCGAGGTGCCGAGGCGAACTCGGTCTTATAGTGCATTTGTTTCCGAGGTGAACATAAAATCAAATTTTATTGGCTGTACCTTAACGGCATTCAACAAATGAATTGACCCTTGGTCACTTACCTATTCTAGCTAGCAACCTCCGTTCTGACGGGCTTCGTTACTTGGATTCAGGAGGTCCCGTATCGGGCCCCAGTGCTCATTTTAACAATGAGGTCATTAGCCTGGAAACTCTGATAATCCTCGGATGTTTTGTAGAATACGTTCCGCCTTTTTGGGCGACGAGGTCCAAGTTCTCGGGGTTATATTGACCTTGTTCTTTGAAACGAATTCTCCTATGGGTGTATCCCAATTTCGACCGGGGTCATCGTAGAACGCCTGGGATTCTTCTTGGGTCTGCCGTCGCAGTACGGTCAGTGACTCGGTCGGCCGGGCCCCTCTTCTCTTACAGATTACTCCTCGGCTCATTTTAGTTTCACTGGGATGTTCCACTTTTCACGGCTTTTTCATCACTTGGAGTTTTGAGTTTCGCCGGTGGCCTCCTAACGACCGCTGGTCGGATGGTTATGGGGAAAACTCCTTTATGAATTACTTTTGCTTTGACTTCCAATTCCCTGGTAAGGGCCGCCACTGCTTTTCTAACACATGGCTCAATACTCGGAGATGCTTTGGTGGTGGTCCATTACCATTCGGATTACGGGACCTCGCGGGTGGATGGGAATTAGAAGGAGTTTTCAGATGTTGCAGTGTATGTTGATCGCAACTTTAATTTGAAGGACACGAGGACTCTTTGAGACCTTCCCTGGAATTTTGAGCGACGCTCAATATCCTTCAAATTATGACCTCTAAGGGGTCAGCCGAGCCGAGCAGGAGCCCGTGATCACGATTGCTCCTGTGCTTTCAACTTCATATTACGATGATTCCTATGCTTTCGACTCGTAGTTACGATGATTCCTATGCTTTCATCTTACCATCCCTTAGAGGGTATGGTTATTTCAGATGAACGCAAGGTGTCAGTGCCCCGCCACCGAATGCCTTTCAAAGCATCTCTGGCCGATTGTAGTCTGGCGCAAAGCCGTGTCCGTCTGTGCACACTAAGAATAGTCCGATACGTCCATGCATGATAGAGAACTCCTTTGTGTGTACACCTCATAATGGTGCCCTATTGCATAACGGGCCCTTCGACGGCCACGATGGTAAGTCGTCTCTTGTGGTTAGAGATGGAGAATCCTATACTTAACAAGGAACATTTTGAAGAAAAGTATAGGATTGGCTTGCAATATGAACGAGAAAAGCGTAGGTTGTGGCGATTAACCACAAGGTCGCTTGCAATATGAACGAGAAAAGCCTAGGTTGTGGTCATAACCACAAGGTCGGAGGTTCAAGCCCTCCTTCTAGCGCCAATCATTGACGCCTCGATTTGGTCAACGTCGCGCTTGATCTGACGAATGGATCGAAGCGTAGAAAATAATAAGAGGACGTATAAACAGAATTAAAAATAGTGGACCATTAAATGTTTATTGATGATCTTGATAAAGAGTAGAGCCGAAAATATTTTGGCATTGTCAAATTAGTCTTGTTAATTACAATGCCTTATCCTTTTCTCTTTTCTCTTTTCTCTCTTTTTTATCTCTCTTTCTCTCTCTCTCTCTTTTTTCAGCTTTTTTAAAGTTCCTTTTTTGTGCCTTCTCCTGGCATATATATAGGCGTTTCCAGCCATTCATGAGAGGACAGTAGGACGATTGGGATGAATATACTGATGACATGTGTCGCGATGGAGGTGACTCCTTTAACACGTGTTGTCTTCTTAAGTGTGCTTTGTGTAGGGATATGACAACTCTCACTTACCGTCCTGTCACTGCTTTCTGGCTGATATTTATCTGTTATGACCGACAATGAGGTCGGCCCTTCAGCCTCCTGCTACTCTGGTCGGCCTTATTCGTGATTATGGTGTTTCCATATAGGGTCTGCTCGGCCTTTCTGGTCCGGATTCCGGGTCGGCTCTAAGGTCTCTGCCCGGTCCGGCCCTTTGTGCAAACCCGAGAAACGATCAAGTTTATGACCGGTCTGGTTCCGGGATCGGCTCGGCCGTTCGGACGCCCGAGGCGCTTAGGTGGACGCCAAGGCGGATCGACTACCAACATGCATCACTGGCCAACTTTCGACAGTTGTTATTTGAAAAAAATATTGGAGTGAGAAAACTTGCATCAGAGAGATTCCCATTAGACCAAAGTCATCTTTTCTCCAAGAGGAGTTCTGATGTCCCTGTCTGTTCTTTCATCATTTGCAATAGTGTTGGAAACATTATTAAACATCAAAATTTCAGAAAGACAAAAAAAACAAGAAAAATAAAATCAAATCAAATTCTTAAAAAGCCTCAGAATAATATGCTTTTCATAATTAAAAACACTCAAAGTATATTTAAAAAACCATCACAGGCATAAGAATATATATTAAAATTCAAAATCAGAAAATAATTCTGGAATTAAAGAAAAATAGAGGGAAAAAACACTGTAAAAAGATGCATCAGAGATTTTGATTTCCATATAAGAGATGTATCATCTTCCTCCGGATAGGAGTCTGATGAATTTTCCATATAATCATTTGCATTAATTTAATTGAACAAAATCTAGAAAATTCTGAAGAAAAACATAATTATGCAAAAAGGAAAATCGGCGTTATAAATTTTTCTAAAACTGGTAATCGATACAGGAATGAAGCATTTACCTAAACCTCAGTCGGCACAAGGCGGTATTGAATTGGAATTTAGGAAGATTCAGGATTAGGGTTATAGTGTAAGCAGCGGCAGAATTGGGATATATATATATATATATATATAGCGTATTTTGTAGTATTTAACGTCGTTGGAGGCGCCCGGCTGGGCTGCTAGGGTTTAAGAATGGGAAAAGTGAAATTTGCACGGATATCCCTTTAGATCATTATAATTATATTTTCAGCACTTACTTCGAAAATTGGATTAAAAAAAAAGTGAAAATAATTTTTTTTTGCCCTTTTACATATAATATTAATTTTTTTTGTCCCAAATTTAACAACCTTTTTTATACTCAAATTATCGTAATTGACTTTTACTTGAATATATTCGAGCCATATATTTTAATTTCGTGTCAGAGATATTCGAGTAATCTTTCCACAATATGCAATATCGTATTCGGGTAACACGAATTAAATAATCGAGTAACACGATGCACCCATTCGGGTATCCCAAACACAGTCTCGAGTATAAACTCGAGCAACACGAGATTTTCGAGTTACCCGAATAACAATTCGAGTTACCCGATGGACCGTTTCGGGTGAACCGAACACAGACTCGTGTAACACGAATTGTTTGGGTTACTCGAACGGTAACACGAGTCACCCAAATAAGAAAACGGGTTACTCGAATTGACGAGTAACTCGTTAAATATCGTTGCCTCGAGACTTCCCATTCATTCGAACAACTGCTCCGGAAAACCTTGCTTGACTTTTTCCTTCCCAATTGCAAACGAGTTTCACGAATGGAGAACTCGAGTTCCTCGAGACGTTCCTCGAAAGGATCTGCTAACACCACCGCTCACGCCAATGCCGACTCTGCCGCCGCCACTGGATCTGCCGAAAACCAGGTAAGATTTCAATGTTACTCGAAAAATCGTGTCACTCGAACTAGATCTTCGTGTTACTCGATAGTTTCCGATTTACTCAATATTCCATGTTACTCGAATTTACTTGTTACTCGAATGGTCGAATTTACTTGTTAGTCGAGTGGATGGTTACTCGAACGTTCGTGTTACTCGATTGTTTTCTGTGTTACTCGAGTAGTTTTCTATGTTACTCGGTGGATTTCTGAAATCTTCAGTGTTACTCGAATTATGCAACTCTGGCAAAGTTTTACTCGAATCGGCTTTTCAGTATGACTCGAACGAATATTTGTTACTCAAAATAGATATTTGTGACTCCAATTGTTTCTATCTTCTCGAATTACTCTGTTACTTGAATTTACTATGTTTAGTTATTTTATTTCATTTTTATGTTTGTATTACTCGAAAATAATTTAGGATTACTCGAATTGGGATTCTCAATTAGGGTTACTCAAATTGATTTAGGATGACTAAAATTAAAATATGATGACTCGAACTGAATTAGGGTGACTCGAATTGAATCAGGGTGTCTCAGATTAAATTAGAATAACTCGATGGAAATAAATCGAATAAATTTTACTGTTACTCGAATTGCCCAGATTATATATTGCCCGAATACACCCTCTCAAAGCTAAAATTAAGATATATTTTAATCGTCGAGTTGTTTGGAAGAGGCCGAATATGCGGGGTTCGAAATGCTCGATAAATGGGTATGTTAGATTAGGGATTACTAAGACTATCATTGTTGAGTTGTGGAGTGTAAGTGATGATACTATTATAGAGTTTAGAGGGTCATGTCTTGGACATTTTATCCCGGAGGAGTTGGGGATTTGTCTCTAATGCCGTATTGCATGCCCTGTTCGCGAGCGAGGTGGTTAGACCGGATGCACAGGCCGATGAGTTCTGGTTTAGGATCGGTCATCGCTTGATCCGATTTTCTAGATATGAGTATGCGCTAGTCACGGGATTCTGATTCGGTGATTTCGATTTTGATGTACACGGGGATGATGTTCCACCGGAGGGGAGTGTGTACGATCGGTATCCGTTGCTCAATCGTGGGGGGCAGATGTTAGACCGTATTCGTGATAGATTTGCTGCTGGATATTTTAGAGAGCATCTCGGTGATGCGCTGAAGGTCTCTAAGGTGCTTTGCGTCTGCTATTGCCTATTTGATATTCGGTATGGATGGTAGGAAACGCATTGTTGACCGGTGGTTGTGGACGTTGGTTGAGGACCAGACTCGAAGGGAGAGGTTTCCATGGGGTATATATTCATATCAGATATTGGTTACGTATTTGAGCGATGTCCCCACTGAGGTACCCGCTGGTCTAGATCCTAGTTACCATTTCTATGGTAACATATACGCTATTACGATACGTCCTCGTATTCATTAACTTATATACTAAAACTTGAAATAAATATTATGGTTATTCTTATGTTGAGATTCAATTATTATTTTCAGATATGGGCTTGTGAGGCTATACCTTCGTTAGGTGCCATATGTGGGACCATGCTCGGAGCTTCTTTTATCCAGCTACCTCATTGTACACGATGGAAGTTGAAGAAGCTGGGTCATGTTACTTTTACCACATTCTTCGATCAAGAGGTAATCAATTATAGGTTTTCAATATGTAAATACTCTTGTAGATGTTTAACGTAACAATTTATGAAAATGTATCTTTGAATTACATTCAGATTGATTGTTTTGACGTGTTAGCTCCGACACCTGAGGAGCAGGAGCTGTATATGCAGTCCATTGACACTTCTGCGAGCGAGGGGGTGCAGTATATGCATAGGATGGTCATATGCAAGAAGGGGAGGGGGAAGGGGAAGGGGAGGCCTCGTGATGGTGATGATTATGCCGGTGATCCAGCTGCTGGGTTGTATATTGCAAAGAAGACTTTATGATTGTATTACCTTATTTTCTTGTAACTACCTATGAGAATATTAATTACATTTAATCAAATATTTTACATATTTATTCACGTTATGGTTATGCAAATTTTATTGTCTATTTTATATTGTAGATAATGTGGTGTGCTGGTGTCACACGGAAGATCACATTATTGATGCCTTATAAAATAATATAATAATACACAACCTATATAATTCTAGACATATTATGTGAAAGGTTGTAATGTATGCTTGAGCTTAGTTGGTCTTAACTATTAGCATGCATTAGCGTATTTGCAGACGTTGAACTGGATCGAAGTGAGATAGTGTCTTCGGTATTAACTGTAAGAAGAACGTAAATCTCGGATAATAATTATTTCTTAATTCTAAATATACAATATTTAATTATGTATTTATAATATTTATTGCTTTGATTTACCATGGGTGAGAGTCACAGTGATTGACTCAATATGCTTCGTATCTTCAGGCTCCACTGATCATGTTTGCTTTGACTCACATGGTTTTCAGATAACCAAGTAGCTTAGTGTGGGCGAGATCACCATCAACTGGGGCGATTATTTCAGGCTTATGATTGTATCAGTGGGAGTCGTGCAGTTGAAGGTTAGTGATAAATTATTAGTCCTTAATAATGTATTATTGGTACCTGATTTTAGAATGAATTTAATTTCAGTTTCTAAATTGAGTTTTGATGGTTATTCAGTTTCTTTTGCTGTTGATGCTATTATTAGAAGAAACGGTGAATATATTTGCAAAGGTATCTATACTGGTGGACTGTATGTCAATAATACTGCACAAACTCCTATATATAAACATAAATTACTTAACTCTTTGTCCAAACCTAAAATGTGAAAAAACCCTTCAACATAAACCAAACATAGGCATCTACGATTAGGTCATGTAAACCTTAAAAGAATTCAAATATTGGTAGATGATGGCACATTGGATGACCTCCAAGTTGAGTCATTTTCACACTACACTATATATGATCTTTCCCAACACTCGAAACCGGTGTTGCCATGTAAAATATTGCCTTAGATGGCTAAAAATAGATTAGAGTTTATGTAAGCCAACATCAAATTCCGTTGATGTAAAGACATGTTGTCTTAGACGCAATAAGCCCTTCAATAACAAGACATATAACGGTGTTACCTTAGCTAAAAAGACGGCTCAATCACTTTTATCAAAGCCCGCTCTCATTAAGCCGCGCTCTGTCTTCTCTTTCAACAATTCTCCCCTAACCCCTTGCCCCCCATCACTATCTCCCTCTCTCTGCTTCTAATCTTCCCCCCAAGTCCCGCTGCACCTCTCCCCTCCCAAATCCCCCCTCCCCACTGCCAACTGCAAATATATCCACCCCCTCCATGTGAACTGCGATCTACCCTCCCTACTGCCACTGCAAATATCTTGGTGCTTCTCTCCCCTTCGAAATCATGCTGCTCTTATCACGGTAAAAATTCTTCTTCAAATCTCATATATTAATTATACATTTTGTTCCTTCTTCCATTCCAGTTAATTAGACGAAGCTGCCTGCTTCTTCACCCGGGGTTTGAAATCGAGCAAGGAAATCGGTGTATCCTCGAGATATGCGAGAAGAAATATTTACATCGTGCCAACGAAACTCACCGCCTTGGAACTCACTGCTCTTCCTTCTTGCATTGGTGACTTTATTTTAATTTCTATTTTTGCCTTAGGAATTAAGATGTGAATTTTAACTGCAATCATATGTTAGCGAGTGAAAATTATGGTTGTGCTTACCATGTTTGCGCTCCAGCTGCCAAAGTTTTGATCTTTAACTGCAACCATATGTGATTTTTTTGGTGGTTGAGCTTGTTGACGTTTTTCTTCCTTGTTGGTGAGTTGGGGTTGAATTCATGAGTTTCTGTCATTGTGCCTGCCAATGTTTGATATTTTCTTTTTGCACATTTCATTTTGTTACTTTGTTTTATTGATAAAATTATTTGGAATCTAAAGAATGGGTAGGTTTTTAAATGTTTTTTTTAGTATTTTCATCCGTTTTGATTCTAATTCGTTTATTATTTTTTTTTGGATACAAACAAACAGTAGAATGCATATCCAGTGGCCTCATATTTATGTCTCTCATGGTAATCCTACCGATTTGATGTAGTGCTATTGTTTGTGGTGGTAGAAACATCCCAAGACATGTATTTTGCTAAAGAGTAGAATTATTCTTGTTAAAACAGTATAATTATTCTTGTTAAAGAGTCATGCTTATTCAGTGTTATCAGCGCTTTCTTATTTTCTCTTGTTTACAAAGTGAATACAACAACATCTAAGCCTTAGTACCAAAATGATTTGGGGTCGGCTAACATGAATCAAACTTTGAAACCGTCAATAATCGTTACATAAATAACATAAAGGGAAAAAAGAGGGAAAAGTAGAGAAAAAAGCAAATAAAAAAAGAGAATGAATGAAAAAAAAAAAGAAAAAAAGAAAAAAAAGAAAAAAAGATAACATGAAATAAAAGAAAATAGGAATTAAAAAAAAAAAAATCAGACTCCATCCACCATCCGTATTCTTTCCCGCCACATTTGCCTCTCCATCGCCATACTTTCTCCAATTCCAAGAAACCGCATATCATTTTCAATCATCTTTATCCAATTTTTCTTGGGTCTTCCTCTACCTTTCACAACATTACTTGCTCCCCAACTTTCTAGCCTCCTCACTGGGGCATCAATAGGTCTTCTTCTCACATGACCAAACCATCGTAATCGATTCTCCATCATCTGCCTTCTATAGACGCAACTCTTACCTTTCTCTCTAATCACCTCATTTCGAGCCGATCCTTTTTGTATGACCACACATCCATCGTAGCATACGCATCTCCGCCACATTCATCTTTTGAACGTGACATCGCTTTTACACCCAACACTCGGTGCCATATAACAAAGGCAGCCTAATTGCTGCGGGTAAAATTTACCCTTTAATCTATGAGGCATGCGCCAGATCACATAAAACCCCGTGGCACTCTTCCACTTCAACCACCCCCGCCTTTATTCTCATGAGCCACATCGCCATCTAGCTCTCCATCCTTTTGGATAATAGATCCAAGATACCGAAAGAAAGTGGATCCATGAACAACTTTCCCATCAAATGTGATCATCCCCGCCTCTATCATCACTGTTCGCTAAACCTACACTCCATATATTCGGCCTTACTTCGTCACTTAAAGCCTCGAGCTTCCAAAGTATCCTCCAAAGTTCCAATTTCACAGACTCCAATCTTCGTTTCATCAATCAACACAATATCATCTGCGAACATCATACACCACGGCACGTCATTTTGAATTTCTCTTGTCAATTCGTCCATGACTATGGCAAAGAGAAAAGGACTAAGAGCAGATCCTTGATGCACCCCAATCGTAATAGGGAATTCTTCTGTCCTCCCAACATTAGTACGTACACTTGTACTAGCTCCCTCATACATGTCCTTTATAATGTCAATATATTTCCGCGATACACCCTTCTTTGCTAAGGCCCACCAAAGTACTTCTCTTGGTACTTTATCATATGCCTTCTCTAAATCAATAAAAATCATATGCAGATCTTTCTTTTTATCTCGATAATGTTCCATCAACTGCCGGATAAGATAAATTGCTTCCATGGTCGATCTTCCAGGCATAAATCCAAACTGATTTTCTGTTATCTTCACACATTTCCTGAGCTTTTGTTTAATCACTCGTTCCCACAACTTCATGGTATGACTCATTAGTTTAATTCCGCGATAATTAGAACAATCTTGAACATCACCTTTGTTCTTATACAAAGGGACGAGAATACTTTTCCTCCATGCTGATGGCATCTTATTGCTTCTCCAAATCTTATTGAAAAGCATAGTTACCTATTCGATCACTCTCTCCCCCAAACACCTCCAAATTTCAATAGGTATACCATCTGGTCCTTCTGCTTTCTTTGACCCCATCTTCTTCAATGCAATTGTCACTTCACCCTTTTGGATTCTTCTCTTAAACTCTCGGTTAACCATACTTGAGGGGATGTTTAAATTCCCAATATCTTGTTCTTGATGGCCATTGAATAGGGTATCAAAGTATGACCTCCATCTCTCTTTTATCTCTTTATCTTGAACCAAAATTTTTTGGTCAGTATCTTTTACACATTTAACTTTTCCAATATCTCGCGTCTTCTTCTCTCTCATTCGAGCAAGTTTATAGATATCTTTTTCCCCTTCTTTAGTATCTAATCTTGCATATAATTCTTGATTGACCTTTGATCGGGCATTTCGCACTAACTCTGAAAAATCATTTTCCTCTAAATCTAAGTGATCAGTTATATTTTCTCTCTTTCTTTCACTACTTTTTTTTTTCCATTATATAGTAGTTAGTCTGATTCTACACTATGTATAATTTATATTATGATAATCATGGTTCATTACATATATGGTTTTCATTAGATAGGATTTCTCCACTGCTTGAATTTTGATAATCATGTTTCAGTAGTAATATTGTTTTCTTAATCATAATAGTCACAAGATATCTTTTGGATGATACATGGACCTTGTTTGAATAGTACAAGAACTCACCTACAAAGGTCACTGGGAGATGATAACATATTGATAGTTAAGTTTCCAGAGGATGGGCCACCTGTCACAGACAATATTGTGAAAGAAGGAATTCTTGTTGGTCTGAGGCGTTACCGTTTTCTGGGTGATTATCCTATTTATTTTCTTATAGTGGCCATATTCGTACTTTCAGTATTTCTTATATTTCTATTGCCCACATGCTATAGAGGAGAACATGTAAAACTGAATCAATCACCGTTACGTCCAATGCCTCATTTCCCATTCTCTGATACTTCTAGAGCTTGTTTGGTTTTCTGTTCGTGAGAATCGCCATTCTTAGCAGTTCTTGTATTGCGGTGTTAGTTTTCATACAACAACAACAACAACAACAACATCTAAGCCTCAGTGCCAAAATGATATTGAGTGATTTTGGTAGTGATGCAGGTGATGGTTCCATACTAATGATATAGTTGGTAATAGAAGTATTTCGTCAAGGGTTCGTGGGTTCCATAAATGACGAAATATATCGTATTGAAATATAAAGTTGCACTTCTCTAGAAGTATATTTTTTTACTACTATGGTCTCTTTTTTAAAAAATATATATATTTGTGTACTCACTGATACTACATAGTATGGCCCAACTTTGGTGGGCTTTTGAGGCAACATGCACCTCGTACTTTTATCAGCAACATAAGTCTGTCAAATTATCTGTCAGTTTTAGTGACTACTAATAGGTTCTTTAGCAGGCTGTGATAATTTATGTATAAATGTCAATGTTCACTTATAGAGATCAGTCGGATTCTCCTACTATTTGATGATTTTTTGTTCAAGTTCTCTCCCTCTCACCTTTTCTCCCTTGCACTCTCTTTCTCTGTACCCGACTGGACCCTCTTTCTCAACTTGATGTGCTTTTATCTCAAGGTTACATAATTTAAGTGGTTGTATATTCCATAGTCCATATAGATCAGTTTTGAGGTGTCTGGAAGGATTTGACTGTTTATTTCCTACGTGGTTGAAAGAATGATTAATTTTTTCATCTTAAATGTTTACCCTAATTTATACAATATTCATTATTATTTAAATATAGCCATTAGCAGTCTTCTTTTCTTTTCGTCCTTTCAAGATGAATATTTTGATATAAATATCTCTCAAACCAGAAATCATACGAAAATGGTAATGACTATTCGAATTTTTAAAAGACCAGTCTATAGTTGGGATTCGGGGCCTAAAACCGAAAGCGCAGCAAAATAATAAAATTGATCTAATCAATAAACCGAATGCTGAACAAGATCAATCGTATATGCGAATAAAATAATTACAGTTTATATACGGTGGTTACCAAGATCCAAAATATTTTTGGCATTTTCACACTTTACTTAAGTTTTTAACAGTGATATTAGTTGTTCCTTTTCTTTTTTCCTTACTAATACCTTGTATGCTAATTGTTGGTAGTCAAGATTTTTATGTAATTAGTTGCGAAGCACTTCGTATCTGTGCTTATCCTTGCAAAATATTACAATTATGTAGTTGATTGAGATTTTCTGAATGGATAGAGACGTGGATATGAGGGACAAAACTGTGTTATGTTCTTTGGTTTTAGGTGTTAGCCATAATCATCCGGGCTTAGGTGTTAGTGGTAGAGATGTTAACGGCTCTGCCCACGGCCACCTGCTTAACCCGCAAAAAACAGGTTAGGGCCTTAAAATCGCAGCCGCTTAAATCTGGGCCTTTTGGCTCGGACTTTAGCTCACAAGCTAAACGGCGGCCGCCCGGGCATTAATGACTCACGCCGCCTATTAAAATTAAAATTAAAAATTATTTTTACTAACATTAAGTTATTAACATAACACGCACCTAACCCTAATCATCAATAGTCGGTCTCTTCAGACTTTTCTTCACCAACTACCCCACCCGTCTACCCCCGTATATTACCCCTGCCGCAAAACAAACCCATCTTCTCCAGGACCAGCCTTACTCCCTCACCATCTTCTTAGTTCTTCCGGTCTTCTTCGTAAATCTAACTCTCTCTCCTACACTGTGACACTCGGTCGCTTCTTCCTGGCTTCCTCTCCGCCCCGGTCTCCTTCGACTCGCCTCACCCTCGCACAAATTCCAGCCACCGGCGCACGTCGGTCTCACAAACTCGCCGCGTCCAGCAATCTTTGTAAGTGAGTATTCCCCAAGTCGATGATTTCAATTTTCAAATATTAGCTTATTCTCAAAGTGTATTTGTTTGTCAATTCTCCTGTGTTGTCCGATTTGATTCTGCCCGGTTTGTTTGTCAATTTTGAATTTTCATATGTGTGTATATGTGTTGTCCTCAATTTTCCTCTGTGTGTATATGTGTTGTCCTCAATTTGATTCTGCCCAGGCCATTTTGCTTCTGTCCACTGCCCAGGCCGTTTTGCTCGTGGACAGGCCGTTTTGATTAGTTCCATTGCCCTTTTTTTTGCAGTAATTGAAAATATGGTTTCTGAAAGTGAAGTATTTCGTAACGAGGCTAACGATGTCTTTGGTGATGATGAGCTAGAAATATTGGAATTTGGTGCTTGCCATTCTAATGAGACCTCTGAACAACAAAGCATAGAACAAATACTTCTAAGGTATGGGAAAATTTTGATAAGCCGATAAATGGTAGAACGAAATGCAAGTTTTGTAACACAACATGACTGGATCGAGTTATGGTACTTCTACCCTTATACGCCATACAGATAAGTGTAAGAGTAATCTAAATCCCAAATTTAAAACTGTGGGTAGTATGATGTTGGACGTTGAAGGCAAATTAAGGTCTAGAAAGATTGATCCAAATCATGTGAGCTATTGTCCAAGGCAATAATCGCACATGATCTTCCACTTTCTTTTGTTGAATATAAATGGATAAGAGAGTTATTGAAGTACTTGAATCCTGATGTGAAAAATATTAGCCGGTTAACCGCCACGTCTGATTTATGTGAGATCTATCGTGTTGAAAAGGAAAAGTTAAACTCTGTTTTGTGTGCTAGTCCTAGTAGAATATGCTTGACATCTGATTGTTGGACATCTATTACTGATGAGGGATATATTTGCGTGACGGCACACTTTGTTGATTCTAACTGGAAATTGAATAGTAAGATTATCTCTTTTTGTAAGATGGAGCCTCCACATACTGGGTTTGATTTGGCAATTAAGGTACATGACTGTTTAAAAGAATGGGGTATTGACAAAAAGATATTTTCTCTTACTTTGGATAATGCTTCGTCTAATGATTCTCTGCAAAATATTTTGAAGGAGAAGCTTTCATTGCAAAATAGTCTTTTATGTGAAAGTCAATTTTTTCATGTAAGATGTTGTGCTCATATCCTGAACCTTATTGTTCAAGATGGCTTGAAAGTGGCTAATGAAGCTTTAAACAAAATAAGAGATAGTATCAAGTATGTTAAGGCATCAGATGCGAGAAAGATAAACTTTTTTGAGTGCGTTAGTCAAGTGGGGGGTATTGACACTAAACTTGGTTTGCGCTTAGATGTAACTACTAGATGGAATTCTACTTTTGCTATGCTTGAAAATGCAATTAAATACAAGCGTGCTTTTGGTAGTCTTGAATTGAATGATAGGAACTATAAATTTGCTCCCACAAGTGAAGAGTGGAAAAGGGGAGAGAAAATGTGTGACTTCTTGCGCCCTTTTTATGTGATCACAAATTTATTTTCTGGGACATCTTATCCAACTTCCAACTTGTATTTCAGGCAAATATGGAAAATAGAGTGTCTTTTGAAACAAAATTTGGAGAGTGAAGATGAAGATATTAAGGGTACATCTTTGAAAATGAAAGAAAATTTTGATAAGTATTGGAGTGACTACAGCATGGTGCTTGCATTTGGGGTTGTACTTGACCCTCGGGCGAAATTGGGAATGATAAAATATTGTTACACTCAACTTGATCCACATACTTGCGAAGATAAAATTGGTAATATTAGAAGGAACTTGCAAATGCTTTTTGGTGAGTATACGAAGTGGATATCATCTGCTCAACCAAGTGAAAGTAGCTCACGAAACTCTACAAATTTATCGTCTGGTACTCCTTCAGTAGGTGGGAAAGGAAAAGAACCGATTGCTGATTTTAACTTGTATGATGTAAGTATTTAGTTTCTTTTAAATGTTTACTCATTTTAATATTGTAAATTTTGTTGTCCCAATCCCAAATTGTTTTCTTTCTTTTTTTTTAGGTTTTACAAGACTGGCAGAGCACAACATCAAATAGCCAAAATGAGAAGTCCGCATTAGATCAATATTTGGATGAGCCGTCACTTGAGTTTAAATATTTTCCAAATTTAGATGTTTTGTCATTTTGGAAAGATAATAAGGAGCGATGGCCTGCATAATCGCATATGGCATGTGATATTTTAAGTATTCCGATCACCACCGTGGCATCTGAATCGGCATTTAGCACAGGGGGCCGTGTTCTCACTAAGTATAGGAGTCGGCTACTTGGTAATCATGTACAAGCTATTCTTTGTACCCGTAGTTGGTTGCAAGGTTTTCTTGAAGGTAATGCCTTTATAGTTTTATTTTATTCATTACTAATTTTTCAAGTAATACTTAATGGCATGCCACCTTTTATTCTTCTTTAGCTATAGAAAACTGTATTGCCATTTTTTTCATTACTGTAATAGAAAACTGTAATACTTTATAGAAAATTGTAATACTTTATTATAAACTGTAATACATAACCAAAGGAATTCATTATTGTTGTTAGTAATGTAACACCACAATCCACTCAGGGATATTACACGCCATAGACCCTTTCCTCAAGGATCTACCAGGCTGGTAGACAACGTCGAACATCTCAACAATGCCTTTAAGGCTAAAAATGACTCAGTAGACCGATTTGGTCTTTCAATAAACACATACAACTCAATACATGCCCACGCAGGGGTCGAATACACAATGCTCCCGTACAACGGGGAAAATATACTGCAGTGCAAATAAAATACAACTGAACCAATACAACAATGTACGGTTCCTCATCTGATTAGTATCCATCATCCTTCGTGCCGACCCTATGTTATGCTCCCAAAACCTGAATGCAAAAACAGACATCCACCCCCCGAATACTCGGGGGTTAGCAAAACTACACTGTTTTGCTAGTGCAAGAACAAAGTGCAAAATACGAGTCATACAATTCACATTCCACGAATAACAATAACCAGGAATCCTCAAAAAGCCAAACGTAACGAAAAGTACGTCCCGAGGCAAGAGTTTGGGAAAAACATTCCAAAACCGAAAGATCACCAATCAGGGGAAACAATTTATAAAACAGTTTAAAATGCCATCGAGAGTTCTAATAGAAAACAATTTAGGATTACCGAATCCTTATCTTTCCAAAATCAACAGGGTCACAGCCCAAAGGTTTTGTTTTCACAAATGAAACCAACAACAATACACAAGGTTAAAACCCACGTCACCCGTCCTCGACAGACATAAAATACACACGCACTCGTGAAGGTTTACTCATGAATCCAGGGCTATACTATTGGACTCCCTCCGCGGCCACGTCGAACCCTCCCGAGGTGAGTAAACACATTCACAAAACATACACGCACAGGCACCGCCTAGGACCGGGACGAAGCCACAAATCCCACCCGAGGCCTCTAAGGACCCTCCCGAGCTGGCTAGCGAAACAAACTCAAACCACCCATAAGTTATCTTGACATCGTACTCGCAAGTACCGATTCTCGGATCCCTCTCCAGACCTACCCGATTAGATAACCTTATGGTCAAATCATACACACTGGCTGTACTCGCAAGTACACGCCGCCGGAGGCCTCACAGGTCCCTACCCGGTCAAACATCAATCGAACATACCCACAAGTTATCGTGACATCGCACTCGCAAGTGACGATTCTCGGAGCTCTCTCCAGACCTACCCGAATTGATAACCTTGTGGTCAAATCATCGATGCATCGAGTTCACAACAACAAGGGTTTCACATTTGCCACAATCACAAACACATCAAATCATGAGTTAATGCAACAAACACTTAGCAAAACACCACGTCAAACCATAACGCACCGAAAAGAGATAATATGTATATATATTATCAAAGCATAACACAACAACAACAACAAGCGAATTCATAGGGTTCACTTAATCATTCACGGGGCAGAATATTCACAAAACACACGCGTTTTGAAAGTGAGCCCTTAATGAGGCTAAACCTAATCTTTTGAAAGTTCAAATCAAACGATCAAACAAATATATAGATGTAATATCTGAAATTTCTACTACCGTTGTTTAATATTATTTTATCCGAGTTATAATGTACAGCGTGGAATCTGTACAGTATAGATAAAATAAATGAAGGACTGAGACATATGTATTGGTGTAATTACCGTACTTGGTCGACAATTGCAGTTAAGGTATTGTGTATCGTATGAGAATATTATTGGAAGGAGTATGTGTATTCAGTATGCCGTATATTAATATTTTGCATGCCGAGACGTTGGACAAGAATAGCTGAAAATGGCTAAATATAACATTATTAGCGCACGCTAATAATCAGGAGTAGCGCACGCTATCGTGCAGGTTTAGCGCATGCTACGAACATAACTTAGCGTACGCTAGTGAAGAACAGCTCAGAGGGAATCTACGTGTGGACCAGGCCACTTTCGGCGTACGTTTTGATAAGTCAACGGATGTTTGTAATGTAGTACTAGCGCACGCTAAACCCTAAAGGTTAGCGCACGCTAATGGAAAATTGGACAAAAAGGAATCTTATCCTCGTCAGCACTTTCGGCGTGTGGACCAGTCTTCGGAGCATACACGAGTCAACTGATATTAGCGCACGCTAAACGCAAGGACTTGCGTACGCTAGAGAGTGTAAGTTACGTACGCTAATGCATGGGCATTACGTACGTAAGCTCATGTATGAAGCAAGACATTAGTCTCTGGACTGCGATAGCGCACGCTAACAAAGGCCAGTTAGCGCACGCTAAGGCTGTTAAGGCTGTTGCGCACGCTAAATAGGAGATGTTAGCGCACGCTAGTAATGCAGCCTATATAAGGGACAGACGGGTATTATGAAGCATTTCGTCCATTCTTTCACCTTCAGTCGATAGAGAGAGCTTTGGGAGGTTCTTGAGGTTCCCAAACACGGTGAGGTGGTGAACTTTAACAAGATTAAGATAGAAATCATGGATTAAAGCTTTGTTCTTGAAATCATTGGTGATTCTTGGAAATGGATTCAACCTTGGAAATCAATCCATTCCTTCATAAAGGTAATCACTCTTCATCTTTAGACTTCGTTTTGGATTGAATGTTGATGTTCTTGAGTTGATGATTATTACATAAGCAAGTTGACAAGCATGATTATGAGATGGATTACCGGAGTATGATGATATTAATATGATTCGTGTGGCTTGAATTATGTAGTTCGTTTTCTTGAGATAAGTTGATGAATCTTTCTTCTCCTTTGCGGATATTGATGATTAATATCCATAATGTTAGATTAGGGGAGTGTTGTTAAGGTTTTTGGTGTTCATGATGCTGATATTTGAGGAAGAAGATGATATTTGAATAGAATTGAATTAAGAGTTGGATGATTACTTATATGTTAAAGGATATCAGATTTCGTTGTTTTGATAGCTTTGAACATTATTCAGAATCACTTAGTGTTCTTGAAATCGCCATATGTTGATCGGTATCTGGAAAACATGCATCTGTACAGCATTAGCGCACGCTACGTTTACTACCTAGCGCGCGTTAACGGGTGCAACTTAGCGCACGCTACGTTAGGTGATTAACGTGCGCTAAGAAGGCAGAAAGTGCAGTATTTTCGTGTTGTGGTTGTAATTCGTGCTGGTTTGAGTGAGATTGATCCGACCAGTGTTTAATCGAGATATTGTCAAGCCGTTGGGTTTGTGGAATGGTTTTATCGATTGTTGATTGTTATTAAACTTGTTATTTATCGATTACTTTAATAGGTTGAGAATATTGATCGGTGATTATAACCGTGTGTTGCGGTCGTGTTCGAGAATGTTCGTGAATTGCATTGATTGGGGCCGAGGGACTTGTAGATGACGACAATGGAATTGGTAACAGCTTCATCGGTATCGAGGTAAGTTATTACTTGCTCAGTTTATAGTATTTAATGAATGGTTTCCATTTCATTCGTGTATAATTCGTATAGCAATGTTTATAATCGTAAATCACAGGAGATTTGAGATTATAAATCGTATTCGAGTTTTGGGAATCTAAATCATAATGTATATGCTTTACTTTTGTTATTGGTATACTTGTATATCGAGAATATATTGTGATAAAGACGAAGATATGAATTATCTGCAATCCGTGATACTTTGGACCGTCAAGTATTGAGGATAATGGTCGTGATGGTTTAGACATTGAGATCGTTCTCGAAGGACTCGGGACAAGTACTCTAATCATTTTTTATCATTTGTGTCGATCATGTCGTGATACATTCGTGTATCGTTGTTGTCATGCATTTGTGCATTGTTGTTATCGTGTATTGTGTACTGTTGTTTTGTGCAGTTGTGCATTGTTGTCATATGTCCACCTTGTGTTGGTCCGACGGGATCATCGGGGGATCTATGCTAGCGCGCGCTGGATCATCGGACAGGTTTTCCACCACGGTTGGTCTGACGGGGTCATCGTGGGATCTAGGCAGTGAACGCTGGATCATCGGATTGCCATGTATTGTTGTTGTGCATATGTATATTATGGGTTGGCCATAAGTATACATTGTCGTTATTGTTGTGATCATATTGATGTTGTCATATGAGTATGCATTTGTAGGTCTTGTGTTAGGACCATGTTCGTATGTTGTGTTGATCTGATCTCGGATTAGACTGACGTGATGGTAATGGTATTTCGTATCTTGAGGTATGTTCCGTATTTCCTTGATACTTGTCTTTGATGGACAATCGATTATCGTATTGGAATTGTCGACGTTATCCGATGGATTGAATTGGCCAGATTTGGTATAATTTTCGTATCGCGAGTTATGATAATGTTTTGAGAACCTTGGGTATTGTTGAGATACCGTACAGATATTTCGGTATTATCTTATTGTGTTGTTAAGGATACGAATCGTGGATTTTCGTAAAGTTACGATGGTAAGATTACATTTGTCGTATTCTTACTTAGTATTTCCATTGATATGTAATTATTAATGTGATGTGACGGTTATCATTGTTGGATATTATGGCTGACCCCGTCGTGGACTTTCTTTTTAGGTTCTTTGGATATCGAGCTTGTAGCGGTCGTGGAGAGATGAACTTCCCGGAGGATACTGGCTAGGACATGTATTTGTGTATTGAGTTTCTTATCAGTTGTTATATTCCGCTGCTAGAGTATTTTAATTGTTTGTCTTTTTCCGCTGCGTGAGTAAATTTAAAGGGCCTTTTGGTATCTGGTAACTTGAGTTACTTTGGCAATCGTTTTCTAAACTATTCTGCCGGTACGTGTAAGCGATAGCTTAACGTATGCTCTTAAACTGTTGAGTCTTGGCATTTCGGGCCTTGTGGTTTTCAAAAGAGTTTTTATGACGGTTTGATAAACAAGTTTTATAAATCTTCAAATGTTTTTAATAGATAATACCATCGTTAGCCTCTTGGGTGTTTGTAAATGTTTTTGAAAATTTCTTTCAGCCTTGTGGGTTCCATCTCGGGGCTCACGGCGCTGTAATATTCCCGGTCGGATCTGGGGTGTTACAGAATATGGTATCGGAGCTTAGGTTGAGAAAACCTAGGCAGTCGGGTCGAGTTGGGTTGTGCTTTTGTCGTTTCATTCGAATTGTCGGTTGACAAGTGTTTGAGCTCTGGGTTTTTGTTGTTCACTCGGGCTTGTGCGTTATGTGATTTACCAGTGTGGTACTGGGATTGTTGTAACTTTTCCAAATGGTGTTAATGTGTTTCTTCGGATAGAGTCGTGTTGTGTTCTCGAGTTGAACCGAGTTTGCAAAATGTGTGTTTTGAAAATATCTGTGTCGAGTATTTTCTTGAGTCGAGACATGTGCCAGTATCTCGGGGAATCGTCTGCTTCACGATTTGTAAGTATTTGGATTCTTGAATTATATTGAGATTTATTGCCGTTCTAAGTTGATATGCTTTGAGATTCAGCAAATATTATGCGTTACAATATAAGGTGACAGAGTTGGGACAGGATTGATGATCTTTGAGAAGTTATGGTTTAGGAAATCAATATGTCGATTAAGTTTTGCAACAGAGTTGTGCATTTGGGAGAAATATTGTGGATTGTTCATGAGAACATGTAGTCATGTTAGTTCATCTTGAGATATACGAACTGTTTTTGAGCATTTGAAATTGATACTTTTTCAAAATGAATGTTTTACGGATGTTTTGTGGAAAATAATTTTTGGACCGAGACCCAATCGATTTTGAAATGGTTTTATAACTCAGGACTTGGGGTCCGAAAAAGAGTTTTCTACTTATTAAACTTCTTGTAATGCAGAACGAAATACGGGCTGAGACCCTAATGTTTCAAAAGGCTTTTTCATATTTTCTAAAACTCCTGAGAATTGTAAAACACTTTATCAATCGTTTATCTATATCGTTCCTGCCTTTCGGGGTTTTGGATTACTTGTTCAAAGGAAACCTCTCGGGAAGTATTTCGCTGTATTGATTTGTTTCAATGCATTGCCATAGCATAATTGAGGTGATCCATGATGGAAAATGGTGGACGTTGCGAGTCATATGTGGAAAAGGAGTTTTTAGTCGGAATTTATATATTGAAATTTCGGAACTCTATCGTGTGCTTTTCCGATGGGATGTCAGTGGAATTGATGACGAACCGAATTGGTATACAAGAGTATGGTTGTAGTCGAGCATTTGCATAATTTCATTTCATTTTCGTGTGTATCCGAAAAGAATTGTCATCGAGAACTTGACACCAACTAGCCGATTTAATTTTTCGAGAATTGATTTTGTGGTCTTACCAAAATTTATGTTTTGAGTTTTGAAATTTTTGAAAGAGCTTTCGAAAATTTGTCTTCTTGACGAGACTGTATGATTTCAAACTGGTTTTGAAGATATGATTGATATACATGTGCATTTAGTGCATAGTGCATATCATGGCAAAGTTCTGAGCGAGAGTCACAAACTGGATGAGACATCAGTATGGAACTATGGAAAGAGATTCGAACTTCAGTATGGTAGTTTGGTTATCCAGGGATGATCGGTTGATCGATCGGATAAGAGAAATATGCTGCGTGTTGTAGATTCATGCACAGGATGTAATTTTGGAACTATGGATTTTGTGAAATCGGGACATATGTGCTATGTGATTCCATTGGTATGGTAGTAGCGCGATTTTACCATAATGATTTTTGAATGATTTCTTTGTGAGTGTAGAATTGGGGATGGTGACCCCATGCTGGTTGCTTTGGATATTGAGTGGTCGTTTCCACTCCTTGTATGAATTGGTATATTCGTCGATTTGCGATTCGTTGTTCGTATGCCGAGGGGAATGTTCGCCAGTCGGGTATGTTTATTGAGATCTACTGTACGTGATTGATTTGTCGTTTTAAGAATGTTATTCTTTCGTATATCTATTTCTGTGGTTCTGTGTTGACCGTGTTGGAGTTTATCATGGTGATGATATTCTCGATTGCGTTTCGACCTTTGAATTGGTCATATTAGAGTTTATCATATCAAATGATATTCTCGGTTAATTTATGGTTGATCATTGCTGGTGATCATCTGAGCGTTCATATTTTGTGTCGATATTTCGGGATTCATTGCCATTGTGTTGGGCAGTTGTTTCACAGATGTATCGTGTATTATTGATTTGTATCAGGATTTGGACTTGATTATGTAATCAGGCAGACAGGATTTGAAACGGATAGATTATTTCTTCCGAAGATGTTATATTTTTGTTGAGACTCATGGAATTGTGATCGTAAGCGTGTTGAAGCTTTACAGTGAAGTCACTTGCTAGTATCTCAAGAGATCGTCGACTTAGCACATATGTAAGTATGCTATTTTGGCTATTCGGTAATAATGATGATTGATCGTTGTCGTGATGGTTTCGGGATATTTTGGTTGAACGGTTTGTTTGTTTTTATGATGGATTGCAAGTTTCGAGGACGAAACTTATTTTAAGTGGTGTAGTATGTAATATCTGAAATTTCTACTACCGTTGTTTAATATTATTTTATCCGAGTTATAATGTACAGCGTGGAATCTGTACAGTATAGATAAAATAAATGAAGGACTGAGACATATGTATTGGTGTAATTACCGTACTTGGTCGACAATTGCAGTTAAGGTATTGTGTATCGTATGAGAATATTATTGGAAGGAGTATGTGTATTCAGTATGCCGTATATTCATATTTTGCATGCCGAGACGTTGGACAAGAATAGCTGAAAATGGCTAAATATAACATTATTAGCGCACGCTAATAATCAGGAGTAGCGCACGCTATCGTGCAGGTTTAGCGCACGCTACGGACATAACTTAGCGTACGCTAGTGAAGAACAGCTCAGAGGGAATCTACGTGTGGACCAGGCCACTTTCGGCGTACGTTCTGATAAGTCAACGGATGTTTGTAATGTAGTACTAGCGCACGCTAAACCCTAAAGGTTAGCGCACGCTAATGGAAAATTGGACAAAAAGGAATCTTATCCTCATCAGCACTTTCGGCGTGTGGACCAGTCTTCAGAGCATACAGACAAACGAGTCAACTGATATTAGCGCACGCTAAACGCAAGGACTTGCGTACGCTAGAGAGTGTAAGTTACGTACGCTAATGCATGGGCATTACGTACGTAAGCTCATGTACGAAGCCAGACATTAGCCTCTGGACTGCGATAGCGCACGCTAACAAAGGTCAGTTAGCGCACGCTAAGGCTGTTAAGGCTGTTGCGCACGCTAAATAGGAGATGTTAGCGCACGCTAGTAATGCAACCTATATTAGGGCCAGACGGGTATTATGAAGCATTTCGTCCATTCTTTCACCTTCAGTCGATAGAGAGAGCTTTGGGAGGTTCTTGAGGTTCCCAAACACGGTGAGGTGGTGATCTTTAACAAGATTAAGATAGAAATCATGGATTAAAGCTTTGTTCTTTAAATCATTGGTGATTCTTGGAAATGGATTCAACCTTGGAAATCAATCCATTCCTTCATAAAGGTAATCACTCTTCATCTTTAGACTTCGTTTTGGATTGAATGTTGATGTTCTTGAGTTGATGATTATTACATAAGCAAGTTGACAAGCATGATTATGAGATAGATTACCGGAGTATGATGATATTAATATGATTCGTGTGGCTTGAATTATGTAGTTCGTTTTCTTGAGATAAGTTGATGAATCTCTCTTCTCCTTTGCGGATATTGATGATTAATCTCCATTATGTTAGATTAGGGGAGTGTTGTTAAGGTTTTTGGTGTTCATGATGCTGATATTTGAGGAAGAAGATGATATTTGAATAGAATTGAATTAAGAGTTGGATGATTACTTATATGTTAAAGGATATCGGATTTCGTTGTTTTGATAGATTTGAACATGATTCAGAATCACTTAGTGTTCTTGAAATCGCCATATGTTGATCGGTATCTGAAAAACATGCATCTGTACAGCATTAGCGCACGCTACGTTTACTACCTAGCGCGCGCTAACGGGTGCAACTTAGCGCACGCTACGTTAGGTGATTAACGTGCACTAAGAAGGCAGAAAGTGCAGTATTTTCGTGTTGTGGTTGTAATTCGTGCTGGTTTGAGTGAGATTGATCCGACCAGTGTTTAATCGAGATATTGTCAAGCTGTTGGGTTTGTGGAATGGTTTTATCGATTGTTGATTGTTATTGAACTTGTTGTTTATCGATTACTGTAATAGGTTGAGAATATTGATCGGTGATTATAACCGTGTGTTGCGGTCGTGTTCGAGAATGTTCGTGAATTGCATTGATTGGGGCCGAGGGACTTGTAGATGACGACAATGGAATTGGTAACGGCTTCATCAGTATCGAGGTAAGTTATTACTTGCTCAGTTTATAGTATTTAATGAATGGTTTCCGTTTCATTCGTGTATAATTCGTATAGCAATGTTTATAATCGTAAATCATAGGAGATTTGAGATTATAAATCGTATTCAAGTTTTGGGAATCTAAATCATAATGTATATGATTTACTTTTGTTATTGGTATACTTGTATATCGAGGATATATTGTGATAAAGACGAAGATATGAATTATCTGCAATCCGTGATACTTTGGACCGTCAAGTATTGAGGATAATGGTCGTGATGGTTTAGACATTGAGATCGTTATCGAAGGACTCGGGACAAGTACTATAATCATTTTTATCATTTGTGTCGATCATGTCGTGATACATTCGTGTATCGTTGTTGTCATGCATTTGTGCATTGTTGTTATTGTGTATTGTGTACTGTTGTTTTGTGCAGTTGTGTTGTCATATGTCCACCTTGTGTTGGTCCGACGGGATCATCGGGGGATCTATGCTAGCGCGCGCTGGATCATCGGACAGGTTTTCCACCACGGTTGGTCAGACGGGGTCATCGTGGGATCTAGGCAGTGAACGCTGGATCATCGGATTGCCATGTATTGTTGTTGTGCATATGTATATTATGGGTTTGCCATAAGTATACATTGTCGTTATTGTTGTGATCATATTGATGTTGTCATATGAGTATGCATGTGTAGGTCTTGTGTTAGGACCATGTTCGTATGTTGTGTTGATTTGATCTCGGATTAGACTGACGTGATGGTAATGGTATTTCGTATCTTGAGGTATGTTCCGTATTTCCTTGATACTTGTCTTTGATGGACAATCGATTATCGTATTGGAATTGTCGACGTTATCCGATGGATTGAATTGGCAAGAGTTGGTATAATTTTCGTATCGCGAGTTATGATAATGTTTTGAGAACCTTGGGTATTGTCGAGACACCGTACAGATATTTCGGTATTATCTTATTGTGTTGTTAAGAATACGAATCGTGGATTTTCGTAAAGTTACGACGGTAAGATTACATTGGTCGTATTCTTACTTAGTATTTCCATTGATATGTAATTATTAATGTGATGTGACGGTTATCATTGTTGGATATTATGGCTGACCCCGCCGTGGGCTTTCTTTTTAGGTTCTTTGGATATCGAGCTTGTAGCGGTCGTGGAGAGATGAACTTCCCGGAGGATACTGGCTAGGACATGTATTTGTGTATTGAGTTTTTTATCAGTTGTTATATTCCGCTGCTAGAGTATTTTAATTGTTTGTCTTTTTCCGCTGCGTGAGTAAATTTAAAGGGCCTTTTGGTATCTGGTAACTTGGGTTACTTTGGCAATCGTTTTCTAAACTATTCTGCCGGTACGTGTAAGCGATAGCTTAACGTATGCTTTTAAACTGTTGAGTCTTGGCATTTCGGGCCTTGTGGTTTTCAAAAGAGTTTTTACGACGGTTTGATAAACGAGTTTTATAAATCTTCAAAGGTTTTTAATAGATAATACCGTCGTTAGCCTCTTGGGTGTTTGTAAATTTTTTGAAAATTTCTTTCAGCCTTGTGGGTTCCATCTCGGGGCTCACGGCGCTGTAATATTCCCAGTCGGATATGGGGGTGTTACAATAGAGACGATCACTAATTATCATATTCACAAAACAAGAATTGTATGGACAAGGTACTTGCCTAGGAACCACGTTCGTAACAAGACGACGGATAGAATGCGGTCGAACAGCCCCGAACGCCCGAACACTATCAAGAACGTGATAGCACCGAAATCACTACTGGAAAACACCACACGAATCATCAATCACCAACGGAATTCAACATCGGAATCATCGAGCACCTATAATCCTCCGTAAGGAACAATAAAACATGATTACGACGAGAATCAAGGCCGAAAACAACGGAAATCCCAACAAACTATCAAGGGGAACTCATTCGGACATTTAATCGGACATTAAATGTTCAAGACCCTTCAAGAACAAAGAAATCACCCCTCGGGTCGAACGAACCAAAGACACGAGTATCCAATTCGTAGAACAAGTTCAAAACAACGTTTATACAACAATTAATTGATAAAAAATGGATTGGAATCGAAATCAAAAGGAAAATCCCCAAAATCTTCAAAAACAAGGGTTCAAGCCAAAATACCTAGATTCGGACGAAGAACACGGATTAGATGATGATAATAATCATGATTCAAGCTTCCCAACTAATGTATTAGTGATCTCCGATCAAAACCATCGATTTCTATCGAAGGATCGCGAAAAACGAAGAAGAAAAGTGGAAATGGCCGAGTGACCCGGTGCGTGCCTTAAATAACCGCAGACGCGTTTGACGCTTACGCACGTAATCGGACATGGCCGAACTCATCGCCCAATTCGCGGCAGTGTTACGTACGTTACCGGCCAGGACTTACGTACGTAACAGGCCTTACGGCCGTAACTGCCGGACACTTACGTACGTAACTCGGCCAGGTGTGGCCTGGCCCCAAGATGCCCGGCCATGACTCGGCCGTGGCCAACTCCGACGGCCCGGACGACCTCGAAACCCGAACCTGAATATGATCAAAGACACGGTTATGAAGTACTCGCAAAGACGAATTCAAGCACTAAGAGAACACACGGTTCCGACTACCCGAAGGCTCGAAATTCGACAACGGAAAGTAATTACCCCAAACTTTGGGAAATTACGAAAATGGCCCAAAACGTCCGAAATACACGATACACGATCGAAACAACAAGACAAAGCTTGCAACTTGAATAATAACATTAAATGAACTTACGAGAAACTCGAAACAATAGTTTCGGATGAGATTCGCAAGAATCGAACTTAAGCACGGAAAAGCCGCTTAAGAACACGGAACTCAACAAAACGATACCGAAACGAACTCGGACATCAAAAAGGGCAGAATTAAATATTCTCAAAATGACGAAATGGTCATGAGAGAGTCATCAAAATGGACTTCCGCCAAAAAAAGAAAATTACCCGAAATCGAAATTGCGGATATTACATACTACCCTCCTTAAAAGAAGTTTCGTCCCGAAACTTAAAACAAGTAGGGAGAAGCAATATCCCGCCAGGAAAACTGAACGAGATAAACAAGAAACGCGTAACTTACGCCCAACGGCGAAACGTTACCAGCAACGCAAAGGAATATACAGCGTGAACATACGCTCCACAACGACCAACACAACGCCACCGGTAGAGACATAATAAAACCAACAAGTGACAAGTGTCATCAAACAGATAATACAATCAAGTCAATTATCCGAACAATTACAAAACACAAAGCACTTGTTACAAGAAAACACGCACAGTCGAGAAAACAGAAAATAAACACAAAACGATCCACAAGGACAATCACAAACAATTCGGACTACGCCGAAATCCTCAAAAAGCATACTAGGCATCTCTGTGCCCTTTCGGAGCAGAGACGCAGCCTCCATCCCCAAATCTCTCAGCTACCGTCTCGCAATGCACGGCTCAGTGACCCACCTGGCCACACTCGAAACAGCTGACTAACAGTGAACGACAATTCTTCGCGGTACGAGATTAGGCAACAACAGTCAGACAACCCCGATCGAACAACAACGATCGAACAACAACGACCGAACAACAACGATCAAATAACAATGATGGAACAACAACGATCAAAAAGCAATGATCGAGTAACAACGATCAAACAACAACGATCGAACAACAATGATCGAATGACAATGGTCGAACAATGACTCCGAAGTTCACACTTCAACCCAAGACATCAAAAGAACTAGTAGAACCAAAAGATGTTACTTCCGAACAAGGTTCACAAGAATCGAACAGAACTCGGAAAAGTCACAGCGATAACCAGATCGACCCCAGAACAAGATCACAGCTCGTTCGAACGATGAAACCGAAATACAGAACATGTCCAGAAAGTATCAACGAACACGAGCGAGTCGATAGACCTGAGAAATAGGAAATGCAGAAGTCCAAAAACAATACGGGTATTACATTCGACCTCTTATAAAATAAATGTCATCACCGGAACTCACAACAACGAAATCAAGGTGACGACACAAAAAGCAACCGACAGAAATATCTCCCATGGGCTTCTCAGAGCCGATCCTGATATCTGTGCTAAAGTGCGAACTCCAAAAGTCTCGGTAACCAATTCGCAAAACTGAATTCTATGTCCCTCGAGTCCACACTTGAAAAGCGTTACTGATGAGAAGGACAATTTGCACGTACATGCCCCCGGCACAATACGTTTGAAGCACCTCAGCTCGGCATACCAAAAATACAACTGCTAGGTACAATGGAATATATAACATCGCAAAACAACAAACCGGAGATGCCAACTCAGCACAATAGAAAATCATAACACGCAACACATACGATGATTATTATCATAAAGCAACACACATATCAACATCATAGCAACGATGGCACCGTTCGGTGATCTCAATGGCCCGAACGATAATCAGCACATAATCACAAAACATCATGAACAATCACACATTTAGACAACGTACAAACCCAAGCTTTAACAGCTCGCACATGTGCGATAGCACGCAAATCACCACGAAATGACAACGTTAAAGATCAACATCACACCTCTCACTGAGGGCTAATACAACAATTGCGTGGCGAACGACTCAGCGCTCACACCACCAATTCAATCACAACTCGGGGGTTAACACCCTAACGAAAGTGCGAACATTATACATACATTCCCGGACCGCAAACAGGAACGATAGGTTTTAAAAACGAAAACCACCTTTGAAAAAAAATGATTTTGGAAACACTAGTTGATCTTGAGTATCACCTTTCAAAAAGTTGTACAAACATCGTTGTCGAGACTTTGAAAACCATCATGTGTTTGATAAAAATGAGGACACTTTCTTTTTGGTGAAAGACTTTCAGAAATATTCGACCCTCGGGTCTAAGCAAAGCATTTCTAAATAATTGAAAATGTCTCACATTGTTTTGGTCCTCGACTGGAAAATTTTTGAATCGTACTGTGGCACCTTGAAGTACCACAAGAAAATAATTCATTTTAAAATGTGTATCTCGAAATTTATTTTCTAAGATACTCAAGGTTTTCAAAAATTCAATAGGCCAGAATGCCCGAAACTCACAAAAACCTTTATCAAACCGTCATAAAACATTCAAGGCCAAAGTGCCAAAACTCGATTTAGGGAATCAGTTTTACGAATTAGAACTCAGTTTGCAAAATACTGAAAGTCATTTTTGAAAGGACTCACGCAGCGGACAAAATATAGTTCGAAAATACATTAGCAGCGACACCGCTCCTTATATAAATAAAATATTAGAGTCGAATACCCACATATAACGGAATCAAAATCCACAGAAGGATTCAATCACTCAACGATATAATCATACAAGGAGCTCATGTCACATGAGGCACAACATAAAGAAGGGAGACTTACATCCACAGGTCGCACGAAGATGATGATTGCTCCACGATACTAATCACGACCAACCAACTCAGACGACGCGTTGCGACACGACTCAGTCAGACAAAATCCGACGAGACAAAACTCAACAGACACCACTAAACCAGACAGCCTAGGTTTCCATAACCTAAGCTCCGATACCTATTCTGTAACACCCCCAATCCACTCAGGGATATTACACGCCGTAGACCCTTTCCTCAAGGATCTACCAGGCTGGTAGACAACGTCGAACATCTCAACAATGCCTTTAAGGCTAAAAATGACTCAGTAGACCGATTTGGTCTTTCAATAAATACATACAACTCAATACATGCCCATGCAGGGGACGAATACATAATGCTCCCGTACAACGGGGAAAATATACTGCAGCAGAAATAAAATACAACTGAACCAATACAACAACGTACGGTTCCTCATGTGATTAGTATCGATCATCTTTCATCATCCTTCGTGCCGACCCTATGTTATGCTCCCAAAACTTGAATGCAAAAACAGACATCCACCCCCGAATACTCGGGGGTTAGCAAAACTCCACTGTTTTGCTAGTGCAAGAACAAAGTGCAAAATACGAGTCATACAATTCACATTCCACGAATAACAATAACCAGGAATCCTCAAAAAGCCAAACGTAACGAAAAGTACGTCCCGAGGCAAGAGTTTGGGAAAAACATTCCAAAACCGAAAGATCACCAATCAGGGGAAACAATTTATAAAACAGTTTAAAATGCCATCGAGAGTTTTAATAGAAAACAATTTAGGATTACCGAATCCTTATCTTTCTAAAATCAACAGGGTCACAGCCCAAAGGTTTTGTTTTCACAAATGAAACCAACAACAATACACAAGGTTAAAACACACGTCACGCGTCCTCGACGGACATAAAATACACACGCACTCGTGAAGTTTTACTCGTGAATCCAGGGCTATACCATTGGACTCCCTCCGTGGCCCCGTCGAACCCTCCCGAGGTGAGCAAACACATTCACAAAACATACACGCACAGGCATCGCCTAGGACCGGGACGAAGCCACAAATACCACCCGAGGCCTCTAAGGACCCTCCCGAGCTGGCTAGCGAAACAAACTCAAACCACCCATAAGTTATCTTGACATCGTACTCGCAAGTACCGATTCTCGGAGCCCTCTCCAGACCTACCTGATTAGATAACCTTATGGTCAAATCATACACACTGGCTGTACTCGCAAGTACACGCCGCCGGAGGCCTCACAGGTCCCTACCCGGTCAAACATCAATCGAACATACCCACAAGTTATCGTGACATCGCACTCGCAAGTGACAATTCTCGGAGCCCTCTCCAGACCTACCCGAATTGATAACCTTGTGGTCAAATCATCAATGCATCGAGTTCATAACAACAAGGGTTTCATATTTGCCACAATCACAAACACATCAAATCATGAGTTAATGCAACCAACACTTAGCAAAACACCACGTCAAACCATAACGCACCGAAAAGAGATAATACGTGTATATATATTATCAAAGCATAACAACAACAACAACAAGCGAATTCATAGGGTTCACTTAATCATTAACGGGACACAATATTCACAAAACACACGCGTTTTGAAAGTGAGCCCTTAACGAGGCTAAACCGAATCTTTTAAAAGTTCAAATCAAACGATCAAACAAACATATAGAGACGATCACAAATTATCATATTCACAAAACAAGAATTTTATGGACAAGGTACTTGCCTAGGAACCACGTTCGTAACAAGACGACGGATGGAATGCGGTCGAACAGCCCCGAACGCCCGAATACTATCAAGAACGCGATAGCCCCGAAATTACTATCACCAACGGAATTCAACATCGGAATCATCGAGCACCTATAATCCTCCGTAAGGAACAATAAAACATTATTACGACGAGAATCAAGGCCGAAAACAACGGAAATCCCAACAAACTATCAAGGGGAACTCATTCGGATATTTAATCGGACATTAAATGTTCAAGACCCTTCAAGAACAAAGAAATCACCCCTCGGGTCGAACGAACCAAAGTCATGAGTATCAATCCGTAGAACAAGTTCAAAACAACGTTTATACAACAATTAATTGATCAAAAACGGATTTGAATCGAAATCAAAAGGAAAATCCCCAAAATCTTCAAAATCAAGGGTTCAAGCCAAAATGCCTAGATTCGGACGAAGAACACGGATTAGATGATGATAATAATCATGATTCAAGCTTCCCAACTGATGTATTAGTGATCTCCGATCAAAACCATTGATTTCTATCGAAGGATCGCGAAAAACGAAGAAGAAAAGTGGAAATGGCCGAGTGACCCAGTGCCCAGGCCTTAAATAGCCGGTACCTGCCGGACGCTTACGTACGTAATCAGACATGGCTTACGTACGTAACCGGCCATGGCCGAACTCACTGTCCAATTCTGCCGGCAGTGTTATGTACGTTACCGGACAGGCCTTACATACGTAACAGGCCTTACGACCGTAACTGCCGGACACTTACGTACGTAACTCGGCCAGGTGTGGCCTGGCCCCAAGTTGCCCGGCCATGACTCGGCCGTGGCCAACTCCGACGGCCCAAACGACCCCGAAACCCGAACCTGAATACGAATCAAAGACACGGTTACGAAGTACTCGCAAAGACGAATTCGAGCACTAAGAGAACACACGGTTCCGACTACCCGAAGGCTCGAAATTCGACAACGGAAGGTAATTACCCCAAACTTTGGAAAATTATGAAAATGGCCCAAAACGTCCGAAATACACGATACACGATCGAAATGTAATACTCGGTTCTAATTCAGTCATTATCATTCAGTAATTTCATTCGGTGATTGTCACTCAGTGGATTTTCACTCATTTATAATCATTCATCAATCATGTTCATTCACCCGTGTTCACCGTTCGGAGAAGCTTCGAGTTGTGTATCGTTATTGTTCATTGTTTCAACTTTCCTCATATGAGTTCGACTTTGTTAGATCACCATTAATTTTTGGTAACTCCAAAAATTCTGAATCTTTTCAATATTATAGAGCATCGAATTAGCTTTCCAATGGTTCAAACGGTGAGTCAATCGGAGTCCGGACGAGAGAGTTATGGTCGTTTTAGCTCACCCGCTCATTTTTCGATTTTGGCGATCACACGCCGACCGAACTCGGCCGTGTCGTCCAAGACGCCCGTGGCGTACTCGTCCGAAATGCCGAAGTTTCGCCTCGAGACCCGACCGTCGTCTCAGCACGGCCGAGTCGAACCCTTCCGGATAGGCCAGAACCGTCTGCCCAGAGGCCCGACCGTGTTCCAGGACACGGTCGAGTCAATGCCGAGCGCCGCGGACGGGTCACTATCGGTAGGCCCCTTCGCGCCGCGACCGTGTCAAGCAAGACACGGTCAAGTCCCTGCCGGCCAGCTGCACGCCGCGACCGTGTCAGGCGGGCACGTTCGAGTCTGTCAGCCGAGTCAACCCCTATAAATTCGTTTTTTGAGCATTTTATCTCATTTCTTCCATTTCTTTCCCACTTCTTCACCTGCAACCGAGAGAGAAAGCTTGAGGGAGAGTTTTCTTCATCAATTATCATTTGAGTGTTTGATTTTCTTCATCTCCTTTCGATCGTGAAGCCCGGATAATCAATCTAACGCGTGTTCTTCGGATTAAAGTACTTGGATCTTCAAGAGGTAATTCCTTCAACACTTTGGACTTCGATTTTGTGTTGAGATATGATGTTTTGGACGTTATAATCATGTTATATGAAGGGATATGTATATGATTATGAGTTTGTATAAGGATTCATTGGATTATTGAGGGATTATTCAAGAACACCTTGAATATCGAGTTGGAATTGGGGATTTTCGACTAATTGTTGTTATAATCACGTTTTCGGATATTCATCTTGGATTATTAATCATATTGAAGATGTTTTGTTGGTTTGAAACACTTCTTGGGGGATTTGATATTGGTATATTGAGGTTTGATTGTAAACAATCGGAGTTTGGCCGCAACGTGTTTGATTTAATGCCTCTATGGACTTGGTTTAGTCGTATCAACGTTTTGAGTTCGTTATATTCGTGTTTGATTCGTGTATTGAACGGATTGTTGGTAATTGTATTATTTAAGGTTGTTCGAGCGACCGATATCTCAATTAGGACGTTGTTCGTGGAAGGATAATTGTCGCCGGTGTTGTGTAAGTTAATTCTTACTCGGTTAAAAGGATATTCATACCTTTTGTTGTTGATCATTCATAATCATAACTCATTCATCATTGTATTAATCATATTAAAACTTGTTATTGTCAATTAATCACTTCAGTCATAAGGAATGACGGTTCCAATCCTTTCGTTGAGCTATCATTCATTTCATTATTACTCTCATCTCGGTGAGTCATTCTTGACTTTGTCAGATTATTATTTATTCATTGATATTCATTACGGTCATTCTCGTTCATATGACCTTCTGGGTTCATATTGCGTGGCCGAGTGTGGCTGTGTGGAATTTTCAGTCGGGCACACGATGGTTATGTATTGGGTTCACCGATACATTAGACCGTGCACACGGGAAAGCGTTACACCGTGAGACTAATTAGGTACACGGACGGGTGTTGTACACTCGCACAGAACATTACGGGCGTACTATGATACTCCTCTTCAGCGTAATTCATAACTAAGAATATTTCATAACTTCAGTTAATCATGATTGTGTATTTTCAACCCTTGAGGATTGTTGTTCTGTTTAACTGACCCCGGATGGGGATTTTGTTTTTCAGGTCATGGCAAGGCAAACGCACGAGAATAGCATGTTGATGTCGAGGAGTCCTAGTGATACTAGTAGGGGGCCCCGATCTTTCAGTTATTCATATTATTGTCCTTTATTTTCCACTGCAGATTTTCATTTGGATACTCCGTTTCATTCAGTGTTGTGTATTTTATCTTCATATAAAATACACTAGTATTCGGTATTGTCCTGGTGTGTTGTAATTAAACTCCTCATCGGAGTAATTACTGTTATAATGTGGTTCGGTACTACATTTATCTTGTGTAATTCATTCATTTTCATTTGCCTGGTGGGTCCCAGTCGGGGATCCACGGCACTGTAATATCCGCCTAGTTTGGGGTGTTACAGAGTTGGTATCGGAGAGTGGTTTTGAATACTACCTTCCGAGTCATGTCTCATTTGAAGTCATCGTCATCAGACTAGTATCATTGGACTTTCGTGTCACGTGTGACCTGTGCAAATGCCGAGCCAATCAGACCGAAATACTGTAAGATTTTCTAACGCCATGGTATAATTTCTGGCAATAATCATTCATTCATCATTCATCAATTAACAATCCTCAAACATCATCATTCATTGTGATTAGGACGATCATGTTAACTCATCAATCACTTAATTCATTTCATTACTTAGTTAATAATCAGGACGATCATGTTAACTCATTAATTACTCAATTCTTTTCATTACTCAGTTGTCAATCTGGATGATCATATTATCAATCTTGTTAAGTTATTCAAGATAATCATTTCAAGAATTTCATCAGATAATCATGTAACTCCAGTAAATCATTCATATAATCACTAAGTTAGAGCATGTATACTCATTTTCATCATCTCATGACATAATCATAACGTGCTAATCATGCGGGAAATATAATTATTATGCGACCTTCCTACTTCGATGGAGAGAGTCGTCGAGGATGCACGGAGAGAAGGCGGCGGACCGAAACTCGAGAAATAATCACTCGCTGCCGGGAAATCGTGCCCAGGACTCGGCTCGATCAGAAGATGTTCGGGTTGATCCACTCACTTTTATGCAGGCCATGATGACCCATGTGCAGTTGCTCAATCATCATTGCGCCTCTCTGGCCGAATTAATCGAGAGGACTCTCACGTATAAGCCTGCTGCTAAGGAAATTGCGGAGCAACAACCTTCATCTGTCGACAAGAAATCAACGAAGCGTAATCGGTCCGAAGGCGGTTGGTCAACCTCCAAGAAACCTCGTGCGGGTCCTATCGTTTCTGAGCGACCTCCTACGGCGCCTAATCCTGCGGGATCTCAGTCCCGAGCAGCCAGTTCGGCCATCATCTGTTTCAACTGTGGGGCGCCGGGCCATTTCACTACTAGGTGTACGACGCCGTCTATCACATGTCATAATTGTGGGAATTCTAGGCATAAGGCCCGTTTTTGCCGAAAGGACTCTCAGTCAGCTCCGGCGGCATCTCAGGCCCCGAAGCAACCAGCGTTTCAGAATCAGACTGCTTTGTCATCGTCGTTTAAGACAATGGAAGCAAATAGAGTTAGAGCTCGTATTTATCAGACGGGAGCGTCCGGTTCGGGGGCCGGCAAGTCCCAGATTCATATGATGAGGAGGATCGACGATCCGGTGGCCCGAATGATTTCAGGTATACTCGTAATTTTATTTCAACTTGTGTGTACCTTTTGATGCTGGTACACCGCATTCATTCATTTTCGAATCATGCTTGAATAGACTTAATTCGAGATAGTCCTATTGCTTGTGGACCTCCTACCATCGGTCTACCTGACGATGGAAGAATTTTCGGAATCATACCGAATTGAGCTTAATGACCGCGATTGGTTTATGGATCTAATCGTGGTGAATTTATCTTAGGACGATGTAATTTTCGGTATTAGTTGGTTTAACCGTCTTGATACTATCCTCAGTGTTTATTAGCGTTTGGTCGCTATCTTTCCATCGTTGGTTGTCGAATGTGTGCTTCAGGGAAGTAATCCACGTTGTTCCAGTAGAAATTTTATTATGGCGGAAGCAGAGAAATTCCGCAATCGAACTATTCAATCATTCATTGTATCATTCTCATCGATTGCCCTTTCTAAGGCAATCGAGCTATTCAATCATTCATTGTGTCATTCTCATCGATTGGCCTTTCTAAGGCAATCGAGTTATTCAATCATTCTTTGTATCATTTTCATCGATTGGCCTTTCTAAGGCAATCGAGTTATTCAATCATTCTTTGTATCATTTTCATCGATTGGCCTTTCTAGGGCAATCGAGTTATTCAATCATTCATTGCATCATTTCCATCGATTGGTATTTTCTAAGACAATCGAGTCATTCAATCATTCATTGTATCATTTTCATCGATTGGCCTTTCAAAGGCAATCGAGTTATTCAAACATTCCTTGTATCATCTTCATCGATTGGCCTTTCTAAGGCAATCGAGTTGTTCAATCATTATTGGTATCTCTTTTTATCGATTGACCATTCTAGGGCAATCGAAATGTTCAATCATTCGTGGTATCATTGTCATCGATTGACGATGTATTTCCAGACGAGTTATCTGGTTGCTTTCACCTAGAGTAGGGGAATTCAGGAGTGAGTTAGAGCCGGTAAGTCCATTTTATCGAAGGCACCGTATCGGATGGCCCCGACCAGAATGCAGGAGTTGAAGATTCAACTTGAGGAATAGTTCGAGGAAGGTTATCTTCGACCGATTGCGTCCCCGTGAGGAGCACCAGTGTGACCTGTCAAGGAGAAGGATGGCTCGTCTCGTGTGTGTATTAATTACCAGGAGTTGAACAGGGTGATGATCAAGAGTAGTATCCTTTACCCCGTATTGATGATCTTTTAGATCAACTTCAGGGAGCCTCAGTATTTTCCAGGATCGACTTAAGATCTGGATATCACCAGTTGCGGATTCGAGAGTCGGATATCGCGAGGGCAGCGTTTCATACACGCTATGGTCATTATGAGTTCGTAGTTATGCCATTCGGGCTAACTATTCCACTTGTGGTATTCATGGGGTTAATGAATTGGGTTTTCATCGACTTTTTGGATTAGTTTGTTGTTTTCTTCATCGACGACATTTTGATTTATTCTCGTAGCCGAGAGGAATACGAGGTTCATCTTCATCAGGTTCTCGACGTGTTGAGACGAGAGCAACTTTATGGAAAGTTATCCAAATGTGAGTTCTGGAGGTTCGAAGTGACTTTCTCGGGCACGTAATTTCATCTGCCAGAGTTCGTGTCGACCCTCAGAAGACGGAGGCTATCCGAGATTGGCAACCTCCGAAAGATGTTAAGGAAATCCGATGTTTCCTCGGATTAGCTGGTTAATTATCCAACCCACGGCCGGAGCTAGCAACCGTGGTTTTCGCGTTGGAAATTTGGCGTTGTTACCTTTATGGCATCACCTATCAGATCTTCACCAATCACAAGAGTTGAAGTATATATTTACTCACAAGGAGTTAAATATGCGACAGAGGCGGCGGTTGGAACTAATCAAAGATTTTGATATCGAGATACTTTACCACCCGGGCAAGGCGAACGTTGTCGCCGACGCCTTGAGTCGTAAGTCCGTTCAGGAGCAGATGCTTGCTCGATTAACAGCTCAGAAGGAGCTTCAGCAGGAATTCCTTAGACCCGAGATCGAGGTCTGGCTTCAGCGAGTTCGGGACAGCTTTGTATGTTAGAGATTTCATCATCTCTTGAGGATGCAATTAGGGAGAATCAGGGTTCAGACCCAGCATTGTTGCGCATCCGTGAAGATGTGGCTCAGGAGAAAGCCCCTGGATTCTTGATCCACGAGGATAGACTTTTGAGGTTTAAGAACCAGTTGTGCGTACCGGCGAATGACGAGTGGAAAAATTCTATTTTGAGAGAAGCTCATGCTACCCCTTATTCTGTTCATCCGGGGTCCAGCAAGATGTACAAGGACTTGAAACAAAATTACTGGTGGAGTAATATGAAGCGAGAAGTCGAAGAATTTGTTTCGAGATGCTTAACCTGACAACAAGTCAAGATGGAACATCAGCGACCGGCGAGTATGCTGATACCGCTCCCTATTCCAGAATGGAAGTGGGAAGACATTTCTATGGAATTCATCACGAATTTCCGACGAGTCGTCGTGGCATGAATACGATTTGAGCGATCGCGGACTGCTTTACTAAATCAGCTCATTTCCTTGAGATCAAGGATATGTGGAGTCCCAAGAGACTGGCCCAGTTGTTCATCAAGGATATAGTGAGACTGCACGGTACTCCTAAAAGTATCGTTTCCGATCGTGACGGACGGTTTGTGTCACATTTTTGGAAATCAGTTCATCGTGCTATGGGAACTCAGCTCAATCTCAGTACCGCCTTTCATCCTCAGTCCGACGGACAATCAGAGAGGACTATACAGACATTAGAGGACATGTTGAGGGCATGCGTCCTCGATTGGAAGGACGATTGGGAAGCCCAACTACCATTGATCGAGTTCACGTATAATAATAGTTGGCATGCTTCCATTAAGATGGCACCTTACGAGGCCTTGTACGGTCGTCGTTGTCGATCTCCTTTATGTTGGGATGACTTGTCAGAATCAATCGGCACCGAGCCCGATATGCTTATAGCCGCCCGGGAGAAGGTAGCTTTGATCAAGAGTCATTTGTTGACATCTCAGAGTCGACAGAAATCATATGCAGATAATCGTCGTAGACCACTAGAGTTCGAGACGGGTGACCACGTGTTGGTCAAGGTATCCCCAAGTCGAGATACTTTCCGTTTCGGAAAATGGGGGAAGTTGAGTCCGAGATTCATTGGACCGTTTGAAATTTTGAATCGAGTAGGCGAGTTAGCTTATCGATTGGCTTTGCCTCCGGCATTGAGCCGAATTCATAATGTGTTTCATGTCTCTTAGTTGCGGAAGTATGTTGCCGACCCGAGTCACATACTGCAGTTCGACGAAATCGAGATCACCGACGACCATTCATATGAGGAGCATCCTATACGAGTCTTAGAGCGACGAATCAAACAGTTGAGGAACAAGACAATCCCTTTGGTCAAGATTCAGTGGTCTAGACACGGGGTCGAAGAGGCCACTTGGGAAACCGAGGAGAATATGCGGGAGAGTTATCCCGAGTTGTTTGACCCTTAGTTTCGGGGACGAAACTCTTTTAAGAGGGGGGTGTATGTAATACCCGGTTCTAATTCAGTCATTATCATTCAGTAATTTCATTCGGTGATTGTTACTCAGTGTATTTTCACTCATTTATAATCATTCATCAATCATGTTCATTCACCCGTTTTCACCGTTCGGAGAAGCTTCGAGTTGTGTATCGTTATTGTTCATTGTTTCAACTTTCCTCATATGAGTTCGACTTTGTTAGATCACCATTAATTTTTGGTAACTCCAAAAATTCTGAATCTTTGCAATATTATAGAGCATCGAATTAGCTTTCCAATGGTTCAAACGGTGAGTCAATCGGAGTCCGGACGAGAGAGTTATGGTCGTTTTAGCTCACCCGCTCATTTTTCAGTTTTTGGCCGATCACTGCCGACCGAACTCGGCCGTGTCGTCCGGCACGGCCCGTGCCGTACTCGTCCGGAAATGCCGAAGTTTCTGCCTAAGGACCCGACCGTGTAAATGCAGCGCGGCAGTCGAACCCTTACGGATAGGCGAGCAAATGCCGGAGGCGGCCGTGTTCGAGGACACGGTCGAGTCAATGCCGAGCGCCGCGGACGGGTCACTATCGGTAGGCCCCTTCGCGCGCGACCGTGTCAAGCGAGGACACGGTCGAGTCCTGCTGCCGGCAGCGCGCGGCCGTGTCGGCGGGCACGGTCGAGTCTGTCAGTAAGTCAACCCTATAAATTCGTTTTTGAGCATTTTATCTCATTTCTTCCATTTCTTTCCCACTTCTTCACTGCGGCCGAGAGAAAGCTTGAGGGAGAGTTTTCTTCCTCAATTATCATTTGAGTGTTTGATTTTCTTCATCTCCTTTCGATCGTGAAGCTTGGATAATCAATCTAACGCGTGTTCTTGGATTAAAGTACTTGGATCTTCAAGAGGTAATTCCTTCAACACTTTGGACTTCGATTTTGTGTTGAGATATGATGTTTTGGACGTTATAATCATGTTATATGAAGGGATATGTATATGATTATGAGTTTGTATAAGGATTCATTGGATTATTGAGGGATTATTCAAGAACACCTTGAATATCGAGTTGGAATTGGGGATTTTCGACTAATTGTTGTTATAATCACGTTTTCGGATATTCATCTTGGATTATTAATCATATTGAAGATGTTTTGTTGGTTTGAAACACTTCTTGGGGGATTTGATATTGGTATATTGAGGTTTGATTGTAAACAATCGGAGTTTGGCCGCAACGTGTTTGATTTAATGCCTCTATGGACTTGGTTTAGTCGTATCGACGTTTTGAGTTCGTTATATTCGTGTTTGATTTGTGTATTGAACGGATTGTTGGTAATTGTATTATTTAAGGTTGTTCGAGCGACCGATATCTCAATTAGGACGTTGTTCGTGGAAGGATAATTGTCGCTGGTGTTGTGTAAGTTAATTCTTACTCGGTTAAAAGGATATTCATACCTTTTGTTGTTGATCATTCATAATCATAACTCATTCATCATTGTATTAATCATATTAAAACTTGTTATTGTCAATTAATCACTTCAGTCATAAGGAACGACGGTTCCAATCATTTCGTTGAGCTATCATTCATTTCATTATTACTCTCATCTCGGTGAGTCATTCTTGACTTTGTCAGATTATTATTTATTCATTGATATTCATTACGGTCATTCTCGTTCATATGACCTTCTGGGTTCATATTGCGTGGCCGGGTGTGGCTGTGTGGAATTTTTAGTCGGGCACACGATGGTTATGTATTGGGTTCACCGATACATTAGACCGTGCACACGGGAAAGCGTTACACCGTGAGACTAATTAGGTACACGGACGGGTGTTGTACACTCGCCATGAGAACATTACGGGCGTACTATGATACTCCTCTTGACGTAATTCATTACTAAGAATATTTCATAAATTCAGTTAATGATGATTGTTTATTTTCTACCCTTGAGGATTATTGTTACATTTAGCGACCCATTTGGGATTTTGTTTTTCAGGTCATGGCAAGGCAAACGCACGGGAATAGCATGTTGATGTCGAGGAGTCCTAGTGATACTAGTAGGGGCCCCCGATCTTTCAGTTATTCATATTATTGTCCTTTATTTTCCGCTGCAGATTTTCATTTGGATACTCCGTTTCATTCAGTGTTGTGTATTTTATCTTCATATAAAATACACTAGTATTCGGTATTGTCCTGGTGTGTTGTAATTAAACTCCTCATCGGAGTAATTACTGTTATAATGTGGTTCGGTACTACATTTATCTTGTGTAATTCATTCATTTTCATTTGCCTGGTGGGTCCCAGTCGGGGATCCACGGCACTGTAATATCCGCCTAGTTTGGGGTGTTACACGAAACACCAAGCCAAAGCTTGCAACATGAATAATAACATTAAATGAACTTACGAGAAAATCGAAACAATAGTTTCGGACGAGATTCGCAAGAATCGAACTTAAGCACGGAAAAGCCGCTTAAGAACACGAAACTCAACAAAACGATACCGAAACGAACTCGAACATCAAAAAGAGCAGAATTAAATATTCTCAAAATGACGAAACGGTCTTGAGAGAGTCGTCAAAATGGACTTCCGCCAAAAAAAAAAATTACCGGAAATCAAAATTGTGGGTATTACAAGTAAACTGTTTTGCCATTTTTCCAAGTAATTAGTAAACTGTTTTGCCGAGGAATTCATTATTGTTATTTTTTTAGATGAAGAAGAATGTGAAGATGATACTTTGTCCAAGGTGGAATCGACCGTGACCGAGGATGAGGATGAATGATGATGCTTGAAATCATGTCTTGAGGATGATGCTCGTTTTGTGTTTTGAGGATGATGATCGAGTTAATTTTGAGTCTATGGACATTTAAATTTATGAATTTATCTATGTAATGCAACTATTTATGGATAATTAGATTTGCAACTTTGGTTATGTAACAACTAAAAAGTTAAAACCTGAAGCCCGCTAGGGCTAGCCCGAAACCGCTAGGGCTAGCCCGTTTAACATCTATAGTTAGTAGTCTAACACAAAATGCTTCGTATGGTTATCCAGGTACAATAAAGAATATTGATATTTTAAATGAAAGGGTTGGACTGATGATTGGCGAAGGTGGCGAGACTATAAAGAACCTTCGACTACACTCAGGAGCTAAAATTCACATCTCCAGTTACGCGGATGCAGAACCTAACTCTAAGAGCAGTTTTTATCATGGGAACTCTGGATCAGATAGCCAAAGCAGATAAATTGATCAATGATGTTCTTTCAAGGGTATTATGCATGTTAGCAATCCCCTAAATACCTATTATTTGTGTGTCTGTTGCCCTTATCTACCTTAAGGATGTTTATTTTGACACCCACATGTTGATGTTAATTCAGGTTGATAGTCAGCTCTGTGGTTGTAGAAATTTGAAAGCAATGTGCCTTTTATAAATATTTTCTTTGATGGACTCTCTGTAGTAACAACAATGTGCCTTTTATAAATATTTTCTTTGATGCTGGTGGTTCTGACATAGTTCCCCGACGGTTGACTGGGCAGCAATCTGGACTGATCAATTTATTAGGTTGATAACACTGATGGTGATAAGTATGGATGCTAGATCGATTATTGATATATACTATTATCTTGTTCCAACATTGTCTTCTTGTCACCATTATATGATATTTGTTTTTTCTGAAAAAAGTTTTGTGCCATTGTATATATTTTATTTGGGAGCTAGGCTATTACATCAGTGAGTGTGACTTTACAATTTTAATTTTGTTTTGGCATTCATTCTTGCAGGGACCTCTTATAAATGAAGCTGTAGTGCACAAGGTCCTGTAGTGTCAATAGACCATATAACAACTTGCACACGAGATGGATGGAAAAATTGACAAAAAGGTTCGAGAGAATGTCAAGCTGATGATGACTAAAATTGCAGAGAAGAATCCATAACTCAAGGTCGATATCGATGAGCTATATGTTGAGCCATCAACTGATGTTTCAAGTGACAATGTTTCTACTTGATGTTTGTCAAGAGAGACTGTCTAGTACATGTTTTATATAATCTTTTGAACTAATTAAGTAACTAATTATGATGACAGTTAGGAGACGATGCTATACTTTAATATTTTGGGCAGATTTGACTAGTTGATTTATGTCCAACTTTTGCTATGGTTAACTTTGGTTGTGTACCGATTTGGTATTTTATGAAGTTAAAGATATGTAGTGCTTTCCTTTTGGCATTTTTTGCTTATGAAAATATTTTAAGGATATAATTGTGATATTAGAAATTTAGGTAACATGAAAATGTGTTGCTAAAACATGAAGAGTGTTTAATAAAAAAAATGATGCAATAACAAAAAAAAAGTGTTACTAAAATAAGAAAAGTGTTAAATAAAAATATGTTGTAATAACAAAAAATATGTGTTGTCAATTATTTAAAGTGTTTAATAAAACAATGTTGCAATAGATCTCAAAAGATGTTGCCAAAACAATTAAGTATTACATGAATCAGTGTTGTAGAAGGAAAAAATGGTGTTGCAATATGGTCTACGGCAACATTTCATTTGGTGTTGTCATAGATAAAAAAGTATAGCCATAGATGCCTAATGCAACATATATACAGATGTGGCCATAAACTGAGCAAAGTGTTGGCTTACACCCCTACGGCTACGGGACTATATCCAACATCACGAAAATTGCCAAAAGTGCATCCTTAAACCAATTTTGGGCTTATCGCAACATTTTTTTAGTTTTTTTTTATACTTTTTTAAGTATTGGCAAAGACCATATATGGTGTAGTATCAATTTGTGAATTCTGTCTAGAAGGTAAAATAGCGAAAAGAGTTTTTAAAACTAAGGGAAACCATGCTCAGAATGTATTATAATTGGTTCATACGGATGTATGTGGTCCAATGCACATCCAGGCTAGGGGTTGTTTCGAATACTTCATCACGTTTATAGATGATTATTCGAGATATGGATACATCTATTGATGTGACGTAAGTCTGAATCCTTTGATAACTTCAGAGATTTCAAGACTGAAACGAAGAAGCGTCATGGGAAGAGTATCAAGTCACTACGATATGATCGTGGTGGCGAATACCTTAGTGGAGAGTTTTTCGATTTCTTGGCAAATGAGGGAATTTCGTCCCAGCTCACCGTGCCGGGAACTCCACAACAAAATGTTGTTGCTGAGAGAAGGAACATAACTCTTTTAGAAATGGTTAGGTCAATAATGAGTTATTCGGATCTACATATTTCATTTTGGGGATGCACCTTGGAAACAGCAGCGTACATTCTAAACTTGGTGCCTTCGAAATCAGTGTTGGAATATTTTAATGGGACAGACCTTAAGGGTAAGTATCGCAGAGTGTTATTTGTTGCTGTTACAAATGATGGTAACAATCAGATTTTTTCACTTGCTTCCGGGATTAGCGATGTTGAATGCGATGAGTCATGGAAGTATTTCATGTACAAATTGAAAGAAGCCTTCGGTTGTCCAAATGACCTCTTGATTGTTTCAGATGGGCACAAATCCATAGCAAATGCTATAGGAGAGGTATTCCCGCTTGCGCATCACGGGTTATGTTGTTACTATGTTCAGAATAATTTAGCTAAGTATGGCAACATGTGGTGGAAATTCTCAGTGATGCAGCTTACAGCTATCGTATCGAGAACTACAATAGGCATATGGAAAATTTTGAAATAGCATGTCCAGCTGCAGCTACCCAATTGAAATAAATTGTTGGTGAAAATTGATGGGCTCGTGTGAAGTGACTAGTCTTGCGATGCGAGGTTATGATTTCAAATGCCGTGGAAATCATGAACAACCGTCTTCTGTGGGCTAGAAGCCTGCTCGTTTCCGGACTTCTCGAGGTATGTCGAACCGTGGTAGAATAATGGACATTAATCGATATAGAAATGCAAATGAGTTTCCTGGACCTTTAACGAATCATGCATACGAGAGATTGATGAAGGCGATTGGAGCCGGATCTAACATGGACGTTTAATTCATTAGGGATCGGGTGTTCAAGGTGACCTCTAACCGAAAAAATTATGTTGTATACTTGAGAGAGCAAAAAAATAGTTATATGATGTTCCAACATGATATGATCTCGTGCAAGCATGCCGCTGCAGCTATAAGGTACCTCAATCACGACCAAACTATGTACATCCTTGATTACTACAAAGTGTCCATAGTTCTTCAAATGTAGGGACGGTATGCGATTCCAGTACCTCACCCAAGTGACTGGGTTATTCCTACTAACATCAAGGTGAAAGTTCGTGAACTAGCAGACAATCCAAGGCAGGCAGGGCGACCAAAAGAAAGTAGATACACATCAGGAGTTGAGTCCTCGACTCATACGCATAAAGTTCAAACATGCCTTAGATGTGGAGGGACATGGCATGATTGAAAGACTTGCACTGGAGTTATTCTCCCAACTCTTTGAGGATTTCACAACGCAACCAACTCCGTCTAAAAAGGGACGTGCAAAAAAAAAGTGTAGTATATGTCACTCTGATGACTATAGTGCTCCAAAATGTCCAACTAAGCATCATTTCGACCTAAATGAGCCCCCAATATAAAAGTAGTTATATTTTTTCGAAGTATTTTCGTTGCATGTTTATTATACCGAACAATGGAATAAGTAGTTATATTTTTTGTATTTATTATTTCGTATTTATTTAAAGTTCAAGTACTTTCATTGCGTGTTTATTATAGTCAACACAAGAATAAGTAGTTGTATTTTTCATATTTATTACTTCGTATTTATTTCATAGTTACTCGAAACTGAATCAAATTACTCGGGTAAAAGTCGAGTTACTCGGAATAAATTGAGTTACTCGAGATACAATCGAGTTACTTGGGTTGCAATCGAGTTATTCGGTTACAAAATCGAGTTACTCAAATACAATCGACTTACTCAGGTTACAATCGAGTTACTCGGGATTAATCGAGTTACTCGAATATAATCGAGTTACTTGGGCACGATTGAGTTAATCAAATTAGAATCGAGTTACTCGGGATACAATGGAGTTACTCGGGTTACAATAGAGTTACTCGGGATACATTCGTTTTACTCGCAGTGCTCATTGCTGTTACCTCAAATATTAATCTTACTCAACATTGTATATTTTCGCAAGACTACTCGAATTTTATTACTCAAAAGTACAATATATGACTCGAATGTATTCGTATTTATATACAAAATACCGAAATAGTAGTTGTATTTTTTATATTACTATTTTATATTTATTTAATATTGAAGTATTTTCATTGTGTGTTTATTATACCCAACAACAATCTAGGTATTCATACACAATAATCATTATAAAAAAGAATCGTTATTTAATGTAATGGGATATTTATATACCATAATCGCTAAAAAAAATATCACTAATCTTCCTCATTCCAACTTCTAAACAAACTAGTGGGATCATGTACTACAGTATTTACATCATCGCTAAACCTCCAGATCGCTTGTGCCATCGTCCTCTAAATGCGCGAATATCCATCACGGTCTTCCCATGAGAGAAAGACTGCTGAACGAGAGACTCTAAAGTCCATAGAGAAAACGCACCACAAGAAGTCGAGTCATCCTATACATAGCATAAATACCTCCTCGCTATAGCAACATGAAACTGAGCAACTGGGGTGATATCTAGACGGCGCTCGTAAGATACAGAATGCTGAAGAATCGTATGAATTAAGCAATATATACCCGATGACTGCCGCGATCTTAATTTCTCCCACTCATCATGTTCCTGCTCCAGAGAATCGTGCATGATGATGATGTAACACCCCCGATATATTCAGGAATATTACAGCGCCGTAAATCCTTTACATAAAGATTTACAAGGCTGAAGAATTGAACAGACATTAAGAAGTACTAACGGATGGAAATATCGGGATAAAGATACAACAGTTCCAACCAAATACTGAAAATACAATTGTCCAACAGGAACTTAATAATACATCACCGAATTGAAATTCATCATAAATGACTTCTTACTCGAGTACTTATTGAAATGACCAATAAACAACAGACAAATAAACCCGGTCGGAACATCACTCTGCACCCTCGTCGTCATGCAGCTCCAGTGGTTGTTTTCCTGCTCTCCTGGATCCTGAACATAAATAAAATGTTCACCCCCTAAGGGGTTAGCACAACGATGCTAGTACAAGTACCACAGAATATTATTCAACATAACACGCAGAATAATAATAACGTAAGTGATAAAAGGTCAAACGAGTCTTCTCCTATGAGAAACTCATACATAACATACACAACTGACAATCACAACATGATATCACAACATACACATGGTAATTCCGTCGATCCAGCGTTCACTGCCTACAACCCACGATGATCCCGTCAGACCAACCCGTGGTGGAAAAACCCGTCCAATGATCCAGCGCACGCTAGCATAGATCCCCCGATGATCCCGTCGGACCAACACGAGGTGGACATACAACAACGACATACATGCACGACAATATGTATAACATCAATACATAAAATAAATAAGGTACTTTCCTCGATTCGAAGACAAGAACAATACTTCCACGAGAACGAAACGCTCGAAGGTTGCCCCTCTCGATCAATCACGTAGCAAAGTTCGAACCTTAAATAAGAGAAATAACATGGAATTCATCTTAGGTCGAACGAACATCTAACAATCCGAATTACGGTTGAGAGTCTATAAAACGAAAACTGTCTGACCTAAATAACGTACGTTACATGTCCTCTGTAACGTACGTTAAACTTACTCGTTAGCATACGTAAACTATGAAGTCTAGCGTACGCTAACCATATACCAACAGTTCCTCTCTGATCAGTCGATTTGACTCGTCTGATAGTATAACGTACGTTACGTACCAAACGTAGCGTACGTTAACGATGTCATATAACGTACGTTAGTAACCAATCTTAACGTACGTTAATCATGCATGTCAGTTTCTCACTGGGCAGATGACTGGCTCGATTAGTGACGAAGTATTATGAAATCCTTAGTGAGTAATCTAATATACCTTCAAATATATATCATACTCATGAATGATCTACGGATTAATATCTTCAATTACAAGGATACAGATATCATCGTAATACTATTTTCAATCTTGATCGCAATACTCATGCAAGATTCGGTTGGTCTAAGGTTGATGTATTTGATCTAATATCGTCATTAAATCCAGGCTTATACTGATAGTGAACTACTTATTCCATCTATGCAAGTAAGATTACAACTATGATGATTCCTTCCAAAATCCATTTGGTAAAAGTGGAAATCGACACTAAGTCTACAATCAATATGACGATAACATTTGATACGGTTTAATAATTCACTATTCTCATCTTTGTCATAACCAGGTTCAACTACGGTGTTCTAAACCATAATAATTCGATCATCATAGTTTAAACATGATACTAGGTCGCATACGTCGTCAAAGTGATCTACTATTCTTGGTAGAGTGATCATATCGTCTTTAACAAAATAACTTCAAAGTTGGAAGTAGTATAACATACCTTAAGAGGAAGAAAATACTGAAACTATAAGTAAAATCCAACTCCGGTTGCTTCAACGCCGACTCGTGATGATTTCCACTCCAAAGTCCAATATAAGTAGTCTTCAATGATCAAGTAGCATCATACAATCTCAATGACTTAGTAACAAATGATCTAAGGGTGTTAAAAGGGGCTGGAAATCTTCTGGGGACGAAATATGGTGGAGCTTAGAGGTAAGAGATCGAGATGAAATGAAATAGGGTGTTGCTCCTTTTATAACTTTCTGAGTGTTACGTACGCTAGGGCTACTTCATAACGTACGTTATCGTCCAAAATAGTTCACTGTCTGATTTCTGAACTTCATTACGTACGCTACACTTATCGTGTTACGTACGTAACCCATATAATTTGCATACGCTACACAATGTCCATAACGTACGTTAAAGTCCGTTGACTTAAAAAGTGTCCAGGTTCATGTAACACCCCCAATCCGCTCAGGGATATTACACGCCGTAGAACCTTTCCTCAAGGATCTACCAGGCTGGTAACAACATATAACAACTCAACCATGCCTTTAAGGCTAAACTGACTCAGTAGACCGATTTGGTCTTTCAATAAATACATACAACTCGAATACAACTCATGCCCACGCAAGGGTCAAAATACAACCACACCCGTACAACGGGAAAAATATAGCAGCGGAAAATAAAGTACAACTAAACCAATACGACATCAACGGGTCCTCGTGTGATTAGTATCGTTCATCTTTCATCATCCTTCGTGCCGACCCTGTGCTATGCTCCAAAACCTGAATGCAAAAATAGACACCCACCCCCCGAATACTCGGGGGTTAGCAAAACTCCACTGTTTTGCTAGTGCAAGTACAAGTGCAAAAATACGAGCCATATAATTCACATTCCACGAATAACAATAACCAGGAATCCTCAAAAATCCAAAAGTAACGAAAAGCACTTCCCGAGGCAAGAGTTTGGTAAAATATTCTAAAACCGAAAGGTCACAAATCAAGGGAAAGCAATTTATAAAACCGTTTAAATGCCATCGAGAGTTTTGATAGAAAATAACTTAGGATTATCAAATCCTTATCTTTCCAAAAATCAACAGGGTCACAGCCCAAAGGTTTTGTTTTCACAAATAGAAAACCGACAATAATTCACAGGGCCAGAGCCCAACGTCACGTGTCCTCGACGGACATAAAAATCAACAAAACATAATCGCGCACGCGCATCGCCTTGGGAACAGGGTAATACCATTGATCCCGCCCGAGGCCTCGAAGGACCCTCCCGAGCTGGCTAGCGAAACAAATCACATACATCTCACGGTTGGATCAATCGCTTGTTGCATCCTGGCCACATGATCGCATGCCATGTGCCACCGTAGATTATCTCAGGCTCTCACGGTTGGATCAATCACTTGTTGCATCCTGACCACATGATCATGTGCCATGTGTCACCGTAGACCTTCAACCATATCCACACATTCACACAAATAACATATCACATCAAGGATATTCAAACAATTCGCCAAGAGGCATCAAACACTTAGCAAAACACCACGTCAAACCACAACGCACCGAAATGAAATAATATACGCCCAAACGCAATACCAAGTGCAACATCAACACCAAACATATCCATAGAGTTCACATAGTCATTCTCAAACCACACCATTCACAAGACACACGCGTTTTGAAAGCAAGCCTTTCACAAGGCTAAACCGAATCTTTGAAAGTGAAATTCAAACGATCAATTAAACACAAGGAGACGATCACTAATTATCATATCCGTAAAACAAGAATTGTATGGACAAGGTACTTGCCTCGAGTAATCACAAACGCGAAGAATCAACCGAAGTAGGTTGGCACGAACCGACCACGAAACCGCCGACTCCACCGAACGCTAACCCGCGACAATAAACTACGAACAACAATAACAACAATGAAAATAAATTCCAAAGTAAGACCCAAAGTCGCTGAATTCAAAGAACAAACGACGAAAGTTCAAGGTTTTCCCCCAAACGGCCAAGAACGCAAATCGACCGACCAAAACACGGAAACGGAATTCCGAGTCGAAATATGGATATACAATCCATAGAATATGTTTAACAACATCATTAAACAACAATCGGTCTATCAAAACCGAAAGGAAAACGAAATCAAGAATAATCCCCTAAAAAGTCAACTCTAGGGATTCAAGAGAAATACCTCGATTCGGCGAAGAACAATGGATTAGATGATGTTATAATCACCTAGGATGCTCTAAAACACCTTGGAATGGATGAAAATTAGCCCAGGTCACGAACCCTAGTCGCCACGTCTCAAACCCGCGGAGGAAGAAGAAGAAATGAAGAAAATGAGGATTAAAGACTGCTGTCCAGTTTATATCGGGATGGCTTAGCGTGCGCTAATCCTACCCGATTAGCGTGCGCTATCGGGCATCGTAACAAAAGCGTTACGCCAAAATGTACGATTAGCGCGCTAGCTGCAAATGTTAGCGTGCGCTAACGACGCCAGAACCGATCCGGTAGCCTGCAGGCGCCGAAAATAGGATAGCGCGCGCTATCTCGCCCCACGTGCGCTCCCAATGCACACTAGAGCGCGTTATGTTACCACAAAGCGTGCGCTACCCAACGGTCTAACCCTCCGGTAGCCTGCGGGTGATTACGCACCACCACCGTTAGCGCGCTTCGGCAACACTTAGCGTGCGCTAACTTCGTCAACCTAGCGCACGCTAGCCTCAAAACGTAGTGTGCGCCAAAAACTCAGAGAGACAGCAACAGAACATCTCAGAAATGGGTATGACGACATACCCACAACTTTGGGAAATTACAAAACAGCCTCAAATGTCCAAAAAATCACGATACGACGACGAATAACCAAACCGAAGCTCACAACACGCATAACAACGTTAAATGAACTTACGAGAAACCCGAAACGACAGTTTCGAACGAGATTCGCAAGAATCGAACTCAAGCGCGGGAAAATCGCTTAAGAACACGGAACTTAACAAAACAACACCGAAACGAACTCGGTTGACAAAAAGTGCAGAACTAAATACTCTCAGAATCACGAAACGGTCACGAGCGAGTCGTCAAAACGGACTCCGGCCGAAAAAAGAAATTTACCGAAAATCGAAAATTGCGGATATTACATTCTACCCTCCTTAAAAGAAGTTTCGTCCTGAAACTTAAAAATAAGTAGGGAGGAGCAACATCCCGCCAAGAAAACTCAACGAGATACACAAGAATTGCATAACTTATGCCCAACGGCGAAACATTACAATCAACGCAAAGGAATATACGGCGTGAAAACACGCTCCACGACGACCAACACAACGCCACCGGTAGAAATATAATAAAACCAACAAGTGACAAGCGTCATCAAACAGATAATATTATCAAGTCAATTATCCGAACATTCACAAAACACAAAGTACCTACTACAAGGAAACACGCACAGTCGAGAAAACAGAAAGTAACCACAAACGATCCACAAGGGCAATCACAAACAATTCGGACTACGCCGAAATCCTCAAAACCACACTAGGCATTTCCGTGTCCTTTCGGAGCAGATACGCCACCTCGATCCCCAAATCTCTCAGCTACCGTCTCGCAATGAATGGATCGGTGACCCACCTGGCCACACTCGAAACAGCTGACTAACGGTGAACGACAATTCTTTGCAGTATGGCCTGCTCGACTACAGTTATAACATATCTTCGAGCTGCTCACATTACTCACTGCAGGGGTACTACTCCTCTGATCACGCGATCTAGGAACCATCTTGGGATGACGAAACGAAGTCCCAACCTCAAGGGGCCCACTCATCTGATTTCCTGAAAAGTTCCTAGCGGTTTTCTGTTTCTTCGAGTCAGACATACTCTCGGTCGACAATCTGGATAGCTCATAGGCTAACGCTCTATTCTGATAATCTCTCAAGGAAGTACAAGCGAGACCTGCCATGTACTGACGAATCTCCGGCTTCATCCGCCTACTAAAATGACAAATCTTGTCCTCCTCTGTCCTTACTTGATTCTGCACATAACCGAGCTGTTTGCTAAAATCAATAATAGCTTGAGACAGCGGTACATCCTGCGGTTTTGCCGAAAAGAATTCATTAATCCTCTGATTTCTGATCGGTTCCGGACAAACTCATCTCTCATGAATCTCTGGAACTCTGTCCACGTGACAACACGATCTTGAGGCTTAACAGCCTCCCACCAGCTAGCGGCATCTTTGTCGAAAAGATACTGAGCTACCGGGACCTTACGTTCTTCTGGACAATCAACTATCTCGAAAACCTTTTCCAACTGGAAAAGCCAACCATCCCAGCCTAAAGCATCTGCAGCACCAGCGAAACGAGGGGGATTCATACGAACCACTTCTCGAAGCCACTGATTTGCACCAGTGTGTTGGGTCACATCTGTAACACGCTGAACTGCCTGAGTCAACTGAGTCATCTGCGTGGCTACCTGTTGTAAAATAGTAGCGACACCAATACCGATATCATCACCGGCAGCATGATCTCGACCACGCGTCCGATCGTCACGACCATGACCTCGGCCCCTCGGCATACTGAATAAGTAACCACTCAACACAACAGAAAATCATAACACATAACACATACAGCGATTACCATCGTAAGGCAACACACACATGAATATCACAGCAACGACAGCATCGTTCGACGACATCAACGACTCGAACGATGACCAGTGCACAATTACAAAACATCACGAAACAACCACGTATGTACACAATCATACAAACTCCAGTTCCAATAGCTCGCACAAGTGCGATATCACATAATTCATCACAAAGCGACAACATTCAATACCAACATCTCACCTCTCACAGAGGGCTAATCACAACAAATGCGTGGCAAACGACTAAACATTCACGCCACCAATTCAATCACAATTCGGAGGGCTAACACCCTAACGACAATACCAACATCATACACACCTTCTCTGACCACAAGCAGGAAATGATGGGTTTTAAAAACGAAAACCACCTTTTGAAAACAGTTTGGAAACACCAGTTGATCTTGAGTATCACTTTACAAAAAGTTGAACAGACATCATTATCGAGACTTTGAAAACCATCTTGCGTTTGATAAAATGAGGACACTTTCCTTTTATTGAAAAACTTTCAGAATATTCGACCCTCGGGTCTAAGTAAAAGTGTTTCTAAATAATTGAAATTATCTCAAAATATTTTTGGTCCTCAACTGGAAATTTTTTTTGAAATATATTGCGGCACTAGAAAGCATCTTGAAAACGCCACAAGAAAATAATTCGTTTTAAAAGTATATCCCTAAATTTAATTTTCTAAGATACTCAAGGTTTCCAAAAACTCAGTACGTCAGAATGCCCAAAACTCACAAAATCCTTTATCAAACCGTCATAAAACATTCAAGGCCAAAGTGCCAAAACTCGATTTAAGGAATCGGTTTTACAAATTAGAACTCAATTTGCAAAATACGGAAAGTCATTTAGAAAGGACTCATGCAGCGGATAAAATACAGTTCGAACATGCACAATCCAGCAACGCTACTCCTCATATGAACGAAATGTGAGAGTCAAATAACCACACATCACGAAATCAAAATCCATAAGAGGATTCCGTCACTTAACAAATAATCATAAAAATAGCTCGTGTCACACGAGGCACAACACAAAGAAGGGAGACTTACATCCACAGGTCGCATGAAGATGATGATCGCCACGATACTAATCACGACCAACAAACTCAGACGACGCGTCGCGACATGACTCAGTCAGATAAAATCCGACGAAACAAGACTCGAACAACACGACTTGACCCGACGGCCTAGGTTTCCACAACCTAAGCTCTGATACCATTTATGTAACACCCCCAATCCGCTCAGGGATATTACACGCCGTAGAACCTTTCCTCAAGGATCTACGAGGCTGGTAACAACATATAACAACTCAACCATGCCTGTAAGGCTAAACTGACTCAGTAGACCGATTTGGTCTTTCAATAAATACATACAACTCGAATACAACTCATGCCCACGCAGGGGTCAAAATACAACCACACCCGTACAACGGGAAAAATATAGCAGCGGAAAATAAAGTACAACTAAACCAATACGACATCAACGGGTCCTCGTGTGATTAGTATCGTTCATCTTTCATCATTCTTCGTGCCGACCCTGTGCTATGCTCCAAAACCTGAATGCAAAAATAGACACCCACCCCCCGAATACTCGGGGGTTAGCAAAACTCCACTGTTTTGCTAGTGCAAGTACAAGTGCAAAAATACGAGCCATACAATTCACATTCCACGAATAACAATAACCAGGAATCCTCAAAAATCCAAAAGTAACGAAAAGCACTTCCCGAGGCAAGAGTTTGGTAAAATATTCTAAAACCGAAAGGTCACAAATCAAGGGAAAGCAATTTATAAAACCGTTTAAATGCCATCGAGAGTTTTGATAGAAAATAACTTTGGATTATCAAATCCTTATCTTTCCAAAAATCAACAGGGTCACAGCCCAAAGGTTTTGTTTTCACAAATAGAAAACCGACAATAATTCACAGGGCCAGAGCCCAACATCACGTGTCCTCGACGGACATAAAAATCAACAAAACATAATCGCGCACGCGCATCGCCTTGGGAACAGGGTAATACCATTGATCCCGCCCGAGGCCTCGAAGGACCCTCCCGAGCTGGCTAGCGAAACAAATCACACACATCTCACGGTTGGATCAATCGCTTGTTGCATCCTGGCCACATGATCGCATGCCATGTGCCACCGTAGATTATCTCAGGCTCTCACGGTTGGATCAATCACTTGTTGCATCCTGACCACATGATCACGTGCCATGTGTCACCGTAGATCTTCAACCATATCCACACATTCACACAAATAACATATCACATCAAGGATATTCAAACAATTCGCCAAGAGGCATCAAACACTTAGCAAAACACCACGTCAAACCACAACGCACCGAAATGAAATAATATACGCCCAAACGCAATACCAAGTGCAACATCAACACCAAACATATCCATAGAGTTCACATAGTCATTCTCAAACCACACCATTCACAAGACACACGCGTTTTGAAAGCAAGCCTTTCACAAGGCTAAACCGAATCTTTGAAAGTGAAATTCAAACGATCAATTAAACACAAGGAAACGATCACTAATTATCATATCCGTAAAACAAGAATTGTATGGACAAGGTACTTGCCTCGAGTAATCACAAACGCGAAGAATCAACCGAAGTAGGTTGGCACGAACCGACCACGAAACCGCCGACTCCACCGAACGCTAACCCGCGACAATAAACTACGAACAACAATAACAACAATGAAAATAAATTCCAAAGTACGACCCAAAGTCGCTGAATTCAAAGAACAAACGACGAAAGTTCAAGGTTTTCCCCCAAACGGCCAAGAACGCAAATCGACCGACCAAAACACGGAAACGGAATTCCGAGTCGAAATATGGATATACAATCCATAGAATATGTTTAACAACATCATTAAACAACAATCGGTCTATCAAAACCGAAAGGAAAACGAAATCAAGAATAATCCCCTAAAAAGTCAACTCTAGGGATTCAAGAGAAATACCTCGATTCGGCGAAGAACAATGGATTAGATGATGTTATAATCACCTAGGATGCTCTAAAACACCTTGGAATGGATGAAAATTAGCCCAGGTCACGAACCCTAGTCGCCACGTCTCAAACCCGCGGAGGAAGAAGAAGAAATGAAGAAAATGAGGATTAAAGACTGCTGTCCAGTTTATATATCGATGGCTTAGCGTCGCTAATCCTACGATTAGCGTGCGCTATATCAGCATCGAACAAAACGTTACGCCAAAATGTACGATTAGCGCGCTAGCTACAAATGTTAGCGTGCGCTAACGACGCCCGAACCGATCCGGTAGCCTGCAGGCGCCTGAAATACGGATAGCGCGCTATCACGCCCCAGCGTGCGCTACCAATGCACCCTAGCGCGCGTTATGTTACCACATAGCGTGCGCTAACCAACGTTCTAACCCAGTCCAGTAGCCTCTGGACTGATTCTGCACCACCCGTTAGCGCGCGCTAACGGCAACACTTAGCGTGCGCTAACTTCGTCAACCTAGCGCACGCTAGCCTCAAAACGTAGTGTGCGCCAAAAACTCAGAGAGACAGCAACAGAACATCTCAGAAATGGGTATGACGACATACCCACAACTTTGGGAAATTACAAAACAGCCTCAAATGTCCAAAAAATCACGATACGACGACGAATAACCAAACCGAAGCTCACAACACGCATAACAACGTTAAATGAACTTACGAGAAACCCGAAACGACAGTTTCGAACGAGATTCGCAAGAATCGAACTCAAGCGCGGGAAAGTCGCTTAAGAACACAGAACTTAACAAAATGACACCGAAACGAACTCGGTTGACAAAAAGTGCAGAACTAAATACTCTCAGAATCACGAAACGGTCACGAGCGAGTCGTCAAAACGGACTCCGGCCGAAAAAAGAAATTTACCGAAAATCGAAAATTGCGGATATTACAGTTCATGCCGTGCGAATCTGGTGGGTATCTTGGTCGAGCCCACCACCATTTACCCCATGTGCTAGCCGGCTTACCCAGTAATTCACTGCATTACGTACGCTACGCTTCATCCGTAGCGTACGTTAACATTAACAGGTTACGTACGTTAAGTTACATTCTTAACGTACGTTACCACGTATATGTGCATGGAGAAAAATTTACATGTTGCTACACTCATGTAAAAAGATATAAATATGATAATTATCATACTCCATTATCAATACCATCATTCCCAAAATAATACAGGGTTCAATGTACAGATGAAATACTTCCATAAGAATCCGGATATTACATACTCTCCTACTAAAAAGTAGTTTTGTCCCGAAACTCAAGACGAAAATAACTCGGGATATCTGGACTTCATGCCATCTTCCGTTTCCCATGTGGATTCTTCCACTCCATGGCGTGACCATTGAACTTTGACCAAAACGATGGGTTTGTTTCTCAACTGCTTAACTCGACTCTCGAGTATCTTAACCGGTCTTTCTTCAAACGTCCCATCCTGCGTGACTTCGATCTCGCCGAAATCAATGATATGAGTGGGATCTGGTACATACCTCCGTAATTGGGATACGTGGAACACGTTATGAACATGGCACAATGACGGCGGCAATGCCAATCTATATGCCAACTCTCCAACTCTCTCAAGGATCTCAAATGGTCCGATATATCTCGGACTTAGCTTTCCTTTCCTTCCAAAACGGAATATTCCCCGAGTAGGTGAAACCTTTAAAAGTATGTGGTCTCCAATACTGAACTCCAAAAGGGCGACGGTGTACGTCTGCGTAAGATTTCTGGCGACTCTGGGCGGTCAACAGCCTTTCACGAATCAAGGCTATCTTCTCTCGAGTCTGCACGATCAACTCTGGTTCTGTTCTGATCAAGTCCGATGAATCGTCCCAGCATAGGGGCGATCTGCATCTCCTCCCGTATAATGCCTCAAACGGTGCCATCTTAATGGAAGCATGCCAACTATTGTTGTAGGTAAATTCAATCAACGGTAGATGAATTTCCCAATCAGTTGACCAATCTAAGGCACAAGCCCTCAACATATCTTCCACCGTTTGAATAGTCCTCTCGGATTGTCCATCAGTCTGTGGGTGATAAGCTGTGCTGAAGTTCAATTCGGTCCCCAAGGCCTTATCAACTGCTTTCCAAAAGTGCGACACAAAACGGCCGTCTTGATCAGAGACAATGGTTTTCGGCGTACCATGCAATCGAACTATCTCCGAAATAAATATCGTGCCAACCTCTATGGTCCCCACGTGTCCTTAATGCCTAGAAAATGAGCTGATTTGGTTAAACGATCAACTATTACCCAAATCATGTTCATTCCTGTCTTGGTTCTTGGCATACTAGTGATAAAGTCCATCGATATGTCCTCCCATTTCCATTCAGGAATCGGGAGCGGCTTCAACATTCCAGCAGGTCGTTGATGCTCGATCTTAACCTGCTGACAAGTCAAGCATTTCGACACATAGTCCGCTATATCTTTCTTCATGTTGCCCCACCAGAAATTCTGCTTCAAGTCCTTATACATCTTACTGGTGCCCGGGTGGATAGAATAGGGCGAACTGTGAGCTTCCTTCATAATCGTCTGTTTCAGAACATCATTATCAGGAACGCAGAGTCGGTTCTGAAATCTCAAAACTCCATCATCATGAATTATGAATCCGGGGGCCTTTCCTTTGATCACTTCATCACGTAACCGAATCATCAGAGGATTATTTGTCTGTCTAGATTTGATTCCTTTGGTTAATGATGAAGTTATTTCCATCATGCACAGCTGTCCTTGGACTCTTTGTAACCACACTTCAATTCCTTCACGAATCATCTCTCGTTGAAGGCTAAGTTGGGAGGTCAGCGTCTCCAGCATCTGAATAGAAACAGGCTTGCGGCTAAGTGCATCGGCCACTACATTCGCTTTGCCTGGATGATACAAAATCTCCAAGTCGTAGTCCTTAATCAGCTCTAACCATCTCCTTTTCCGCATGTTCAACTCTTTCTGACTGAAGATATATTTGAGACTCTTGTGATCTGTAAAGATCTGGCAGTGAGTCCCGTACAGATAATGCCTCCAAATTTTTAACGCAAAAACTACTGCTGCTAGCTCCAAATCATGTATTGGGTAATTCACTTCATAGGGTTTCGGTGTCGCGGCCATAAGCGATCACCTTGTCATTACGCATCGATGCATCCGAGTCCTTGATTCGACGCATCACTGTAGACTATAAATCCTTCAGTTCCCTGTGGAAGTGTTAAAATCGGTGCCGTCGTCAATCTCTTCTTCAATTCATCAAAGCTAATCTGACATAATTCGTTCCACTCAAACTTTTGAGTTTTCTGCAGGAGTCGAGTAAGTGGGCGGGAAATTTTGGAAAACCCTTCCACGAACCGACGATAATACCCACAAGTCCTAAGAAACTTCGGACTTCTTTCACATTCTTTGGAGGCTTCCAATCCATAATTGCTTCGATCTTATGAGGATCTACTCGGACTCCTTCAGCTGACACCACATGGCCGAGGAACATTACTTCTTTTAGCCAGAATTCACACTTAGAAAGTTTGGCGTACAATTGCTCGCTTCTCAAAAGTTCCAATACAATCCGCAAATGTTGCGCATGTTATTCCGGGTTCTTAGAATATACCAGAATATCATCAATGAACACGACCACAAATTTATCCAAATATTCGATGAACACTCGATTCATCAACTGCATGAATACAGCCGGTGCATTAGTGAGACCAAACGGCATCACTACAAACTCATAATGTCCGTAGCGAGTTCTGAACGCTGATTTCGGAACATCAGATTCCTTAATCCTCAGCTGATGATACCCTGACCTTAGATCGATTTTAGAAAATACTGTTGCCCCTTGCAACTGGTCAAACAGATCATCAATCCGTGGCAACGGATACTTGTTCTTAATCGTCATCTTGTTCAGCTCTCGATAGTCAATACACAGTCGAAGCGATCCATCCTTCTTTCGGACAAAAATCGACGCTCCCGGTAGCAACGCTTGGCTGAATATAGCCTTTATCCAGTAACTCCTCTAGCTGCTTTTTCAGTTCGTACATCTCAGTAGGTGCCATACGATACGGCGCCTTAGAAATTGGTGTAGCTCCGGGTTCCAGCTCAATGGTAAATTCTACATCCCTTCGTGGAGGTAGTCCAGGTAACTCGTCAGGAAATACATCTGGAAATTCGTTCACAACAGGAATGGATGAAAGTTCCACAATTTCGTCTTCTTTCTTCCATAGCACCAGTATCCGATACAGCCCTGTTTTAACAATTTGACAGCTTTTATTGCCTTGATCAATTTTCCTGAGCTTCCCGGTTTCCATCCCTCAAATAGAATTTCGGAACCATCTTCAGCGATCAGCGAGATATTCCTCCTTCGGTAGTTTACAATTGCTCCATATCGATTAAGCCAATCGTCTCCGAGTATCAGGTCGTCTCCTTGCATTTCTATTACAATTAAATTTGAGAGCCACTCTCTGCCTCCAATTGATACAGGGAAATTTCTAGTTTCTAAGTTCCCAACCATCCTCTCTCCACTCGGTAAACCAACAATATAAGGTTCACAAGTATGAAAACTGGAAATATTTAAACGATTTACACAAGACAAGGATATAAAAGAATGCGTAGCTCCTGTATCGAATAAAACGCTAACTGGCTGGGAAAAGATCTGGACGATGCACGATGCGGCAAAGACATCACGATCGTCTGTCCTCCTCATCTCGTATAGACGTGGGGGAGCAGATCCGGCACTCGATGTCCCCTTTCGGTCCCATTGTCCTCTGCCTCGTCCGCGGCCAAAATTTTGAGGCATCTGAACACTTTGCTGCGTCTGTTGGATACTGGCTTCTTTCTGGACTGGCTGGGGTGTACGGGCTCTGAAAGACTTCGCAGCCTCTTCATAGAACACTGCCCGATGTCCCTTTCGACCACAATCAAAACAAGTCACGGCAGGTAGGGGCAATTCCGTCGATAGTGCCCCGTCTGGGCGCAGTTAAAGCATTTCCTGGTAATATCAGTCATGGTTGATGTTGCTCCAAAGTTCTTTCCGCTCCTAACTGGGTGCGGAGGTTTCTTAAACGAATGAAAAGATGACTGGGCCTTGCGGGGCCTGCTGTTCTTGTGCTCTGTAAAAGTACCAGAGACTTTCTGCTTCTTCGACTCTGTAAATTTTTCCATTGCTGCTTCCTTGATTTCGTACGCCAACGCCTTATCTTGGTATTGGCGGAGAGTGGTACATTCAAAACCGGACATGTACCTCTGGATTTCTGGTTTCATCCTCATTTCAAAGTGAATAATCATCTCTGCATCTGTTCTGACCAGATGTCGAACAAATGCTAACTGCTGGTTGAACGTCTTAATTGCCTGAGATACTGGCACATCTGAAGGTTGAGCGGAGAAAAACTCCCGAACCTTGGCTTCCCTCACAGGACGAGGGCAGTACTGAGCTTCCATCATCAATTTAAACTCTGTCCAATCAGCATCATGGTCTACCGGCCGGATGGCTTCCCACCATTCGGACGCCTCCCCTATCATAAAGTATTGAGCGATAGAGGCTCTCCGATCGTCTGGGCAGTTAATTCCGGCAAATATTTTCTCCAGTTCCTTCAACCAATGGTCCCAAGTGGGAGTCTCGGAAAAGCCGTCAAATTTGGGTGGTTGCATCTTCGCCACCTCTTGTAACCATTGGTCACCTCGATTTCCCATTTTTGGTATCCTTTGTTGTCCATCTCCCTGCTGAATTCCTGCCGCCACCTGCATTCGGTCCACGACCTGAGCGAACTGAGTCATCTGGTTCACAACTTGACGAAGGATTTACGTACGCCAGTTCGGTTCGTTATTGATGGATCGTTGCGGCTCGCGAGCTATGGTATCTGATTAGAAGGCGACGCCTCCCTTTCAGCATTCCTTCGTCCGCGTCCACGACCGCGACCACGTCCACGTCCGCCTCTCAACATACTGTAAGCATAAATACTCAATATACAGGAAACAACATCGTTCTAATATTCGAGTATAAAGATATATAATATGTAAAGAACGAGATAGAGTTTAGGATCTTACAACCACCGTTCGCATGAAGACGTAGGCAGTACAGTGATGTTATTCATGGCCGGTTACCTCAAAAGACATAAATGACCCCTATTTTAACCAAATGGCCAAGATATCCATAATCTTAGCTCCGATACCATATTCTGTAACACCCCCGATATATTCAGGAATATTACAGCGCCGTAAATCCTTTACATAAGGATTTACAAGGCTGAAGAATTGAACAGACATTAAGAAGTACTAACGAATGGAAATAACGGAATTAAGATACAACAGTCCCGACCAAATACTGAAAATACAATTGTCCAACAGGAACTTAATAATACATCACCGAATTGAAATTCATCATAAATGACTTCTTACTCGAGTACTTATTGAAATGACCAATAAACAACAGACAAATAAACCCGGCCGGAACATCACTCTGCACCCTCGTCGTCATGCAGCTCCAGTGGTTGTTTTCCTGCTCTCCTGGATCCTGAACATAAATAAAATGTTCACCCCCTAAGGGGTTATCACAACGATGCTAGTACAAGTACCACAGAATATTATTCAACATCACACGCAGAATAATAATAACGTAAGTGATAAAAGGTCAAACGAGTCTTCTCCTGCGAGAAACTCATACATAACATACACAACTGACAATCACAACATGATATCACAACATACACATGGTAATTCCGTCGATCCAGCGTTCACTGCCTAGAACCCACGATGATCCCGTCAGACCAACCCGTGGTGGAAAAAGCCGTCCAATGATCCAGCGCACGCTAGCATAGATCCCCCGATGATCCCGTCGGACCAACACGAGGTGGACATACAACAACGACATACATGCACGACAATATGTATGACATCAATACATAAAACAAATAAGGTACTTGCCTCGATTCGAAGACAAGAACAATACTTCCACGAGAACGAAACGCTCGAAGGTTGCCCCTCTCGATCAATCACGTAGCAAAGTTCGAACCTTAAATAAGAGAAATAACATGGAATTCATCTTAGGTCGAACGAACATCTAACAATCCGAATTACGGTTGAGAGTCTATAAAACGAAAACTGTCTGACCTAAATAACGTACGTTACATGTCCTCTGTAACGTACGTTAAACTTACTCGTTAGCGTACGTAAACTATGAAGTCTAGCGTACGCTAACCATATACCAACAGTTCCTCTCTGATCATTCGACTTGACTCGTCTGATAGTATAACGTACGTTACGTACCAAACGTAGCGTACGTTAACGACGTCATCTAACGTACGTTAGTAACCAATCTTAACGTACGTTAATCATGCATGTCAGTTTCTCACTGGGCAGATGACTGGCTCGATTAGTGATGAAGTATTACGAAATTCTTAGTGAGTAATCTAATATACCTTCAAATATATATCATACTCATGAATGATCTACGAATTAATATCTTCAATTACAAGGATACAGATATCATCGTAATACTATTTTCAATCTTGATCGCAATACTCATGCAAGATTCGGTTGGTCTAAGGTTGATGTATTTGATCTAATATCGTCATTAAATCCAGGCTTATACTGATAGTGAACTACTTATTCCATCTATGCAAGTAAGATTACAACTATGATGATTCCTTCCAAAATCCATTTGGTAAAAGTGGAAATCGACACTAAGTCTACAATCAATATGACGATAACATTTGATACGGTTTAATAATTCACTATTCTCATCTTTGTCATAACCAGGTTCAACTACGGTGTTCTAAACCATAATAATTCGATCATCATAGTTTAAACATGATACTAGGTCGCATACGTCGTCAAAGTGATCTACTATTCTTGGTAGAGTGATCATATCGTCTTTAACAACATAACTTCAAAGTTGGAAGTAGTATAACATACCTTAAGAGGAAGAAAATACTGAGACTATAAGTAAAATCCAACTCCGGTTGCTTCAACGCCGACTCGTGATGATTTCCACTCCAAAGTCCAATATAAGTAGTCTTCAATGATCAAGTAGCATCATACAATCTCAATGACTTAGTAACAAATGATCTAAGGGTGTTAAAAGGGGCTGGAAATCTTCTGGGGACGAAATATGGTGGAGCTTAGAGGCAAGAGATCGAGATGAAATAGGGTGTTGCTCCTTTTATAACTTTCTGAGTGTTACGTACGCTAGGGCTACTTCATAACGTACGTTATCGTCCAAAATAGTTCACTGTCTGATTTCTGAACTTCATTACGTACGCTACACTTATCGTGTTACGTACGTAACCCATATAATTTGCGTACGCTACACAATGTCCATAACGTACGTTAAAGTCCGTTGACTTAAAAAGTGTCTAGGTTCATGCCGTGCGAATCTGGTGGGTATCTTGGTCGAGCCCACCACCATTTACCCCATGTGCTAGCCGGCTTACCCAATAATTGACTGCATTACATACGCTATGCTTCATCCGTAGCGTACGTTAACATTAACAGGTTACGTACGTTAAGTTACATTCTTAACATACGTTACCACGTATATGTGCATGGAGAAAAATTTACATGTTGCTACACCCATGTAAAAAGATATAAATATGATAATTATCATACTCCATTATCAATATCATCATTCCCAAAATAATACAGGGTTCAATGTACAGATACTTCCATAAGAATCCGGATATTACAGATGATACCCTCCTCGAGCCTAATGCGGAGTACAACCCAATATCCACTCGAGGACTCTGGAGACGTATTCCAGATGGTCAACCCCTAGATTGTTCAAAAGGTATAGTGTTAGCACAATAGTAACGAATAACTAATACAAATAAACAACAAGGCATAAAATAAATTATCACCTGGCATAATGCCCACCAAGGGCAATGATCGCCCCTAAATGGTCTCAAGCCGTGTACGTGGCTGATCAAGAAATCCATATCCTTATCATCAATCCTCAATGTACCTGTCCTATTATAATTACTCTATATATTGATACACGTAGCCTAATATAAAATAATTTTGATAGTAATGAAGCATTCAATTAATTTAGAAGAAATTGACAAACTAATATTTTTTCTTTACCAAGAAGCTCGTATGAACCAAAACCGTCTGGGAAGCCCAATCATCAAGCCATCGCACGCCAACATCAAGCCATAATGAAACATTTTCAGTAACTACAAATTTCAATAATAGAGTATATACATATAAATTTAAAGACTTACTTCTGCATCTATCGATTTGGATCCGTCCTACAACATCAAAAACCATGAGGCACTAGCTCCGCATGCAGGACCCATATTGATACTACAATTTATTTTTTGTTTAGACATGTATAATATTTAGTAATAATATTGAATCTACAATTTAACTCACCTCTCGCCGCTGGTCAACCACCTCCTATACGCCTCCTCATCGATGTCCTTCCTCTTTTCAACCACAATGGTCGAGAAGGGGGAATGCGGTCTATATGACTTATACTGCAGTCTATGCGAATCAAATGTATCTGCTGGAATAGGAAAAATAGCAGAATACTTAAGCGGGATAGGGCTCACATGTATAGTGGAAGAGGATGGACGAGTCCTAGGGGCAACCTCTGGTGGTGTCACCAACATCTCAGCAGGAACAATCGGGGCAGTAACTGTCAGAACTGAGGCTCGATCAGCACGAGGATCGAGGCTCTGGATGTTCTCTACCGGGATCCATGCTCTGCCAGTGCCTGGTGTAACACCCCCAATCCACTCAGGGATATTACACGCCGTAGACCCTCTCCTCGAGGATCTACCAGGCTGGTAACAACATTTAACATCTCGACAATGCCTTCAAGGCTACAATGACTCAGTAGACCGATTTGGTCTTTCCACAAATACATACAACTCAAATACAACTCATGCCCACGCAGGGGACAAAATACAACCACACCCGTACAACGGGAACAATATAGCAGCGGAAAATAAAATACCACTAGACCAATACGACATCAACGGATCCTCGTGTGATTAGTATCGTTCATCTTTCATCATCCTTCGTGCCGACCCTGTGTCATGCTCCAAAACCTGAATGCAAAAATAGACATCCACCCCCCGAATACTCGGGGGTTAGCAAAACTCCACTGTTTTGCTAGTGCAAATACAAAGTGCAAATACGAGCCATACAATTCACATTCCACGAATAACAATAACCAGGAATCCTCAAGATCCAAACAAAACGAAGAGTACTTCCCGAGGCAAGAGTTTGAGAAAACCTTTCAACATCGGAATATCATAAATCAATGGAAATAATTTATAAAACGGTTTAGAACGCCATCGAGAGTTTTAATAGAAAACAATTTAGGATTATCAAATCCTACTTTTCAAAATCCAAAAGACAAAAGGGGTCACCGCCCCAAAGGTTTACTTTCCGAAAAATGACATTTACCAAACCGTTGGGATTTTAGCCCCAAATCTCATCCACTCACAGTACACAAGAACGACCACAAGGTTCGTATCCCAACATCAAAATTCACAAATAAAGGATTTAAAACAAACAACAAAATACTCCAGTGCCATCCTAGCCAAGTAAGCCAAACGAACAACTTACCTCTTACACACTTAGTCAATGCGTGCAATCATGAAAACCGTTCAAAAGCACTCATTTCCGGAAATGCCATAATCAAATCACATTTGTAAAAATGCACCACAATTAACCATGGATCCACCCCTCCGTGGACCCCTACCGAGACCCCGTCGGATCTAACCCGTAGTGGTTAAAAGCAAGCTCGCGGATCCACCCCTCCGTGGACCCCTACCGAGACCCCGTCGGATCTAACCCGTAGTGAGCATACACACACACACGTTACTCATGCAATACTAACATGCTAAGAATGTAAGTTCATTAAGAATACTCACTAGAGATGGCCATTAACTCGACACCATTACCAAACTCTTCAAAAATACAATAACAAGATTAAATACGGAATACACGATTCCATAACTTAAACAATAGGAGTATAATCATAAAATCCTTCAACGTTCAAAATAACCAAATCATAATCAATTCTCAAAACACCGTTCACAAATCACACTCGTTTTGAAAGAAAGCCTTTAACGAGGCCAAACCGAAATCCTTTGAAACTTCATTTCAAATAACCAAACAAACACATCAAGACGACCACCGATCATCATATCCATAAACCGAGAAAAGTATGGGCAAGGTACTTGCCTCTAATAAGAACAACGCGGTGAATCGACCGAAGTAGGTTGGCCCGAACCGACTACGAACCCGCCGACTCCACCGAACGCCAACTCACGTTCATAAACTACGAAGGACAAATAATAACAATGAAATGAATTCCATAACACGACTCAAAGCCGTTGAATTCAAAGAACGAATAATGAAAGTTCAAGGATTTCCCCCAAAACGGCCAAGAACACGATTCGTTCCGTCAAATCACGAAAACAGAATTCCAAGTTGAAATATGGATATACAATCCATAGAATGTGTTTAACAACATCATTTAACCACAATCGATCCATCAAAAACGGATGAAAAACGAGATCGAGAACAAATCCCCAAAAAGTCAACTCGAAGGAAATCAAGAATTATACTTCGATTCGACGAAGAACAATGGATTAAATGATGTTAAACACAAGAATACTATCAAGATTAATCATACCCATCATGAATTAATCAACAACACGGAACGAATCGGACAAAAATGCAAAAATCCCCAAATTCACGAAATTAGGGTTCTAAGGAAGATTACCTTGATTCGCTGGATCAAAGGTTGATAACGGACGATTGATTGATGTTATGAACTCAAGGACTTCATGGATTTGTTGCTAAACAACATGGCTTCGTCACCCATGAATCGCCATTCGTGGAAGGAGAAGGAAGGGAATGAAAAACGAAGTGAAATGTGACTGCTCAGCCACATTTATACTGGGCCAGGCTAGCGTGCGCTAGCCTTCCCGGACTAGCGTGCGCTATCGGCCGGTATCGGCCGAGTACCCTCGGCCAGGGCCCACACGACCCGGCATCACCTACCAACCCTGCCGACCAAACCTGTCGACCCGACTCCCGCTAGCGTGCGCTACGGCCGGAAGCCTGCGCGCTAGCCGACCTGCCCGAGAGCCATCGGATCAATCGCCCGGCCAGTAACGACGCTAGCCGGCCGACGCGCGGCGCTACGCTGCGACTAGCGCGCGCTACGCTCGGCGTAGCGTGCGCTACCGCCGATCCCGACCGAGTCGAACCTCGAAACCCCACCGCCTGTGCCCGATAACGTCGTTAGGCCGGCAGAAGGCGGCGCTTACACTGCCGGTTAGCGCGCGCACCTTCCGGCCGTGGCGTCGCTTACGCCGGTTCTGCCGCACTCCCGGCCGGTGCCGCAATCGTCCGGCCAGCCCCGCCACCGTCCGGCGATCCGCAACTGTCGTGGCTCGACGACCCGATTTCCGAAATCGCACGGAACGAACACGACGAAAAGTTCACGGACGACATAAACGACTCGAAATGAAAACGTAATACCATAATTAGTCATACGCGACCAAGAAACGGGTCGAGACAACCATTACAGATACGGATACCCGTAACTTTCAAGAAATTACAAAATGGCCCAAAACGCCCGGAAATCACGATACGTGATCGAATAACCAAACCGAAGTTCACAACACGTCTAACAAAGTTAAACGGACTTACTGGAAACTCGAAACAGCAGTTTCGAACGAGATTCGCAAGAATCGAACTCAAGCGCGGAAAAAGTCGCTAAAAAGCACGGAACTCAACAAAACGACACCGAAACGAACTCGGATGTCAAAAAGTGTAGAATTAATCATTCTCAGAATGACGAAACGGACATGAGCGAGTCGTCAAAACGGACTCCGACCGAAAAAAGAAATTTACCGAAAATCGAAAATTGCGGATATTACATTCTACCCTCCTTAAAAGAAGTTTCGTCCCGAAACTTAAAACAAGTAGGGAGAAGGAATATTCCGCCAAGGAAAACTCATCGAGATACACAAGAATGCGTAACTAACGCCCAACGGCGAAACGTTACAAACAACGTAATGGAATATACGGCGTGAAAACACGCTCCACGGCGACCAACACAACGTCGCCGTTAGCGATATAATAAAACCAACAAACGACAAGCGTCATCAAACGGATAATATAGCCAAGTCAATTATCCGACAATCACAAAACACAACGAACGAAAACCAATATGATTGACCAACCCAACGGTACATCAATCAAAACGCGAGTCAACCGCTGAACAAACACGGAATCCCACCGCCTAAGGGCTGGAAGATCGAAAACGAAACTAATTTCCCGAACTGAAGGGAATTACGAAGGAGCCTGAATGTTCACCACTCACGGAACGAGATCAATAAAGACCGAACAATCAAACGGTCGAACCACAACGATCGAGACAACAAAATCGAAGAATCATGTTCGAATCACGAAGGATAATAAAATTCAAACAACGACTCCAAGGTTCACATCTCGACTCGAGACAATATATGATCCGGTGAAAACAACAGGATGTGCATTCCCATAAGATCCACAGGAAAGGGAATAGCAATTAAAAAGTCACAACGACAAACGAGTTATTCCGAAACAATACCACACTCGTTCGATAGACAAAACAGGTAGGACAAGCTCGGAAATGTCAACGAACATAAATGAGTCGACAGAGTCGAAAACATAAGAGTTCCAAATCCGATCCACTTCGAATAAAAGAACTAATAGAACCAGATGATGTCACTCCCAAACAAGGTTCACAAGAATCGAACTGAACCCGAAAAAGTAACATCGATAACCAGATCGACCCACAACAAGATCACAGCTCGTTCGGACGATGAAATCGAAATACAGAACAAGTTCATAAAGTGCCAACGAACATGAACGAATCGATAGACTGGGGAAAGAGAAAATACAGAAGTCAAAATAGTACGGGCATTACCTCCGACCTCGTCCACGAAATTCACAAAAAACGGAAGCAAGGTAACAAGACATTAAACAACCGACACATAACGGAACCATCACCGATGCACACGGTCATACCAAACTAAGCTCTAACAGCTCGCACATGCGCGACAACGCAGAAATCATCACGAGGCGACAACATTCAACACCAACATCCCGCCTCTCACAGGGGGCTAACACAACAAATGTGTGGAAAGCGACTCAACGCTCACACCGCCAATTCGGTCATACTCGGGAGAAAGTATCAAAATGACAACACGAACATCACACATACATGCCCAGCCCTCAAACGGGAATGGATAGGTTTTAAAAACGAAAACCTCATTTTGAAAATAATTTAAAAGAATACTGGTTGATCTTGAGTATCACCTTTCAAAAAGTATAAACGTGAAACATCGTTATCGAGACATTGGAAAAAAAACCATTTCGCATTTGATAAAAATGAGGACACTTTCTCTTAGTGAAAACTTTCAGAATATTCGACCCTCGGGTCTAAATAAAAATGTTTCTAAGACATTGAAAATATCTCAAAGCATTTTGGTCCTCGAAGTAGAAAATTTTTGAAATATATTGCGGCACCTTGGATGTACCACAAGAAAATAACTCATTTGAAAAGTATGTCTCGAAATTTATTTTTCTAAGATACTCAAGGTTTTCAAAAATCCAATAGGCCAGAATGCCCAAAACTCACACATACCGACGTTCACTAAAACAACTCCTAGCACACGCATCAAAAGTTTAAAATCAAGACAATATATGTCTTTAAACGGAAATAAACGATAAAATACCACATTCGAACAAAACCACCGATAAAATACTCTCCCGCACCGGCTAGTGAACAAGTCGAACGCGTATAAGCACAAAGCTTCCACAAGAGACTTGTAAACGTGCAATCGATTCGAAAATCATCAACAACGGAGAAAAACAACAATAAAAAGACATCACAAGCGATTTACACTCCTCGTATAAATCAAATACGAAAGTCGACTAAATACATATCGTGAAATCAAAATTCACATAAGGATTCCACCACTTAACAAATAATCATAAAAATAGCTCGTGTCACACGAGGCACAACACAAAGAAGGAGACTTACTTCCCAGTGTCGCACGAAGATGATGATCGCCCCACGATACTAATCACGACCAACAAACTCAAGCAGCGTCGCGACATTTCGATCGGATAAAATCCGACGAAACAAGACTCAAACAACACGACTTGACCCGACAGCCTAGGTTTCCTCAACCTAAGCTCCGATACCATTTATGTAACACCCCCAATCCACTCAGGGATATTACACGCCGTAGACCCTCTCCTCGAGGATCTACCAGGCTGGTAACAACATTTAACATCTCGACAATGCCTTCCAGGCTACAATGACTCAGTAGACCGATTTGGTCTTTCCACAAATACATACAACTCAAATACAACTCATGCCCACGCAGGGGACAAAATACAACCACACCCGTACAACGGGAACAATATAGCAGCGGAAAATAAAATACCACTAGACCAATACGACATCAACGGATCCTCGTGTGATTAGTATCGTTCATCTTTCATCATCCTTCGTGCCGACCCTGTGTCATGCTCCAAAACCTGAATGCAAAAATAGACATCCACCCCCCGAATACTCGGGGGTTAGCAAAACTCCACTGTTTTGCTAGTGCAAATACAAAGTGCAAATACGAGCCATACAATTCACATTCCACGAATAACAATAACCAGGAATCCTCAAGATCCAAACAAAACGAAGAGTACTTCCCGAGGCAAGAGTTTGAGAAAACCTTTCAACATCGGAATATCATAAATCAATGGAAATAATTTATAAAACGGTTTAGAACGCCATCGAGAGTTTTAATAGAAAACAATTTAGGATTATCAAATCCTACTTTTCAAAATCCAAAAGACAAAAGGGGTCACCGCCCCAAAGGTTTACTTTCCGAAAAATGACATTTACCAAACCGTTGGGATTTTAGCCCCAAATCTCATCCACTCACAGTACACAAGAACGACCACAAGGTTCGTATCCCAACATCAAAATTCACAAATAAAGGATTTAAAACAAACAACAAAATACTCCTGCCATCCTAGCCAAGTAAGCCAAACGAACAACTTACCTCTTACACACTTAGTCAATGCGTGCAATCATGAAAACCGATCAAAATCACTCATTTCCCGAAATGCCATAATCAAATCACAATTGTAAAATCCACCACAATTACCCGTGGATCCACACCACCGTGCACCCCTACCGAGACCCCGTCGGATCTAACCCGTAGTGGATAAATCCACAGCTCGCGGACCACAGCATCCTGGAGCCCAACCGAGACCCCGTCGGATCTAACCCGTAGTGAGCATACACACACACACGTTACTCATGCAATACTAACATGCTAAGAATGTAAGTTCATTAAGAATACTCACTAGAGATGGCCATTAACTCGACACCATTACCAAACTCTTCAAAAATACAATAACAAGATTAAATACGGAATACACGATTCCATAACTTAAACAATAGGAGTATAATCATAAAATCCTTCAACGTTCAAAATAACCAAATCATAATCAATTCTCAAAACACCGTTCACAAATCACACTCGTTTTGAAAGAAAGCCTTTAACGAGGCCAAATCAAATCCTTTGAAACTTCATTTCAAATAACCAAACAAACACATCAAGACGACCACCAATCATCATATCCGAGAAACAAGAAATGTATGGACAAGGTACTTGCCTCTAATAAGAACAACGCGGAGAATCGACCGAAGTAGGTTGGCCCGAACCGACTACGAACCCGCCGACTCCACCGAACGCCAACTCACGTTCATAAACTACGAAGGACAAATAATAACAATGAAATGAATTCCATAACACGACTCAAAGCCGTTGAATTCAAAGAACGAATAATGAAAGTTCAAGGATTTCCCCCAAAACGGCCAAGAACACGATTCGTTCCGACAACACGCGTCAACGGAATTCCAAGTTGAAATATGGATATACAATCCATAGAATGTGTTTAACAACATCATTTAACCACAATCGATCCATCAAAAACGGATGAAAAACGAGATCGAGAACAAATCCCCAAAAAGTCAACTCGAAGGAAATCAAGAATTACACTTCGATTCGACGAAGAACAATGGATTAAATGATGTTAAACACAAGAATACTATCAAGATTAATCATACCCATCATGAATTAATCAACAACACGGAACGAATCGGACAAAAATGCAAAAATCCCCAAATTCACGAAATTAGGGTTCTAAGGAAGATTACCTTGATTCATTTGGATCAAAGGTTGATAACGGACGATTGATTGATGTTATGAACTCAAGGACTTCATGGATTTGTTGTTAAACAACATGGCTTCGTCACCCATGAATCTCCATTCGCGGAAGGAGAAGGAAGGGAATGAAAAACGAAGTGAAATGTGACTCGCCCACATTTATATCGGGCAGAACTAGCGTCGCTAGCCTTCCCGGACTAGCGTGCGCTATCGGCCGGTATCGCCGAGTACCCTCGCCAGGGCCTACACGAACCGGCATCACCTACCAACCCCGCCGACCAAACCTGTCGACCCGACTCGCTAGCGTGCGCTACGGCCGAAGCTGCGCCGACTGGCCCAAAGAGCCACCGGATCAACTGCCCGGCCAGTAACGTCGCTAGCCGGCCGACGTGCGCTACGCCCGCCGACTAGCGCGCTACGCTCGGCGTAGCGTGCGCTACTCGCCGATCCCGACCGAGTCCGAACCTCGAAACCCCAGCCTGTGCCCGAGGCAGATAGCGTCGTTAGGCGGTAAGCGTGCGCTACACTGCCAAGCGCGCGCAGCCTTTCCGGCCAGAGCGTGCGCTACGCGCCTCGCCCACCTGGCCCGGCCGGTGCCCGCAATCGTCCGGCCAGCCCCGCCACCGTCCGGCGCCTCCCAACTGCCGTGGCTCGACGACCCGATTTCCGAAATCGCACGGAACGAACACGACGAAAAGTTCACGGACGACATAAACGACTCGAAATGAAAACGTAATACCATAATTAGTCATACGCGACCAAGAAACGGGTCGAGACAACCATTACAGATATGGATACCCGTAACTTTCAAGAAATTACAAAATGGCCCAAAACGCCCGGAAATCACGATACGTGATCGAATAACCAAACCGAAGTTCATAACACGTCTAACAAAGTTAAACGGACTTACGGAAACTCAAATGTTAGCTGAACGAGATTCGCAAGAATCGAACTCAAGCGCGGAAAAAGTCGCTAAAAAGCACGGAACTCAACAAAACGACACCGAAACGAACTCGGATGTCAAAAAGTGTAGAATTAATCATTCTCAGAATGACGAAACGGACATGAGCGAGTCGTCAAAACGGACTCCGACCGAAAAAAGAAATTTACCGAAAATCGAAAATTGCGGATATTACACCTGGGACGCCCTCAGTATGCTCGGTGGGAGCCGACGCACCATTAACACTAGCGGTGTTAAAAATATCCGGTATCAAAAAATCCGATCCGAAACTTCGAAAACCCGTTCCAAAAAATCCGAATTTTCGGATATCCAAATTTCGGATATCCAATTTTTTGGATTCGAATTCGGATAGTGATTTTGAAAATTTTCGGATATTTCGGATATCCGATATCCGAAATATATAATTTTTATTTTTTTATTATTATTTCAAAATATAAAAAAAACAATTAGTTCCATAAGTTTAGGTCTTTGCTATGACATATGACTAACCTTACCTAAAACACGAAATAAAATTAACCAAATTAGAATTTAGAAATCATAAAAAACATGATGTTCATTGTTCTCTTATATTATACTAAGTACTAAAAAAACATAATTAAATGTGTTTATAGTATTATAGACACTGTTTATAAAATATAATTTGAATAAATATGTATTTTTTTATCCATTTATAAAAATATGAAACACATATATATGTATGCATGTAAAAGAATACAATGAGTAACAAAAAATGGCTTATCATTAATTGGCTATTTTTGATTCAAAATTTATGGTTGAATCTTAAATTTTTTTATAATGTTTTGTAATCTCTAATAATGTTATTTAATTTATTAACAACTTGACATTATTGAAGAAGTTTTTGAAATTTTTTGAAATAACAATATTTCGGATATCCAAATTGATATCCAAATCCGTATCTGAAATTTCGGATATCCAATTTTGAACATCCCTAGTCAACACGAGCCTCAGTATCGATGCTCAGCCAGCGCCGGGGACGCTCTCAGTCTGCTCGGGGGGAGTCGGCGCTCCGTCAAACTGAGGCTATGTCGGAACCGAGGCATGATGAGGAGAATCGCGCATAAAATATTAATACCTCTAATGTCTAATGGTGGCGTAGCAAGGCGAGCATTCTGGCCCAATGCGTCATCAACATATCGACGCAGCTGCTGGACCACCCTATCACACGCTGAATCGATTTACCCACACAGATGGGTCAATAAGGTATCAAAATCCGTAATGGGTGTAGTCTGTTGAGTACCCCGTGCTGGAGAAGGTGCAGTCTGGTGAGTACCCCGTGCAGGAGAGCTCTGGCGCTGCGAATCAGTATGTATAGGCTCATGAGGCTCTCCTAATGGCTCACATCCAAAAGTATGATATGTAGGCTCTTGTTTGTTGATTCTTTAGTCTAATACTCGCAAGCGCACGATTCGTTCGATGTAGATATGCGGTGCAAGGTCGATTCCACAGGGAGGACTATGATAGTGAAGTAAAAAATTTCCTATCGTTTTAAACCAAATTTTATTAAATTCTAACCTAGTCCCAAATAATTTTATTTTTGAATGATTATAATAATTGTATTAAATGACAGTAATTTTTAAGTAGATTTTAGATAAATTGATTTTAAATAAATTACTAGGGTTTAGAATCCACCAATGTCTATTTATTATTTATTTTATTTATTAATTCCAAGAAATTCAGGATATAGATTCTGAAATCAAGCTCACTATTTCCCTATAGATTTGACAATAAGTACAAAATTATAATTCAAATATAGATTTTCCTTCGCTTGAAAAATGTAATTTCTAAGTATTATATGTATCCAATTTAATGGAAAACAAACAATCAAAGAAATTATCAAATGTCAATAATCACAAAGCAATGGAGAATTTATAACTATAAAAAATACGTGATATAATTGATGAAATAATATTTCCCTATTGAAGCGAAAATCATAATCGTTAAAAACATTTATTTAGAATTATTATATAAATATTAATAATAATATAGACATGGTTTCATCATAACCCAAGTAAAAGAAAATTACTCACTCATAATAACAACACAAATAAATAGATATTTCATAATATTATTACTCAAATATAATTTTATTACACAATATTTTTATTTCTCCCTCTTACAATAATATCTCTCTATCTTTTCTCCTCTTTTTTCTCCTCCCTAAAAATACTACACCTTCCTCCTCTATTTATACTACTTCAAAATTAATAAAATAATAATTTTTAAAATATTTAAATCCCACCACTCAATTATTCACGGCTGCCAAGAGGGTGCTGATGTCATGGATGACATCAGAAGAGAGTTGAATTTCCGATCCAATCAGTTGTTGACACGTGACACAATATGGTCCGTCTATTTAATTGTTCTTCGAACGGTCATAACATCTTCATACGAACTCGGATTCGGATGAATATTTTTTTAAAACGATCATCTCGACGAGACAAATAAAATGAGACTAGTCGTGACTATATTTGAATTTTGAAAAAATATCATCCTTGAACCAATTGATCTATCTTGTACCGGTTGGTTAACCTGCAGATATAATTTAATTCTAATTAATTATCCAAAAATGACACAAAATTATAGAAAATTCTAACAGAATTAAATAATATAAATATATGGTAAAATGAATAAATTATGATACAAAATATACAATTATATACATAAAATACTAATAAAAATATTACTCAAAATATACCAAATAAATTTCCTCACACTTATCTTTTGCACGTCCTCGGGCAAATCTTATACCCAAGTTATAATACTCATATGCTGAAAAAAATCATGACAAAACTAATATCAAGAGAGAACAAGTGATCATGACCCAAGTGAGATCAGAGAAAAATAGGATGCCACACCAAATTCTAACAACTTCATTGAGATTCGAATGCAAAAAGATTCAATACCCTCATGGTGGATGTCACTCTTCACTCAAGTGTATATACGGGATATTAGAGAAGAGTTCACTCATATCAAAGCATAATGTATCATTACCATACGCTTGGTAAAAAAATCAAATCTCCACTACTAAAAAATAAACTCATGCATAAATCAAAAGGTCTTTATTTTGGTTGTAACGTGGCTTTGGGTATGAGTAGGATAAAGGGAAAATTATGAGGTTTGCTAGCCAAGATCAATTGTGAATTTAGATGCGTAACAAATCCTACAAATAACAATCAACATCCCCTCTTTTGTAATGAAAACTCTCAAACCATCATCCCAAGTTATTCTGTACTTTACATGGTAATTGAATATTCATCTAGCAAGGTCATACTCTTGTGTAAGAAAAAGTATGCAATGGATCTTCTGGAAGGAATTATGTATCACTCAAGGGATAGTTCAAGTGCTATTTTATGTATACATAGTGATGATTTTCACACTTGGCCTCCCGCATTTTTCTTTCTGGCCGTTCTTTTTTTTTGGCCTTTATTTATATTTTTTTTATTCGGTTCAATACTCCAATGTACTTCCCACCCTTTCAGTTTCAACGAAAGCTCTTGATCTCCACAATACTCTTATGAACATCGGTCCCTATTTGTCACACATCTAGTTCACAATTAAATCTTTGACTAGAGGGTGCAAATGGATGAGTCATCAACAAGAATGGATAATGGCTAAAGTAATGTGCTTGATCAAATAAATAGGCTAAGGCTCAATGGGGCTTCTAAGGATAAAATGTAATGGGTAAATATAAGCCAACAAGGGGTTAATCCTAATTGCCTTTATCATCTTAATGCAAGAGTTTAGGAATGTAGTATCGAATTGTATAAATGAGCAAGTTCTAGAATGAACACAATATGTTTGATCACACAACAAAAAATATAGAGCGTATATATAAGAATTGCTCTAAGGCTCAAAACTCACGAAAAAAAGGGTGTTGTGTACTGAATCCCATACACCTTCATCCAAATCCATTATCAAAACTAGTGAAACATCCCAAAAATGATTTTTTCACTAATGTTTTCTCAAGAAAATGGTGTCGTGATTTTCAACCTCTTTTTTTATATTATTATTATTATTTTATATATATATATATAGATACATATAGATATACACCTTCCCCCACACTTAATGATAAACAATATCCTTATTGTGTAAAAAGAACAATGGAGTAAGGGTTTAAAGAAGGCTTCCATGTTTATGAAAGATGATACTTCGCTCAAGCCTTTATTGGACCTGCAAGAAATAAGTGTTGCAAAACAACAACAAAAAAAAAAATATACCCGGAAGTATAACACAAACAACCTAGATGCGCTTCAAGAGAGTCCGAAGAGTCACCTTACGCTGCCATCGATGCTTTTATTAAAAACACACGAGAAAAAGTACAGTGATAGAAATAGCAATACATAAATCGTGGATAGATGCGCGTCTAGAGGTCGAAAAGAAACTCCTTAAGTTGCCATCATTTTCACAATTTTTACACCCGCTAAAAAGTAAATACAACAAGAGGAATGAATTGGGATATCAAAGGGAAAGGAATGTGTCAATTTTGCGCTTCCGCACAGTGAAATCTTCCATCCAAACAATATTAGCAAGAGCTGGATCTGGTTCAGGGACAAATGCAATAAGTTTTTTGATCAACTCTTCTGGTGTTGTTGCAACAACTATGATTCGTTAGCACGCTCAGAAATAAAAGCTTTTTCAGAAGAGTAGTTGATGAAAGATAGTAAACGATCGAAGAAACCATTGACATTTAGTAGACCTATTGGTTTTGTATGAACATTTAACTGGGCTCTCGTAACCACATGAAAAGTTCCTCAAGAGTGACAAAACCACCGGGAAGGGTGATAAAGGCATCAGCATTATTTGTCATGTGAGTTATGCGGTCTTGCATATTCACAGCTCTGAACTCATCTCCAATGGTCGCTCCGGTGATTTTACTTTCAGCCAGAGGTTTTGGAATGATTCCCAACACTTTTACTCCTTCCATATAGGCAGCAGCAACAACACGTCCCATTAATCCTAGACTTCCTCCTCCGTAAACTACATGAATGCATTTTTCTCCTAAGGTACGACCCAAGTTGTGGGCTGCTTCAGTAAAGCAAGCCTCTTTCCCATGACTAGCTCCACCAAAAATGCAGATGGAGTTAAATCTTTTTGTGGAAGATGATGAATCCATTTTTTGAAAAAGAAAATTATTTTAGAGAGAAAAAGAAAGGAATACAAGTTTCAGGGATGCAGAAAAGAAACAAATGCAATGTTTATTTATAGATTCAAAATAAAGTAAAAAGATTTATTAAATTTGTGACCACATTAATTGCACTTCAACTACTCAATAAAATAATGAATGCATTTATTGCGTATCACATTTTTTATTCAGAAAATCTAAAAAAACGACAAAAAGTAAAGATACTCATGTGTATGTACAGCAGTTGTGATTGTAGCTCACATCTTCCTCTGATTTTACGTTCAGAAACGGCTTAAACGCCTCCTATGAGTCGGGGAGAAGCTTCCCATCCAATTTTCTTACAAATTGGCAAACAGGGTCTTTTAACGTCAGATTCCCAAGACGTTGTTCATATTCTGGGTTGAATTTATTCCACAAACATCGAATCCCATAATGTACGAGTCCACTAGGATGCGTGTCAAGAGAAATTTCGATATCATCTAAATTCTCCTTAGTCAGACCATTCTTGATGAACTGAATTTTATCTTCTCTGTTTGTGGAAGGAATTCCTAAAGATCGACATCTTGAATCACAGTTCCACCTAGCACATTTGTAGCAAATGGCCATTTTCTTTGCTCATCGTATCTTGGTATATGAACTTTTTCCAAGCCCTGGTAAAAATCTAGTTGGTGTTTCCGTGAATTCAGCTGCTATTCTCACTTTGGCTTCAATAATGAATCGAATATCAAAAGGTATGCCATTTGTTGTTACCCAAAATATTATTCGGAATGGTTTGCTGGATATGGCTACGGGTGAGTAACAAACAAAATGCGAGAGCACGTATGAGGGAATGTAAATAACACAAGATTTGCCGGGGTTGTTAGTCCCGAGCTTAAATTCTCTCGCGAGATATTATTAATACGAATAATGTTGAGTACAAATATTAATGTTAGAGTACTATTACAATGAGTGTAAAGGCCCTAGTTATCTAGCTTTTGAGTGATGGTGATTGCCGGAAGAACCAGAGTTAATGCTCTGTGAGTTCTTGTAACAAAGAGATGAAGTGATGTGTAGGATTCAACTCTGTAGGATTTTAGCCGTGTTCAACTATGTGAATTTGACTGTTTTCCTGTGATGGAAGTCTCATGGTTTCTAAACTTTTTTCCAGTTGCCGGAGGTTTCCTATTTATAGGAGTGGAGGTAGTTGGGCAATCGTCTTTCCTGTATTAAATTAAGCGGACGATCGTCTTAGCATATTGGTTGGTTTCCTTAAAATCCGCAGCTGCCACTGACAACCAGCTGTGCGAACCAATGAGAAGACAACACGCGTCTCATGTCACTGTCTTGGGAGGTCCCACCTTGGACCCTTTCGGCGGGTCTGTCGGTAGGTGAGGCAGTCCTTGTCGTCTACAACTGGTGATGGGCTGGAGTCAAAGAACCTTATCTGGCGGCGCCCTTTGCGGATCTGCACGTGGGTCTTCATCCGAGATTCGGTCTTCGTAGACTTTGACGAATGATGGCCTTACACGTGGCATAGGACGGCCGTCCTTGGTCGGGCACTGGAGACGATCGCTAGGTGCCAAGTGACGATCGCCCTAGACGCCGATCGCTCGGTACTTGATCTCGATCTGGAATCTTCATCTAGCAAGTCTGTCTTGGTTTATCTGATGCTGTCTTGGTCGCTCGGCCCTTATGCCGATCGCCGTCGAGGCGTATAAATCGCCGCACAACAATTGCCCCCTAGCTCGCTCCGATGTCAAAGATGTGGGGTGAGGTGGTTCTATTGGCGATCGCTTGACTTAGGCGAGCGACTCAGCATTTTATGGAACAGACGATCGTCTCTCCAACGGACTGATTTTGAATTTGGACGACCTACTCGGTCGCTGAAAAGAGCGGGAAGTGAAAGCTGACTTGAACCGTCACTGTGGCACGTGTCGCGTTCTTGTTGGAGGAGTCCGACTGTTTTGTCAGATCTGTCCTTTGGCGTGCCCTCGAAACGACGCGTACGCGGGATTCGAAGGCGGCATTAAATGCGGATCTTTTCCGACCTTTGCGCTTCGGCGCCAGATACCTGTTTAATTACCCATAAGTGGGGGTAGGGTTTCTGGGTTACAACTTTATGCATTTTGCCTGAGAATAAAGTAGCGCCCGATTTCTCTGAAGATTTGAGTTGCCGAGCACTGTTCGAGTAGACTTTTTAGGTAAGAACAAAAAACTTCTTTCTCTTCCTTTTCTTTCTTTTGAAGATGTACGGAGGAGTTTCAAAGATGTTTGAGACGGGTAGCACCTCCGCCGCTGAGTTCGACTGCTCGGGATGAAACCTCCGTCGAGTTCCACGTGGAGACAGCCGTCGAGGCTATCCACGCCGGGATTGAACCCGTGGAGGTTGAAGAACTTTTCAACGAAGCTGATGCGGCTAGGTCGGCGGAGGCGGATCGAAATCGCTCGCTGGCCGAAGAAGAGGCGGCATTGAGAGCGTACTGGGAGCAAAATAGTGTGTTTGGCAAAGCATTTTCAGATTTTGCCGAGTTTATGGAGAGATTCGCCGACCCACTCCCTAAGTTCGACTTTCGTGCATACTCGATCGCACATCCTTATGAACCTGAAAGGCGATCGCTGTTCCGGGCCACGTGCCTCTCCCCGTGGACCCTTGGCCAGATTAAAAGTTCGGCGACCAAGAGGTATTTGGCTCATTGGATGGCGGAGTTCCATGTCCCCTCTGACGTTTCCCTTTATGTGCCCGCCGAGAATGAACGTGCCGACCAACCTCCTGAGGGTATGGTCACCATTAATGAATCGATCATGGGGGCCGGACTGCGGTTCCCACTGCCGTTCGCCGTGTCCTACTTGCTGATCGCTTGGAACGTAGCACCGCTCCGACTGACGCCAAATGCCTGGTTGCATATCGTCTGCACCTTTACTCTGTTTGGCGGTCAACGGATGTTCTGTCTTCCTTCAGCGCTGGAGATGAACTATCTCTTTAAGTTGACGTCTCAAAAGGGTTCCGCTGGTGGCTACCACATTCAAGGTCGCTCGGACCGGGTGATCCTTGGTGTGCCGAACAAATTCCGGGGCGACCTGACGAAGTGGTTTTGGGTCGGCGGTGCATGGAAATCGGCCGCGAGTGACAATACCACCGATGAGTTGGATATCCCCACCGGCTTCCGGGAGAGGAATCCGAGTAAGGGTTTTGACTCTCCCTTCGTTCGGATATATCCTGAACTGATCTAATTTGGCTTTCTTTTTGCAGGTACCCTTGTTCCAGCAGTGGGCGATCTACCTTTTGATTTTGCGATCATCTCGGAGCGAATCCGTAGTCTTCCGGACAGTTATATCGACGCTCGCCGGATCAACAATGAAGTTCACTGGTTAGCCGCTCAGTTGTTTCGCTTTCCCCGCCACTTAAGGGTCCCAGGTACAAATACTTACGATCTTCTTTTGCTTGATGATCGTCCTGTAGTTGAGAACTGTAACTGACTTTGGTTGATTGTCTTCTTTGCAGAGATTCACTTCCCCTGCTACCCCGAGACACCGAGATAAGTTGCTATGTCGAACCCAGGGATCATGAGCCGTCTGCGCCAGGGGAAGAAGACGAGTCGAGCTCCCCCTGCGACGCTCCGAACTGTCCCGGAGGCGAGGCCTCACCTGGAGCCGGTCACAGAGGAACAAGAAACTCGGGAGGAGGGACTCTGGCTGAACCGCAAGAGACGGAGGGCGGAGGAGCCTTCGCCCTCTGTTGCTGCTGAGACGTCCACAATGGTGCGATTCCAATGGCGGAGGGGTTCACGCCCTCTTCGGAAAGTTTTCTGGAGGCCACGACGATCGCTCGCGCTGAGACCCCTCACAGGAGGCCCTTCTTTGACCGCGACCCGAAGAAGGTCGCTAGTGAGTTTGATTACACTTTGGGTTGTGACATTCCCTTGTTGGAAATGTGCTAACTCTTTTTGTTCTTGGTGCAGGGTCCGTCTCGCCGACCCTAACTGCTCGCCGATGGTGCTGGACTTCTTATCGAGCAATGCCCCTCGCGAGGCCTGTGATGTTCCTTCTTACGTCGCTCGGGCTGCCACCTCCCTGCCGAAGGCCTGGACGACCGACTTGGATGCGATCGCCCGCCGGCGATCCGCTGATGTGATGCAGGTGACCTTTGCTCTGGCCCTTCAGACGGCGACGATGGCTGCTCAGGCCGTGAGGGACTATGAGGGGCGGCCCTCCACCGCTCGTCTCCATGCGGACCTCGAGGATGCTCGGAAACAGAATGCCGAGTTTGCCGACAGGATCATGGCGATGGAGAAGGATTCCGTGGAGGCAGCCAAGCAGGCGAGGCAGGATCTTGACCGGGCCCGAGCGGCGATCGACCGAATGCGTGATCAAATGACGGATGCCCGCCGGTTGCACGCGGCCTCTCGGAAGGAGGCGACTGAGCTGAAGGAGTGGATCAGTTGAATGGCGAACTGGAGTCGTCGAAAGGAGAGGTGGCTGCTAAGGTTGCCGAGCTCCAGGGCGCGGACCAAACGATCGCGGGGCTGAGGGAGAAGATGAAGGCGACCGAGGCCGATCCCTTCCTCAACATGGAATACGTCAGCGAATTTGCCTATTATATGGCTTATGCTGATGCAATCCGCGCTACCAAGAGGGGAGGGCTCGAGGTCGGCCCTTTGGTCGATAACTTCAAAGCTTACGTGCTTGAGCACCCTCTGCAGTCGGCCTTCTTTGTGCCGATCCTCGACCTTTCTGATCTCGGATTCGACTTGAGCTGGTATCCGTCGCTGGACAAACTCGTCCACCCGGATGCCCCGGAGGATGGGGGCGCCGTGCCTGATGCCGGCGAAGGAGCGAACGCCGATCCTCCGGCCGGGGGAGATGGCTCGGCAGGGGAAGCTTGAGCTAGCCTGCGCTTTTTTGTTTTTTGCTTGTAATTTTACAGCTTTTGTTATATTTTGCCTTCGGGCGACTGTACTTGTATTTTTAATGAAATGAAATCAATATTTCCTTCTCTGATTTCTTGTTTGTATGATCGTCTGTCTGAATCTTTTGCATTTGACTTTACACAAGTGTTTGAGGAGCAATCGTCGTACGTGCATCACCAAATGAATTGATATACATAACTCATACTGGTAATTTTTCAAAACAAAGCCGATCGTCATTGATATACTTAACTCATACTGGTAATTTTTCTGAACAAAGCCGATCGTCATATGTATATTTGAACAATGCCGATCGTATGTATGGCTCCGCTCTGCCTCTTGTTTTTGTTTACTTAGTGAAAGTAAGGGAACGAAAATAAATCGTTTAGCAAGCGATCTTTGGTTTAGTTCTTGCAATCTTCAATTTTGCAGATTCCTCGAGGAAGGCCGACCATCTCGGCCTAGAGGAACTGTGCACAGTCGTGGGGTTCGATGGAGCCGACCTCCGCGACCATGTCTTGTGCGCGAGCGACATTCCGTATGATGGCCTACTTCTCGCGACTCACTTAATTGTGAGGGTCCTCCGTAGGCTACGTTTTGCCTCGCAATGTAGTGATGGGGCGGACGATCTCTGCCTGGAGGAGTCCTTGCATGGGGCGCCGTCGGATTAATCGACTCCGCGACCGCAACTTGTTAGCACTTTTCTGCCACGGACCGACATGTTAGATGACTGACCTTTGAGGGCATACGTTGTGACGGGGGGAGGGACGCGTCGCATTGTCCGGATCCACCATGTTAGATGATGGACCTTTAAGGGCGGGCGAGCGTGTCCACAGATCTGTTTTGGAGGGTCCTTCGGCTACGCCCGCCTCGTATTTAAATGAAGGGAGAGCGATCTCTGCCCAAAGGAACCTTTGCATGGACGGGCTGTCGGTTCTATCGACCTCCAGAACCATGGCTGCACTTTTCTACCTAAGACCGTCATGTTAGATGGCGATCCTCGACGGTATACGTTGTGCTGGGGGAGGCGATCGTTTGCCTAGGTCCATCATGTTAGATGACAAACTTTAGAGGGCGAGCGAGTCATCCTATTTTTGGAGACGTTGCTTGGGCAGTAGCCTTTCGTTTGACATGGTGGGAATCGGGGAAAGACCTCTGAAGTTCCCACCTCTTGATTGAAGCTTATAGATCCGGCCGCCGAGGTTGATCGGGGGGTCGACTCGTATGAGTCTTCCGGCCTGTCGCGTTCGACTCTGGCGACCGGTTTGGGAGATTGATGGGGCTCCGTCTAAGCCACTAAACTGTCCAGATTGCCCTCCTCGAACAATCTCCAGAGTTGTCTGAGGAGGTCGCGACATTGGTTGGTGTTGTGGCCGGGACTCTTGTGGTAAGCACAAAATTTATTGTGGTCCAGATGACCGTTGTCCCTTATCGCCCTTGGCTTGCTTAGCCATTCACGCCCCTCGATGGTGTTGAAAATATGGACCGAAGATAGATTGAGGTTGTGGAGGAAACGGTCTTCCACATCCTCGAAGACCTTGAAATCACCGGGTGGCTTGGCGACCGCCTTTTTGGACTTGGCGATCACCGTCTTTTGGATGGGAGACGGCATCCCCTTGCCTAGGCGAAGGGTAGCAGCCTCTGCCTGGCCAGAAAATCGGCAGCCTTGGCGCGGAAGATCGCGTAGGTTGGGGGATGTACTTCATGAGGTGCCTGAACATAGGCGAAAGACCATCGAATCCCCCCAGGGCCGAATAGAGGGCGAGCTCGTCGCTTATGGGCTCGCCGGTGAGGACTACTTCATCCACCCGGTCGATGTAATCTGCATCGGACTCGTATTTCCCTTGCCTGATCTTCATCATGCGGTGGGGACCTTCTGGTCGAGCGACCTTGGCGGCGAAGTACGACGTGAAGCCGCTCGCCAGTTTTTCAAAGGAATTGATGGAGCGCGGTGGCAATGAGATGTACCATCTATGGGCAAGATTGCCCAACTTTAATGGGAACATTCGGCATCTCGTCGCGTCTGACGCCCTGCATCCGGTCATGTAGATCCGGAAATTGCTTATATGAGTCTCGGGGTCCGATCTCCCCTCATACAGAGGTGTTTGAGGAGGAGCGATCTTTGGTTGTACGGGGGCAAGCTCGATCTGGACCGCGAGCGGCTCACTTGGTCCGGCGACCTTTCTCTTAGCGCCTGCCCCAGTTTCTAGGAGCGCCTTCATATCGTTGAGCTAGCGTTGCATTGCGGCTATCGCTGTAGCCTCGCTGCTCGTGGTTTGGCTCTCGGAGCGGGAGCCGAGGCGATCGTGTACTGATCTCCTGGCCCCGCGGTAGGTGATAAGGTCTTCACCGTCGAGCTCGGTTTTTCGGCGAGTAGGAGCCAAATGGCCGAGCTGCCTTTTGGGAGTTGGGTAGGCCGAACTCCTGGTGACGGATTCGGGCTCCGACGTCTCATGGCTGGGGCCAGAATGCCCCATTCGCCATGAAGGGTCGCTTCCAAGCCGGCTGAAGATGGAACTGTCCCGCCGCGCGAGTGCCTTTTCTTATGAATCGGGTCTTTCTGATGATTGCTCGATAAGTAACCCCTTGAGCTCTCATTTGCCCGCGCGGCGGATGGCTGAGGGGGTTATAGCGGGCACATCTCATGCTCTCCGTCGCTCCCTTAGGATGGCCATGGCCTCCTCGATCTGTTTCGCAGTTTGGAATTGATCGAGTGAGAGGCTGGGGCCGTCCCTCGGGGGCGGAAGTGAGAGTCTCGCGTCGCCGCGGCTACTCTCCGCCGTGGGATGGGGCTCGGTCTGGGCCGGAATAAGGCGTCCGGCGGGCCATAGGGTTGCTCTCCTTGAGGTGGTGGCAGACGTCATTATCTTTAAGGTTTTTCTTTGAAGAACAGTGAGTGTTTCTTCAAGTATATGTTCCGGAGAAAAGTGAGTGTTCTTCGAAATGGTCGGAATGAAAATGAGGGTTAAAGATCCTTCCTCTAGTGCCAATTATTGTTACCCATAATATTATTCGGAATGGTTTGCTGGATATGGCTACGGGTGAGTAACAAACAAAATGCGAGATCACGTACGAGGGAATGTAAATAACACAAGATTTGCCAGGGTTGTTAGTCCTGGTCTTGAATGCTCTCGCGAGATATTATTAATATGAATACTGTGGAGTACAAATATTAATGTTAGAGTACTATTACAATGAGTGTAAAGACCCTAGTTATCTAGCTCTTGAGTGCTGGTGATTGCCGGAAGAACCAGAGTTAATGCTCTGTGAGTTCTTGTAACAAAGAGATGAAATGCTGTGTAGGATTCAACTCTGTAGGATTTTATCCGTGTTCAACTGTGTTAATTTGACTGTTTTCCTGTGATGGAAGTCTGATGGTTTCTAAACTTTTTTCCAGTTGCTGGAGGTTTCCTATTTATAGGAGTGGAGGTAGTTGGGCGATCGTCTTTCCTGTATTAAATTAAGCGGACGATCGTCTTAGCATATTGGTTGGTTTCCTTAAAATCCGCAGCTGCCACTGACAGCCAGCTGTGCGAACCAATGAGAAGACAACATGCGTCTCATGTCGCCGTCTTGGGAGGTCCCACCTTGGACCCTTTCGGCGGGTCTGTCGGTAGGTGAGGCAGTCCTTGTCGTCTACAGCTGGTGATGGGCTAGAGTCAAAGAACCTTATCTGGTGGCGCCTTTTGCGGATCTGCACGTGGGTCTTCATCCGAGATTCGGTCTTCGTAGACTTTGACGGATGATGGCCTTACACGTGGCATAGTACGGTCGTCCTTGGTCGGGCACTGGAGACGATCGCTAGGTGCCAAGTGACGATCACCCTGGACGCCGATCTCTCGGTACTTGATCTCGATCTGGAATCTTCATCTGGCAAGTCTGCCTTGGTTTATCTGATGTTGGCTTGGTCGCTCGGCCCTTATGCCGATTGCCATCGAGGCGTATAAATCGCCGCAGAACCTCATCCTTTCAAGTCTGGTTTGGTAAACTTTCAAAATGACTTTTTTTGCTAAGAAAGGGAAATCTTTTTTCAATTGTTTTTAAAGTTTGTTCCATAATTAAAAAAAAATCTACAAAATCAGTTGTTGTGGGAAACTGAAAAATCCGACTTTACTAGCCACAGAGTACCGTTATCCGTCACTTGACCGGACAAACACAATGGAGCATTAATTCACAATATCGGGGGTCCTTAAGAAGAACCTCTTCTACCTCAAAAGATTTTAATTCCAAATATGGTTTTAACCGTTGACCATTTACTTTGAAAATATTACCATTTTTTGGATTTTCAATTTCTACAGCTCCGTGAGGATAGACCGTACGAATAATAAATGGACCAGACCATCGTGAACGCAACTTGCCTGGAAATAATAACAAACGAGAGTTAAAAGGGACTTTTTGACCAGGAGAAAAAGTTTTTCTCAAGATGTGTTTATCATGAAAAAATTTCATTTTGTCCTTATATCTTCTTGCACAATCATAAGCATCATTTCTGAGTTCTTCCAATTCATTTAGTTGAAGTGTTCTATAAATTCCAGCTAAGTCTAATGAAAAATTTAATCGTTTTGTGGCCCAGTATGCTCTATGTTATAATTCAACAGGCAAATGACATGGTTTTCCAAAGATAAGCCTAAATGGAGACATTCTGATGGGAGTTTTAAAAGCTGTACGGTAAGCCCACAATGCATCATTCAATCGTAAAGACCAATCTTTCCTTGTAGGATTAACAATTTTTCAAGAATATGTTTTATTTCTCTGTTTGAAATTTCAACTTGTCCACTTGTTTGAGGGTGATAAGGAGTAGCAACTTTATGTGTAACACCATATTTTTTAAATAAATGATTCAAAAATCGGTTACAAAAATGTTTTCCTACATCACTTATAATTGCTCGTGGTGTTCCAAATCTGGAAAAAATATTTTCTTTTAAAAATTTTACCACGACTTTGTGGTCATTTGTTTTGCAAGCAATTGCTTCTACTTATTTTGAAACATAATCGACGGCCACAAGGATATAAAGATTGCCAAAAGAAATTGAAAAAGGTCCCATAAAATCTATGCCCCAAACATCAAATATTTCAATAATTAAAATTAGGTTTAAAGGCATCATATTTCTTTTAGAAATTCGACCTAATCTTTGACATCTATCACATGTGCTGCAATATGAATGTGTATCTTTGAAAAGTGTTGGCCAATAAAAACCACATTGCAGAATTTTAGCAGTTGTTTTCTTTGAACTAAAATGACCTCCACATGCATGATCATGACAAAAGGCAATGATATTTTGTTGTTCATGTTCAGGCACACATCTCCTAATGATTTGATCAGGATAATATTTGAATAAATATGGATCATCCCAAAAGAATCTTTTTACTTCATTTAAAAATTTTGTTTTATCTTGGTTATTCCAATGAGATGGCATGTTACCGGTGACAAGGTAACTGACAATGTCTACATATCAAGGTATGTGAGAAACAGACATGAGTTGTTCATCAGGGAAAGTTTCATTAAAGGAAGGTTATTTATCAGTAAAATTCACAATTAGCCTAGACAAATGACCAGCAACAACATTTTCAGAACCTTTTTTATCTCGAATTTCTAAGTCAAACTCTTGTAACAATAGAATCCAATGGATCAAGCGAGGTTTAGAATCTTTCTTAGAAATAAGATATTTTAATTCAGCATGACCGGAGTAAATTATGACTTTCGAACCAATCAAGTAAGGTCGAAATTTGTCTAAGGCAAAAACAACTGCAAGTAATTCTTTTTCAGTTGTAGAGTAATTTAATTGGGCATCATTTAGAGTTCTACTTGCATAATATATTACAGTTGGTAATTTATTTTCTCTTTGACCCAATACTACACTGATAACATAGTCAGATGCATCGCACATTATTTCAAAAGAAATATTCCAGTTTGGAGATTTGATGATAGGTGCAGACCTCAACATAGATTTGAGTGTCTTAAAATCTTTTAGACAATGATCATCAAATACGGAAGGTGTGTCTTTTGAAAGTAAATTACATAATGACCTTGAGATTTTGCTAAAATCTTTGATGAATCGACGGTAAAAACCAGCAGGGCCTAAGAATGACCGAATTTCTTTAATCGTTCGTGGGGGTGAAAGACTGGATATTAAGTCAACTTTAGATTTGTCCACCTCAATTTCTTTTTCAGAAATCACATGTCCTAAGACAATTCATTTTTTAACCATAAAATGACATTTTTCCCAATTTAGGACAAGATTCTTCTCCTTACACCTAACCAACACTTGGGTTAAGTGGTGTAAACATTCATCAAAGCTAGACCCGAGTACAGAAAAATCATCCATAAAAATTTCTAAAAACCGCTCAACCATGTCAGAGAAAATGCTCATCATACACCGCTGAAAAGTAGCAGGTGTATTGCACAAACCAAATGGCATTCATCGGTAAGCAAAAGTGCCGAAAGGACAGGTAAAAGTGGTTTTTTCTTGATCTTCAGGAGCAATGATAATTTGGTTATAGCCAGAATATCCATCAAGAAAACAATAATAATCATAACCGGCTAACCTTTCTGGCATTTGATCAATAAAAGGAAGTGGAAAGTGATCTTTTCTTGTAACAGAGTTCAATTTTCTGTAATCAATAGAGACTCTCCATCCAGTTTGAATTCTGGTTGGAACAAGTTCATTTTGTTCATTCGTGATTACAGTTATGCCAGATTTCTTTGGAACTATATGAACAGGACTGACCCAAGAGCTATAAGAAATAGGGTAGATGATCCATACATCTAAGAGTTTGATTATTTCAGCTCTTACAACTTCTTTCAAATTAGGATTTAGTCTTCTTTGAAATTCTCAGGAAGTTTTGGCATTTTCTTCAAGGTGAATTCGATGCATGCATATAGAAGGACTAATACCTTTAATATCGGAGATGGTCCAGCCTATTGCTTTTTTATGTTCTTTAGGACATTGATTAATTTATCTTCTCGTTCTTCATCTAAATCAGATGTTATGATGACAGGCAGGGTTTCTGATGGTCCTAAAAATGCATATTTTAGAGACTCAGGTAATGGATTGAGCTCTATCTTTGAATCTTCAATAGGTACTTCTTTATTCATTTGACTCTCAAGTGGTTCAGTTTTAGCTTTTCATTTATCATTATCCAATAATTCTGTAGACTCTAGTAAAGAATTTACTTCATTAATTGAACTGTCGATGTCAAAATCTGAGCCAAAATGAGCAGCACAACTTTCAAAAAGATCATCATCATCTATTTTTGGAAAGAAATAAGGACCCATACTCTCTATCATATTTACCTCACAGACATCATCATGATCATCATGTTGTTGAGAAATGTTAAACATATTTAGTTCAACAGTCATATTTTCAAAAGAAAATTTTATGATGCCATTTCTACAGTTAATTAATGCATTTGAAGTAGCTAAAAATGGCCAAAATTACAGGGATTTGATCTTTGATATTCTCAACAGGTTCAGTGTCTAGGACTATAAAATCAACAGGAAAGTAGAATTTATCTACTTGAATCAGAACATCCTCTATGATTCCTCGAGGTATTTTTATAGATCTGTCAGCTAGTTGGAGTATCACAGATGTTGATTTAAGCTCCCCTATTCCAAGTTGTGTATAAACAGAATATGGTAATAAATTCACACTGGCTCTTAAATCAAGCAAGGCTCGTTTAATGATGTGATCTCCAATGACACGAGATATTGTAGGACTACCAGGATCTTTATACTTAACAGAAGTTTTATTTTGGATTATTGAGCTAACATGTGCAGCTAAAAATGCCTTTCTTGGAACATTTGTTCTTCTTTTTACAGTGCAAAGATCTTTCAAGAACTTAGAATAAGCAGGCACTTGTTTAATAGCATCAAGGAATGGAATATTTATTCGAACTTGTTTAAATATTTCCAATATATCTTTGTATTGCGCACTTTTATCTTTTGGAATAAGTCTTTCAGGAAACGGAGCTTTTGGAACATAAGATTTTTGTTTTTCCTTAGAATCTTTTGGTTTTGAAACTTGTGGTTCATTTGATTTTTCTTCCGGATCATAGTCAGGATTTTGTATTTCTTTTCCGCTTCTAAGGGTAGTTATGGATTGAACTTCCGCGTTAGAAGAGTTTACTTCATATTGTCCTTTAGGATTAGGGATGGACTGTAACACCCCCAGATCAAACCGGGAATATTACACGCCGTAGACCCTTGCCACAAGGATCTACCAGGCTAAACATCCATAAACGACCAAATGCTTGCCCGACCAGGGTCAAACAATAAAATGATACGGACCGATATGGTCACTTACACATGAATACACAGACCGATGAGGTCACACAACCCAATCGATAAAACTGACTTAAATAACATTACCCACACATGGGTCGAAATACAATACAGCGGAAGACTGAAATCAACTCTGACAACACAACAAAATCAAAACAACTCTCGACTCATGATTAGTATCGCAGCTCGTCATCCTCTTGTGCCAATCCTGTGTTGCTCCCCGAATGCATGTACCTGGACGCAAAACAGACATCCACCCCCCGATTACTCGGGGGTTAGTAAAACTCCACTGTTTTACTAGTGCAAGTATCAAACCATACGAAATGTAACAAGCAAATAGCAACTACGAATTTAATACGGAAATCAATTATCAAAATGTTCCCGAGAAGTTTTAGAATTTCGAACTCAAATAAGAGATATTTGAAAAGGAACACATCATCTCGAGGATTTTTAAAGCAGAAAATCTTTTGGACCTCGAGTCCCAATTTACAAAACCTTTTCGTAAACAATAGGGCCTTAGCCCGATTCTCGTTTCAAAGCACACCAAATAATATATCATTATGAGTCCGAGATCTATATTTAAAATGTTACCCGAACAATCACTGCTACACGATCACTGTTCGTACACATCATGTACCGAACTCCGGAGGCCTCGACGGACCTTACCGGACTACACACATTGTTCGTACACATCATGTACCGAACTCCGAGGCCTCGACGGACCCTACCCGGCTACAACACACCTTTGTTCGTACACATCATGTACCGAACTCCGAGGCCTCAACGGGCCCTACCCGGCTCTGACATCGTTCGTACACATCATGTACCGAACTCCGGAGGTCTCGTCGGACCACTACGGATCACACACCTTGTCCGTACACGTCATGTACGGACACGGAGGCCTCGTCGGACCCTACCTGGTTCACACACTTTGTTCGTACACATCATGTACCGAACTCCGCAGGCCTCGCTGACCCTACCTGGATCACACACACATCGACTCGACACAATTCATAATCATTAAATGTCAAGTCATTCCACATTACGCCGAATGTACAATACAGCAAGTAAACCAAAACAACACAAACATCATGATCATCACAACGACTCTTAACCAACACAACACACATTCGGTACACAATACGTTGAACAACCACGTGTACAACCATCTCATATGTACATCGCAATCCGGCACAAATGGCACAACGCCTAACACGGATACCAATATATCACTATTATCACAAGCCTTCATGTTTCGGAAAACACAACCAACTCAAACGGAATATATTTACGGAGGCAAGCAAAATCGTCATACATATCATACGTAATTACTAGTCACAAGATACAAGTCGTATAATAAGATACTTGCCTTAACAACCGCTACCGAACGCTCCGAAGAACACGGTTCGACCGAAAGCTCGGACCCCAAAGAAGGCAACGAGCGGAAGGGTTCCACTCGAGTTCTTCGCAAGAATTCGACCCTAACAACATATAATCAATAAATCATCGATCATACGAGGAAGAATAATCGTAGAACGCCGAAAACCCCTCTACGACATTTCTAGGACACCTTCAAGGCGTCGATCAAGAACTCGACCAAAACAACGAATTGATACGATCCAACCATGGAATATTAAGGGAAAAGATGTAATACATCTTAATAATCATCAATCTATCATAATACCAAGTTAAAACGGATTAATCGGACGAAAACAACCAAAATACCCAAAATCCCCAAAATTAGATTTCTAGGAAATCGGCGGTCAGTAGATCGGAGGATGTTATAGGACGGATGATTGATGATATGAGCCTCAAAACTTCATGGATTGAAAGAACAACATCATGTCTCCATGATGTATACACCTGACCGCGAGCGGGAAGAAGAGGAATGAGAAATCAAGCGAAAAATACGCTGCCGGGCCTTAAATAGGCCGGACAGACTCGGCAAGTGTCCGACATGACACGGTCGTGGCCTTGATTGGCAGCGAGGACTCGACCGTGTCCGGCATGACACGGTCGTGTCGCGAAGGGCGCTCGGCATCGACTCGGCCGTGTCCTGGAACACGGTCGAGCCTGCAAGCGTGGCTACCGGCTTATCCGGACGAGTACGACACGGGCCGTGTCGGACGACACGGCCGAGTCCGGTCAGCGATCGGCCAAATGAGCGGGTGAACGAAAACGATCATAACTCTCTCGTCCGGACTCGATTGACTCACCGTTCGAACCATTGGAAAGCTAACTCGATTCTCTATAATATTGCAAAGATTCAGAATTTTTGGAGTTACCAAAAATTAATGGTGATCCAACAAAGTCGAACTCATACTTAGAAAAGTCGTTTAGAAATCCCGAATTCAACAAAACGACACGAAACCGAACACGAATACGAACCGAAGATACGGTTACGAAGTACTCACAAAGACGAATCTAAGAGCTAGTAGAACACACGATTCCGACCACCCGAAGGCTCGAAATTCGACAACGGAAGGTAATTACCCCAAACTTTGGGAAATTACGAAAATGGCCCAAATGCCCGAAAATCACCATACGACGAATAATCAAACCGAAGCTCACAACACGTATAACAACGTTAAATGAACTTACGAAAAACCCCAAACAGCGCTTTGAGCGAGATTCGCAAGAACCGAACTCAAGCGCGGAAAAGTCGCTAAAAAGCACGGAACTCAACAAAGCAGCACCGAAACGAACTCGGATGACAAAAGTGCAGAATTAAATATCCTCCGAATGACGAAACGGTCATGAGAGAGTCGTCAAAACAGACTCCGACCAAAAAAAAGAAATTTACCGAAAATCGAAAATTGCGGATATTACATTCTACCCTCCTTAAAAGAAGTTTCGTCCCGAAACTTAAAACAAGTAGGGGGGAGAAATATTCCATGTGCAAATCTCAACAAGATACACAAGAATGCGTAACTAACGCCCAACGGCGAAATGTTACAAACAACGCAAAGGAATATACGGCGTGAAAACACGCTCCACGGCGACCAACACAACGTCGCCGTTAGGGATATAATAAAACCAACAAATGACAAGCGTTATCAAACGGATAATATAGCCAAGTCAATTATCCGACAATCACAAAACACAACGAACGAAAATCAATATGATTGACCATCCCAACGGTACATCAATCAAACGCGAGCCAACCGCTGAACAAATACGGAATCCCACCGCCCAAGGGTTGGAAGATCGAAAACGAGACTAATTTCCCGAACTTAAGGGAATTAGGAAGGAGCCTGAATGCTCAACAATCACGAAACGAGAACAAAAACCGAACAAGCAAACGATCGAGACAACAAGGATCGAACAATCATGTCCGAAACACGAAGGATAATAAAATTCAAACAACAACTCCCAGGATGATCTGGTGAGAACTACAAGACAAGCATTCCCATAAGATCCACAGGAAAGGAAATAGCGATTGCAAAGTCACAGCGACAAACGAGTTATTCCAAAACAATACCACACTCGTTCGATCAACAAAAGCAAGGGGCAGGACAAGCTCAGAAATGTCAACGAACATAACGAGTCGACAGTGTCGAAAACACAAGAGTTCCAAATCCGATCCACTTCGAATGAAAGAACTAATAGAACCAGATGAGGTCACTCCCGAACAAGATTCACAAGAATCGAACTGAACCCAAAAAGTCACATCGATAACCAGATCGACCCACAACAAGATCACAGTTCGTTCGAACGATGAAACCGAAATACAGAACAAGTTCATAAAGTATCAACGAACACGACGGGTCGATAGACCTGAGAAAGAGGAAATGCAGAAGTCAAAACGATACAGGCATTACATTCGACCTCTTATAAAAGAAATGTCGTTCCCGCAACTCACAACAACTGGAGTAAGGTGACAACACAAAAAGCAAACGACAGAAATATCTCCCATGGGCCTCACAGATCCGATCCTCATATCTATACTGAAGTTCGCGCCCCGAAAGACTCGGAACCCAACTCGCAAAACTGGATCCTGTGTCTCTCGGGTCCACACTTGAAAAGCGTTACTGACGAGAAGGACGATTGGCACGTACATGCCCCCGGCACAATACGTTCGAAATGCCTCGGCTCGGCATATCGAAAATACAGATGCTAGATACAATGGAACATAACACCGCAAAACAACATACCGGAGATGCCAACTCAGCATAATAAAAAATCATAACACATATCATATACAACGATTACCATCGTAAAGTAATACACACACAAACACTACAACAACGATGTCGTTCGGCGACATCAACGGCCAGAACGATAATCGACATAATTACAAACATTATGAAACAATCACACATGTACACAAACGTACAAACCCAAGCTTCAACATCTCACACTCGTGCGACAACACGCAAATCGTCACGAGGCGATAAACAATAAACACCGGTTCACACCTCTCACAGAGGGCTAGTACGGAAATGCGTGGCAACGCCTCGACGTTCATGGCACCAATTCGATCATACTGGAGCAAACATCATAACGACAACGTGAACATCATACATACATACCCAGCCCTCAAACGGGAATGGGTAGGTTTTTTTTTAAAAAAAAAGAAAAACCTCCTTTTGAAAATAATTTAGAAAAAACACCGGTTGATCTTGAGTATCACCTTTCAAAAAAAATACAAACGTGAAACATCATTATCGAGACTTTGGAAAGCCATTTCGCATTTGAGAAAAATGAGGACACTTTCTCTTAGTGGAAAACTTTCAATATTCGACACTCGGGTCTAAGTAAAACTGTTTATAAAACATTGAAAAATATCTCAAAACATTTTGGTCCTCGAGGTAGAAGAATTCGGAAACATATCGTGGCACCTTGGAAGTACCATGAGAAAACAATTCATTTTAAACGTACGTCTCGAAATTTATTTCTAGGATACTCAAGGTTTTCAAAGGTAATTCAATGGGCTAGAATGCCCAAAATCTCGAGTAATTACACGGAACATTATAGCGTTGTGGGTCCGTGCCGGAACCCACCAGGATAAAAACTATTTATAAAAACGCCAAAAGGGCCGATGACGGTAATATTTCAAAACTCACAAAAGCCATTTACAAAATACTAAATACCGTCATAAGAATTTCACAAAACGATCAAGGCCATAATGTCAAAACTCGGTTAAGGGAATCGATTTTCAAAATAAAACTCGATCGATACCTTTTCAAATCCATCAAGGTTTACAACTTCCACACCATACCACACCACCCGGTGGTTCAAAGATAAAACAATAATGTGCCCAGTTCTATACACATACTATATGCCACAAGTACTAAACACAATTACATTACACAATACTGTGTAAAGAAAATCATGCACCGCAATTAACTCACTAAGATAAAATCGAGATACACAGGTACTTCGCATAAAAGAGGAGACTTACATCCACAGGTCGCACGGAGGTGACGGTCGCCCACGATACCAATCTCGTCCGACAACATAACCGACACGTTGTGACTACGCACAACTCAACTTGTCACCTGATGACTCAAACGACATGACAACACATTACTCGACAATTCACGACTTGACTCGACCCGACAGCCTAGGTTTCCGCAACCTAAGCTCCGATACCATAAATGTAACACCCCCAGATCAAACCGGGAATATTACACGCCGTAGACCCTTGCCACAAGGATCTACCAGGCTAAACATCCATAAACGACCAAATGCTTGCCCGACCAGGGTCAAACAATAAAATGATACGGACCGATATGGTCACTTACACATGAATACACAGACCGATGAGGTCACACAACCCAATCGATAAAACTGACTTAAATAACATTACCCACACATGGGTCGAAATACAATACAGCGGAAGACTGAAATCAACTCTGACAACACAACAAAATCAAAACAACTCTCGACTCATGATTAGTATCGCAGCTCGTCATCCTCTTGTGCCAATCCTGTGACTGCTCCCCTGAATGCATGTACGGACGCAAGCAGACATCCACCCCGATTACTGGGGTTAGTAAACTCCACCGTTTTACTAGTGCAAGTATCAAACCATACGAAATGTAACAAGCAAATAGCAACTACGAATTTAATACGGAAATCAATTATCAAAATGTTCCCGAGAAGTTTTAGAATTTCGAACTCAAATAAGAGATATTTGAAAAGGAACACATCATCTCGAGGATTTTTAAAGCAGAAAATCTTTTGGACCTCGAGTCCCAATTTACAAAACCTTTTCGTAAACAATAGGGCCTTAGCCCGATTCTCGTTTCAAAGCACACCAAATAATATATCATTATGAGTCCGAGATCTATATTTAAAATGTTACCCGAACAATCACTGCTACATGATCACTGTTCGTACACATCATGTACCGAACTCCGGAGGCCTCGACGGACCTTACCCGGACTACACACATTGTTCGTACACATCATGTACCGAACTCCGGAGGCCTCGACGGACCCTACCCGGCTACAACACACACTGTTCGTACACATCATGTACCGAACTCCGAGGCCTCAACGGGCCCTACCCGGCTACAGATCGTTCGTACACATCATGTACCGAACTCCAGAGGTCTCGTCTGACCCTACCGATCACACACCTTGTCCGTACACGTCATGTACCGACACCGGAGGCCTCGTCAGACCCTACCAGGTTCACACACTTTGTTCGTACACATCATGTACCGAACTCCAGAGGCCTCGTCAGACCCTACCTGGATCACACACACATCGACTCGACACAATTCATAATCATTAAATGTCAAGTCATTCCACATTACGCCGAATGTACAATACAGCAAGTAAACCAAAACAACACAAACATCATGATCATCACAACGACTCTTAACCAACACAACACACATTCGGTACACAATACGTTGAACAACCACGTGTACAACCATCTCATATGTACATCGCAATCCTGCACAAATGGCACAACGCCTAACACGGATACCAATATATCACTATTATCACAAGCCTTCATGTTTCGGAAAACACAACCAACTCAAACGGAATATATTTACGGAGGCAAGCAAAATCGTCATACATATCATACGTAATTACTAGTCACAAGATACAAGTCGTATAATAAGATACTTGCCTTAACAACCGCTACCGAACGCTCCGAAGAACACGGTTCGACCGGAAAGCTCGGACCCCAAAGAAGGCAACGAACGGAAGGGTTCCGACTCGAGTTCTTCGCAAGAATTCGACCCTAACAACATATAATCAATAAATCATCGATCATACGAGGAAGAATAATCGTAGAACGCCCGAAAACCCCTCTACGACATTTTACCGGACACCTTCAAGGCGTCGATCAAGAACTCGACCAAAACAACGAATTGATACGATCCAACCATGGAATATTAAGGGAAAAGATGTAATACATCTTAATAATCATCAATCTATCATAATACCAAGTTAAAACGGATTAATCGGACGAAAACAACCAAAATACCCAAAATCCCCAAAATTAGATTTCTAGGAAATCAATTGATTCGGTAGATCGGAGGATGTTATAGGACGGATGATTGATGATATGAGCCTCAAAACTTCATGGATTGAAAGAACAACATCATGTCTCCATGATGTATACACCTGACCGCGAACGGAAGAAGAGGAATGAGAAATCTGGCGAAAATACGCTGCCAGCCTTAAATAGGCCGGCAGACTCGACCGTGTCCGACATGACACGGCCGTGGCGCGATTGGCGGCGGGGACTCGACCGTGTCCGGCATGACACGGCCGTGTCGCGAAGGGGCGCTCGGCATCGACTTCGGCCGTGTCTCGAACACGGTCGAGCCTGCAAGCGGTGGCTACCGGCTTATCCGGACGAGTACGACACGGGCCGTGTCGGACGACACGGCCGAGTCCGGTCGGCGTGATCGGCAAATGAGCGGGTGAACGAAAACGATCATAACTCTCGTCCGGACTCGATTGACTCACCGTTCGAACCATTGGAAAGCTAACTCGATTCTCTATAATATTGCAAAGATTCAGAATTTTGGAGTTACCAAAATTAATGGTGATCCAACAAAGTCGAACTCATACTTAGAAAAGTCGTTTAGAAATCCTGAATTCAACAAAACGACACCGAAACCGAACTCGAATACGAACCGAAGATACGGTTACGAAGTACTCACAAAGACGAATCTAAGAGCTAGTAGAACACACGATTCCGACCACCCGAAGGCTCGAAATTCGACAACGGAAGGTAATTACCCCAAACTTTGGGAAATTACGAAAATGGCCCAAATGCCCGAAAATCACCATACGACAACGAATAATCAAACCGAAGCTCACAACACGTATAACAACGTTAAATGAACTTACGAAAAACCCCAAACGACAGTTTCGAACGAGATTCGCAAGAACCGAACTCAAGCGCGGAAAAGTCGCTAAAAAGCACGGAACTCAACAAAGCAGCACCGAAACGAACTCGGATGACAAAAGTGCAGAATTAAATATCCTCCGAATGATGAAACGGTCATGAGAGAGTCGTCAAAACAGACTCCGACCAAAAAAAAGAAATTTACCGAAAATCGAAAATTGCGGATATTACATGGACTGAGTCGGAAATTTTCCCTTTTCTCTTTCAGCTAAAGTTGTTGCGAGTTGACCAATTTGTGTTTCAAGCTTAGAAATAGCCCGTGAGTTTGATTGTACAGCTTGCTGGGTTGATTGGAACATTTGTTGAGTAGATTGCATGAAATGTTGCAACGTATCTTCCAAAGATGGTTTCTTTGGCACTGTAGAAGGATACTGATAAGTATTTGGAGGATATTGATTAGGACGGACATTTTGTTGATTTGACTTATTCATTTGATGTCCTCCTTGATTCATTGGAGGCATGTTTTGCTTCCAGAAAAAATTTGGATGATTCCTCCAATTTGGATTATAAGTTGGAGCAAATGGACTATCCGAAGATTTTCCATTTGAGTGTAATGCATTGACCTCTTCATTAAAAATTTCTTGATTTTGTGGACAAGAGGGATAAGATTGAGATGAATGAAACGATTCTGCACATGAAATTCAAAATTCATTTTTTGAGTTTGACGAGGTGATGGATTGCTTCAAGACTAACGCATCCATTTTCGAACTAAATCATATATAGTAGATTTTATTTCAACATCTTGTTTAACCTCGTAAATTCCTCCTTTTTTTGGGGTCGTATGCATCGATTTGGCTCTAGAGTCGAGTGAATTCCATTGTTGTGAATTAATTGACATATTTTCTAGTGCATTCCAAGCTTCGTCTCCAATAAGGTAAAGAAATTTTCCACCATGCATTGAGTGGATTAATTGGCGATTGTTTGGAGTTAAACCATCATAAAAATATTTTACCAAATGCCATATTTCAAAACCATGATGGGGACACTTAAGAATTAAATTATTAAATTTTTCCCAACACTCATAAAATTCTTCATTTTCTTTTTGGAAAAATTCTGATATTTCTCTTCTAAGACTATCAATTTTGGACATTGGAAAATTTTTTGCGAGAAATTTATTCACTAGTTGGTCCCAACTAGTAATTGTTCTTGCTTGAAGAGAATTTAGCCAGAATTTTGCTTTATCTTTGAGAGGAGATGGAAATAGTCTAAGTTTGACAGATTTATCGGAGAAATTTTGGAATCAGAAAGTAGAACAAATGTCGAGAAGTTCCTTGACATGCATATAGGGATCTTCTCTTTCCAAACCGTGAAAAGATGGAAGAAGTTGAATTATTGATGGTTTAAGTTCGAAATGAGTTGCATTAGTCGTAGGCAACACTATGCAAGAAGGAGAATTAGCAGTTACTGAAAAATATTCTATTAAAGTTTCTCTTTTGCAACTTGATTATTCCGATTTTCGATTTCGTCCATTTTTGGTATCGGTTTTGTTTGTTGAACTTCAATTTTAGTTAAGGACAATCTTCTTTTCGTTAATCGACCTTTATTATTTCGTTGCCAAACTTGCATTCACCAATATTTCAATTTTTTTAACTTTGCATACAAACCAAATTATGATAGTCGATCGAACTTCCAGATCGTTGGAGGCGTCACAACGATCGCACTTAAAATCCAACTTTCTTCGACATGTACAACAGAGGTCTTTTTGCCAAAGTTCAGTCGGTTTTCAAAATCAGTTTGTACAAGATTGATATTTAGCTTTTCTCTATTCAAATCGAACAAAGTAGTGAGTGAAAAATATCAATCCCTTGTTGAATCTTTTAAAGGATTTTATTGTTTTAATTATTATTTTTTTGAGTTTTTTATATTTTTTATTATTATTAATAATAATAATGATAATTATTATAATTATAACTAATATTGTAGAATGTAACAGAATCCAAATGAATAAACTTACTAATTGATTTACGGAAACAATATCTATTGATAAACTAAATTGTACGACGAAAATATTGCAATTAAACTATATTTCTAATAATACTGTAAATAGAAAATAACAACTAAAAACAAAATCTAAATTTACCACTACAAGATTCTATTTAAACTAAAGACAAGATATAAATTATTTTAAAATTTTACCAAAAAAAAATCTGATTTTTTTCGTTTTATATTTTTTTTAAGTTTTTATATTTTTTTTTATATTTATTATAATTTTATTATATTTTTAGACTAATAATATTGAGCTAAAAAAATATATCCAAATATTTTTTTTAACGGGGGAAAAATTTCAGATTTTTTTTTATAAATTTTCAGGTTTTTAATTTTTTTAGTATTTTCCCTTTTTATTAAATTATTGTTATCTTATTTTAAAAAAAAATAAGTTTATGTTTTTATTAAAAAACTTAAAAGTTCAAAAATGGAGATAATAATTTTTTATTATATATATTCCAGATTATTTAATTATTAGTTCTTGATCTGTTTTTTTTAGATTGTTTGATTTTTTTTTTTGAAAAGTATTATTTTTTAAAAAATAAAACTAGCAGGTTTTTCTTTTAAAAATAAAATAAAATAATTCAGATTTTTATTTATTACGGAAAATAATATTCCAGATTATTTTTCTTTTTTTTTTTATTTTTTCGAATTTAAATTAAAATTTTTGATTTTTTTAATATTAATATTAATATTCCAGAATAACAAAATTATTACCTTAAAGTCTGATTTTTTTTTCTATTTTCCGAATCTTTTTTAAAATAAAAATAAATAAGTTTCGATTTTTTTAATTTTTTTCAGATTTTTTATATTTTTATATATGTTTGGACTTTTTTATTTTTTATAATTTTATTATTATTTTTACGAAAATGAACAGTAGCTTTTATTATTATTATTATTATTAGTTATATTTTATATTTATTTTTATAAGTTTTTATTATTTTTCATATTTTTTATGAACAAAAAAAAATAATACTACTAATTATTATTTAAACTAACACAATTTAAAACGAATATTAAAAAGACAGATAATAATAGTAATTAATAAAAAACAGGTAAATAAATAACTAGTAGAAGAATTTAACTAACTTGGTGACGACAGTCTTCGTATACTTCGTTTGCGCCTCCCCGGCAACGGCGCCAAAAACTTGTTGTTTGTTGATTCTTTAGTCTAATACTCGCAAGCGTACGATTCGTTCGATGTAGATATGCGTTGCAACGTGCAAGGTCGATTCCACAGGGAGGACTATGATAGTGAAGTAAAAATATTCCTATCGTTTTAAACCAAATTTTATTAAATTCTAATCTAGTCCCAAATAATTTTATTTTTGAATGATTATAATAATTGCATTAAATGACAGTAGTTTTTAAGTAGATTTTAGATAAATTGATTTTAAATAAATTACTAGGGTTTAGAATCCACCAATGTCTATTTATTATTTATTTTATATTTTAATTCCAAGAAATTCAGGGAATAGATTATCAAATCAATCTCACTATTTTTCTATAGATTTGACAATAAGTACAAAATTATAATTCAAATATAGATTTTCCTTCGCTTGAAAAATGTAATTTCTAAGCATTATATGTATCCAATTTAATGAAAAACAAATAATCAAAGAAATTACCAAATATCAATAATCACAAAGCAATGGAGAATTTATAACTATAAAAAATACGTGATATAATTGATGAAATAATATTCCCCTATTGAAGCGAAAATCATAATCGTTAAAAATATTTATTTGGAATTATTATATAAATATTAATAATAATATAGACATGGTTTCATAACCCCAGTAAAAGAAAATTACTCACTCATAATAACAACACAAATAAATAAATATTTTATAATATTATTACTCAAATATAATTTTATTACACAATATTTTTATTTCTCCCTCTTACAATAATATCTCTCTATTTTTTCTCCTCTTTTTTCTCCTCCCTAAAAACACTACACCTTCCTCCCCTATATATACTACTTCAAAATTAATAAAATAATTTTTAAAATATTTAAATCCCACCACTCAATTATTCACGGCTGCCAAGGGGGTGTTGATGTCATGGATGACATCAGCGGAGAGTTGAATTTCCGGTCCAATCAGGTGTTGACACGTGACACAATATGGTCCGTCTATTTAATTGTTCTTCGAACGGTCATAACTTCTTCATACGAACTCAGATTCGGATGAATATTTTTTTAAAACGATCGTTTCGACGAGACGAATAAAATGAGACCAGTCGTGACTATATTTGAATTTTGGGAAAATATCGTCCTTGAACCAATTGATCTGTCTTGTACCGATTGGTTAACCTGTAGATATAACTCAATTCTAATTAATTATCCAAAAATGACAAAATTATAGAAAATTCTAATAGAATGAAATAATATAAATATATGGTAAAACGAATAAATTATAATACAAAATACACAATTATATACATAAAATACTAATAAAAATATTATTCAAAATATACCAAACATAGGCTCAGAAATAACCGGACCGGATGTCCGCTGCCGGACAATACGCTCTCCGGCTGGATCACCGGCAGAATTATCACCATCACGAGGCCTCCCCTTCCCTTCCCCCTCCCCTTCTTTCATATGGCCATCTTGTGCATATACTGCATCCGCTCGCTCGTAGAAGTGTTAATGGACTGCATATACAACTCCTGCTTCTCAAGTGTCGGAGCTAACACCTCAAAACGGTCAATCTTTATGCAATTCAAAGATACATATTCAAAAATTGTTACCTTAAACATCTACAAAGTATTTACGTATTGAAAATTTATAATTTATTAGCTTCTGATCGAAGAATGTGGTAAAATCAACGTGACCCAGCTTCTTCAACTTCCAGCGTGTACAACTGTAACACCCCGAAATAATCGGAATAATTACAGCGCCGTAAATCCTTTAAGTAAGGATTTACAGGGCTGATTAAAAGAAGTGTAAATATAAACCAATAATATCACCGAAATCCAAATAGCAAATTGATTCCAACAGTTATATTACAACCATATCGAAATGATCTTAAAAAGACACGCGTACTCGAGTACTAGAAAAAAAAAGACCAAGAAGACAAATCACAAAAACGACAAACGACTAACATCACTGAGCAACTTCATCATCATGATGGTACTGTGGCTGCTTCCCCGCTCCTCGGCTACCTGAACATCAAAACAAATGTCCACCCCCGAGGGGGTTAGCAAAACAATGCTAGTACAAGTATCGGAACACACAAATATGCAACAACTATGCATAAAATCATACACAATATGGACTTCCACTACCGGAATCCACCAATACGAATCCACGAGATTCAATCAACACAACATGGGTATTCCAACGATCCAGCTTCTCAAGATAGATCCCAAGATGATCCCGTCGGACCAACACGAGGTGAAAAACCCGTCCAATGATCCGGCGCCTCACTTAGATCCCAAGATGATCCCGTCGGATCAACACGAGGTGGACATCCGATCCAGCGCCCTCAGCATAGATCGCTTGATCCCATCGGATCATCACAACTTACACATAAACACAACTATGCATATACATATGCAAGAAAATCGACATATTCATCAATGTGAACGTATGTTAACTCGATAGCAATTGTAATGATAATCTCATATCAACAATACGAATAAACCATATGCATGATCAAATTCAACAATTTCTCACAAACTTTCAAATACGATACTTGCCTCAACAATGGCGACAAGAATTTCTACTATCAACAGTCTTCAATTCGTTCGGAGAATTCTCACTCGGTCGGCTCACCGGAATGCAAACCTCAACAAATAGATGAACAAGGAAGAACTTGAACAAACTCAACCACCGGAAGTTTGAACACCAATCTACAAGGCCTATGCTTCCCAAGAATCATCCCAAAAGATGATAGGGAGGATAAGAGGTGATGAAAGATCTCCAGAACACGAAAAATCGGCCAAAAGAAAGGTGAGAAATGAAATAGGGTCGAAGTCTATAAATATAATTCTGGACATTACGTACGTTATGCAATAAACCTTACGTACGTAATAAGCTTAACGTACGTTATACCCTAACTATAACGTACGTAGTCATCGACTGTAACTCACCGCCTCGATTTCGCCATTTCCTTACGCATTTAATCGAAAAGGGTTTTATGTACGTAATATCCATGTCCTTAGCGTCGTTAAACATGAACCATACCGCACGTAACACCTATGTCCGTGTTCATTCGAAATCACACGATCTTCCCGGCCCCTTCCTCGGCCCCCACACGCCGACCCTTATCCGATCCCAAGTTGACTTAGCTTACGACGTTAACCACTTAAGATAACGTCGTACATCGCAGCCTTAGCGCACGTTATGGCCGTCGATAACGACGTTAACACGTGCGTAAACATGCATGCACATCGTAGATACCCTAAACGTAAGGATACGAAATACGGGAAACCACCTATGATTTATAACATCATGAAGTCGAAATAATACAAGGTCGAATACAAGGTAAATACACCATTTATCCGGCATTACATACTACCCCTCTAAAAAGAAGTTTCGGCCCGAAACTTAAAACGAAAACAATTCCGGTATCTTGACTTCATACTCTCCTCTGTCTCCCAAGTGGCTTCTTCGACTCCATGTCGAGACCACCGAATTTTCACCAGGAGATCGGTTTATTCCTCAACCGCTTGACTCGTCTCTCTAGTATCTTGATTGGTCGCTCTTCAAGGTTCCGTCATTAGCTATCTCAATCTCGTCGAAATCAATAACATGATTGGGATCTGCACATACTTCCGTAATTGGGATACATGAAACACACCGTGAACGTGACTCGGCGATGGTGGTAAGGCCAACTCGTATGCTAAATCCCCCACTCTCTCGAGGATCTCAAATGGTCCGATATATCTCGGACTTAGTTTGCCCTTCCTCCCAAAACGGAAAATCCCTCGTGTAGGAGACACCTTCAATAGTACGTGGTCCCCAATGTCGAACTCTAGAGGGCGACGACGTACATCTGCATAAGACTTCGTCGACTGGGCGATCAATGCCTTTCTCGAATCAAAGCTATCTTCTCTTGAGTCCGACTATCAATTCCGCCTGCTCCAATCAAGTCCGAAGAATCATCCCAGCATAGGGGTGATCGACATCTCCTTCCGTACAAAGCTTCGAACGGTGCCATCTTAATAGAAGCATGCCAACTATTGTTATATGTGAATTCAATCAACGGCAAGTGAACTTCCCAGTCAGTCGACCAATCCAAGGCACAAGCTCTAAGCATGTCTTCTACTGTCTGAATAGTCCTTTCGGACTGCCCGTCCGTCTGAGGATGATAAGCCGTGCTAAAGTTCAGCTCAGTCCCCAGAGCCCTATGAACTGCCTTCCAAAAATGCGACACGAAACGGCCATCTCGATCCGAAATAATGGTCTTCGGCGTCCCATGCAATCTGACTATCTCCGTAATAAATACTCGCGCCAATCTCTCGGGTCCCCATGTGTCTTTAATTCCTAGGAAATGAGCCGATTTGGTTAGTCGATCAACTATAACCCAAATCATGTTCATTCCCGTCTTGGTCCTAGGCATATTGGTGATGAAGTCCATCGAGATATCCTCCCACTTCCACTCAGGAATCTAAGCGGTTTTAACATTCCTGTCGCCGATGTTCAATCTTAACTCACGACAAGTCAAACATTTTGAAACATATTCGCCACGTCCTTTTCATATTCCCCACCGGAAGTTTTGTTTTAGATCCTTATACATCTTATCGCTCCCGGTGAATAGAATAAGGCGCGCTATGAGCTTCCTTCATTGTCCGTCTCAAATTATCAAGACGGGAATGCAAAGTCGATTCTGAAATCTCGAACTCCATCATCTTGTACCACGAATCCTCGGGCTTTTCCTTTCTTTACTTCGTCACGCAATCGAAGAATCGAGAGTCATCCAACCGCTTAGATTTGACTTCTTCAACCAACGACGAAGTTAGTTCCATCACGCACAATTGTCCCTGGACTCCTTGCGACCACACTTCAATTCCTTCACGAATTAGCTCGTTGCAAGTTGGTTTGGGATGTAAGTGCTTCCAACACTCGAATAGAAACAGTTTTTCGGCTCGGTGCATCGGCTACCACGTTTGCTTTGCTCGGATGATAAAGGATCTCCAAATCGTAATCCTTGATCAATTCCACCACCTTCTCTGCCTCATATTTAATTCCTTCGATCAAAATATATTTGAGGCTCTTGTGATCGGTAAAGATCTGACAACGAGTGCCGTACAAGTAATGTCGCCAAATTTTTAAAGCAAAGACCACAGCTGCTAGCTCCAGATCATGAGTCGGGTAATTAACTTCATACGGTTTCAGCTGCCGAGAAGCATAGGCGATCACCTTACCCTTTTGCATCAACACACATCCCAGACCCTGGTTTGAAGCATCGCTGTATACCATGAATCCATCGGTTCCATCTGGTAACGCTAGTATAGGCGCTGTCGTCAGTCTCCTCTTGAGATCATCAAAACTAGCCTGGCATTTCTCATTCCACTCGAACTTATGAGTTTTCTGTAATAGCTGAGTGAGCGGACGAGCAATTTTGGAAAATCCCTCCACGAAACGGCGATAATATCCCGCAAGTCTTAAGAAACTCCGCACTTCTTTCACATTATTTGGAGATTCCCACTCCAAGATTGCCTCGACTTTCTTCGGATCTACTTGAACTCCGTCAGATGATATCACATGCCCAAGGAAAGTCACTTCCTTAAGCCGTAACTCACATTTAGAAAGTTTCGCATACAACCGTTCATTTCTCAAGGTGCTCGTAACAATACGCAAATGTTCAAGATGTTCCTGGGTCTTTCAATAGATCAAGATGTCATCAATGAAAACGACCACGAACTTATCTAAGTATTCTAAGAATACCCGATTCATCAATCGCATAAATACCGCAGAGCATTGGTAAGTCCGAATGGCATCACTACAAATTCATAATGCCCGCACGAGATCCAAAGCGATTTCGTATATCCGATTCCTTAATCCTCACCGATGATATCCGGATCGCAAGTCAATCTTAGAGAATACTCTAGCCCCCGTATTTGATCAAATAAGTCATCGATCCGAGGTATAGGATACTTGTTCTTGATCGTCACCTTGTTTAGCTCCCCGTAATCAATACATAATCGGAGGGATCCATCTTTCTTCCTGACAAAGAGAACCGTGCTCCCCAAGGAGAAACGCTAGGTTGAATGTAACCCTTCTGTAACAATTCCTCCAGTTGCTTCTTTAGTTCATACATCTCGGTTGGCGCCATACGATATGGTGCTCGGAAATAGGAGTGGCTCGGCTCTAATTCGATGTTAAACTCTACTTCTCTCGTGGAGGTAACCTGTAGTTCGTCAGGGAATACATCTGAGAATTCGTTCACAACTGGAATAGATGAGAGCTCTACTCCTTCTTCTTTCTTCATGGCATAGCACCATAATCCGTGACAACCCTGCTTCAGTAATTTCACTGCCTTCATAGATTTGATCAATTTTCCCGAGCTTCCTGGTCTCCATCCTTTGAATAAATGTTCAGATCCGTCATCGGCAATGATAGAGATGGCTCGTTTTCGGTAATTCAAAATAGCTCCATAACGGTTGAGCCAATCGTCTCCAAGAATTAAATCGTCACCATGGATGTCGACTACAATAAGATTTGATGGCCAGTTTCTCCCTCCTATAGAAACTGGAAAATCTCTAGTTTCTAGGGTTCCCACAATTCTCTCTCCGCTCGGCAAACCCACAACATACGGTTCACAATCAAATAAGCACGAGATTTTCAAACGATTAACACAGTTTAATGATATGAAAGAATGTGTATCTCCTGAATCGAATAAGACACTAACTGGTTGCAAAAGGATCTGAATCGTACCTGATGCAACAGCAGTGTTCTGATCGTCAGATTTCCTCATCTCGTATAGGCGCGGAGGAACGGACCCAGCACTGGATGTCTCTCTATTCCCAACATTCTCGTCAGAAACCCACTCTGTTGTCTCGGTTCACACTCACCTCCTTCGTGCCGCGCCGTATCGGGTGCCATAAGATCTATTCGCAGCCTCCACAGAAAGCCGCACGGTGCCCTTCTTGCCCACAATCGAAACAAGTCACGTAAGATGCGGGCAATCACGTCGAACATGCCCCTTCGACCACAATTATAGCATTTCTTTGATGCGTCCAAACTACTAATGTTGTCCTAACTTTGCCACCTCGAGAAGGATGTGGAGGTTTCCTAGATGAATAAAATGAAGACTGCGCCATGGGCCCACCATTCTTGTTTTCCGAGAAGTTACCGACACTTTCGCTTCTTTGCTTCGCTGACTTCTCGATTGCCGCCTCTTTCATATCATAGGCCGCCTTGTCCACGATATCGCCGTAGGGTGGTGCATTCAAATCCGGACATATATTGTTGAATCTCCGGCTTCATCCGCATGTCAAAATGAAAATCCTCTCGCCTCGGTCTCGACCAAGTGACGCACATAAGTCAACCGGTGATTAAAAGTATTAATCACGTCACAGATGCTTCAATTTTGTGGTGAGAAAAACTCCTGACTCGGGCCTCTCTAATCGGGCGAGGACACATCAAGCGCTTCCATCATCAATTTGAATTCCGTCCAGTCAACATTGTGCTCCTCCGGTCGAATGGCCTCCCACCGCCGAAAGCCTCCCCTGTCGAGAAGATACCGGGCGATCGGAACCTTCCTATCGTTGGGACAGTTAATCCCCGCAAAATCTTCTCTAATTCTTTCAAATGATCCCAAGAAAGCGTCTCCACGTAACCGTCAAATTTCGGAGGATGCAATTTGATCACCTCAGTAAGCCATTTATCTCCCCGATTATCCATGTTATGCCGTTGTCCCATCGCCGTCTGCATGCGATCAACAACTTGAGCAAACCGGTTTATTTGAGCAACCACCTGTGAAGCACTCCTGGCATGTTAGTGGTCTCATCATTATTTGCCGATCTCGCCGCCCCGGAATGGGAATCCGTTCGACTAGCGGTTATCTCTCGGGGTAGATACCGACTCTTCTTGCCTCGCATTTCCACGTCGCGTCCACGACCAAGGCCCGCGTCCACGACCTCCTCTCAACATACCGTAAACACAAATACTCAATATCCAGGCAAACTTTCTAAAGATACATCCGTCAATGATTACAAGACATGAATTAAATAAAACGGTAGTATTCGAGATTAGGAAACTCACAACCACGGTCCACATGACGATGCCGGCTCAGCAGTTGATGTTACAAACGACCAAAAATCAAATAACGTAAATGCACCCAACTAACCCGACTGCCAAGATATCCATGAATCTTAGCTCCGATACCATATTCTGTAACACCCCGAAATAATCGGAATAATTACAGCGCCGTAAATCCTTTAAGTAAGGATTTACAAGGCTGATTAAAAGAAGTGTAAATATAAACCAATAATATCACCGAAATCCAAATAGCAAATTGATTCCAACAGTTATATTACAACCATATCGAAATGATCTTAAAAAGACACGCGTACTCGAGTACTAGAAAAAAAAGACCAAGAAGACAAATCACAAAAACCACAAACGACTAACATCACTGAGCAACTTCATCGTCATGATGGTACTGTGGTTGCTTCCCCGCTCCTCGGCTACCTGAACATCAAAACAAATGTCCACCCCCGAGGGGGTTAGCAAAACAATGCTAGTACAAGTATCGGAACACACAAATATGCAACAACTATGCATAAAATCATACACAATATGGACTTCCACTACCGGAATCCACCAATACGAATCCACGAGATTCAATCAACACAACATGGGTATTCCAACGATCCAGCGCCCTCAGCATAGATCCCAAGATGATCCCGTCGGACCAACACGAGGTGAAAAAAACCCGTCCAATGATCCAGCGCCCTCAGCCTAGATCCCAAGATGATCCCGTCGGATCAACACGAGGTGGACATCCGATCCAGCGCCCTCAGCATAGATCGCTTGATCCCATCGGATCATCACAACTTACACATAAACACAACTATGCATATACATATGCAAGAAAATCGACATATTCATCAATGTGAACGTATGTTAACTCGATAGCAATTGTAATGATAATCTCATATCAACAATACGAATAAACCATATGCATGATCAAATTCAACAATTTCTCACAAACTTTCAAATACGATACTTGCCTCAACAATGGCGACAAGAATTTCTACTATCAATGTCTTCAATCTGCTCGGAGAATTCTCACTCGGTCGGCTCACCTAATGCAAACCTCAACAAATAGATGAACAAGGAAGAACTTGAACAAACTCAACCACCGGAAGTTTGAACACCAATCTACAAGGCCTATGCTTCCCAAGAATCGTCCCAAAAGATGATAGGGAGGATAAGAGGTGATGAAAGATCTCCAGAACACGAAAAATCGGCCAAAAGAAAGGTGAGAAATGAAATAGGGTCGAAGTCTATAAATAGAATTCGACATTACGACGTTATGCAATAAACCTTACGACGTAATAAGCTTAACGACGTTATACCCTAACTATAACGCACGTAGTCATCCACCGTAACTCACCGCCCGATTTCGCCATTTCCTTACGTACGTAATCGAAAAGGGTTTTACGTACGTAATATCCATGTCCTTAGCGTACGTTAAACATGAACCATACCGTACGTAACACCTATGTCCAGGTTCATTCGGAAATCACACGGATCTTCCCCGGCCCCTTCCTCGGCCCCCACACGCCGACCCTTATCCGATCCCAAGTTGACTTAGCTTACGTACGTTAACCACTTAAGATAACGTACGTAATACTGCAGTCTTAGCGCACGTTATGGCCGTCTGATAACGTACGTTAACACGTGCAGAAACATGCATGCAGAATACTGTAGATACCCTAAACGTAAGGATACGAAATACGGGAAACCAGTCTATGATTTATAACATCATGAAGTCGAAATAATACAAGGTCGAATACAAGGTAAATACACCATTTATCCGGGCATTACAACAACAAGGTCACTGGATGTAAGAAGCTACGAGTCTGGTCCTACATATGGCACCTAACGAAGGTATAGCCTCGCAAGCCAATATCTGAAAACAATAATTGAATCCTAACATAAGAAATAATAACAACAATATTTATTGATCATTTCAGTATATAATTATTAAGTTAATGAATATGAGGATGTAGCATAATAGCGTATATGTAACCATAAAAATGGTAACTAGGATCTAGACCAGCGGGGACCTCAGTGGGGACATCGCTCAAATACGTAACCAATATCTGGTATGAATATAAGCCCCATGGAAAGATCTCCTACAGAGTCTGGTCCTCAACCAACGTCCATTACCATCGGTCAGCAATGCGCTTCCCACCATCCACACCAAATATCAAATAGCATACGCAAAGTACCTTAGCGACTTTCAGTGCATCACCTGACTGCTCTCTTAAATACCAGCAGCAAATCCATCACGAATGCAGTCTAAAATCTACCCCCACAACCGAGCAACGGATACTGATCGTACACACTCCCCGTCGGTGATCGTACACACTCCCCGAATCGCAAGCCGATGACTAGTGCAAACTCATATCTAGAAAATCGAATCAAATGATGACCGATCCTAAACCAGAACTCATCAGCCTGTGCATCCGGTCTAACCACTCATTCGAGAACAAGACATGCAATGCGGCATTAGAGACAACCCCCCTCACTCCTCCTGGATAAAATGTCCAAGACACGACTCTGTAAACTCTCTAATAGTATCATCACCTATACTCCGCAACTCAACAATGATAGTCTTACCAATCTCTAATCTAACATACCCATTTATCGAGTATTTCAAATCCCGCATATACGGCCTCTTACTAACAACCCGACGATTAAAATATATCTTAATTTTAGCTTTGAGGGGGTGTATTCGAATAATATGTAATCGGAAACAAGTAACTTGGCCAATTCAAGTAACAGTAAATTTATTCGGTTTATTTCATCGAGTTAATCTAATTCAATTCCAATCATATAATTCAATTTGAGACATCCTAATATAATCCAAGTCATCCTAATATAATGTTCGAGTAAGCTACATAAATCGAGGAAGCTAAACACATAAAATCCTATACGAGTAAATTAAAATGTTCGAGTCACGATGTTTTTGAGTAACATAAAATACATTGGGGTCAATCTAGGTAGAAAAATCGAAACATAAAAAATCTGACTAGAGCAAATTTGAGTAAGCTTCATAAATCTGAGTAAATTCGAGTAACACAGATTTATGTTTTTCTTGTTAAACAAAATTCGAATTCACGTGTCATCTCAGTAAGCTACATAAATCTAAGTTACTTGAATTTACGTTTTTCCTGTTAAACGGAATTCGAATAAGCTACATAAATATGAGTAAATTCGAGTAATATGAAAAGTAGCACAGAAAATTTATTCGAGTAAGATGGTAACCAGTCGAGTAACATAGAAAAAATCGAGAAAAATGGAAAACAATACGATTTGAGACATCCTAATTCAATTCCAATAATCTAATTCGATTCGAGACATCCTAATACAATCCGAGTCATCCTAATACAATGTTTGAGTAATCTATATAAATCGAGGAAGCTAAATAAATTGCTAGTAACACTGGAAACCTAAAATCAGATAAACATTGATTTAACTCGGATAACTCGAATTCTTGTTCGAGTAACATTGATTTAATCGAGTCACACTAAATCGAGTAACATTGAAATCTAATTGAATAACATTAAAAGCAATCCAAATAACCGAAATTCGAGTAACCTAAAATGTAGTTCGAGTTCACAATTGAGTAAATCTATTCAGTAAGCTAGGTTCTTCAAGTTAGATTTCATGTTACCTGATTTTGGCAGATCCAGTGGTGGCGTGGGTGTAACACAAGATATTCAGGGTATATTACATCGCCGTGGACTCCTACATGGGACCCACCAGGCTAAATAAGAAATACCATATCGGTTAGCGAGAAAACACACATCACCAGGACGAAAATTAAATAAAACGCCCGGTACAATCGGTAAACCAGACATCACTGACAATCATAAATAGTATTTAGTAATACAAACCATATTCCAAATCAAAATGCCTAAGTACTCGCGAGTACGGTCTATCAGGGTACAAATTGAAAACAAACATTTAAAATGGCAACTAAAACAAAGGACTCATTTGCACATGTCAACCACCTTAGCCAACATCCTCGTACTGCCCCAGTGCTCGATCGACCGGCTGAACGCAACCTGAAATTCATAACACGAATTTCCCCAAAAGGGTTAGCAATTACGCTAGTACAAGTAATCAAGGCAAACCAATCGCTTACACAGTTCATAGTACATGCATCAAGTCGTTTCAAAATCAAAACAAGACATGTCTTTTCCCGAAAAACAAACTGTTAAATATCACAGTTCAATCGTGTTTAGGAACGGGGCGAAACCACTGATCCCATCTGAGGCCTCTAAGGACCCTCCCGGACTGGCCATAGTTAGAAATCAAAATCACGCACATGCATCGCCTAGGACCGGGGCGAAACCACTGGTCCCATCCGAGGCCTCTATGGACCCTCCAGGACTAGCTAGCCAACAAGCTCGTGAATCAGGAGCAAAATCACAGATTCCCCCAAGGCCCCGTCGAACGCTCCCGTAGTGATCAAAGCACACACATATACATTACCATTTCATGTTAAGCATAAAGGTTCCACGAGAATAATTGCCTTGAGTAATTAACAACGAAACGGACGGAACGGAGAAACAACCACGATCGCTAGGAACCGATAAACCCGAACCCAACGATTCGAAGAATACAATCACAATCATTTCTGAACGAGTACGAAAATGGAAGACACCCGAAACCCACCTACGATTCATGTAAATCCGTATAAAAACAACAACTAGGGCGGGTCGCAACGGAACCCTCTCGATATTACAAATACCACGAAATTTACCATGAACTCGTAGGGAAAATATGAATACCACTAAGATTAACCACATACATCATGGATTAATCAACAATACGGAACGAATCAGACAAAACTCGAAAACCACCAATTTACCCAAAGGAATGGTTCTAAGAGCTTACCTCGGATTGAAGACGTAGAACAAGTTTTGGTGTTGTTAATATACACCAAGAACTCAAGAAAGATTATGGCTTGGCGTTACAAGACTTCGAATCGCCCGGAAATCACCCAAGAATTGCTCAAACGCGGAGAGGGAGAAGAAATGGGTGGAAATGACCGAACTCAGTCAACTCAGGGTACATATAACCGGACGGGTTAGCGTGCGCTAACGGCTTATGGTTAGCATGCGCTAACCACTCAAAACTGGTCCAGAACCTGCAGTTCTGACCCGTTAGCGTGCGCTACCAGAAAATAGCGTGTGCTAATAGTCCCCCGATAGTGCGCGCTATCGAGCTATAGCGTGCGCTACCTGCTCGTCATCCGGAGTGCCAGTGATAACTATGGCCAAAGACTTATGATCTCATCTGCCAATAACTGCATAGGACATATACCTGTTCAATAACATAAGAAAGAATCATATCTTGGTATTTAGTAGAACCTGCTACTTGCCCGTCAAGATGCACGTCGAGGTTGACCCACACCTTCCGGTTTTTTGGGTCAAACTACTCTAATGAAAATCTTAACGTCACAAGCACATCCCTACTAAATCCTCAAGTCGAAGGTTCACGAATACCTTTCACAACCTATCGATTCTATCATTGACTGTCCCGGAGTGAAATTCGTGTGACGAATCGAGGGTGATTCGGTTCGAGTATACTAATCTAATTAGCATACCTATAACGTGTGCTCCCACTAACCATTAGCGTTCGACATGCACTCTTCAAGTCAAAGAACACATCATACAAGTCTTCACATAAACTTAACGCCCAACCAAGTTTCATCGACTTGCGAACGATTAAGTATTTGAGTCATAAACCTTTCCAGTGCCTACAGCCTATCCCCTTATCCCATAAGGAGTGGAACATTTTCTCTCAAATACAAGGACTAGTTTCTATCTATATATTTACTAGTCGCGAGTGTCAGTGACTATCTGTAAATAAAGAAACATGCAATTGCCTTCTGATAATGAATAACAAGTACAATGCCCTCCCTCTAACATCCCGTGAGTCGAATTTGAGGGCATACTCCTAACAACAATCTCGTGGTAAGGATTCCCAGTATTGATGATTAATGTAATGATTTGTGCCTCACCTACCCTTTTCTTCCTGCGGCGGGTGTCTATCAAACATAGGTGGCCTCGCCCTTTTCTTTTTGGGAGCCACGGCCTCGACCACACACACTTCTACTGGCTGTGATCGCATCACTTGGTACATTAGTGATGTGCCCCTCATTGGGGACTTCTAATCTTGCATGCACATTTACAGCTGGAATGTGTGATCTTGTCACTTTCGCGATATCAGTAAACACACCAGGCATCAAATCTACTACGTTCTGAAGATCGAGGATTCATTGTACTTCACGATCACATACTGAGGTAAGGGGATCATAATGAGACAGAATAGAGACGGACCAGGACAATTCATATCGTTTCTTGAGAAAATTCTTTTTCTCCTCGCCCCCTAACGATGGGAATTCTAACTCATTGAAGTGACAATCTGCAAAACATGCGGTAAAGAGATCACTTGTCACGGGTTCTAAGTAGCGAATGATTGTTGGGGATTCATATCCAACGTAGATACCTAAACGTCTCCGAGGACCCATCTTATTGCAACGTAGGGGCGCAATCGCACATATGTTGCACAACCAAATATGCGTAAATATGAGATATCCGGCTCATATCCAGTTATCAACTGGTACGCAGAGAATGGTTGGCCAACAGTAGGTCTGAAATGAATAAGTAAAGCTGCATATAGCACTGCATATCCCCAAGCAGCGATGGGCAGATTGGTGCGCAAAACCAATGCCCGTGCTACCATTTGGATTCTTTTAATGGTTGCCTCTGCAAGACCATTTTGTGTATGCACATGGGGAATGAGATGCTCTACATCGATTCTGATTGATATGCAGTAGTCATCAAATACTTTAGATTTAAATTCTCCTGCATTATCGAGTTGAATAGACTTGATAAGATGATCAGGATGGTGAGTCCTAAGACGAATGATCTGAGCTAGGAGTTTTGCAAATGCAGCATTTCGAGTGGAAAGAAGTGCGACATGTGACCAGCGTGTCGAATCATCCACCAATACCATAAAGTAACTAAATGGTCCGCATTCTGGATGGATGAGTCCATAAATATCTCCTTGTATACGTTGTAAGAATGGAATGCTTGATTTAGTGTCTTTAGCATAGAAAGGTCTCGCTCCTACTTTAGCTAAAGAGCAGACTTTGCAAAATGAGTGATGTGCTGCTTAGAAGGGGCATATGTCTCTGTTTCTTTAGACGACATAACATTATTAACATCAATACCGTTCCTTGTGTTGAGTTGTTGACCTTTTTCACTCAAAAGAAAGGATGTCCGTGCGAGTTCTTTAGGATACAGATCATCATGTCTCAACCGGGATGACCTAGTCTATCATGTCAAAGCCTATATGAGTTATTGTCCCAAATTTCATTTATGGTGACTGTTAGGAGTATGCTCTCGAATGCCACTCGGAGGATGTTGAGCGAGGGCATTATACTTGTAATTATGTAAAACATTTATATAAGGAAATGAATGTTTCTTTATTTACTGGTAATTACTGGGATTCTTAACTCGTAAATATACATATAGAAACTAGTCCGTGTATTTGAGAGCAAAACGTTCCACTCCTTATTGGATAAGGGGGTAGGCACTGGAAAGGTTTATAGCTCAAATACTTAATCGTTCGCAAGTCGATGAAACTTTATTGGGCATTAAGTTTATGTGAAGACTTGTATGACGTGTTCTTTGACATGTAGAGTGCCTGTCGAACACTAATGATTAGTGGGAGCACACGTTATAGGTATGCTAATTGAATTAGTATACTCGAACCGACTCACCCTCGATTCGTCACACGGATTTCACTCCGGGATAGTCAATGACGGAATCGAAAGGTTGTGATAGGTATTCGTGAACCTTCGACTTGAGGATTTAGTAGGGATGTGCTCGTGACGTCAAGATTTTCATTAGAGTAGTTCGATCCTATAAACCGGAAGGCGGGGATCAACCTCGACGTGCATCTTGACGGGCAAGTAGCAGGTCCTACTGAATACCAAGATAGAATTCTTTCTCCCGTTAGTGAGCGGGTTATATGTCTTATGCGGTTATTGGCAGATGAGATCATAAGTCTTTGGCCAAAGAATTGGAGCTAGTTGTATTGGATACACGAGAGCTCGATGATCTCGATTTGCATTAACGCATGCATAGCGTCAAGTACAGATGGGGTTTGACTGACCGTGACCCTATAACTTGATCGGGACATTTGGAAGAAGAATTTATACATTTACTGGTATTCACGACAGAATGGTTCTTTCATGATCCCATCATTCGTTCTTAGTTGGGGTACAGTGTAGGCCGCCAGGCTGGCTAGGTGGTGCTACTACTCTTTGGTTCCTCCCATTGCTGACTGAGACGGACCTACCGAGTCGCGCAATAGGATTGACGACGGAATATTTCAAGAATATTATCTCATTATGAATATTAGATATTGGATATCTAATTTGGGACATTAGATGTTTAAATCGATTTATTGGATAAATTGATTTACGGCCTAATGAATTAAATAAATTACTGGGTGATTAATTTAATTCATACATATAATTATTTCTTGGAGAAATTAATTATGTATTTAATGTGATTAAGTGATTGTATTAATTAATCGACACAAATACATCAGAACGGAATATGAGTTTATCTGTTTGGACTCACGGGAGTCCGAAACGGACCGAACTCATCTCGGCTCCTTCTAGATGGCCGCCCACTTTCCCTCCCCTTTCCTTTGGTCATTTTCACCACCTAAATTGGTGGATGACTTGAAGTGTCAAGGGAACAAGATCTTTTAATTAATTCAGTTTAATTATTTGGTCTTGATTTGGGAGGATTTTATGGAGAATAAAATGAAGACTCCCGCTTCACTTGTGTAAGGCTTCCATGCGTGAGTTTGAGATAGAGTGAGAAGGAAAAATAGTTTTTCCAAGTCTTTTACTTCTTCTTCATTTTTCTTGAATTCTCTTGGAGAAAGATCAAGACATTGATTGAGAGATATATATTATACACTTAGAGTGTAATAATAAAAAGCTTCATCACTTGATTCTAGCTGTAACCTTAGAGGTTAATCGAGTGTTGTCATTCCGGTCGTTTTTCCGGCACGTGGCAAGTAGAGACGCGGTGCTTTCGGTGTTGGATTGTTCAAGGGCTTGGAGCGGATTGGATTCGTAGAGATCAAGCAAAGCTTGGGGAATAGCTCAAGAGAAGGTTACCATTTAGTCAAAGGACTTCAAGGGTTAGTTTCTTACAACTCTTGCCTTTCGTTTAGAAATTCGTATATACGTATATTGATCGATCCTCATAGGGATTCAGATCGAATTAATTTTCGTTTTACCGCTTTCCCTGGCCCTTCGTTTTAGGCACCGAATCCCAACAGTGGTATCGGAGCGTAGGTCTTGCGATTGTATATATGATATTGGCATTTGGAATGCTCGATTAGATGGTGAATAATTTGGAATCATTTTAGTCATAATTGTGGTATATGTTTTTCGTTCGTTATAGTTGTATTTTTCGTAAGTTTATGTCTAAATATAAATCTTCTATTTCTTGGAAATATGATTTATATTGATTATATGAATGTTGGAAAATATAGATATTGGATAACCGGTCGAAAAACTAGCTCCGAATTGCCGTTGGACGGTCCGGGAGTGGTCCGGAAGCAGGGGGCCGCGGCCCAGGGCTCGGGGGCTGCGGCCCAGGGCTGTTGCAGCCCGGCTGTGACCTATGGTGTTTTTTGGGTGCGGTTCAGCCCATTTCGGACCCGTTTCGGGCTTGTTTTTTTCGTGTATTCCTAAAATTAATTTCCCACATTTTAAATTTGATTTAATATGATTAAAATGATATATGGTATTTCATTTTATAAGGGAAAATTGATTTAATGGAATACTTGTGATCGACCGAATTATTTGAACGTTTTTCATATTACCGGTTGTGTGAATCGATTGAATCGATTCGAATTGTTGATTGGATCAATGTATCTCTACGCTTTCCGTTTATATAGTATTTATTGGATGAATGCTTTTTAATGGGGATGTGGTTCATGGACTTAGTTTTTGAATCGTTCGTTTTATTCGATTGGGTTGTAAAGGCCGTTTTGAGCCTATTTATTTTACTAGAAATATTTGTATCTAGGATGCAGTTTTCAATGTAAAATTTATATGTAATGACGAAGACCAGAGGAAGATCCGTTTCGAGAAGATGAAGATTCAAGACGAAGACTTGTAATTAGATTACAGAGTTTTTGTTTTCTAGGAACGGTCCATGAACCACATGTTGGTAGCAAATAGGTTGTGAATGGTTTTTTTCATATTGTATGAATGCCACAAACGCGCTTAAATGATTAATGTGCAAAGTGTAACGTTAATCGCGAAAATTCTCCCACCACAAATTATTAAGTTTACAAGGTTTCAAGTTTTTCCTTCCCTCCATCGAGCTTTTGGGAAATTGAAATCCAAACTGGATGTTCTATGCTTCCGAGTTATCGGGGTAGTCGTTTGGGAGGACGGATAAATTACCGGGAGCGCATTGGATGCCTTCGGTTGGAGCAAATTTTATCCCTAGAAACCTGATAGGTTGCCAGATAAGATTCAATTGTGAAACTGATTTACGTCGATGGTGTAAACTTAACTTGTTCACAAACCATAGAAACCGTATAGGTTGAGGGGAGTGAACAAGGGGAAAAAGAAGATCGAATCATCCATTAGATGAGTTGGTGTTGGACACCCCTTTATGAAAATTAATAGACTAGAAACATGGTCGGTTGCCCTCTATTAAGATTTATAAAGAACCCGGTCACCACTATGAAGTAGAGCGACGATACTTCCGGATTTCACATGGGAGTGTGTTATTCCGATAAAAATAGTGGGAGCAGGGTAACAAGAATAGAAAAGACCTTAATTCTATACTCAGAACATAATTGAATGAGTCACTAATTAATCTGTCGTAATTAATGCAGACATAACTCTCAATATGACAATGAATCCACTCGCAATTCTACTCGAAAAGAACACCTTGATGGGACCTAACTTTGTGGATTGGCTCCGCAATCTAATGATTGTCCTCAGTATAGAGGCACTGGGATACGTCTTGGAGACGGACATTCAAGCGCCTCCTGTGCGGACCAGAGCCAATCAGGAAGAGATTGAAAACCACGAAAAGTGGGTTAAGGATGATGTAAAAGTCCGTGCATACATGATGGCTTCTATGTCTAATGAGTTTCAGAGAGCTCATGAGAAAATGACTTCTGCTAGGCAGATTCTATCTCACTTAACCGAACTTTATGGTGAGCACAGCAGAACTGCTAGATATGAGATATCCAAGCAACTGTTCGGTGCCAGGATGAAGGAAGGTGAGAAGGTTGGGGAACATGTCCTCAAAATGATATCCATGATCGAGAGATTGGAGGCTCTTGATTTTAAAATGGATACTTCTCTTCAAACCGACATTATCCTTCAATCTCTCCCTGATTCCTTCTCACAGTTTGTTATGAACTTCAACTGCAATGAGATTGCATGTAACTTAGCTGGGCTAATGAACAAACTGATGACCGCTCAGTCTCAGATGAAGACTCCGCGGATGTAGGAGTCTGCCCTTGTGATTTCTTCTGGACCTCGAAGGTCTAAGAACAAGAAGGAAAAGACCAAGAAGCAGACGGGACCACAAGCCAAGGACTTCAAGGGTAAGGGCAAGGCCCCAACGGTTCCGAAGAACAAGAAGAAGAAGGATGCTTGTCTCAAGTGCGGTGAGCTGGGCCACTGGGCAAGAGACTGTCCAATTCTTCATGGCGCTTCAGGTACATAACTTTTAGTTTTGGAAACAAATTTTTCTGCTACTGTATTTTCTACTTCTTGGAATCGGATTCGTGCTAGTTCTCATATTTGTACCGTGAATCAGGATCTGGAACAAAGTAGGAAGCTTGGAGCTGGAGAAGTTATGATCACAGTCGGAAGCGGGCATAGTGTCGAGGCAACCGACATAGGATCACTTCTTTTGGGTTTAGAATCCGGCTTTGCTTTGACTTTAGAAGATGTACTTGTTTTGCCCAAGGGGCACAAAAACATTGTATCCATTCCGGTCATGGACCGAAAATGCTTTTCATTTTTCATTGGTGATGGTTCCTGCAAAATTTATTTCAGAAATAAACTAGTGGGTACTGCTACATTGTTAAATGGATTGTATCATCTAAATCTCAGCAACAAATTAGTTGTGAATACTATGACTAGAAAACGTGGTAGAGATGAAACCAATCAAGTTTTGAAATGACATCTTAGACTTGGTCATGTTGGTCAGACCAAGGTTTACAAGATGGAATGGGTCCATTGGGATCGGATCCCTTTCCTACTTGTGAATCTTGCCTTAAAGGCAAAATGACTAAGTCCCCCTTCACAGGGACTTTTGAAAGAGCCGCTGACAAACTGGGATTAATCCATACCGACGTTTGTGGTGCTTTGGAAGCAGCACGTGACGGATATCAATATTTCATTATGTTTACAGATGATCATACTAGGTATGGTTATGTATACTTAATGAAACATAAATCCGAGGCCTTTGAGAAATTCCAGGAATTCAAGGCCCTAGTCGAGAAACAAACTGGTAATCATATCAAAGCACTTCGGTTAGACCGAGGTGGCGAGTATATGAGTATAGAGTTTCACGAGTTCCTTAAGGAACATGGAATAGTTTCACAACTAACACCTCCGGGTACTCCTCAGTTAAATGGTGTGTTAGAAAGGAGTAACCGGACCCTGTTGAACATGGTCCGTTCCATGCTGGGCTATACTGACTTATTGATTTACCTGTGTGGGTATGCACTCCTGACTGCCGCTTATATCTTGAACAGATGTCCTTCTAAATCCGTTCCTAAAACTCCACATGAGATGTGGGAGGGCAGGAAACCAAGTCTTAATCACATTAGGATTTGGGGATGTCCTGCCTATGTCAAGAAGACTAAGGTGGAAAAGTTGGAAGCTAGGTCCGTGAAGGGACGTTTCATTAGATTCCCGTCTGGGACGATGGGTTATCTATTCTACATGCCCGAAGATCGAAGATCGTTGTTGCTTTACAAGCACACTTCCTGGAAGATGAGTTCATCCAGGAAGGCGGAGTAGGTAGAAGTATTTCTTTGGAAGAATACAATGAAACTCATAAGGAGACACCTGTGCAAGAAATTGGAACCGAACCTTCTGAAACACAAGTACAACCACCTCGTAGGTCTAGTAGGGTGTCTCATTTACCTGAGAGGTATGGGCTTGTGCACTTGGAGGAACTAGGTCTCCATGAGGTTCCAAGTGATAGCCAAGAGACTGACCCAACGACCTATGACCAAGCGATGGTGGATGTAGACTCCGTGGAATGGCATGAAGCTATGGAAGCTGAGATAGACTCGATGCATGTCAATCAGGTCTGGACTCTAGTAGACCGCCCCAAGGGCATAGTGCCTATTGGGAACAAGTGGATCTACAAGATAAAGACTGATGGTGATGGCAACGTTGACGCCTATAAGGCCAGGCTTGTGGCAAAGGGTTATACCCAGAAAGAAGGGATCGATTACCACGATACCTTCTCGCCCGTAGCCATGATCAAGTCTATTCGCATGATGCTTGCTATAGCTGCCTACCACAATTATGAGATATGGCAAATGGACGTAAAGACGGCTTTCCTTAATGGATTCCTCAAGGAGGAAATCTATATGGAGCAGCCTAAAGGCTTTGTGTCCGAAGTCGATATTCAGAAAGTGTGCAAGCTTCAGCGTTCCATTTATGGACTGAAGCAAGCGTCGCGTAGTTGGAACCTTCGTTTTGACGAGGCGGTCAAAGAGTTTGACTTCGTGCAAAACAAGGAGGAACCTTGTGTATACAATTGGGTTAGTGGGAGCAAGATCGCATTCTTAGTACTATATGTGGATGATATTCTACTAATAGGAAATGATGTGGGAATGCTTAGTTCTGTGAAAGCTTGACTTTCGAGTAATTTCTCCATGAAAGACTTGGGAGAAGCTACCTATATTCTTGGTATTCGACTCTACCGGGATAGAGCGAAGAGAACAATAGGTCTTTCCCAAGCCCTCTATATAGATAAAATCTTAAAGCGATTTAAGATGAATGATTCTAAAAGAGGGTTCCTACCGATGCGACATGGAATAAAACTCTCCTGGAAAATGTATCCTCAAAGTGAGGAACAACGAAAGGAAATGAGTAGTATACCATATGCTTCGGTCGTGGGTAGCCTTATGTATTCTATATTGTGTACGAGACCTAGCATTGCGCATGCTGTAAGCATGATGAGTAGGTTTCAGGCAAACCCAGGTAGGGAACATTGGACTGCCGTAAAGAACGTTCTCAAGTACTTGAGAAGGACTAGAGATATGGTTCTGATGTATGGCGGTGGAGAATTGGATGTGGTGGAATTCACTGATACGGACTTCCAATGACTGAAGGACGACTCGATGTCTACTTCTGGCTACATATTTACTCTTAATGGATGAGCAATATCTTGGCGTAGCGCCAAGCAAAACGCGACTGCTGATTCCACCTGTCAGGCTGAGTATCAAGTAGCCTCGGAGGCTTCCAAGGAAGGGTTCTGGATTAAGAATTTTCTGGGAGAACTTCAAGTGATACCATGTGCTGAGCTGCCTTTTCTGATATACTGCGACAACGACGGAGCTGTAGCACAGGCCAAGGAGCCGAGGTTTTACAACAGCACCAAACATATTGAGAGGAAGTATCATCTTGTAAGAGAATTTGTTCGCAAGGGATACATTGTACTGCATAGAGTAGACTCAGCCGACAACGTCGCTGATCTACTGACCAAGCCACTTTCTCAGACTAGCTTGGAGCATCATCTGGAGAACATGGGTATTAGATACCATAGTGTGTGGCATTGAGTGCAAGTGGGAGATTGTTAGGAGTATGCCCTCGAATGCCACTCGGAGGATGTTGAGTGAGGGCATTATACTTGTAATTATGTAAAACATTTATATAAGGCAATGAATGTTTCTTTATTTACTGGTAGTAACTAGTCCGTGTATTTGAGAGTAAAACGTTCCACTCCTTATTGGATAAGGGGGTAGGCACTTGAAAGGTTTATAGCTCAAATACTTAATCGTTCGCAAGTCGATGAAACTTGACTGGGCGTTAAGTTTTTGTGAAGACTTGTATGACGTGTTCTTTGACATGTAGAGTGCCTGTCGAACACTAATGATTAGTGGGAGCACACGTTATAGGTATGCTAATTAGATTAGTATACTCGAACCGACTCACCCTCGATTCGTCACACGGATTTCACTCCGGGACAGCCAATGACGGAATCGAAAGGTTGTGATAGGTATTCGTGAACCTTCGACTTGAGAATTTAGTAGGGATGTGCTTGTGACGTCAAGATTTTCATTAGAGTAGTTCGACCCTGTAAACCGGAAGGCGGGGTCAACCTCGATGTGCATCTTGACGGGCAAGTAGCAGGTCCTACTGAATACCACGATAGAATTCTTTCTCCCGTTAGTGAGCGAGTTATATGTCCTATGCGGTTATTGGTAGATGAGATCATAAGTCTTTGCCAAAGCATTGGAGCTAGTTGTATTGGATACACGAGAGCTCGATGATCTCGATTTGCATTAACGCATGCATAGCGTCAAGTACAAATGGGGTTTGACTGACCGTGACCATATAACTTGATCAGGATATTTGGAAGAAGGGTTTATACGTTTACTGGTATTCACGACAGAATGGTTCTTGAATGACCCATCATTCGTTCTCAGTTGGGGTACAGTGTAGGCTGCCAGGCTGGCTAGGTGGTGCTACTACTCTTTGGTTTCTCCCATTGCTGACTGAGACGGACCTACCGAGTCGCGCAATAGGATTGACGACGGAATGTTTCAAGCTTATTATCTCATTATGAATATTAGATATTGGATATCTAATTTAGGACATTAGATGTTTAAATCGATTTATTGGATAAATTGATTTACGGCCTAATGAATTAAATAAATTACTGGGTGATTAATTTAATTCATACATATAATTATTTCTTGGAGAAATTAATTATGTTATTATGTATTTAATGTGATAATTGATTGTATTAATTAATCGACACAAATACATCGGAACGAAATAGGAGTTTATCTGTTTGGACTTACGAGAGTCTGAAGCGGACCGAACTCGTCCCGGCTCCTTCTAGATGGCCGCCCACTTTCCCTCCCCTTTCCTTTGGTCATTGTCACCACCTAAATTGGTGGATGACTTGAAGTGTCAAGGGAACAAGATATTTTAATTAATTCATTTTAATTATTTGGTCTTGATTTGGGAGGATTTTATGGAGAATAAAATGAAGACTCTCACTTCACTTGTGTAAGGCTTCCATACGTGAGTTTGAGATAGAGTGAGAAGGAAAAATAGTTTTTCCAAGTCTTTTACTTCTTCTTCATTTTTCTTGAATTCTATTGGAGAAAGATCAAGACATTGATTGAGAGATATATATTATACACTTAGAGTGTAATAATAAAAAGCTTCATCACTTGATTCTAGCCGTAACCTTAGAGGTTAATCGAGTGTTGTCACTCCTGTCGTTTTTTCGGCACGTGGCAAGTAGAGACGCGGTGCTTTCGGCGTTTGATCGTTCAAGGGCTTGGAGCGGATTGGATTCGTAGAGATCAAACAAAGCTTGGGGAATAGCTCAAGAGAAGGTTACCATTTAATCAACGGACTTCAAGGGTTAGTTTCTTACAACTCTTGCCTTTCGTTTATATATTCGTATATACGTAGCTCGATCGATCCTTATAGGGATTCGAATCGAATTAATTTTCGTTTTACCGCTTCCGCTGGGCCTTCATTTTAGGCACCGAATCCCAACAGTGACAGCATAGGATTCGAATATCGTAATGGTTGTGGTGTACAGTCCACTATTTTGGCTCTTAAGTTTTTTTAATATGCGTTCACGTCCACATTCATTAGATGTAATATAAAGAAACTCGATTCCATTATCACAATGGGTTTCGACATGGAAACTATTGCTATGTA